>CM052444.1:52661031-52752535 GCA_028533085.1 Varecia variegata | reverse complement strand
CTGTAAACTAGTACAACCCCTGTGGAAAGCAATATGGAGATTCCTTAAACAGATTCAAGTAGACCTTCCATACGATCCAGCAATCCCATTATTGGGCATCTACCCAGAAGAACAAAAGTCATTCTATAATAAAGATACTTGCACCCGAATGTTTATAGCAGCACAATTCACAATCGCTAAGAGGTGGAAACAACCCAAAAGAGCATGCACTTTAGAGCCAGACAGACCAAGCAAATGCCACCCTTGCCATTTATCAGATGGTTGACCTTGAAGAAGCAATTTAACCTCCCTAAATCTCATTTATTTACCTGTAAAATGGGACTAATAATATCCACCTCATAGGATCACTTAAAGAATATAAAATCTATTACAAATTGTTTAGAATATAATCACCCAAGAGGTGGTCATTTCAATTTTAGTGTATGTACATATGTATTCATCTGCCATCACCCCCCACCAACTCGTATGTGTATTTACTCGTGGTTAAATAAATGTAGTAGTAACCAAGCTTGAGAGTTGACAGTGGAAACTATGGGTGAAGTGTCCTTATACTCCTTCACTATCCACTTGGTCTTGACTGCTTCCTCTTCTCAGGTCAATATCTAAGCACTGCAAGTAGCTCCCTACCTGTTCAAGTGACACAGATTCCTACTTCAGAACATCACTGAATTGTATTTTTTCTTTCCCAACCACTTATCTGATATTAATCTGTAAAATTCTCTGATGCATTTTAGAAACATTCTGGCTAGCTAATAGCTAGCCATAAACCCAGACTGAAAATAAATAATCAGAATATGAAAAATGAATGATATTTCCACTGGGATATGTGAGAAAACTTTTTTCTTTAAGTCAATTTTCCAAAAAAAGATGCTTCTTCCTAAAATTTGTTTCAGAGTTAACAAATTAAATTTATTCTTCTTTCTATTTTTTTTCCAATTGAAATCAATGAGATTTCTTGAATGTCACTTAGTGGACATATACAATAAAAATCAGAGTCCTATTTCTCTGTGATTGTTACAGGTCAAGTCAGTGCTGGATCATCTTTGTGGGGGGAGATGGATTGTTCCCCAGATCATTGTATGAAGTTCAAGTTGGGGGCAGAGTTCATCCTCTCCATGGAGGCTGGCACTGTGGGAGATTGCTTTGCTTGTGGTCTCCCCACAGAGGTGACAGTGGCAGCTGAGTGAGGCTATCGAGGCAGGAGTCATGGGTGACTGGGCTGTGGGTATGTGCTTGAATCAGATCTGGGTGTAGTGGTGGCTCAAGGCTGGTGGTTCTCTGGTGGAGCATTGGACCTCAGGGTGGTTTCATTGGCCCAGTGGCAGTGATTGAGACTCAACAGTGGGGTCTTGGGATACAGGTGCAATGCTAGAATCTCAGGGGTAATGTCATGGGCCTGGCAAGAGCTATGGAGCCACAAGGGTAGAGCTTCAGGCCCAGGCACAGCAAAAGCCTCAGACCCAGAACTGGGAATAGCAGAGGCAGAGCTGCACAGGTAGGGGGCTATTCCACTGACATGGGGATGTGTGTACAGGGGTCAGTTTCAACGGCCCAGGGACCGTGGAGGCAGGCTGGGGCCACTGGATGGCTGGGGTTATCTATCACCCCACCTAGGTCCCACTGAGGAAGTTGCCCAAGGCTTCCCAGGTGGTACTTGTGACACCTGAGGCACCTTCTCTAATCAGATCCTGCACTGCAAGGGAAGGATGCTCAGCTCACAGTCACAAGGCATGGTGTGCCGGAATGTATGCTCTGCCCACTCCCTCCTCAGCCTGGCAGGAGTGATGTAAAGTCTACTCTCCACAGCTGGGTCCAGAGCAGACCTGGCATTGTGCTCCTGAGAGCTCAGGATGGTGTCAGCTGCAGAAACCCAGGATTGGCAGTCACCAGGCCCCTGTTGCACCTGCTGGCTGGTGCAGTGCCTCTGCACAGACTCTAAGCAGCTCCCTGATCAGCTCAGAGGTCTGCGGTGGTGGAGGGAGCCCCCTCAGAGCTCAGGCCACAGTGCCTTCAGGGCGAGTGGGGCACCTCAGGTCTCTATCCTCCTGCTCTTCCCCATGTGTGCATGCCTCCCCTTCAATTTTGCCAAATGAATTGCCTCATCACCTTCTCTTTCACTCTGAATGCCCACATTGCTTGTCCAGGGTTTTGCAATGTTCTTTCTGAGAAGAGCCATTCGTAGGTAGGCTTCTGCCTGCAACTTTTGATCCTTTCCTTGAGAGCGGCACATGCATGGGCTGCTTCTAATCCACCATCTTCTGACAAGTACTCCATCATATTTTAAACGATTCCCCAAACCTTAATATAGGGCATAAATTCCAGCAAAAGGAGAATTTTTATGATATTTAAGAAATTAGGGTGATATTTGAAATTTTACCATTGGTACTGTTGTAGCACCAACCAATGAGACAATGGTACAGACCAATCGGAATGGATGCTGGTGTAGAAAATCCAGTGCAGTAGCATTAGTTCATACAGGCTGAATATCAGCTCTGCATATCAACTTAAAACACAAGAATATTAATATGTACATTCATATTTTGCCTAAGCTATCATTCTTGAAAATTTACTGGAATATAACAAAGTTCATTAGTTTCTGTTGGTACATGTTTCAGAGCCAGAAGAAAAAATTTAGTTAAATGTCAAAGTAGCAAACTTTATTGTATGTAAGGAAGGTAGTAAAATTTCAGAGCTTACCCAACAGATTCTTTCTTATCTAATTAACATTATTCTGTTTTAATTGGAAGTTACACAAATGTCAGACATTAAATCTAAGGCAAATGTCAAGTGGAATCCCATACCTGTACAGTAACATCCCAGACATACACAGGTATTTTAGCTGATCATTAGCAATTAGCAGCTTTTCTCTGTCCATGTAATTGTTCTCCTGATCTTTCCCAGGTGATTTTTCAGTTCCCTGAACGCGTTGGCTTGGAGTTGAAATTCTATTGGCTTTTCATCTTGCAACCATGTCATTAGGCTTGTAGCCTGGCTGAACCCATTAAAATCTCTGCTGAGCACTTGGGCTATGTTTACCCATGTGAGGTGAAGTGGAGCACAGGGCCCCACTCATAATTCAGGCCCAAGAAACTCTTTTGCCTGAAATATTTAAATAGTTGGGACTAAATGTTTTCTCTGCTTGAATTACAAGAATTACTTTAGTTTTCCACTTCAGTTTAAGTGAAGCAGTCTGAGCCCATTTGAACATGTTGAATTATTTATCATAGCAACAACCGTGTCCTAAACCTGTTGTAAAAGTAAGAAACAAGGAAGTCTTTTCTTAGTCCTTAGCACATTTCTGTACTGAACCTTTCCTGACCAGTTCATCTGATAAGGTGAAGGAGTCTTACATAGGTTCAGTTCAGTCTGTTAGGAAATCTGCAGGGCTGGGATTCTAACTGAAAGCCCCCTGATCCCTGGCCCATGTTCTTATACCCATCCCGCACTGCTTTAGGACCAGCACTAAAAGAGTGAGAAAGGAAAGGTAGCTTCAGATCATGGAGCACTTGCTACCCTTGGTCCAACACCATGCACAGCAGTAGCAAAAGCACTCTTTCCAGGTAGAGTGTTGTCTCAGCACACAGTACTGAAAAGTGTTTTCTGTATCATTGCCAGGAACAGAATCATCCTGAAAGTGTCATAATCAGTTACTAGTGATTAGTGCAAAATGTCACAGCAGCATAATGAAGTGTCAAGCAAGGACAAATGTCTAGAATAAGATGCAGACTCTTCCAATAAATAGTGCCCATAATTAAATTATCAGACAAAAATCAATGCTATGAAAATGTCTTTAAAACATAACTGCATTACCTTCCATTTGTACACTACATGGATTGACTAAAACCACAGCCATCTTCACTCATGCCACTCTCACCATGGTTTCTACTTGTCAGAACCTCTCAAATAGATGCTTTGGGGATGAGATAGTTTTGGCACCTACAGGGTATAATAGCACTGTGCATACTTAAGTGGTAACATACTAAATTCAGGGTTCTTTCCCTTTCCTGAAGACTTTTATACAAAACGAATAATAGTTTATAGTTTGAGATATGAATATATAGTTTATTTATACATTCTAAATGTTAGGTGATTTTTGCAGTTCATTAACAGGTGTGTGCATGTGTGTGTGGGTGTGTTTTTCTCCTAGTATAGGTTTTCTTCTAATAATAATAGCTAACTTTAATAAAACCCCTATTATGCCAGGAACTGAGCCTAAACACTGTAATATAGTGACCATTTAATCCCGATACAACTCTAAGTAGTATTAGTAACCTACATTTTACAGCTAAGGACTCTGAAGTTTGAGAAGATAAGTAATGTGCCTGAGGTCCCACCACTAGGAAATGGCAGAGCTAGGGCTGGAAATGAGGTAATCTGTCTGCAGTATGTATTGATTAAGTGTTTTATGTAGTTCTGTTAAAATGTAGTTAAAGAAACAAATTCATCCTTTGAATCTGATCTGCATAGTCTCCTTCTTATGGAATTTTATTTTCCAAATGAACTTTAAAGAGAACAAAAAGACAAAAAGGAATTTCGTTTAATTTCACTTATAAGTGATTTTTTTAACTACTAAATAATATGAGGAAATCCAGGTTATATCATTTATTAAAGTAAAATAACTTTTGAATATTTGGCCATAATTATACATTTCAATACATTTAAAAAGTTTTTCATATAACGTATCAATTTCAGTTCATAAAATAATTTGAAAAAATAGCCAGATCTGTTTTATTCTGTATTGGCTGTGCCTGATACACCACTTGTGCTCTGGCCCCAGATCTTTTACAAAGATATTTGTTTGGCAGCAGTGAGACAGTTTATACAGGTGCACAGCAAGTCTGTGACAAGTTTTAAAATATTTTCTAGGATGCTATACAATGATAATTTAAAAAATCTCAGATACCAACAATTTATATTACTTACAAAAAAATTTTTTCCCCCAAAATGTAGACTCTAACAACCTAAACTGCCTAAGACGTTAATTCGGAAATGCTGTGGTTGTAATCACCTGCTTCCACATCTGAATGTGGTCTGTTTCAAGAGACTCAGGGAAGTACTATCACAGCACGCAATTAGGCCAATTAGGTGGGAGCTCTTGGTATATATTGCTGCTCCCTCTCCTAGGTGCCTCTGATGCATGCAGCATGCCTTTCTGATGAGCCGGGGTACGACGCAAGGCAGTTTTCTAGGAAGCTACTGCTAACCAGTTAAAATTGGCAAGTGAGTTGGAACCTACTTGTCTTCCCTATATTAACCCAGATAATAATAATAATAATAAAATTAAAAGCCAAAAAAACTAAAAGCAAAATCAAAAAACTTTTCAGGAAATAGGTTGTGGACAAGGAAAAAGTGTCAGCTATAACAGCCCCAGCAAATGAGTACATTCTTGAAGCTGCAAGTCTCCTACTCTTTCACTCTCAGAAAAGCTGTAAGTCTAGGTTTCCGACAGGAACTCAGCCATATGTTTGCCTCTAGACAGGAAGATTGTGCAATTAAATTGGATGATTTTAAACACTTGTAATTTACTTTAAATTTGGGGTCATCTTCTTACTGGTTGTTGAAATAATTATGAAAAGAAATGAGGAAACAAACTCATTGCAGTCATAGTAATCCTTTGATTTGAGTCTCCCTTCTACTGTCATGCACTGTTCTTCCAATTCTAATCTGCTTTGGATTAGAATTTTTGTTTACTCATCTTAAATTGCTAACTGTAAGTGTCTTGAAGGCACAAGCCATACTCTTCATAATTGTCCTCCATTACATAATATTATTTGCAGTAAGTTGTTATTTAATGGGCCAGGCATGGTGGCTCACGCATGTAGTCCCAGCACTTTGGGAATCTGAGGCGGAAGGATGACTTGAGGCCAGGATTTCAAGACCAGCCTGGGCAATATAGCGAGATCCTGTCTCTAAAATACAGTATATATTATTATTATTATTAAAATTTTTGATTATGTAATTCTCTAATCATTAACATATTTCTTGACTAGTTTTAAAGGGTTTTATTTTCTGTAAAGATCTTTGCTGAGTTCTAAATAAATATTACTGTGCACATTGGATTTATAAATGAACCAGTGTCAACAGGGTCTATCTCTCTTGGAGCTTGGTCTTCCCCACCACAACTGACACCTACAAAAGATGCCAAAACTTCGCTAGTTTATTTATTACCAAAAGTCCTATTTTCAATCTTTAGATGGTCCAATCTACTTATATATGAAAATTTCAATCTCTCATCCACTTTTTTTCGGTGACTTGATGGGAATTTCTTTATTTAATGGTTGAACTAGTCAAAAAACCTGTTACAAAAGGGGTCTGTAATTACTTAATGACTGACATCTGGCAGTTTAGCCATTGATCATTTAGTTAAAATACTGAAACATCTTGAATATAACCTGAGATTTCATATTGTATTTTCAATATGTTACTACAATGTGCTCTCATTTTTCTTAGCTCTTCTTGATTTAATTCTTTCAAAAATGTATTACACAGATGGAGGCCTTTTACTATCTTTAGAAATTCAGCATCTACCTTCCATATTTCTATAACCTCAAGAACACTAGAGGCATACCTTAAATTCTTATTTTTATTCTTATTTTCTCTCTCAAGGATTTCTGAGAACCAGTTTTCTGGAGAAGATGGATATGAGAAGAGCTCATTGATTGTTGTGGTTGTTTTGTAAGTTTGAGATTTTTTTTTTCCTTTTTCTTTTAATTTAGTTTAAATTTGGGGCCATCTTCTTACTGGTTGTTGAAATAATTATGAAAAGAAATGAGAAAACAAACTCATTGCAGTCATGGTAATCCTTTGACTTGGGTCTCCCTTCCACTGTCATGCACTGTACTTCCAAACTTCTTTTTTATGACATGATTATTTTTTTCAGAAGTCTCAAGGAATCATAAATTCTGGGAAAAAATGGGAGCTGGATGGCAGTGAAAGCTAGCTACACGTGCATGGAAAGGGCACATATTTCCTCTGCACTACTACAGAAACCACAGACGATAGGCACATGTGAATAATCTTGAAAAAGATACAACCAAGAAGACTGTCCTCAGCAGAATTAGTTTGTGTGGACACACACAGTCAGAGAAAGAGCTGATGGGGAAATGATAGGTGGTAAGGGACTCTGTCAGTTAGCTGAGCAGGCATTGAGAAGCCCTCTAAAGGGATATGTGAGGATGATCCTTTTCCTCTGGGGAAAAAAACAAAAATTCTTGGGGAAAAAAGTAGAGAAAAACTGATGTTTTTCTTTACGTTTTTGGATGTCAATGGGGATGTCTGACCCTCATAGTTCTGGCTGTTGATTCATATTTTGCAAGAAGTCAGCCTTCAGTTACAGAATTGTCATGAATCACAGAACACACTTCAGGTTTAGATTCCCCTTTCCTCTTTTGCTCAATCCTTACCCAAGTCATTTTCCTTACAGCCCAGGCCATATCCAAATTCTAAAAAAAATCAATAGTGGAGAAGGGAATTGTTTTCTTCACTCTTCCTTTTCTACCTCCTTTCCTGTTTGGGCTTTTCTTAGGAGTAACAGGGGCAATTATTTGTAGCAGATGCTCCTGTATTCTGCTCATGAGACCTTTGGGGTGACAGATGCCTAAATGTTGGTGTTGTCCTCTAGGGAAACTTTTATGAGTTTTGCAAGGATCAGTCCCACACATCCTCTTTAGAGAGCTTCTCAGTGCCTGCTCAGCTAACTGACAGAGTCCCTTACTACCTATCATTTCCCCATCAGTTCTTTCTCTGACTATGTACCCCACAAAAAGTAATTCTGCTGAGGACAGTCTTCTTAGTTGTTTTTTTAGGATTACCCACAGGTGCCTGTCTTCTGTGGTTTTGGTAGTAGTACAGAGGAAACATGTATCCTTTCTGTGCCTGTGCAGATACCCTTCACTACCATCCATCTGTCATTCCAACTAGTAGCACAGCCTCTCTTCTTTATATGTTTTCAGTCAAGTGTCAGTCACCAATCTCTGTGATCCACAGACTCTTGAAGTTCTCCTCCCATGACTCAAAGTGGAAAGAGTTCATCTCCTCTTTACCAAAGAAAAATATCACAGAATTACATAGTTCTCTGTTAACTCTCTTCAGATTAATTTTCACTCTTAGTCTTTATTCTAATAATGCTTGCCTTCTTCTTTATATAAGGTGCAGAGGGATGAGAAGTTATGGTAACAAATTAGTTTTGAGTTGTATCCTAAAACAGTGGGGCATAGATAGTCTCGTTGTTCTCTTTTGGATATCTGAGTGTGTTAGGGTTCTCCAGAGATACAGAAACAATAGGGTGTATGTGTGTATACAATTTATTAAGAAAATTCACTCACATGATTATGGATGCCAGTATGGTATAATTCAATTCAAACCAGGAGGGACCTCTGGTTTAAGTCCCAGAGACTGACGGCCCAAAAACCAGGTCTCATGTGGGATAGCAGGAAAAGAAGAATGTCCCATCTCAAGGAGAAAGGGAAAATTATTCTTCTGCCTTTTTACTCTATGCAGATCCTCAAGGGATGAGAAGATATCCCCCCCACATGGGTGAGTTCCATCTTTATTCAGTCTACCAATTTAAACGCTAATCCTTTTCAGAAACAGCCTCACAGACACACCCAGAAATAATGGTTTACCAGCTGTGTGGGCATCCCTGAGCCCAGTCAAGTTGACATATAAAATCAGTCATCATGCTGGTTATTTAAAATTCATTGTTCTCATTTTTAAGACCTGAGCTAAAATGCCAAATTAAGAAAAGGACCTGTTTGCCATCTTGACACATAAGCAGTGAAATGAAGTATAAAAAAGTAGAAATGCATTAATACCACTGAGAGTGATTTAGATGAGCACTACTTTTTTTGTTTCCAATATCAATTGGCAAATCATATTCCAATCCTCATAAAACTAGATAGTATGTGTGGAAGGAAGGTCAAAAATAATAAATATTTAATCAATATGAGTTCTATAGGTAAAGCTTTTGCCAAATGGATTTATATTCATTGTATATGGCCACAGAGAGAGAAAAACATTGTCTCAGAAAGTTAGTATGTTGCTCATATCTAGAGAAATTTATTTACTAAGTAATCAAAAATGGACACATACTTTTAACTTTTCTTATGCTCCAATATAGGTGTAATTCTAACCAGAATGAGCCTTGCAACTTATTCAGAATATTAATATGCTTCTTGTGGGGGCTGTATTTAATTGTGTAAAGTATAATCTTTTAATAATGAGATGTCGATGACATACTTGCACAATATTTGCTACATGACTGCTTACAGGTCTACATGACTGCTTACAGAGTACAGGTGAAAAGTAGGCATTGTCATAAAAGGAGATGGGGAGTTTAGGCTAAAAGGAGAGAATTGGGCTTTGGTTTTTGTGAAATATTCTTAAGAGTGTTTCAAAATAGTTCATTAGGGCTTTTGAAATTTAAAGGCAAGATGTTTCTCTAAGAAATAAGCAATCCACCCTCAATTTTGAAGAATATCTTTCATTATGTTATGTAGATACAGGCTTCTATATAATGTTGGTTCAGTTTTCTTTATTACAGGAAAAGTTTACACACACATAAATATGACTTTTGATTATGTGCAATTTCAAACATATTCATGTTAAACATAAGAGTATAACAAACCTCTGTATACCCATTACCTTGCCTTAATAAATCATCAACATTCTGCCAGTTTTGTTTCATCTATACTTTTCTCATACTTCCTATCATTTCGCTTGATTATTTTACATATATTGAAATACAATGCGCTTGAAAAATTGATACATCAATGTGACCCATACCCTGAATTATTAATATTCTTAAGAAGATACTTTTGGTATAAATAGTAGTTAATAAACTTTAGAATGACTGGCAATTCCATTTCAACTTATGGGGAAGAGCCAAGAAACTTATTTGATGCCTGGACAATAAATTTAATAAAACTTATTGTTTGCAGGCAATTTTGAATGTTGACTGAGACTGTCAGAAGTAACAAATAATCTTCTTTATATAGCTCTGTGCTGAGTAGGCTTAAACAGCCTCTGCCTCTATAATGCAATGTAATTATAAGACATGATTACAACTGATTATAATCAATCAGCATAGTCTTAAGTGTAATTTATATTGCTGCAGCTGTGGTTAGATTAAATCATCCCATAAGATACAATTTCTACTAGATATGGGAAATTATTTGAACAAATCCAAATACAGTAAACTTATAATACCATAATGCATAGTAAATTTTGCCAATTGCATAATACTTTAGGACTCTGTTTATCACAAAGATATGTTTTTCTCCTACAGAGTTTTGTCTTGATTTGAAAGACAAGTTTGGCAGATAGGATTTCTGGGTGTTAGTTCTGCCCATGCTAATATTTTCTATGTAATACATAGTGAGATTGTTATCATATATGAAAAGAAGAATACTAAGATTATGAACTGAGGGGGATTTTTTATTCCTCAGTTGAAGATAAAATTTAGAAACCTTCTCCTG
Organism: Varecia variegata; assembly: GCA_028533085.1. NCBI lineage: Eukaryota > Metazoa > Chordata > Mammalia > Primates > Lemuridae > Varecia > Varecia variegata. Next base: position 52,742,060 of record CM052444.1, on the reverse strand, counting down.
TTTCATTTTCAATATCTATAATAAGGTCATTTCAATCCTGGTCACACAGTTGAAACTCAGATCCACCAAACATGTATTTGTGAAGAGTAGGAGGAGTAAGGAATTAAGTTCACTTCTTAATCTCAATCAACTCACACTGTAAGTGGAACTATGAGAAAATAAAGGATATAAATTTATATACTTTAAACCCACAACAATTAGAAAAATAACAGTAGCCTATAGAGTGCTGGGCAGAGAGCAGGATAAAACTGGGATCTGTTTTTCCTTTTACATGTCCCTTCTATATATTGGCATTTGCTTATAAAATTTATTTCGCTGAGTTTTAACCACACATAGATGAAAGGGGGGAAATATTTGCCCTTCCTTTAATATAGGGCTCCTGTGAGGATCAAAAGATACAATTAATGTAAGTTCTTTGAAATCAATTTAAAATATTAATGCCATTCTTAAATGATCTATTGTTATAATTGATTTCATTTTGATCCTTGAGCCAAAGGTTGACAAAATAGCAAATAGTATATTAAAATTTCAACAAAGAGTTTTTTCTATGTTATTTTTCTTCTAGGAATAATACAATTAACATAACCTGTCTACTTTTTAGTCACTCTCTGGAAAGGATTTTTATGTATATAGTAATTTAATCAAGTAACCTGAAAGTGTGACAAGAGTAATTTTGGCAACCTATGGCTCCAGCTGTTTGGCTGGAATACAGTTCCCTACCAAATAACAAAACATATTTTAATGACTTAAACTCTGCAGAAATATTCATTCAGCTCTCAAAGGTAAAGTTCTGCAGCATTTTGTGCAGACTCACAAAGCATTACTAAGTTCAAAGTAAATATTCAGCTATTTTTTTCACTTAAATTACTGTATTTAAAAAATTAACCTTATCAAAATTATGGAAGAGTTTATACCATAGAAAATTTATAGCAGTCATATCTCCCTTCAGCATTAATGATTTCTAATGCATATTTAAGATGTTTGTGCTTTTTAATGTTTCAAAAGGAACAACTTTTTTTTTTTTCTTCTGGACTAATAAAGCATCAACTTTCTGTGAACATAAAAACTTAGCCTTTAAAAACAATATTGATATTGATTTTGGGTACTGATACCATTTTAAAAAGCAGAAACATAAGTCTCACTGTGCTACAACACAGGGATTCTTACTTAAAATCAAACTCATACACTATTAATATACCCCCAGGTGAACACTACATTTATATGAATGAAGAAGATTGGTGAGAACAACACACAGTAAATACAGGGTCTACAGAGGCCATCTGCCAGTAAATATTAAAAAATTACCTGGATTTTCATAAATATTTGATTCTTGCCAACTTCATAGGATTATGTTGTTTAAATAAAGAATACAAACTAATTCTGCTCAAAGTCTAGACTATTTATAAAAGTGAACCTAACTATAGAGTATTTTTCAGGAATTTCTTAGCAACACGTTTTCCTTTGAAATGTGGGAGCATAAAAATACTGGTCCGATCTCTTTCTTCCTGGGCATTAGGTACCTAAGGGAAGCCCGCAGTGCAACTGCATAAATAGAGGGGCAACAACAAACAGCAGCAGGGTCACCCGTGAGCCGCAGCAGGTGCCCGGGACTTGTCCAGTAGGGTTCCTGCCACCTCTAGCATGCAGGTGCAGACTCAAGTGGGAGCAGGTGTTTCAAACCTGGCTGGTGGATGGGTATTCCCCTCCCCCATTCCTCTCAGGTCCCAGAAGGTCCTCATGTTCCCCTAAGCGCCATTTTAAGGAGTGGGGAGAGTGAGAAGCTGAAAGATTAAGCATTTTCTAAGAATAGACTGAGTCATCTGGACTAACCAAGGGGGAAGAAATGAGATACCATTAATTGTCCAGTCTTTGTTCCCCATTACCTGGGGAATCCAAGAGGCAGTTTAGATCATGCATAGAAAATAATGAAGCAATACTTTTATACATTCCTGACCATATATTTTACATTTCTCTGAAATCTTGTTATCCTTGTTAACATGTTTATTTTCCCACTTTCAAAACAATGATCCTACACTATCTACCTCTCTTCTCAAACTTCTTTACCTCATCCTTCCCTGCCCACCTCTACAATTCCTCTGCTACCATTTATCTCTCTCCACTCTCAACCTCATTCTTTCTTATGCCTGACTCAACAAGTGTTTGTTAATTTTACTGCTGTTTTGAGGTTGCTAGAATTAGCAAATAAAAATACCAGATGGTGGTTAAATTTGAATGTTATGTAAACAAGGAATGATTTTTTTGGTATAAGTATGTTCCAAATATTGTATGGGAAATACTTACACTAAAAATGTCATTCATTGTTTATCTGAAATTCAAATTTAACTGGAGACCCTGTATTTTATCTGGCAAACTTGCACTTTCCTATTTATGCAATTCAAAATTTTTTTCTCCTGAATTATCCAACCGATTAAAAGAAACATTCCCCTTTTGTGGAATACACATTGTTTTAATTTCTTTTTACATTATCCTAATAAGACAATATAAAAGATTTTTAAATGTGATAACTTCTGAATTCAAATACACAAGCAGGACACTTTTTATGCCTGTGAAATTAAGATTCACACTTTGATTTTCCATACAAAGGCTAGGTCAGTAGGCCTCCCTGTGGCTATTTTACAAACATAATACTAACTCAACTCCAATTAAGATAAAGAGAATTCTTTTGATAGAAATTCAGGCTAGATTTTAAAAGACTCGGAATCCATTATATGCTTCATCACTCTTACTTGAGGTGAACATAAAAGTCACTCTTGTGGCAACCCCAATGCCCATTCCATTTCATTCTGCCTAATTACTGTACTTAATATCAAACCCCAAGCTAAGTTAATGATACAGTGTTTCAATTATCTACTGCTGCATAGCAAACCACCCCAAAACTTACTGGTTTAAAAGGCCACCTATTTTATTTGCTCACAATTCTGCAGTTTGGGCTAGATTCCTAGATTGAGCTGAGTAGTTTTTCGCTGGCCAGCTTGCTGGTGGTCTAGTGAGTGTACATATTTAGGTAGTGGGTTGGCTAGGGACTGGGATTAGCAAGGACCCTGTAGCATCTGTATTTCTCTCTCTCTCTCTCCATGCCTTCCAAGTTCTTTCCTTCCTTACTTGGCCTCTTTATGTGCTCCCTCCATGTGGTCTCCTCAACAGAGCAGCTGGCTGCCTTGGTTTATCAGGGTTCTCAAATGTGCAAAATTGGAAGCTACCAGGCCTTCTTAAGGCATAGGCCAGAAACTTCTACTTAGGCCAGTGCCCCTTCCTCCACATTCTGTTGGTTAAAGTGAGTCACAGGGCCAGCTCAACTCAAATGGAATACCAAGAAGTATGGCTCATTTGTGGAGATCCGTGTACGGATACATACAGTTAAGTGTTGGTCAACAGGTGATGCTTTTCAAAAAAAAAAAAAATTAATTAATTTAATCAAGTTTTTATTATGCCATTGATGAAATACTTTATACATTTATCATTTCTTTATTTCTTAAATAAATATCTAAGAATGAGTATTGAGAAACTTCAGTGTCCAGTACAAAAAGCTTTTAATGTAGATGGAACTCTAGATTCTTGTTGAATAGATATTAGCTTGTTTATTTATTCATTTATTTGTAGCATAAGTCAAATACAATCACACAAATCTTATTTTCACAAATTCATGAATTTCTACATTTGTGTGTTCTTTTATAAACACTACTCATATGAAGTATAGAATATTTATAGCATTGTATATGACTTTCTGGGCCCCTCCCCTCTCAGCTCCTTCCAAATGTAACAGCTATTATGACATTTATCACCACAGATTATTTTTTCTTATTTTTGCTTAAGCTATGGTCTATTTTGGTAACTATACATGAGTACTTGAAAAGAATATACATATTTGCAGTTATTGGTTTTAGACTTTTATATAGGTCATCCACGTAAATTTGGCTAATCATGTTTTTCAAATTATCAATAGCTTTATTAATTTTTTTCTTTTTGTTTTATAAGATATTTGGAAAGGTATATTAGAATGCCAACTATGTCTGTGCATCTGTCTATAACTCCTTTTTTTTTTGAGACAGAGTCTTACTCTGTTGCCCGAGCTAGAGTACCGTGGCGTCAACCTAGCTCACAGCAACCTCAAACTCCTGGGCTCAAGCAATCCTCCTGCCTCAGCCTCCCAAGTAGCTGGGACTACAGGCATGCACCACCATGCCCGGCTAATTTTTTCTATACATATTTTTAGTTGTCCAGCTAATTTATTTCTATTTTTAGTAGAGATGGGGTCTCACTCTTGCTCAGGCTGGTCTCAAAGTCCTGAGCTCAAACAATCCTTCCACCTCAGCCTCCCAGAGTGCTAGGATTACAGGGGTGAGCCACCAGGCCCAGCCTTATAACTCCTTTTACTTCCATCAACTTTTGCTTTATGAAATTTGAAGTTAAAATATTAGGTAAAACCATACACATGGTTTTAAGGAGCTTTAGCTACTTGTTTGCTGAATCTTTTATTCTCACTTTCTGTAATTGATAACTACAGTGTACAACAGAGTGTGCTAGGGAAAGTAATTTTGTTCCCATAATAAAAGCAGTGATCACCTGGAACATTTCATGGTGTACATTTATGATTGTGGACCTTTCTCCATTTGTGCAGTTTAAGTAGAATACAAGATGACAAATGCAGAATGTGGTTTCTGAAGTCCCCAAACTAACTGAATCATATTGCATTTTTAAAATTTTGGATGATTTTCATTTGTACACCTGTGGCTAAACTTCTGCGCTGATCACAGGTGTTCTATACCACCTCTTCTCCAAATGAGTATGTGGTAGCCATTTCCAGTTTATTTAAAAACCAACTTAGACATCCCTCCAGGTCCCTTATTCCTCTGCAGCATTCAGTTCAAGTAGAAGATATGTTCTTTTCAAGTAGTGAAATTACATCCAATTGTGTGATTTGCTTGTAGATTTTTCCTTACACCTTTCTGATCAAAATGCTAATAAATCATCCTACCTGATTATCCTCTTTGAAATAACACACACCCCACTGAAGGGGCTTGAGTTTTATCCTGCCATTTGTCTCAGCAAATGTCCTTAGATGTTAATCCCATTAGACCTAAAATTTCCTCAGATAAGGAAAAAGTAGCTTATATTCTTCAATAAAAATATAGAATTGACAATTTCCTGGTCTCCTTCTACAGTTTCATTTCTGTTCTCTCAAGATTTCCCTATAAAGTGTTTATTTCACCAGAAAGGTTGAATAAGACTATTTGAAAAATTGCAAATAATTTTCTGAAAATTTAATTTAATCTGAACAAGGTCAAAGTGAATATTGGATACATTATGATAAAACCACTCAAAAAGTTTTGTAAATTCTTATTTAATTTTGGAAGACACACACAAACACTCCTCATTTGTATAATCTTGTTAATATTATATTGTTAAAAAACTTATTTATGTATATTCACATACTATGTGTATATAATTTAACATAATTTTATTTAGGTAAGCATGAGCTATATTTTCTTAAAAGTGTTCAATAAAGTTACATATAATGATTTAGAGTGAATTGTAAAGAACACATTTTAATCACATACTTGATCATTATAATTTACTATTTTAGGAGGATTAAAATATAAAATGTAATACTATCTGCATTCCCAATTGTATCATATGGTACAAATTTTATAAGGAGAGAAATGGTACCTTTATATTTTAAATGGATATAATATATTTTGTGATTTAATTAAATTATAAAAATTTGGTGAGGACTTTGATACATTTAGTCAAATTTTACCCACAAAAAAATGGGAGTTAGGCTATATGAATTCTGATCAGGGCTCTGCCATTATCCACCTAAATATTTAAGTAGCCAGCTAACTTGAAGAGCATAAGATTATCACTTAATCTACATGAAGTGAATATCCTCATGTGTAAAATGATGGACTAGAACAAGTTGATCTTTATGGTGATCATAAGAACAAAAACTTGTCAGAACAACCATTGGGAATACATACTAAAAAATAAGATATAATGAAAATCTATTTGACTATGAGAAAAATGCTGATTTTTAAATTAAAATGTAAAGAAGAAAATTAGATGAATGAGCAAAACATTAAAGAAAAATTAAATTATTTAAAAATGTAAAATTGACTATCTTTGTATATTATTTAATTTCTAAGTTGTGGGACAAGAACAACTTGGTCCTCTAATGAGAGAAACATGGATTAAAAAATACTTACATGGAAGCTCAGCATGATGATTTCAATGACAAGTTGGGTTAATTAACTGGTTCCATGGAACTTTGTAAAGGTTAAGTGTAAGGAAAATGTAACTCACAATTTAAAATCCATTTGCTCATTCTTTTCTAGTTCTATGAAGTGAAATGATACATAGATGGAGAAAAAAATAGGTCACTGAAAAAGAGAGTTCCTTCTATCTTATCCCTAACAGACTAAAAATCTGACTTCTGCCTGGCATTTGGAGAAAGAGATTGCTTAAGGAGCTTTAAGTACAACTTAGAAGTTAGTTGATTCTGACAATGAAGTGACAACACTATCATCATGTAGGGAAGAATAAGAGGGAACCCAAGACCAGTTCTGACCTCCTGTTTCCCCAGTACCCCTAATGTTCTCCTGCCTATGTTCAAATCCAGATTTTTATGAGGACTGAGGAATGTTTGTTGACTGCTCTAAGCAGAGGAAAAGTAGTTCTTTTTTTATATGTTTATGTATGTTTGAACAACAACCTGTTCTAATTTGTACTAAATAAATGTAAAGTGAGTTTTTTTGTTTTCTTAAATAACTAGATTTTACACATGCAAAATTCACATGCCTAATTGTGAAATCTTAGTTTATTTCAAAAACCATTTAAAACATCCCCTAATACACTAGATAAGATCCATGTGGATGTATAAAAGCAATATGATATGGCTTCAATATTCAATTTTTTTATAATGTAACATGCCTTTTAAATGTTTATATTCCTTTTGTATATAACTTCTCTTAGTTCAACATCTTCTCTTATAGTTAAGTAGCTCCATCCAAATAATTTAATTTATTTTTGTACAAACATGTGTATGATTGATTAACATGCATAATCATTATTGAAGCAACTGCTATGTGCTTGACACTATACTGGGCTCATTTATATAAAAGAAAATCTCATTAATTCATCAAAATTATCATGTTCTGTATGGGGAAAGTGACTAATCCAAGAAGATCCAATTACATTGTAATAGAGACAGAGGTTTACCAGCCCTGATAAATGCAGGTTTTATGGTCTTTCACTATATTGTAGTTGGCCTTCAGATTATGGTTGACCCTGGGGTTTAATTGGTAAAATTAAACTTTACTAATTTAATGTTCCTTAATAACTGTAACATTGAAATTTGAAACTTGGTTTCTAACTTGGTTATGTCATGTTCTTATGTTCTTGCTAGATGAACCTGGGCAAACCACTTAACCATTCTGTGGTTTAGATTTCTCAAGTATAAATTGGGGTAGGATTTACCTCATAGTGTTGCTCTGGTGATTACTTTAGTATATGTACAGTTAATATATGTAGAGGACTTATTGATAAATGCATTAAGAGTTAGCTGTCATTATCACTAAATAATAAAAACCTTTGACAGATCCACAGTGTGATTAAGAAGCAATTTCATAAGGTCTTGCGAAAACTAATTAATACTATCTACATAAAATGCTTATGTTCATACCTGACAATAAATATAAGCTATTATTGTAGTAATTAAATGTGATTAACAACAGGTATTAATGTCATAATGTGTGTCCCATCCAAAACTAATCTATTGTGGTATTTGTTTTAGGGTTATTTCAGAGCTCTGCATCATTCTGTCCACATTCTGAGATGGAAGAATGTACATTTAGGATATTTCATTTTTGGTGCCAAAACTAATCTAACTAGTTTTATTAAACAGAATTCATCAAACAAATTCTAATTTTCAACCAAAAAGAGCATTATATATGTTAAATATATGAAGAGATGATAAAATTCAAGAGGAAAGTTTCTTCATCAGCAAATGGGGAATGTTGAATGGAATTATTTCTAAGGTCCATCCCAATTCAACTGCCCCTTTCCTGCTAAGTTATATCTGATCAGCCTATTTTTGTTAAACAAAAAATAATGATATTTCCAGAGCTTTTATGCTGGGGACACATTTGTAATGGATGGGTAGTATGGCTGAGGGAGGACTTGATGACGGAGTCTTGAATTGTGTTTGCACAGGAAACACAAACTAGATTTCATGTAGATTAAGTACAGGTTATGTTTATAGAAAGCTGAAGTCCCTTAAAAACATTCCTTGGCACTGATAGTATGAAACTAAATAAATCTTTATTTACATTATATTGTGCATTCTTCTGCTTTGAAATAACATTTTATATTTTGTGATAATCTGTAACTATTAATTTATTACTAAAATGGAAAGAACAATGGTAAGAAAGGTTGTAGAGAAATCATTTTAAGCCACAATTATTCTTGTAATGATCTTTTAGGTGATATTGTTAAGTCATTTAATCCTATTCACCTCAATTTTCCCATTGTAAAATGATAGAAATATACAGAAAAATCTCTAAGGCCCATTCTACTCTATTCTTATATGTGTGTGTGTGTATTTGTATGTGTGTGTGTATATATATATATATATATATATGCTATTTATGCTACTCATTCTGTTTTTATTAACAAATGGACAATTTTGTATTTACCAAATAAGCTGATTAAATATAACAGATTATTATTTTTTAAATTTCTATTGATACATAATAGGTGTACAGAGTTTGGGGGTCCATGTGATACTTTAATATATTCATATAATTCATAAATATAAAATCAGAAAACTTGGGATATCTATCACCTTAAATAATTGTCATTTCTTTATGCTAGAAACATTCAAGTTATTCTCTTCTATTTGACAGGTACAATATAAACTATAGTCACCCTACTGATCTATCTAACACTAGGTCTTATTTCTTTTATCAGACTGTATATTTTTACCTATTAATCAGCTTCTCTTCATCACGCCACCCTTTCTGGCCTCTAGAAACCACCAATCTATTCTCTATCTTCATGGGATCTACCTTTTTTAGCTCCTGTATGTGAGTGAGAACATGTGATAGTTGTCCTTCTGTGCTTGGCCTATTCCACTTAACATAATGACCTTCAGCTTTATCCATGTTGCTGCAAATGACAGAATTTCATTCTTTTTATGGCAGAATAACGTTCCACTATGTACATATGCCACATTCTCTTTACTCATTTATCCATCGATAGACACTTAGGTTGATTCTGTATTTTGGTTATTGCGAATAATGCTGCAATAAACATGGGAGTACAGATATTTTTTCAATATATTCATTTCCTTTCTTTTGGATATATATACTTTGGAGTAGAAATGCTGAATCATATGGTAGTTTTGTTTTTAGTCTTTTTGAGTGACCTCCATACTGTTCTCCACAGTGGCTGTACTAATTGATGTTCCCGCCAACAGTGTACAAGGGATCCCCTTTCTTCATATTCTTGCCAGCATTTGTTATTGCATATCTTTTTGATAAAAGCCATTTTAACTGGGGTGAGATGATATTTAATTGTAGTTTTGATTTACATTTCACTGATGGTTAGTTATGTTGAACAATTTTTTACATACTTATTGGCCATTTGTATGTCATCTTTTGAGAAATGTCTATTAGGATTTTTTGCCCATTTTGATTGGATTATTGTTTTGTTATTATTATTCTTTTGCTATTGAATTGTTTGAGCTCCTGATATATTCTGGTTATTAATCCCTTATCATATGGGGTAGTTTTCAAATATTTCCTTCCATTCTTTGGGTTATCTCTTCACTTTATTGATTGTTTCTTTTGTTGTGCAAAAGACTTTTATCTCACTTGTCTATCTTTGCGTTGGTTGCCTATGCTTTTGAGATCTTACATAGAAAATCTTTGTCTAGATCAATGTCCTGGAGAGTTTCTCCAATGTTTTCTTGTAGTAGTTTCATAGTTTCAGGTCTGATATTTAAGCCTTTAATCCATTTCAATTTGATTTTTTGTGTATGGTGAGAGACAGTGGTCCAGTTTCATTCTTTTCCATACAGTTATTTGGTTTTCCCAACACCATTTATTGAAATGATTGTTCTTTTGCCACTGTATGTTCTTGGTGCCTTTGTTCAAGATAAGTCAGCTGTAAATGTGTGGATTTATATCTGGGTTCCCTTTTCTATTCCATTGGTTCATGTGTCTGTTTTTATAGCAGTGTCATGCTGTTTGTGTTACTGTAGCTTTGTAGTAAATTTTGAAGTCAGGTGGTGTGATACCTCCAGCTTTGTTCTTTTTGTTTAGGATTACTTTGGCTATTCAGGGTCCTTTGTGGTTCCATATAAATTTTAGAACTTTAATTGTGTCCCTGACCTTTTTTTAATATCAGGATAATGTTGGCTATGTAGAATGAGTTTGGAAGTATTCCATCCTCTTCAATTTTTTTTTTTTTTTGAAGAGTTTGAATAGAACTGGTATTAGTTCTTTTTTAAATATTTGGTAGAATTCAGCAGTAAAGCCATCAGGCCCTGGAGTTTTCTTTGTTGGGAAACTTTATATTATGACTTCAATCCTGTTACTCATTATTGGTTTATTGAGGTTTTCTAATTCTTCATAATTTATTCTTGGTAGGTTGTATGTGTCCAGGAATTTATCCATTTCTTTTAGGTCTTCCAATTTGTTAGCATAAGGTTGTTTATACTATTCTCTAATGATTCTTTGTATTTCTGTGATTTTTAGTTGTTATGTCTCCTTTTTTTCTTTCTGATTTTATTTATTTGGGTCTTCTCTTTTTTATTTTTGGTCTAGCTAAAGATTTGTCAAGTTTGTTTATATCTTCAGAAAACCAACTCTTGATTTTGTTGGTCTTCAGCATTCTTTTTAGTCTCAATTTTAATCTTTTATTGCTCTGATATTTATTATTTCTTTTCCTATACTAATTTTGGGTTTGGTTTGTTCTGGCTTTTCTAGTTCCTTCAGGTGCATCATTAGGTTGTTTATTTGAATGAAGTGCTACAAACATCCCTTTTAATACTGCTTTTACTGTATCCCCTAGATTTTTTGGTATGATATATTTCCATTTTCATTTGTTTCAATAATTTTTAAATTTTCTTCTTAATTTTTTCATTGGCTTATTAGTAGTTCAGGAGCATATTATTTTATTTCCATGTGTTTGTGAAGTTTTTGAAGTTCCTTTTGTGGTTGATTTTTAATATTATTACATTGTAGTCAAAAAAGATACTTGATAAGATTTCTCCTCTTTTGAATTTATTCAGACTTGTTTTGTGGCCTAAGATTTGATCTATTCCGAAGAATGTTTTATGCTGATGAAAAAGATGTGTATTCTGTAGCAGCTGGGAGCAATGTTCTATAAATATGAGTTAGGTCTATTTGCTCTAGTGTGTAGTTTAACTCTGATGTCTTTGCTGATTTTCTGTCTGGAAGATATGTCCATTGTTGAGAATAAGGTGTTAAAACCCTCTACTATTATTGTATTGCTGTCTATATCTCTCTATAGATCTATTAATGTTTGCTCTGTTACTTGAGAGCTTTGGTATTGGGTATCTAGATGTTTATAATTGTTCTATCCTCTTGCTGAATTAACTCCTTTATCATTATACAATAACCTTGTCTCTTTTTGTAGTATTTTATTTATAGTCTCTTTTATCTGTTATAAATATAGGTACTCCTGCTCTTTATTGGTTTACAGTTGCATGGAATATTTCTTCACCACATAGATGAGGTGGGTTTCTTTTAGGAGAATATAGTTCAGTCTTGTTTTTTCATCCATTCAGACACTCTATGCCTTTTAACTGGAGAATGGATTCCATTTATATTCATTGTTATTGTTGATAAGGACTTATTATTGCCATATTGTTGCTGTTTTCTGATTATTTTATAACTCTTCTCTTCCTTTCTGCCTGTCTTCCTTTGTAATTAAGTGATTATCTATGAGACTATGTTTTATTTTGTTGCTTTTTATTTTTAGTAACTCTATTATTGATTTTTTTCATTGTGGTTACCACGAGGCTTACAAAAACACATTTAATAGATAGAGCAAGTTACTTTAGCAGGATGACAACCTATCTTAGGTCATAAAAAAAAGAATAGAAGCAAAGGGGGAAAAAATCTACACTGTAACTCACTCCCCTCCTCAGAGATTGAATTTCAGTTGTCTTAATTTACATATTTTTATATTGCCTACCTCCTAATAGGTTGCTATAGCTCTTGTTGTTTTTAATAGATTTGTCTTTTGGGCTTCATACTAGAGTTATAAGTGTATCACAATACACAAATACAATGTTAGCACATTCTGAGTTTGTGTACTTAATTTTACCAGTGGGTTTTAAAGTTTCCAATGTCTTTATTAATATTATTATTTTATTTTACACTTTAATTTTTTTTCTTTTAAATTGAAGAACTCCTTTTAGTATTTCTTGTAATATGAGTCTGGTGGTGGTGAAGTCTCTCAGCTTTTGTTTGTCAGAGAAAGACTTTATCTTCTTCAAGATTTTACCTCTTCATGTTTGCTGGATAACTTTGCTGGATACAGTATTCTTGGATAGTATTGTTGTTGGTTGGTTCCCCACTCCCACCTGCCTAGGACTTTGAAAAAATCATTCCATTCCCTCCAGGGCTATATGGTTTCCATTGAGACGTCTGTTGTCAGACAAATTGGAGCTCCATTATATGTTATTTGCTTCTTTTCTCTTGCTGCTTTTGGGATCCTCTTTTTTGCTTTGAGCTTGAGAGCTTAATTATTATATGCCTTGGGGTAGTCTTATTTAGGTTAAACCTGTTTGCTGTTCTTTGACCTTCCTGTACCTGGATAGCAATATCTTTTTCAAGTTTTGGAATGATTTCTGTTATTATTTCTGTGGACAAACTTTCTACACCTTGTCCTTGCTCAACTCCCTCTTGAATACCAATAATTCTTATATTTAGCCTGTTGAGATAGTTTTCTGTATCTTGTAGGTGATCTTCATTCCTTTCAATTCTTTTTTCCCCTCTAATTGTGTATTTTGAAATAGCCTGTCTTCAAGCTTATTGTTTATTTCCTCTGTTTGATCTAAAGTTGAGATCCTTTAATAAATTTTTCAGTTCAGCAAATGTAATCCTCAGTTTCAAGATTTCTGGTTTCTTTTTTAATTATTTCATTCTCTTTGTTAAATTTCTCTGATAAGTTTCTGAATTGCTTTTGTATGTTATCTTGGAGATCACTGAGTTTCCTTACAAGTGTAGTTTCAAATTGTTCATCAGATATGTCACATGTCTCCTCCTCATTAAAGTCACTCTCTTGTTCCTTGCTTTGTCTATGTGAGGAGACCAAGGTTCCTTATTTGCTGTTTCTTGTGATGTACATCTATATCTTTGTATTGGGGGATTACCTATCATTTCTAGTTTTCTCTGACTTGTTTTAATTTTTATTGGATATATTTTCTCTTTACTGCTAAGTTGCTACCTTCTTTTTGGCTCTAGGTGGTTCCTTAAGCCAAGATTTGCCTCACTTCTTTCAAACAATTAAAACACACCCTTCCTAAAAGGGGGAAGGGGTCCCAAAGGAGATATCTCAGCAGTGTGGGAAGGCTGGCTAGTGATTTGTGTCCAGGGTACCTTTGGAGCAAACCTCTTAAAGTATGGCGCTGCTAAACAGCCACTGTGATTTGGATTCTGCTTTAGCCAAGTTAGAGAGCATGGTTTCCAGGACTGGAGATAGTAGTCTTGCCTCCCCCTTTTGTCTCTCTGAGTCCTCAGGGATATTTCTCCCTTCAGGCATTCAGAATACTGCCCATGGGTTAAGGCAGGGACAAGTATCCTGCTAGATAACTCAGGGGAATGGGAAAGCTGGTTTTCCACCTTGATTTTACTTTTCTTCAGTCTGGAAACTGTGAGTTGGAGGGAGTTTTCTGTGTACTTGGTGCCAGGCAGAATAGAGGGAGAGGTGTCATGGATGTGAAAATCTCATTCTCTTACTTTCTGCCTAGAGTTTTGTCACGTATCTGTGGCCCCGGGGAACTGTATTATTTTCATATTTGAATTCTGGAATATTGCTGGGAGTGATCTCAGCCCTATATATTTGTTTTTGGTTTCCTGTGAGGTGGAGTGAAGCCAGCTTGCCTCTATGCTGCCATTTTGGCACCAGAACTGTCTCACAGATTTTCTTGAGTTCTAAATAAAAAAGCAATATATTATAGATGCATTATTATATCATTTTAAAAACGATTAATTCCTCTTAAGTCAATCTTTGGTATATGCTGTTTAATATAGTGGTCTTTAAATGGGACATTTTTCAATCATAGACCAAAGTTTAATCTTCATTTCCCTTTCATTGGAATTATACTGCTATCTGCCATCTCTATCATAGCCGACCAGAGATTGTTTATTTATAAGAATGTATCTTTAGATCCTTAGACCATATGATTGAATAAAATGTGTTTGTGACTGAAGAGATATTGCATATCCAGAAGAAATAACTATCTTTGTACATAGAGCTTAAAAAGAGAACATGTATTTTCAATTGTACATTTACTTTAACCTAAAAAGTATGTAATACTTTAAAAGCAATAGTAATATAATATCCTGTTTAATTATAGCCAACAAAAGAGCTTTTCCCTTTACTGTTGTGTTCTTACAAGCCACATGAGTGTGGCAGTAATATTTAACTTGTCAGTCAAGATGTTTGACAAAATAATCATATTAATGAGTCTCAGGCAATAATGAAAGGATGTGCCTGGCATACTTGTTTGTAAAATTTGCCAGACTCATTAAAAGTCAAAGTTACATCATATTAGCAATAATGAACATGTTGCTATAAACACAACAGCTTGGCCATTTCTAGTTGTAATTACCAGTAATAAACTTGGCTAAATATAAAGCTAAATAAGCAATACAATCAAGATTTTTTTAAAGAAACATTGAAAGGAAATTTTGTGTTCAAAATTCTCCTTAAATGACAGAAAATGAATATGTTTTTCTATCCATCAGTACATGATATATATAGATAAATAACTAGAAATAACATTCCTTGGCTATAATACAAAGACATGCAAAAATGACATTTTTAATGAAAGAATAATTTATGGGCTTTAACCTCTACCAAAAAAGTCAGTATTGAAGTTGTTTTCCTTGCTAACTACTTCAAAAAATATTTGTGTATTTATCATGACTCTAAATAAGCCATATCAGCTATGAAATGTAAACCTCGGAGCCATCCCTTTATAATTCCTTTATAGCTAGCTCTGTTCTTATGTACTGCTATATGAGAACTGGTTCATGCACAACAATCAGCTGAATTAAATGTTCATTCATTTATTTAACAAGTACTAATTACACACAAGCTGTTGGTCAGGCACTGTAACTATATTAATATCCATGATATACACAACCCTCTGCCACTTGGAGCTTAGAGATAAGCAAATAAATGTTCAATGTGGGGGAAGAACTAACATTTTCTATGTACCTTTAACAGTTCTGTTCAAATATCATCTTCTTAACGAAGACATATAGGACACACCAGAGAAGCTCAGTGCCTCCTGTTATACCTAATAATTTTCTATTTTTCATATATATGTGTGTATATATGTATATGTGTTTATATATATACACACATAAAGTTTAAGTTATAATTAAATAATTAGGCTATTAATGTCTTTTTTTCCATCTAGAATATAAGATATATAAGGACAGAATTGTTTCTTTCAATATTCTGCTATATCTCCAGTGCCTAGAAATTGATTAGCCCAAAGTTAATAAGCATGATTTTATTTAATTCTACAAAAAATATCATGATATTTGCACAAACTAATTAATACAGCCATACCAGCTTTCTTGTTGACAGCTTTTTTCCACCAGCACTTTCAATATGTCACTTCTGCCTTTTGCCTTTTTATGGTTTTTCTCCATGAAAAAGCAGCCATTAATCTTATTGAGGATTTCTTGTATGTGATGAGTCACTTCTCCATTGACACTTTCTGGATTGTTTCTTAGTCTTTCAGCAGTTTGACTATGATGTGTCTAATGTGATCTCTTTGAATTTGTCTATTTGTCTTACACGGAGTTCACTGAGCTTCTCAGGCATATAGATTAATGTTTTGCATCAAATCTGGGAAATCATAGGATAGGGTAGTATTTTCTCAATATTCTTTCTACCCCTTTCTCTCCCCACCCCTCTTCTGAGACTCCTATTATGCATGTGTTGGTATCCTTGATGATGATTCACAGGTCTCTGAAGCTCTGTTCATTTTTCTTCATTCTTTTTTTCTTTCTGTTACTCAGAATATAATATCAAGTGACCTATATTCGAGTTCATGTTTCTTTTTCCTGCCTGCTCATATCTGCAGCTGGATACTCTTTTGTGCATTTTTTGTTTTAGTTAGTTTACTCTTTAAATCCAGTATTGCTATTTATTTATTCTTCAATGTAATTTTTATCTCTTTAGTAATATTCTTCACATGGATAGACATTGTTCTCATACTTTTCTTTAGTTCATTATTTAAAGTCTACTTTAATTATTTACTTGTGTTTAAAATAGCTGTTTTGAAGTCTTCGTTTAGTTATCCAGCCTCTGGGCTTCCTCATGTATAGTTTCTATTGACTATTTTCCTCCCATACTTTCTTGTGTCTTTATATGTTTTGTATTTTTTTGACTGAACATTTTTAAGTAATATGAATTGTTATTTGGGGAAGTCAGATCCATCTCTATGATTTATTGTTTCTTGTTTGCTGTTGTTGTTGCTGCTTGTTTGTTTTGTGACTTTTCTGAAATAATTCATATCTGTATTGTATGTCCTGTGTAGCCACTAAAGTTTCTCCCAATTAACTTAATGGACAGCTAATGATTGGACAGGACTTTCCTTTCATGCTTAGAAACAATAAGTTTCCCAGTTTTTCCGTGAGGCACAGTCCAGGTATTGGGTCATGCCTTCAATGCTCAGGCAGGCAGTTTACAACTCTGCTGATTCAACTTCTTGCACAAATCCTCACCATCAGCCTGAGGTAAGAGCTTATGTTCTTTCAAGATCTTTCCTAGGCATGCGTGTAGCCCTGGATGTTCATGCATGTGACCTTCTAGATTCCAAGAAATATGTCAGAATATTTTCAGATATTCTCTGAACATCTCTTTTTCCAGCTTTATTAAAAAAGTTTATTGATCAGCTTCTTTCTTTTTACCCCAACTAGTAGTGCTGTCTCAGGCAGTTGTGACGATACATAGTTATTACTGATTGTTTTTGAAAACTGTCTTCTGGAAAAGGGCTGTTTGAACAGATCAAACTCAGGTTCAGGGCCAATAAAAAAAAACCTGACTTGTGGGATTTTTCAAGGAAAAGCTAGAAGGCCAAATAATGGCACTTATCTGGGAACGATACTTTGGGGGAGCCCCATGATAGTGGGGATATTGGTTTTTAAGGCTGTATTAACCTGTTTTTCTGATGTTTTGACGCCTAAGGTTTTGCTGACTTTGAAGAGACTGTCCCTTCCAGGGCTAACCAATTCCCAGAGATAGTAGATGACTTGTCTGGGAGTATTCCTTTCTCATGCAAACCAACCAAGCCTGAGCCTCTGCCCAATTCTTCTATCAGGCTCCAGGCCATGGTTCTCCTACACTAATCACTCCAGGGTGAGGTATCAGACAATTAGAGACAGCTCCTACACTCCAGAGCCTGCTGAAATTCCTCAAAGTAGCCAATCCTAAGCCTGCTTACCCTGCTCCACCCATTCCTTACCATGGAAACCACAATAAAGGCTCTTGTTCACATTTCTCCCTCCCGATTGACTCTGGTGCTTCCCTGTGTGGCCCTGTGCGCAGTGGCATTCCCCACATCTTGGGAACTGTGAGTAACAAACTACCATTTCAACAGCAATCATCTCCTGATCTGTTAGCCTCACCATAACTGAATAATCATAAAACCTACATTTTAAAACAAAGGCCAACATAGAACTTGGGGAAAACGGATGGGACTAGAGCAAGCTAGAATGCCATAAACTTCACTGTTATTACCAAGATTCAGCTGTTTTTCCTGAATAAATGTTCCTCAGATCTTTGCAAGGCTTTCATTAATTTTCAGAGTTCTGAAAAATTAATTTTACAATTTTTGCTAACGTTCTTGTTGCTTTTGTGGAGAAGTGGAGTTTTGAAGGCTCTCATATTCCTGCTGATTTCACCTCCTTCCTTCTTTCTGGCTAAATGAATGTTTTCAGTATTTAATATTACTTTACATAAAATGTCTCTGCCCCAAATATATTCTTTCCTCTTTCTTCTATATAATCTCCTCTGCGTTGATATTAAGAGTGACAACAAGTAGCCCATGTTAGTTTGACACCATATTGAAAGGAACCAGATGCCCCCTCATATGTAAAATGTGAAAATAGAAACTGTGGGGCAAAGAATGAATTGTATGAGAACAAGAGAGAAATCAGAGAAAATTGGTTGGAGAGACTATCATAGTGATAAATGATAATAGAAATGATTATAGTTTGGAAGTCAGTAAATCTGGAGTATAATTTATAGGAAAAATACATGGGCATTGTGCATAGTGCTTATAAGTGTTGAATCAAAATAAATTGTGAGGTTTGTGCTCAAAAAACTGGGGGGGGGGTCATATTATTTATTGTGATTGGAAATACTGGTAATGACTAACTTCAGGGGGATGAGGTGGAGAAAGGGAGTGAACGTTTTTAAACATATTATATTTTAATCCAATTTGTTCTCCAAATGCTGATGTTAAATAGGATATATAAGTCTAGAATTCAGGGAAGGGACGTATATGGAAACCATCATAATATAAGTGATAAAGAAAGGCATGGGATTCGATGAGGTCACTTATTGGAAGAATGCTGACATCAAAGAAAATGATCCAAGGTTTGAAATCTGGGTTACTCCAACATGTAAATATTGCGTCAAGGAAGAGGATAAGCAATAAAAGCTAAAATAAGTGATGGGAGTAATACCAAAAATTATCATCTCATTAAAGCAAGAGAAGGTTAGTGTTTCAAGCCCAATTGTAATGAGTTGAAGAAATAATGAGGGGTAAGGAAGTAGAGATTGAAGAGTAGAGAAAAACCTTTGAGGAATTAATGTAATGCAAAGTCAATCAAAGAAATGAGAAGTTACCATGGACTTAAGATAGTTTTTTTAAGGTTTGAGTTACTAAGGCAGATGTGTGTGTGTGTGTGTGTGTGTGTGTGTATTGATATCAACAGTCCAAGAAAGGAAATTGATGGTGCCAAAGAAAAAGCAAATAGTCACAAAAATTAAGTCTAGAATAGGTTAAAGGTAATAGAATCCACTCCTTGTTTCTATCAGCTATGGTCAGACTAATCATCAAAAGCTTGTAGACATATTTAAAAAAAAAAACTCATAAAAAGATCTATGTGCATAGTAAGTACTTTGATGTCCCTTCAAAGGTTATGTTGTAAGTATATTGCATGGCCTGTGTTGTACACTGTTACAAGGAGCTGGAAGGACAATTTATGCTTGGGAAAATACAGAATTAAGTGGTTCTAAATTCTCCCAAGTTCATAGGTGTCTGTGACAAGGTCCAACCAGGAAACCACACCACTCTATTTTCTTTTCACAAGATAAAATTTAATAAGCATTTAATAGACAATGGAAAGTTAAGAAGCCAAACAGAGGATAGTGAGGGAATTAGAAATTAGCAACAACAGGTAGAGTTGTTTGGAGAATTTTCATTTACTAGAGTGAAGAAAAGACAGTGGAAACAGATGTGTGGGAAATAGTCTTTTCAAAGATGCCACCAAAAACAGATAAAGGAAGAGAAATATCATGCCTTTTTCCTTTCTTCCAACCTCTAATCTTTTGCCCAAGCCTCTTATTGCCAAACTTTCCCAGAAACCAGAGAATAAGGGAGCCTAAGAAACATAGTGCTCTTCATAAATGGAGCTCAGTGCAAGAAATAAAGCTTAGAATGTCCAACAGTTGATTAGTCAAATAGGTAGTATTAACCTTCATACCAATGAAATACCAAACCAGTTGCAACTGCAAGAAATGGGAAAAGAAACTAATACAACTGTATTCACAGATAAAAATAAAAATGATGAATTGTAGAAAATGTAGGGCATCTCTAAGGAAGTTTACTAAAAATACATTTTCTTAAATGGAAGAATATATGTTCCAGATCTGGAATTGTCTCTTCTATTCAATGCTGTATCACTGGATCATAGGACAGTATCTGGAATATAACAAGTACTGTATAAATATTGGTCAAAAAAGTAAAAGGATTGAAATGCTTTAGGGAATACTCAAAGCTATATTCGTAAACTTAAGAGTTTTTGAAAAATTTTACTTGTGACTTAGTAATGAGGCTGATACTAGAATACATAACTGATTTTAGACTTTTTTCTTTTTTGTTATTTTTTTCACTGCTTTTTTTACTTCAAAATATTAAGGGGGTACAGATGTTTTTGATACATGGCTTGAATCAGGGCTATAAGTGTGCCCATCATTGTACCCATTAGGTGGATTTTTGCCCTTTCCCTCTTCTCTCTGCCCCCTGCTTGATTTCCACTGAGTTTTACTTTCCTCTGTACACTTATGTGTCCATCAGTTCCAATTTATTACAGAGTACATGTGATATTTGTTTCCCCTTTCTTGATATACTTTACTTAGGATAATGGTCTCTAGTTCCTTCCAGATTACAGCAGGAGGCATTAATTCATACTTTTTATGGCTGAGTAATACTCCATGGTATACATACATCACATTTTGTTAATCCACTCATGAGTAGATGGGCACTTGGGTTGATTCCTCATCTTTGCAATTGTGAATTTTGCTGCAATAAACATAAAAATGCAGAAATCTTTTTGATAAAATGGCTTCTTTTCCTTTGGGTAGATACCCAGCAGTGGGATTGCTGGATCCAATTATAGGTCTACTTTTAGTTTTTTGAGAAATCTCCATACTGTTTTCCATAATGGTTGTACTAATTTGCAGTCCCACCAATAGTGTATAAGTATTCCTTTCTCTCTGCACCCATGCCAGCATCTATTGTTTTTGGACTTTATGTTTCTTTCCATCTTAAGAATCTTAAAAAAAGCAAGAGCAAATTAAATGCAAATTCAGTAAGAAAAAAGAAATAAGAAACATAAAACCAGAAATCAATGAAATAGAAAATAGGCAAGGTAAGCCTCTAAAAGATAAGATATTTTTGAAAAGATCAATAAAATTGAAAACATTGTGATTTCATTTTTATATATGATTTTTAAAATTTTCAGGTATTTTAATTTTATGTAAGTTAGATTAACACTTTATGATTACATTTTTCTCACATCAGTGTATTGTAATTTGTTACTAATAAATTACCAAATTTTAAATAAAAAATAGAGTATATAACTTTTCTTATAATAAAAAATATTATTGGCATATCAGATATCATAAGAATGACATTAGAAAGGATGCAAAAAAGTAAACACTCATACTCTTTTTTAAACTGAATTACATAGTGTTTTAATATAAAACTCTACTGATATTTAATTTCTATTCTTGTGGATAAAATCATACTAAGCCATCACAACCCAGGATGTTTTATGTTTTCTACTGGATTTATTTCCTTACCCTGTCTGTCTTGTTCAGATGAGGTTCTACAGTAAAAAGAAAAAAATTTGTCATATACGTATGAATTTTAAAAAGATGACAAGTGTCTGTCTATACTCTGCAAATGAGTTTGACCTTCATTTTGGATTTCTTGTCTGCCACTGTAAATAAATCAGGTTGGTTAATAGGCAATTTGAATTATTCTTATAGAAAGGTATATACATAGGACATGATGCATCCATAAAACATCCTATGATAGTTAATTATAAGAGTCTTTTAAATCAAGAGTCAATCTTTTTCATTTATAAGTTCTTTGCCTTTATCAAAGTTCTGGCATATAGCAAGAATAGATCAATAGTTATTGAATAAGTGTAAGAATTGGTTAATTTCACATCAAGCATTAAAAAATACAATGGGATGAGAAAATCTAACATTTTCAAGTGTCTTCACAATTGCAGGTTGACAGAATGGTATGGTAAAGTGTGAAACGTGTCAAGATATATAAGATGTTATGTATTTATTGTTATTGATTAATTTGCAGATTTGTATTATAAACTATCAATTTCATTTAAGGTATATTATCTCATTTTATGGTGCCAATTTTATTTTGTGAATTGATTCTGTTTTTGACATAATTCTCTGGTTATTTTGGCATTGTGTAACTGTAGGTCTTTTTTGCCAGCCAAGTTTCCTTTCTTTGCCAGGGAAGGCATGGGACCCCTTCAGGGGAAGAAATGGGAACAGCTGTCCTATCCAGTGTTAGTGCCAACTTGAGTCTTTTTAGGCCAACGCAGACCAGTGATACTCTGGGTGGCTCATGAACCAAACTTGAAGTTTATTGGTCTCCTTATTAACAATTTTGAAGGAAAATGCATCATGTATATAGAGTTTTCATTTTATTTTTTCATAGTAATTTTCATAGAAGTTAATTGAAGGTTTACAGTAAGAAGGAGATTGCTGTCAGAAAAATGTATTTTATTTTCTATTTCAGACTACTAGAGCTATTTCTACACAGCAGTTTTCTCTTCTGATGCTGAACAGCAGCGAGGTGAGTAATTATTAGAAGCACAGCAAGTTCCTGGATGCAGCCAGTTTGGTGAAGAGCTTATTCTAAGACATGCGAATGCATGTAGGGAGGAAAAAGGATTTCCAAAGCAAGCGGATAACTTTGAATAGTTTATAGCCCTAAAGTGATCCCAAAGGAACACATTTGGCTGCCTATAATTCTCTTTGTGAAGGACAATATGGCCTGATCTAGAATATATGATATTATAATAGTCATTTATTCAAAGGGAAGGCTACATATAAAGGCTCAAGTTCCAGATAGAATTAAAGCATTTTGCTAGTATGCCAGAATATTTATTAGCTTGAGATAGAGCTATAATCAGAACTTTGTTTCTGAATTATAGTTAAGGGCAAAATTTATTTTAAAACCATGCATAATTTATTTACACAGAACTTTTCTCCACTTTTCTTAAAAAACATTTATTTACTGATTCATTCAGTTATCTCTTTCCCCCCATTTCCTGGCCCCAAATGGCCATCTGTCATCTATGCACTGATAGAAAGGCAGCCTTAAAAGGTGAAGGTTATGGAGAGAATGATTTGTTTCAGTGTACAGTATTATGTAAGAAGACTGGAATATTAGGGTTGCTTAAGGACCAAACCTTATTTGCCCTCAAGCATTTAGGTTGTTGAACTATTTATTGTAGTCACCAACAAGAAACTAGACTATAAAGTTGCACAGTTCTTCCAAAATGTAACTACTTGTGGTCAAAGTGATTTAGTTACTTTCATTTCATATTTACCTTTCAGTTGCTCTAGACACATGAGTGTTTGTTCCTTTTCCAGGTCATGAGTTTTAATTGCCATTTACACCTTAGCATTAGCACACAATTTTAGACGGTTAGTTTTTACATTACACTTGACCTTCAGGACATAAGATGAATGCCTTTTGAAGCTATTGAATGCCTGAAAAAGATATACATTTTTTTTTCTGTATAAATAACTCAAGGAAATAGTTTGATTGAGGAATATTACTACCAAGACTAAGAAAAGATACAGAGACAAATATGATATTACATTTCCCTGATGTCATTAGTCTTTATTTCATAATTTCATTTTCTAATCTATTGCCTCACTTCCCTCTCCTGGGAAGAGGGCTGCAAAATCAAAAGAGTGATTTGTTTGCACTATGATGTTGAACTTTGGAAGCAAACCTTTGGGGAATAAACTGGCAGTGGAATGATGATGGCTTATTCACTGGAATACAGAATATCGTATGGAGAGGTAGAATCATATTACAAGTGACAACATTAACTTTTGCATCAAACTATATTTTAAAATTATTCAACCCAGGAAAAGAAAAAATGCAAAAGAATATTCTGGAACTACTGTTCAGTGACATTGATGTGGAACGTGTGTGTGTGTGTGTGTGTGTGTGTGTGTGTGTGTGTGTGTATTCTGGGTGGGTGTATTTCTATTTCTAGTAATACCAAACATATTGCTGAGATTCACTTAACTAACTACTGGATGTCAGTGTTGCTCCATTATTAAAAAAAATCTGAAAAAATATCGATGAGTCCAAAATTCTTTACACAAAAAGAATATATTAGAATTTTGTGTTTAATGAAAGGATAAAATAAAGGCTCATTAAAAGGATTTTAATCTAGGCTATTTATTTTATTTAGTTTTGTTTTTTTAATTAATAAAATTACTTTAGTTTAATCCATCCTAGGCTCGAAGTATTATTATGATTTTTAAATATTTATTTTTCTGATATTTTAATTTACATATTGGAAAACCCTGAAACCAAGTGTGAAATATTGTCTTTAAATAATTATCTAACTATATAAAATATTTCATAGCACAATTTTCTAAATTGTTCTTTGGCAGGGATTACATTTGAAATTAGTTTATTAAAAAAAAAACTTCTGAGACTTGTCATGGCAACTACTTATAAGTAAATACATATATATGTATGCCTATATATAAATTTTTACATGCATATGTTTTGCTTTTAACTATTACTTTTTATTGAGTTAAAAATCTTTGTTAATAGTCTATAGGAGTGTTTCTTGAACTTTCTCATCATTTTCTATAAGAATACATTAGAGACATTAATAAGAGATATTAAACTCTAAGGAATGAGAGTTTATCTGTAGCTTTGAGCTCTCTAAGTAGCTTTGTTGCTCCCTCACCCTCAGGGCAATTTTCTCCCCCATAGGGTCAATATTGCCTCCATTGTAAATCCCTGTTCTACCGTGTTCATAAGATTTCCATGGCCTCATGATAATTATTCTTTTCTCAAACTTCATATTTTGTTTTGAATTCAAAATGATTATGAATGATGACACACAGTTACTTTTGATACTTTTGTTTTCAAAGGCAAATGTGGTACAATTGAAAAAAATTGAAGTGATTTATTTATTGTTATTTAATATTTATTTTACGGACTTCAGTAAGTTATTTTCAAAATAAGTTTTAGGGTAGCCACCTCAAAGCTCCCAGGAAATAAAAACATTCACACACACACACACACACACACACACACACATACACATATAAACATTGTAAATTTTTAAGATACATCTTTTGTTTTGCTGCATTGCTCCTCCCCCTCCAAGCTTCTTTTTTCCCCTTACATTGTGTGAGTTTACATTCTAAAAGTCACACATAATATATTCTTGTCAATGAATGTAATTGGAGTTGATTTCCCCAGTATTATTGCCTCCCTCTGTGTTCCTATTAGCATTTATTTCCTTTTCTAACACAAACCAGCTCAAGAAAGGGAAATCTGTTATATTCTCAAACACATTACACTTTTAAATGAAATAAAAATCCTCAAGGAGATCTGACTTCAAAGTGTCTAAAGGCTAAAAGTGGTTATTGGATTACCAGTTATATTTTAAAAAAAACCAAAAAACAAAGGCTGCTACATATACAAATGTTTTAAAAGCAAATATATTTAAAACTATACAACTTACTAAATCTGGCTTCATATAGCAAATCATTTCCTATAACTGCCTTGAAGTAAAATTATATTAGAATTAATAGTTCTTAGCACTTTTCAAATAACTAGCCCATAAAAATTTCATTCTGTCTCCTCTCAGAGAATTTCCAACTTATGAAGTACTCTGGTCTAAGTTTACCTGTTTGAGAACTAGCATTAGAACGGTTAAGTAAATTATATGTGACAATCAGGTGGCTAAAAACATAGATAATTTACAAGAAGTCTATTCAAACAAGGCAATTGTTTTACAAAGTCTTCACATTTAGATTTGTAAAAATGGGATCTTATGATGACATTATTAGGAGACAGTTTCCCATGGAGCTCTCATATTTCTGCCCATCTTGTGAGAAGAAACTTTGACCACCTTGTTCTGCACTATTTTATCAAAGATGTTTGTAGAGCAAATGGCCCTGAAGGATGGAGATGGTGCCTCTTCCCGCATACACCCATCCTGAACAAATGTCAGGTTAGTTTTCTGTCCGACATAACAAAGACAATGTCTGCCTCTGGAGTGAAGGCCAGCTGGGCTTACTGCCTATTGTAACAGACTAGATTCTCTAACTAAAGGCACACCACCACAAAAGTAGGTGTCACCTGGCTCCCTTTGCCTCACCCTGTAAGAACTGGATTTCAGAGAAGTGGCACAGATGCTCAAGCACTGCTGCTGTTATTGCTATGAGTAATAAACTCCTTTGTCTCTGACCCAGGAATCTTTGTTTTCTGCCACCACTCATGGTACTTATTACATTGCAAATAGTTCTTGATAGTCACCTCTCTGCTTAAATATTTTCAATGGAGGTATATGGCTTTTAGAACATATAGGAGAATATTAAAATAATACATGAAACTTTGTATGTCCAAGCCCTGGTTTACCTCTTAAGCTCTATCTTCTTTATAATTTTCTCACATTCTCCTCATAATTACATTGACCTTCCTTTTTATATTCCATACTAGGGATGCATTTCCACATATCTTCTGCCCTGAGGGCTCTGAAAACCCTTCTTTTACATATGTAACACCTACTCATGCTTTAGTTTTCTGTGCTGATACTACTCTTTCAAAGAAACTTTAGATGAATCCCAAGACACTAGCAGGTATTTCTGTTATACTTCTGTATAAACCCCTATAATTTTCCTTCGTCTCATTTAGCATATTTTGAAAAATTAAATATTCTGTGTGATTATCATTTTTTTAACATTGACTCATTTATTAGATGTCAAGCTCTAAGAAGGGAAGAACCAGAGTTTCTTGGCTGGTAATTTTCACATAAGGTGTCAAAACAGTAATGATACATATAGAATCTCAATTAATTTGTGGTAGATGAATAAAATAATATTTATTGTATATTTAATATAGCATAAAAACTATTATATGGGATACAGCAGTAAACAAATCATAATTTGTAATATCTTGTGTTTTACACTTATGTGGAAGAAGAAATATCATACAGTATTAGGTCTTCTGGTTCTGAGACCACAATGTCTGGATATAGTTTTAGCTCTGCCACTGACAAACTGAGAGACCAAGATTTTAATATCCTTGAGGCTGACACACAGTTATATACTCAATGAGTGTCAGTTATTATACGTATTTATGATGTGTGCAAAGTGCCTGAGGCATGGTAGGTAGGGGGCTCCTCCTCATAAAATAGTGAAGCAATCATTGGAAAATCAACATAAGACATGAAGCAATTGTCCACCCTTTCCAGTATGTCTTCTTTAGAGTTCATTCTGCTGAGGTTACTCTTGGCTTAGGATAAAATACTATAATTATAAAAGTTGTTTCCTGCCTTTTACTATCAAAAAACCTTCCCCAAATTGCAGATTATTTTTTTAATTTCAAGAAATTCAACCTCTGTGATCTAGGATGAAATATAAAGTAGGAAATTATTAAATAATTGGTATACAGAAACTTATTAATCAATGAATATTAAATTGAAAAAATGGATATCCATAAATTATTTTAGGCATCTGTTGAAGACTAAGGCCCAGG
Source organism: Varecia variegata (assembly GCA_028533085.1). NCBI lineage: Eukaryota > Metazoa > Chordata > Mammalia > Primates > Lemuridae > Varecia > Varecia variegata. The sequence continues at coordinate 52,714,471 of CM052444.1, read as the reverse complement.
GATACAAAGATGAATAAGCTTCCCATCCCCAAGTATTTCCTTCCATCAAGAAAAGACTAGTTTTAAAATATTTCCATATTTTCACACAGAGTTCACCACTGCTACAGCCTACAGACACCTAGCGACTGAGAAAACCACCACACTAAGGATATCTATAACCAAGGCATCCATCTAGAGCCTAGACATCCATCAAAGCACCCACAAAGCTAAAAGTTGTTACTCAACATATGCTACAGGCACTCCCTTATGAGAGAGGGGGGAAGGAATAGAAGCCCCATCCAAACAAAAGAAAATCCAAAAATAAGAAGTGACAGACAGCTGCCCCAGATGAGAAGGAATCAGCAAAAGAACTCTGGAAGTATGAAAAATCAGAGTGAAAAGACTCCTCCAAAAGGGAACACCAGCTCTCTAGTAATGGATACCAACCAAAATGAAAATATTGAAATGATAGATAAAAAATTCCAAATATGAATTGTAAGGAAGCTTAATGAAATCCAAGAGACAATGTAAAACCTACTCAAAGAAACCAGAAAAAAAAATTCAGAAAATGAGTGAAAAATTCACTAAGGAGATAGATATATTAACAACAACAAAAAGAACAAATAGAATTTCTGGAAATGAAAAATTTATTTAAGGAAATATAAGACACAGTGGAAAGTTTTAAGAATAGACCAGACCAGGCAGAAGAAAGAATCTTTCGAATTAACTCAGTCAAAAATAACAGAAAATTAAGAGGAATGAGCAAAGCCTACAAGAAATATGGGATTATGTAAAACGGGTAAATATAAGAATAATAGGAATCCCTGAGGGTGAAAAGGGAAATGCACAAAACCTGGAAAACCTATGTGAGGGAATGATTAATGAAAACTTCCCTGGCCTTGCTAGAGATTTAGTCATCCAAGTACAAAAAACTCAATGAACACCGTGGAGATTCATTGCAGAGGCTATCGCCAAGACACATAGTCATCAGACTGGCCAAAGTCAACATGAAGGAGGAACTCCTGCAAACTGTGAGGCAAAAACATAGAGTAACTTAAAAAGGAAAACCCATCAGTCTCACTGAAGACTTCTCAACTGAGACATTACAGTCCAGGAAGGATTGGGGCCCCATATTTAGTCTTCTTAAAGGGAACAGCTGCCAGCCTAGAATTGTGTTTCATACAAAACTAAGTTTCATATGTGAACAAGATATAAAGACTTTTTCATACAAGCAAACACTGAGGGAATTTATAGCCTCAAATGCCTACATCAAAAAACCAGAAAGATCACAAATTAACAATCTAATGACACATCTCAAGGAACTTAAAAAGGAAGAACAAACCAAACCCATAGCCAGTAGAAGAAACAAAATATTATACCTAAGGTCAGAGCATAACTAAGCAAAATTGAAAGCAAAAACAAAAAATATAAAGGATCCATGAAACAAAAAGTTTGTTCTTTGAAAAGATAAATAAAATCGATAGGCCTCCTGCTAGATTAACCAGAAATAGAAGAGAAAAGACCCAAATAAGCTCAATCAGAAATGAAGAAGGAGATATTACAACTGATACCACAGAAATACAAAATATCATCTGTGAATACTATGAAAATCTCTATGCACATAAACTTGAATATGTAGAAGAAAGGGACAAATTCCTGAAAACACACAGCTTCTCAAGACTGAATCAGGAAGAAATAGAACTCCTGAACAGGCCAATAATAAACAATGAGATTGAAGCAACAATAAAAATTCTTCCAACAAAAGAAAGCCCTGGACCAGATGGATTCACAGCCAAATTTTACCAGACCTACAAAGAAGAGCTGGTATTACACTGAAAAAATTATTCAGTAACATCGAGAAGGAGGGAATCCTCCCCAACTCAATCTACAAAGCCAGTATCAGTTTGATACCGAAGCCAGGAAAGGACACATACACACAAAACACAAAATATTTCAATATTTCAATAAATAATAAAACTAGATTTTTTATAAACAATGCCAAATGGAGATAGCACATGATGGGATCTAAATTCTTCTGAGAATTAACATGTTAACTGCCATGAGAGTTGTATTTAACTCACTGTAGTTTTGACTGCAGGGCTGTGTGAAGCATATATAAAATCTTGTTGATGTTTTTATTGTTACAGTTAATATTGACAAGTTAATTCTAAAAACGTGGATTAATGAATACAAGTCAGTAAATTTTGTTTTTCTATTTATGTTTACCTTTAAATTACACTCAAAGTTTTTATTCTATTTTTGTAATAAAACACTATGGCCCCAAGGAAAAGTTTCTGGGTTTTTGTGTGTGGGTATCAGTCAATGTATTAAATAAAATGCCATGTGTAAAACACTTGCAGAGTTTTGCATATAGTAGGTGCTCAGTAAATGTAAGTCTCCTGATTTATTAAATATTTGTTGAGTGTCTATCATATTCCAGGAACTGTTTTAAGAACTGAATACACCAAGGTGAACAAGAAGACCCATGGCTTTATGCTTCATTGATGAAGAAGGCCACTTCTTATCCAAGTAGAATTTACAAATTACAAAAAAGAAGATGAAGAGGAAGAAGAAGATGAGAAGGAGGAAAGAGAAAAAGAAGAAGGCAAGAAAGAGTGAGAGAGAGGAGGAGGAGGAGAAGGAAGAAGAAAGGAATCAAGTGTAGGATGCCGTGAGATGTTACAGTGTGAACTTATATAATTCATGCTAGCTACAAATAAATGTTGCTAAACAAAGTTTTAATAAAAGAACTCACAATGTACAGTAGCAGGGAAGCCAAATATAAAGTTAATTATGGATGAGGTAGGGTCAAATTTTGCTGAATAAAGTTTAAAATAAAATCATTAAAGAGGGAAGTTTAATTAAAAGTTGTTATCAAAAATCTATTTACCCAAGCATGGAATGGAAACGGTTCACTAAATGTAAGTATGAGAGAAATTATGTAATCTATTAATATGATGGTGGCTACATTAGAGTAGAATAAAGTTTACACTAAGAGTTAAATTATCTTCCTAGCTCTCTAATTAAATGGCAAAAAAAGTAATTTTTGAGAAAACCTATTTCTTGGTATCTTGTTCCGTGAAACTGGAAAAGCAGGAATCCTTCTCAAACTCATGCCATCTATCTCCGTATGAAGGATTCACAGCAAAGGAAATGAAAGTGACAAGGCATTTCTGAATGTGGTTTGGTGTATCCAGGAAGCTGGATTAGACCACCAGGTTAAGCTTCAGATCAAAGTTGGCCTCTGTCTATTTCAGTCTCTCTCCATCTTAACCCAGGTTGAATATATTATAGGACCACAATACCTCAATAATTCCTAAACCAAGAATGCTGTTAGTGACCACAAACATTTTCCAATGTTTATGGAAAACTCATTTGCTGTCAAAAACTGACACAGTATAAATATTCATAAGTTTTAGTAAAGAAATGATAATGTATCAAATTAAGGGTCACTGGTCAATCTCTACATTATTTGTACTTGTTAGCTTTGTAAGGGGTAGTGACCCAAACACCTCAGTATATGCAATATATTGCTCTCAAAATATCAAAAATTCTGAAACCTGAAAATTATTTTTCTCTAAGGGTCTCTTCTGACCTGTGATGTTGACTTGAACTATGCTGGTAACCCTGGTAAGAACAAGGAAGAGAGAGCAAAACTGCATTTTTCCCTCAAAAGACTGAGTTATGGAACAGTTTAACGTTCATGCTGTGTGTGTGGGTGGAGGCGAGGGGAGAGTGAGAGAAGATCATTCCTTGTAGGAATAGGTAATGGCCCTTGCTCTTCAGAAGGGAGAGAAATAAGAGAGGGAATTAATTTTTGTGTGTCCATTTAAGTTACTGTCTTCGATCATGATCATTCAGTTTTACTAACACTAACTTAGTATCTGGTTAAATTACCAAGGGCCAGAGAGGTTAAATTTCTTAATCTATTCAAGAAAGAACTTTTCAAATGATTCTTGTGAAAACTTAATACCATGGTAAATGCAAAAACACTGGGAAAACATAAAACCTTATATACCTGCACATGCCCAAATTCCCCACAAAAGCATACCCATACAGGGTAATGAAAGGGATGTGTGTAGGCTGACATGCCCAAGACAGGTTCCTCACAATGCCTTGCATGGGACCAAGACCTACTTGCATCATTCACTAGGTTTTTGGGGAGCTGTTGTTTGTTTTTGCTTATTCTTTGGTGTAAAGACATTATTGAAGATGTCACAGAGGCTTGCAGATACCCCTATGGGTAACAGTGATAATAAAAAGAGAAAAGAGGAAGCATTTATATTTTTATGTAGTGCAGAAAGTCAAGACGTTGAAGAAATTAGATGGCAGTATAAGTGTGAAATGTCTTACAGAAGAGTATGATGTTGGAATGACCACTATATAGGAATTGAAAAAACAGAAGGATAAACTGTTGGAGTTATATGATGAAAGTTATGGACAGAAGTTAAGGAAAATAGAAAAAAAATACATAGAACTAAAAATGGAGATCTCAACTATGTCTTGAAAGAGCAGAACCATCAGCCTTCCAGTGAACACATGCCACTTAACAGTGTGCTGATCTTGAAACAAGCAAAGATCTATTACAATGAATTGAAAATTGAAGGGGACTGAAAATAGTCAACAGACTTGCAGAAATTTGAGAAAAACACCACATTAAATTTTTAAAGATTTGTGGTGATAAAGCATCTGCGGATCACAAAGCAGTGGAAAAATTGACAGTTTTGTCAAGGTCATTCCTAAGGAAAATCTGATGCCATAATAAGTCTATTATTCTGATAAAACATCATTGTTTTGGCATTATTGCCTCATAAAGACACTGAGTACAGCTGATGGGATGGCCCTTACAGGAATTGAGGTTGCCAAGGACAGAATAGCAATGCTGGAATGTGCTAATGCGGCAGGCATGCCTAAGTGTAAATTTCCTGTGATAGCCAATGGTTTGTGTCCTCACTGTTCTCAAAAAGTGAATTTCTTACCAGTCCATTATTAAACAAAAAGGCCTGAATTACCGGGAACATCTTCTCTGATTAGTTTCATAAACATTTTATGCTATTGGCTCATGCTCACTGCAGGGAAGCTGGACTGGGTGAAAATTTCAAGGTTTTATTATTCCTTGACAAGTGTTCTGCTCATCCTCCAGCTGCAATTCTGATCAAAAATGTGTTTATGTCATGTGCTTTTCCCTAAACATGATTTCATTAATTCAGTCATGTGACCAGACTATCCTTAAATCAATGAAGAAAAAATGCAACTAAAATACTTTCTTGAACAGCATGCTAGCAGCAGTGAACAGAGGGATGGGCGTGGAAGGTTTTCAGAAAGAATTTAGCATAAAGGATGCTGTAAATGCTGTTGCCAGCACTCGTAACATAGTAAAGACACAGTTGTGCATGCCTGCACAACCTCTGGCCTAGGTTCATTGATGATAATACACAAGGTGATGACTTTGAAGGATTTCATGTTAAAGGAGAAAAGAGTGATATTTGACCTTCTTGAATATGCAAAAAATATACATTTAGAGTCCACCAGTAAGCTGTAATGAGTGCATATTGAAGAATTTTTCAGTATCGATAATGAGGTTCTAGTAGTTCACTCCTTGACCAATGGTGCAATAGCCAAAATGCTTCTGAATCAAGGTGATCATGGTAATAGTGATGGTGAAGATGATGCTGTTGAACTGCAGAAAAATTGACTATAGATGCCATGGTGAAAATGTGTGATGGGCTTATTGAAGGACTCAAGCAGTATATATTCTTAACAGAACAAGAAATCATGTCAGTTTATAAAATGAAAGAGAGACTTCTAAGACAAAAACCATTATTAATGAGGCAAATGACTCTGGAGGAAACATTTAAAAAAGCCATCCAGTGGAATGCCTCCTCATCCCATCCCTACAGGAACTCCTCCCTAGGCCTTCAACTATTTCTGATGTTTTTCCTTCATCTACAAAAATAAGATACAGTATATGGTACCTTTTAATCAAAATACATCATAGGTAGACTCTGAAAGCCTGCTGTTTGTTGTCACTGTTGCTTTAGCTGATGCAGGTATTCTGTAGATGCTACTGTGCTGCTTAGTTACCTTGAGCACATTAATTTTTAACTATTAATAGTATGTTATTTTTTTACTGGTAGGTACTTATTTCTGAATAAATGTAAGAAAATGATTGCTTATTGGTAGCATATAAATTCAGTGTCAGGAGTGATGGTGATGCCAACCAACCACAGACTGTCGCTAAGATAGCGGCACCTTTGCTGTCTGATGGTTCAATGTACACAAACTTTGATTTTTGTAAAACTTATTAAAAATATTGTATAAAATTTCCTTCAGGCTATGTGTATAAGGTATACATAAAATATAAATAAATTTCATGTTTAGACTTAGGTTTTATCCCCAAGATATCTCATTATGTGTATGTATGCAGATATTTCAAAATCTGAAAAAAATCCAAAATCTGAAACACTTCTCAGCACAAGCATTTCGGATAAGGGATATTCAACCTGTATATATATTTTTAAGCTAGCTGATGCTGGTGTATTAAGAGAACTGGCTTTGGGGGGGCCTCATTCTATTCTTTGAATAATAAAATCTTTAAGGCAAAGGATCAAGCTGTGATCCTTTATGACTTTGCTGAAGCTCTTAAAGATATTTTTATATAAATCATAATAAATATATGCAGACTAAGGTATTGATTTGAACATTAGGAAGTTAAGTGTTTTAAAAGAAATCTAGTATTGAAAACTAAAAAATAAATGACATTTTTTATTAAATTTTTAAAAGGAAAATTTTTAAAGGTATTTTAATTTAGAGGAGATAAGTATAATAAATAAGTACATTGATGTATATAAATGAAACAAGGTGAATACAATTAAATACATAAGACTAAGTAAAGGGGGATTCCTTTTAAAATCTATCCTAATGACTAAAATCCAAACAACTATAACAATGGCTCAATCAATTGGACAAAAAGTGTTCTAAAATGGACCATAAGTGTTGATATAGCAACACAATAGTTATAATTGTCATATGCAGGCACCACATCTATAACAGGTTACTCCAAAGGAGTTAATATTTTCTGTCTTTATAACCAGAAATAATTATGAAAAACATTCACCTATATCTCTGAAGAAAATTCTAATAAACTTATATTTACTAACTCAATATAACAACAGATATTGAACAGTGAATGTACTAAAAACTAAAGAATTATATTTATGTTGAAGACTACCGAAGAAGTATAATAGTTTTAAATGCTGACTATGTGCTAGACAAAATACTAAATGCTTATATTCATATTATGTTTATAACAAAACTGTAGTTGTAATATCTCAAATCTTAATTTTATTGATGGATAATAACAAAGATCAGAGTTGTTCATTAATTTACTCAGAGTCATAGAGCTAATAACTGATGAAGTGAGGATTCAAAAATATGCCTTAATAATTCTTACACTTATGCAATTATCACATACCATCTGTTGTGGGGTTGATTTTACTTACTGTGATCAGTCTTTAATGAGGCAATGTTGTGATTAAGGCTTATGATCTTGAGTCAGCTTGTCTAGTTTGAATCCTGGATCTGCTGCTACTTGGGATGTGATCTTAGGCAAATTGCTTAACTTTCCTAAGGGTTGTAATTTTTGTCCATAAAATATATATATAATAATATTCTCCTGTACAGTCATCTGTGTCCTGGAATGCATTCCAAGAATGAAAGAGGAAGAAGAGAGAAAAGTGGGTTGTTTTAAGGGTTAATTACAATGATACATCTTATTAAAAATTTTAAAAAATAAACAGAGAAAAGCTCACTTACTATAATGCTGTTACTAGTCTGAACTAAAGTTTAGTTTTATTGTGAATGCAATCGACTGCTACAGTGTTCCAAGTTTTTAGAACATTTTTAAAGAAGAGAGTATAGAAAGGAAAGTCAAGAGAGACAAGGTAGAAATCTAGAGACACCTATATATATCTAAATGGAGATGGAAGGAGGCCCAGAGAATCAGTAATTAGAGAGGGATCAGAAGGGTTTTGAGGAGACAGTGTCTGTCATGGAAGTCAGAGGAAGCTGAGCAGGAGTCACCATAACACATAACTTCAGTGGGTCTGAGAAAGAAACAGAGCAGAATGTGACATTGGGGTACGTGAGGAGTAAATGTGTTTGTGCAAGGGTGACCTAGTCCAACATGTGAGAATTTATAGAGCAGACCTGAAGAGTCCTTACCCATTTTACGTTATGTCTATTCTTGTGTGACTTAAATATTTTCATAACAATGGCAGAAAGCTAATAGCATGGAAGAATATGTGACAGCACTGGCTCATAATCATGTTGGCAGAATGATTAAAACAAAATTATTACTTATTTGATTTAAATGATAGGTTTTAAAAAAATCTTTGTCAGCATTTGTAATGGCGATGACATTACTTTCCACCACCTATCTCTTGAAGCTCTCAGTGTCATAAGATATTTCTCTTTTAGGTCCTTGTGTTTTTCATCTTGTTTCTTCTTTAGGATCTTTGCATTTACTACACCTATGTTTGGAACCTTTCTTTTTTTTCTATAACCTAGTCATCCTTTCATTCTTTAAAGCTCAGCTCAAATGTCACTTCCTCAAAAACAACTTTATGATATACCCTCTAGACTAGGTCTTTTTCCCCAGGACACAGTCATTGTGCCTTATATATATTTTTTGTAACACAGTCCAATTGTAATTAAAATTAAAAACATATAATTTATACTAACTAGAATACAAGATTCACAAGTATAGAAATAATGTCTGCCTTATTCTCCACTCAACCTCCAGGTCCTTGCATATGTTAAAATCTGTAGAGAAACAAAAAAAGAAATTCCTATGGACTGGAGATTATTTCATCATACTTGCCTCTCTAGGACAGAGCATAATGTCAGTGGATAATACATGATTGTTGAATTTATCCATAAATGAATGCGTCCCCCTTCCCGCATCTTTAACATTTTATGGTTACGTACAGTAACATTTGGTAGGTGGTTCTTTGCTAGACACTGTAAATTAAATGTATATCCTACAGGAGTTTATAATCTGGCTGAGCCAAACATAAAGCCACATGTGGTACAAAACAAATGAAATAAATTATGTTTAATCATTTATGAGGTTAAAACCTCCTAGATATTTTGTCTTTGAGCACGATACACTTTTCCAAAGAAGCTATCAAAATATCTCTATAGGTGAGTATGCTAAGGTATAGGAACATGCTGGTCTTGAATCTCTTAGCCTGGAGTCAGGTCAGGAATACCAGCTGTGATAAATTGTAAAGTAAGTATGTACAATTTGACAAGCCAGGCAAAGATTTGCTCGTTGGAGTGTTCCAAATCTTTTGTTCTTCATTTTGTCCCTCAAAATGTTCAAAGATAGCTGAACAGCATGCAAGATCAGACATAGGGATTGTAGCAATTGCAGAGTACTGTATTTATTTTGTTCACTTTGCGGGTGCATCATTTACAACATTATTGTTTAAATCATCAATTTGCATTGCATTGTTCTTTCTCATATTTTTGAATACTGTTTTCTCCCCTTATAGTCAGACCTGCCTATTCTATCGCTTTCCACATCCTTAAGTTAGTACAATACACAGTGAATTAAACAAACTGTGTCTACACAGAGACAGTGAATCAGTTAAGCCAGCTCTTCTGGGACAATGATAAGCAATAGATCTTAGATACAAGTGGAAACACAGGAGCAAATGTAAGTATGGCGAGAAGAGCATGTCTGGAAAGAGATTTGAGTAGAGGGTCTATCTAGGGATAAGCTTAAAAGCCAACAGTCACAAAAAAATCTATCAGTTTGCAAATGAATCCTAACAATCTGGATTCTTCTCATGATTTCTAGTAGCTTTGGGCTAACATGTGAATAAAAAGATACGAATTCACGATAGTTTATACCAAAATTCTTGATGCTATAAAAATAGATCATGGTATTTCTATGATTCTAATTTCAGCACAACATTATTTTAAATTAAAAAAAAAATCACAGCAATAGAACTGTTTTCTGAGTCCACTAGCATCTGACTCTTTCCCAGCACTCATGATGTGTCCAAGCATTTGATGAATAGAGAAAAACAGAATTCTTACCTCATTAATAAAACTTAGCTTTATTGAAAGCTCTTTATTGCCATGATAAATTGCCACCAGAGAATGCAAAGATCCTTTGGACCCTGTGGTGTCAGCTTTTCTTTTTCACACATGTGCATTTGATTGTGTACATTGAAAAAGGTCTTCAGTAGGATTCACTATCTTTGCATGTTAGCGACGTTAGTCTTTATTCTGATTTTCATGCTCATAATGGAAAAGAAACTACGATGCTCTCAGTGCTATTCCCTATATCTCAAATCATGCTATATTTATTTTATAAAGAATAAGATTATGGTAGTTCTTATAAGGGGAAATGTAATGTGCTGTTACATAAGGGGGCTTGAACAATTAAGGATCACAGATGATAGTAGATAAGAGAAAGAAATGTGAAGTTATATAAGAATCTAAACTATTGCAAAATTATTTAGCTGCCAATGCCTGTTTGTTATTTATTTATTTTTTTACTTACCTTGTTTTCCACTATGTTATGTTGTTGGAGCTAGATTTCAAAAGGAATTTTCTAAGTTTAGACATTAGCTTAATATACTAGTCCTTTAGCAATACCAGCATAGGCTAGATAAGCAAGTGGTAAATAGTTGTCAAACTAAGTGTGATCAATACTTTGGGTTTAGAAAACAAAAGCCACAAGGCCAGGCACAATGGCTCACACCTGTAATCCCAGCACTTTGGGAGGTCAAGGTAGGAGGACTACTTAAGGACAGGGGTTTGAGACCAGGCTGGGCAACATAACGAGACCTCTGTCTCTACAGCAAGTAGTATTATAAAAATAATAAGCTGGGCTTGGTGGCTTGTATCTGTAGTCCCAGCTACTGGGAGGCTGAGGTGGGAGGATCACTTGAGCCCAGGAGTTTGAGGCTGTGGTGAGCTATAATAATGCCTCTGTACTTCAGCCTGGGCAACAGAGCAAGACTCTGTCTCAAAAAAAAAAAGAAAAAAAAAAGAAGAAACAAGAGCCACAAATGTTGCCTTCGAGGAGCTTAAAATCTAACAAAAACAGGCAATGTACATGCAAAATGCAATTTATTAAAGTGGAACAGATTACTAAGGTCTGGGTTAGTGGAAAAAATATGAATTTGACACTTGAGCTGGGCTTGGATAGGAGATGAAGAATAATACTGACAACATTTGCATGCATTTTAAGACAAATAGTCAGATTTCAAAGATATTTCCAGTTTACAGTTGCCCCTGGAGATCTTGTTCTTGCTCAAGTCCGCAGTGGAAGATTTGCTATCTTCTTTGGTAGATTAGAAATTTATTGGTGGAAAATAATAAAAAAGAAGAGAAACCATGGAACAATGAGTATCAGAATGGACATTTTAGTTAAATTGTGGATAATTATTATTATTAAGAAAAAGAAGTAAAAATTGATCAAGACCCTTAACAACCTTGTCTTCCAGAATCAGGAGGTGTGGATGTTACCCTTCAAACAGCACATTAAGTATTCTTAAATTTTCCAACAAACATACCTCCATTAGAATTTTCATCGAAATGTTGGTGCAATATCAGGCTTTATTTTTAAATTCCTGGCTTCAAATTGCAACACATTCTTAGATGACAAAACACACAAACACACAGCTTAAACTACTACCTGTACTCTGACAGGCTGATGATAACCTGTGTATGTGGCCTGAATCTCACTCCTAAGCTCTCCACTTGTGTATCCTGCTTCCTATATAAGCTCTCTGTTTGGATGGATGCCAGCATCATGAAAATCAATATATCCAAAACCAAATTTATTGTTTCTCATAAACATTCTTCTTTTACTAGATCTTTTGTTGTTGTTGTTGTTGTTAATGGCCACTGAGTCATCCTTAAATTTTATATATCCCATGAATGAAAAACAAAGAAAAACAGAAAAATCTGATCATATATCAAATCAATAATAAAAGCACAAATAAAAGATCTATTTCAAGTGCTGTAGAGTAAAATATACATCTCTCTCCCATCCCCGCTCTCTCTCTGTCCCTTTCCATTTCTATCTCCCTCTTTTTTTCTTTTTCTCTTTCTCTCTCCCTCTCTTCTATATCTCTATCTCTTTCTATCCTTTCACATTACTTTTAATAAATACAGGAGCAATGGATATGAAAAAATTAGAAAATATAGACAAGCAAAAATGAGGAAATAACATTATCTCCCACCCCCCTGAGGTTCCCACATAATATCCTTAATTATGTACTTCTGGATCTTTTTATATGTGAATCTTTAATGAATAAGTGTGAATGTACCATAATAAAATGCATGTACATACATGTAACCAAAATGAGATCTTACTTTATGCATCTTATCACAAATTTTTTCTTAGTAAATAATCACCATTTAGTGATTATTTAATTAGTAAATCACTTAGTAAATAATCACCATTTAGTGATTATTTAGTAAATAAATTTAGTTGAGTAAATTTTTCTATCATCTAGTATTTAGATTACATTTGAATTCTCCATTTCAAAAATGTTATTTATAGCTGATTTGTTAAAAATCAGTATTTTTAAAACTCATGTGTTATAACTTACTGTTATGTTTTTTAAGTCCTTTTTCATTTAGCCTGAATACCTTTTCTTTAATATCAACTCATTGAAGAAACTATGCCTGCTGTTCTGGAGAGTATTTCTCATTATGGATTGCTTTCTTGTTGCCTCCTTATGGTGGCATTTGTCTATTACTTTAAGATAGATGATAGATAGATACACAGACATCTGTAATTTATATCTAAAAAGACTGATGAATACAAGTTAAACATTTTTCGCTAGAATATAAGATAGATGATGCAAACCCCAAGTGACATCACATCAGAGGTTATATGATATTTGGTGACACACCATGAGTGATGCTAAGATTGACCACTATTTTAGAGTGATGGCAGCCTCATCTTTCCATTTTACAGTAACAGTTTTTCACTGCAACTAAAAGTATAAAAGTAATAATCGTGTTTTCTCATACTACACAAATGTAAAATGCCACTATCCATTCATCTAATGGATTTAAAAGCAATTGTTTGAATTGGTGATTTTACTTGGAGCTATAAGGGTGCCTTTCAATAAGAAACAAAAAGTAGATGAGTAAATTTGAGTGATTTAATGAGGTTGAAGAGCAGGTTTGGTGGAAGTAATTCATTAGGTACACTGAAGGCTAGGTGATTGTGTTGTTAGATCTGTCTTTAAATTTAATATAGTGAGGACTGAATTTCTCTATTCTTTTAAAAAATATTTTGACTTTTTAAAATTTTCTCTCCATTCCTACTACCATTTTCTCCACACAAATTATTTCTTACTTGGATAGTTGGCTCCTAATTGATTTTCCTTTTTCTGATTTGCTTTTCAATTCTCAATCCATTATCCAGAACATCACCATGAAAATCATTTTAAAATGCAAATTTGGTCAAGTTCCATCTCTTATTAAAATTATTAAAGTTCCGTCTCTTATTGAAATCTTTAAAAGATTCTTGCACATTTTAGATTAGAGTTCTAAGTCCTGTTCAGACTTTTCCTCTGCTGGCCAATAGCTATCGATAGCTCCATGTTCTGCTACTCCTCACATCCACTTTTCTGCAGCCAAACTGAATTATTTGTAGTTCCTCTGATAAATCCGATCTCTGTGATTGATGCATTTGTGGCTCTGCCAAGGGAATACTTTTGTCTGGAATATTCTTTACTCGTCATACAACTAGCTAATTCCCACTTTTCCTTCAGAACTAAGTTTACAAATTACTCCCCTGGGAACCCATTCCTGTGCCTCCCATTCTGATTTACATGTTTCATGGTGAGGTCAGCCACTTTTTCCTTTTTTCCCATCACTAAAGAGGCTGAAAAAGTTAAATATCCACTTTTCCAGCTAGCTAGGGATTCTATATGTGACACCTATGAATAAAATACATGGATGATTTCTTGGGGTGGCTGGGGAAGTTTTGCTTTTCTGAAATTTCCACTCGTTCTTTATTCATCCTGCTTGGAAGAAGAGTAGTTTCCCAGAGCTTCAGTATTCTTGCCACCATGAAAGAAAGGCCAAAAAATTGCCAGATATTCTTTCTGATCCTGACATTATTGAGACACTAAACCTATGTTAACATTCACCCACAGTCAGAATTCTTGTTATATGAGAATAAAGGTTGTCGTTATCATAGTAAGCTCAATTTTCTGTTGCTTACAGCTAAACATTCATTGCTCTCTTGCATCCCATGCAATACCTTAATCATATATAACCTATTGTTTGTCCCTAGGCTGCAACTTCTTAAGAGATAACTCTTAATCTCTGTGACTAGCATTGAGTGAACTCTTAATAATGCATTTGAATAAATAAATGAACAAATGTTGAACTTTTGTACTTGGTCCATAGTATGTACAGTGCTCATTTGAATAAGTTGAGTTACATTACTTTATCTTTAAGAATCTCAAAAATATTTTTCTTTGATGACAACAATAAGGTAATTTTGAATAAAATGTAACTTGCTTCTACTTCCAAAATTGGATATATATATATATATATATATTTGCCAATGCATTGAACAAATATTTTAAAAATCATAACCAGTTACCTTTCTACTGATTTTTTAAGTGTGATTAATTTATTTTTTTAAAATTTTTTATTTCAGCATATTACGGGGGTACAAATGTTTAGGTTACATATATTGTCTTTGCCCAACCCAAGTCAGAGCTTCAAGTGTGTCCATCCCCCAGACAGTGAGCACCGTACCCATTAGGTATGAATATACCCATCCCATCTTCCCCCTCCCACCTGCCTGACACCTGATGAATGTTACTATATGTGCACATAAGTGTGGATCAATTAGTACCAATTTGATGGTGAGTACATGTGGTGCTTCTTTTTCCATTCTTGTGATACATCCCTTAGTAGAATGGGCTCCAGCTCCATCAAGGATAATACAAGAGGTGCTAGTTCACCATTGTTTTTTGTGGCTGAGTAGTACTCCATGGTATACATATACCACATTTTATTAATCCACTCATGTATTGATGGGCACTTGGATTGTTTTTACATCTTTGCAATTGTGCATTGTGCTACAGTAAACATTCTAGTGTAGACGTCTTTTTCACAGAATGTCTTTTTTTTTCCTTTGGGTAGATGCCCAGTAATGGGTTTGCTGAATCAAATGGAAGCTCTACTTTTAGCTCTTTGAGATATCTCTATATTACTTTCCACAGAGGTTATACTAGTTTGCAGTCCTACTAGCAGTATATGAGTGTTCCTATCTCTCCGCAACCATGCCAACATTTATTGTTTTGGAACTGTTTGGTAAAAGCCATTCTCACTGGAGTTAAGTGATATCTACTGATTTTTATAAATTATTTACTTTTCAAAAAAGAGAGTAAAATCCTGAGAACAATTTACATTATGACACATAGAGGTAGAGTTTATACTAATAATGCATGGCACCTGAAAAATTTAGCATAGTATAGCTAAACTATGGGTAAAACTATTTTTAAGTAGAAAAATGTATCCAATATGAAACACCATTAAAATAAAGTAGATTGCATTTGCTATGGGAGATCCAAAGTACAATAATGGTGCTAAAAATAAATATTAAAATAGCACCGGATCTAGCACTTTGTAAATTCAGAAATGAGGACAATTGATCAACCATATACACACCTACTAGAAAATTATGCATGAGCATGTGTGTGTACTAAGCAACTCAAAGACATTTTAGTGCATTTTAATTATTCCATACATTTTTTGACCCTGTATCTCTCAATATTCATGACAATTTGTTTTTTGTTATAAGAAGATCTAAAATATTAAATTTATTAAATCTGGCTACATTACTGACTATATAGATGTCTTTTGAAGGAATATAACTAAAAATACAAAGAATATACTTTAGTTGTTTTTTTACATGCTAATTATTTTGTTTCAAAAAGATAGCATGGGTATTGAAAATGATGTAGGATCTCTAAATTGTTTCAGTTATTCTGGCAAAGAATATCATGAATGCAAACTCTGCCAAGTCTTCATCTGAGATTATGAAATAAATAAAAATTTTATTTCAAAACAAAGCCTGGAAAATCTCAACAAAAATAACATAGTTGTTTTTAAACTCAATCTCTATAAAGAAAACTGTCATTTAATTCTTCGGATGATATTTGTTTATTTTTGATAAACATATGATGAGGTTTTTGTTAGCAGAAAAACAATTATTTTTCAATCAATCCAGTTTTCTGACATCATTAGTAGAAGCAGACTTTTCTAATTAATTAGTAATGATAGAACCATTCATTGGCACCTTAATTTGAACATATACTTAAATTCACGTAACCCAATTCTCATTTAAAAAGAAGAGAGGAAAACACATTAGTTGAATCAAGTGACTTTGAGAGTTTTCCCATCTCACTTAAAACTTCTGGGGTTTATTTGATACGTTGGGAAACAGAGTTGCTACCACTAGATGCAAGGTCCTGCCTTAAGCTGGGTTTATAAATAAGACTATGAATAAAAAAGTTACACTAAATCTTTACCAAAATGTCTTCTCACTCTAGCATACCTTCAAACTATTAGAATATCAAGTAAAGTTGAGTTTACTACTTAGATAACTCCTGAAAATGTCAATTTCATAACAAGAAAAAAGTCTACTTTTGTCCTTTAATTTGTAAAAACCATCACAAGTGTACTATTCTTTAAAACAAACAAGGAAAAATGGCCTTATCAACTATACCAGAGTCTAATGTATCATCCATTCATGAATTTATTGAACACATATTTGTGGAATATCCACCATGTGCAAAGTGACTTGCTGGGTAAGAAAACTATGTAGAGTCCCTGTTCCTATGGAAATTATACTGTTTGGGAGGTAATATAAAATAAACAGATGTGCAAATAAATCTATACTACAGCTGTGGCTGTGGGATGTAGAAGAATAATGAACCAGAATAATAGGAAAGGCATGGTTGTGTCCAGGAGGCACAGCTATTTTTACCCATGTGACATTATAACAGACACTTAAATGAAGTGAAGGAGCCCCGCTATGCAGATAGCTGGAGAATGAGTATTTCAGACCAAGGGAAGAGCATGTTTAAAGGCTCTGAGGCAAGGGTATTCTTAGCGTATTTGGAGATCCTCAAGAGGTGCCAGAGTGGTTAGACCAAAATTAACTGGGGACCAGTATGAATTGGGGAAAGCGGTAGGAGTTGAGACCTGACTTGATACTATATGGATCAGTGTCTGCAAGAACATGGTACTAAACTTGGATTCTTCTTTTCCAGTTTGAGAAGTCAAAGGTTACCTATTTTGAGAGAAAGAAAACATTAGAAAACACAAGATACAAATACTTTTTAAAAGTTTCTGCAAGCAGCAGATGAAATTACTAAATAGGAAAAGTAGAAGATTCCAGAGATAATTACTTCTTTTTTTTTTTTTAACTCACTAATTATCTGAGGACTAACTCTATGGTGAATTCTAACCTAGGCAATTTTCATATTGTAATGTTAGCGAAGAAAATTACATTCCAATATACAAGTTATTTATTGTTTATGCTTCCATTAGTTTATACAAAATTTCAAGGGAGAACATATCTGTATAGTCCATTCCTACCCAGGGAAACTCCTTAGCTACCTTAGAAAATTGCTTCTAGGATTAGGTTCATTTTACTAATCTAGGCAATAGATTTTGTGCTCACCAAGGAATCTACAAGTAAAATCTCACAGCAGGTGCAGCTGCAGGTGGCTGTGAAGCTTTCCAAATAGCCACTGAATCTGCCAGTGTAGAATATCTTATGTCATCTGGCAAATATCTCTAATGGACAGGAACCGCTTTGGGGCAAAAAAATTCTCTTTTATGTAGCGATGGAAAAAATGCTATTAAGTTTTGTGTGTGTGTGTTTTCTACTTTCAACAAATGGCAGATAGATTTTTTTCCTTGCAAAAGGAGTTTAAAGATGTTTCTTTAAAATAAATTCAAAGTATTATTTGATGACTTATGCTGAAATAATTCTGCACTAAATTTGTAATTACTGGGTAATTTAAATGTTAGATGATTAAATGAATTGCCATAAAGTTAATAGCATGTGTTTTGAATGTGTATGACTGAACTTGAGACATTATGTGCCTTACAGCTTCTCCTAAGATGTAAAACATTGTCTTCTAACAGACAACTAGAAAATTCAGGCAAAGAGAAAGAGAGGGAAGCCCTTCAAAGATTTATGCAGGTGGAAGAGAGGGAATGCTTAGTGCTGTTGCTTGAGAAGGAAAGTGTCTTCCGGACCACTCATTGACTTTAACTAGTGCATTGCAGTGTTTGTGAGACAAGGTAATAGGATAAAGGTCATGCATGTCCCTAGGATGTCTGCAGATTTTTTAAAAATCACACTCTGGAGGATGTGCTGTGAAATTTTCCTTCTGCCCTTTTTTTAGAATCACACATTTGGACTATCATGGTGTATTACAGTGTGAATACTGCTGGTTCTGCGGCATCGTTTACTCTTAATCTACGTAGAAATCATTATTAATGTGAAGGTCTGAGAAAAGATGGGAGATTTGGTTGCCCATCCCCTGCCCTTAGCCTTTGCATTTTCCTTCTAGCTCTGCAGGGTCCATGTTAACACAGGCGCTGAGCAGCACCAGAAGGGGCTTTTGTGATTGCTAATTTACACAAGCTATTGAAGAAATTGTGTCTAGCAAGTGTATCATCATGAAATTATTTTTAATGATTATAGAAATAAAAGTCCTGAATATCTTTATTAAATTGATATTGGAACACATTTTTAGGGAGCCAGCAGTAATGATGGTAGTAAATTGCAAGGTAAATAGTTAATCAAATATGAATTAGAGCTAAGAGGAAAATCTGCCTAAAAATAATCATTCTTTTTCTTTTTAAAAGAAAGAAAGAAAAAAATGCTATTAGTTTAGAAAGCTAATGAGGAAATTTTAAAATAGAAGTGATCAATACTGGGAAACGTAACAAGAGAAATGTGATTATGTTCTTGGAATATTATTAATAGACTGAGTTTTCATCTGTTCCAGGCCCTAAGAATCCAACAACTTATTTTACTTTTCTGGAAATGAATCCTGAATGAATAAAAAAATAAGCTCATTGGATTAATTATTTGTTCTTAGAATTTATAAAGAGAACCCAGAATCTTTTAGTCTCCTGAAAGTGTTTTAAAATTTTAAAACTTAATAGAACTTTAACTTACAAGCCTATAATCACTATGAGCAGAAAGATTGCAAGCTGGAAACACACAGAAGACATTTGGAATGTTACTGCAATCCAGGTGCTAGTGATTTTCTCTCTAAAAATTCACCCCATATGTGCAACAGTTTATGAGTATTCAGTGCCCAAGGACACTTCTCAAATAAGGAAGAAATAACGTGTCTTACCTAAGTTGAATATACTTATTTCAAATAAGCTGTTCTTATTTAACACAAAGCATGTTTTAAATCCTTTAATTTTACTATCTGAAAAAGATATGAATTGCATGATTACTGATTCACAATTATTATGATATTTGTGACATTTGAAATGCATTCATAACAAGCAAAGAGTTAAATTCTTTGCTGAAGCCAGAGCAAGAGATGACACCTCCCTATTTATATGTGCAATGAAGGTTCAAGTTAGCTACAGGATTTGAAAGTTTTCTAACTCTAATGTCTGTAAAAATTGTGATTATAATTGGATTCTTTTAATCTTCTTTATTGTTGTAATATAGTATTCTATATGTGCTGATATTATATTTAATGTAAATAGATGCTATAAAAATACTATAATAAAGCCACGCTCAGATCAATTAGGACATTACTAAATTTTTGCAAGTACCTAAGTTTTCCTATTTCAGAATTAGCCTTAATTCTGAATTTTGTGTTTGAAATTCCCCATTGCTTTCGTGAACAATAAAATAAAATTAAAACATGAAACTTCATTGAATCAAATGATTCACTCTCACTGCATTTCCCTTTGTTTTCAATATCTGACACAGCTGACACTATTTTTAAACCTCTGATGAAAGATGAACATATATTTTTTTCTTTTTTATTCTTTCACATTTTTAAAATTTTGTCAAAATTAAACAGAAAGAAAATAATTAGGGGAGAAATCACCATAAAACCTACTATACACAAGCAGCAATTATTAACAATTGCTACATATCATTTTGGATATTTTTCTGTCTACATAATGGTAGATTAACAAGAAGACAAAACTAATATCTTAAAATATAGTTAATTTTAAGTAAAATACATTAAATTTACATTTGGCATGTAAACATAGTAAAATGAATTGATATAAACCTAAGAAAATGGCCAAACATTAGACAAAATTTGTTAAAGACAAGCAAGAATAGTATATGGCCCATGTGATAAAAAGAATAATTATTAAAATATCGATTGTAGGCACCATGTTTTTTAAAGCATGCATTTTACTATTATACCATATTTATTTTTACCCTGCTATAAAGGATGACAAAATTAGTATTTAGACTCTTATTCCTTCTCCTCACTTCTGTTACAATAATTCTGTATTGGATTTTCCTAAGAAATTGGAATTTTTTATGTTCTTTTCACTTACAGATACAAACTATTTTAGGAAAGTTTTCTTCCATTTCTAAGCTTTTTTTTTTTTTTTTCCTATCTCATTTGCTCTATTCTGGTCATGAGGAGACTGATAATTAGACTTCTTTGTTTTTAAAAGCCATCATTGTTTTTATTTATTTTATTGACAAAAATCAATTAAAATTGCATATATTTAAGGTGTGCAATTTGATGATTTAATATACCTATGCATTATGAAATAGTCACCACAATAAAGCTAATTAACATAAGCATTACCTCACACAGTTACCATTTGTTTTCTCTTTTTTGTGGTGAGAACACTTAAGTTCTACATCTTAGCAAATTTCAAGTATAGAAGACAGTATGGTTGACTATAACTCACACTGTTGTACATTAGAATTCCAGAACTTATTCATCTTGTGTAACCGAAACTTTGAACTCCTGAACCAACATCTCCCAGTTTCTCTCTTCCCCCAACCCCTGGTAAGCACCAGTCTGCTCTCAGTTTATAAGAGTTTAACTATTTTAGATTCCATGTATAAGTAAGACCATGCAACATTTGTCTCTCTGTGTCTGGCTTATTTTACTTACAGTAATGTCCTCTAGGTTTATTCATGTTGTCGCAAACGTCAGGATTTCCTTGTTCGTAAGGATGAATGATATTCCATTATATGTACGTTTATATGTATACGTACCACATTTTCTTTATTCATTCATCCATCAAAGGGCATGCAGGTTGTTTCCCAATCTTGGCTATTGTAAATAATGTTGAAATGAATATGGGAATGCAGCATCTAGTTATCTGATCATCCCTGGGGAAGTGGAACTCTCTTGGTAACAGGAGTAGGCAGCAGGGCATTTGCCCACTCCATGCAGCTAAGATCCTACAAACATGACCAGGGGTTGTACAGAGATAGGGAAATATTATGACACAACTTTAAAGCCAACTAATGGCACTCAAACTCAATCTCCTATTAGCTTATTTGACACACTGATGGATAAGTCATTCCCTCAATTTTCTTATAAACCTCATACCATAGATAGCAAGTATGATTTGTAAAGCAAAACTGATTTTTAACATGCGGGCTATCAGGGTGACATATTCTTCTACGCTCACCTGGAGGCTGTGCAGCCAATATTTTGGAAAGGTCTCAGAAATTTAGCACATTTAGTGTCAGAACAATAGGTACAGTCAATTAATTTCATCTATTAATATTTCCCAGGACAAACAGAATCATGACTGGGTGTTGCTGGAGAGTTTTAGATCCCAGGTGGAAGGTATTCCTGAGTGTTTTCCTTGAAACTGCTATACAGAAAAAAAAAAAAAAAAAAAAAAAAAAGACTACACAGATATCCATTGTGTCTTTGACACCAAGAAAAACTCAAAACAAACAAACAAACAAGCAAAAACAAGGATATGGACTTTGAAGAGAGTTATACAAGAGGAAGGAAGTGACTGAACTCTCTAGGCAGAGGCTTTATCTAATACATTGAGATCAAGAAAAAAAATCACTTTGGAGGTTGCTTGTACATACAGAGTTTTATATCATTTTTTCCCAGAAAGTGCTATGTGAGTGTATTTTTGATAATTTTCTGGAAGATGTAAGTTGTATTTTCTTTTAGTAAGAATCAATATATTACAATAATATGACAAACAGAAATGTCTTGAGGATATTTAAGCTTTTTTTCTAATTTGCAAAAATATGCCATATGGGCTAGTAGTTCTGTGTATAGAGCCATCTTTGTGAAGGTTCATATATATTATCTCATTTAATCAATACAATTACAAAATGAGGGTGTTATTACTATATCTAATTTTTAGGCCAAATTAAGAGAGTAGTTAAATGATTTTCCCAATATCCCAGAAAAGATAAAGAATAGAGTAATATTCAGTTTCAGACAATGGTATACGATTGGTATAAGATTAACAACCAGCTCTCTGGCTAAGGGCAGTGGGAGGGGTGGGAGAGGAGAGCTGATTTGTAGAATTTGACAATTTTCACCATATAAATACTCCCACCATGTCAGGTATCGAGCTATACATATGATGTCATTGAATGGGAACTTCGGAAGAATGGTGTAGTATCATTACACAGCATTTATAACATAAAGCTACAATAGACATCAATGGCATCAAAAATATAGAAAATAGTAAAATGTAACTAAAATTAAGAAGTGATGAGTTTGGAGTATTTGTTGCCTTTGTTTCTAAGATTTAATTATAAGTTTATATAGTTTAACTTTTAATCATGAGTGTGTTTAACAGCCAACTAGCAAAATCCCTAAAAATTTAACAATCTTCTCTCAGGTACTGATACAAGCTGGTTCCAGACCACCATTATGCACAGATCCCCACTCCTTTCATGATGTGATAGTTGTCTTCAATATGGATATTTTGTGTTAGTGTATAATGTAGAGAAAAGACCTGGGACTAATACACTTGACGTGAACCTGGCCCCACCACCAGCCGACTTTGTGATCAACAGCAAATTATGTCACCTCTCTGGCTCCAGTTTCTATCTGTTAAATAAGGAAGTTGAAGTCCCTGGCTTCAAAAGTTCGTAGCCATGGGAAAACGTTTTTATTTACTATCTTTAAAACATTCCCATTATCTCATTAAAGGCAAATTACTCTGGTTAAAGTAGACTGTGGGGTGGGGGTGGGGGTGCTCCTCACAGGCCTGGTACCCCTGTACTCCTTAGGGCACTCCAAGGAACCCCTAATTTCTAAAGTTTTTTCTGTACAATATTCTGTTATCAAATATATTTGGTCAGAACAATTACACACTTAGATGTTATACTACAAAACCTATTTTAAACCATATTCACGGTAAAGAGTACTTAACTGAAACTGATCAACACTTAAGTGCACATATAGTAGTAACAGTCATCCGGTGTCAGGCCGACGGGGGGTGAGGAGGGAGGGGATGGGTATATTCACACCTAATGGGTGTGGTGCGCACCGCCTGGGGAATGGACACGCTTGAAGCTCTGACTCGGGTGGGGCAAAGGCAAGCTATGTAACCTAAACATTTGTACCCCCGTAATACGTTGAAATAAAAAAAAATTAAAAAGTAAAAAAAAGAACACTTATGATTCACTTTTCTGCTTTAGTTACCCTTAGCAGTCTAAACTAAACTCAAACTAATGGAAGTTAACATTTCCAGAGAGAGCATCTGATTTCTCCTCCAACCTCCTCCTCTCTCCCTATCTTCATCTGTTTATGGAGGCACCATTCAACCATTTTCAAAGACAAAAACCTTGCAGTCATCGTAGATGCCTCTGTTTCTCTCACATTTGACTTCCAATTCATCAGCAAGTTGTGTTACTGCTATCTTCATTTTTCTCATTCGTTTATTTATAAATGATTGTTACTGGGCAACTTCTATATGCCAGATACAGTTCTCGGTTTTATGAATAAATGGCAAATAAAATAAAATCCTTGCTTTCAGGAAAATTCTATTCTGGTACAGGGAGAAAGAAAAGAAACAATAACCAAATCAAACACTCTTATTAAAAGTGTGTCATGTGTGAATAAATTCTAATGAAAAGGAGGAGTCTGCTATTTGGGATATCTGAGGAGAGCTTGTTTCAAGGCTAAGTGCCAAGACCTTGGGGTGGGACCATGCTTGGCATTTCTTTTTTTTTTTTTTTTTTTTTTTAAGACTAGTCAAGTGCAGTAGTGAGGAGGGGGGAAAGTAGTAGAACAAGGAGTTCAATCTGTAACTGACTGTGAACAATCAAGTGAGATAACTCACTACCTTCGGACCAGCCCATGCTTGGCATTTCTGAGGGACAGCAAAGAAGCTAGTAGGTTTGGAGCAGAGGGGATGCAGTGGGGGTCAACAGAGGAGAGAGGCGTGGTAGCCACAGTCTGCAGACTATAATGAGAATACCTAGGATAAAAACTTTGCTTATTCTGAATTGAGGTCTTAAACAGTGTTGTGTCCTGATTATTTACTAAAAAATTATCACTCTGGTTGCTGAGTAAATAAAGATTTTGGGGAGAAGGATTTTATAGCAGCAAGTTAGCAGCAGTTATATGGTTGTTGAAATAATTTTGGTCAAGTGAGGTTGGTGTCATGAACCAGTTTGGGGGCAGTGATGATGTTGAGAAATGACCAGTTTCTAATTATATACTTTAAAAAATACCCTACTGCTATCATTAGGTCCCTGACAGTGACCCTAATGTCATTTTTTCACACTCTTTTCCTTGCCTGATTTGAACCAACCGTACTGGACACTTTGTTAGTCCACAAACTTTCCAACTCGCTTGGCTGTTTCAAGCCCTTTGAGTTTGAGCTTTTCTCTTTCTGGAATACTTGGCTCCCAGGAAGTCTTATGGCTTGTTCCATTTTATACCATTCAGGTCTTTTCTCCTATGTCCCTCTGAAAAAGATCCTTCCTCTCCATCTATCTAAAATCCCAGGCAGCATCATTTATTTTTTATCCCTCATTCCACTTTAACTTATCAACATAGCACTTAATATCAATATTTCAAATATATTATGCATTTATTTTATGCTGTGGGTCTCCCCCATGCCATGACAATTTGTTTTGTTCACCACTGTCAAAACCGAATTCAACTTTCTAAAACCTTGTGTCATTTCCGCATTTACAAACTTTGAACCACTCTGTATTTCCTGAAGTTCTGATTGTCATATGGCACTGATGACTATAATGACCATGTCCTGGTAAGCACTGCCATCCAATCACTCATTTTCTCTTTTCACTCAGTTTTCAAATTCCAAGAAAGGAAAAAAAAAACAATCCTGCATAAACCTATTTTTGGGTGCGGTTTGACCCCGTGATAATATCCTCCAAGCATCTGTATTTCAGTGTGCATGTTCACAGAACTGGCACCCTGCTCCCTGATCTGCCTGGATCTCACCTTGCTAATCAAGGCATAATGATACAAGGGGTGAAGCACATTGACAAGAGCTAAATTATTACAAATGTGCTTAGCTTCTGAGTGAAGGAAAGTATTGTATACACTTGAGTCAGAATTAAATGTTTGCTCTTTGAGCTTTTATGCTGGGGAGATTTGAGGTGCACTTAGCTCAGTAGATTTTGTGCACATAAAGCCCTTTTGTTAAAAATCTGCTTTTCTCTTGCTTGTTATTATTAACCAAACAGTCTGCTTTTGTCAAAATTATATGGTAGTTTCTGTTTCTCTTTTCTCTCTCAATTCCCATTATATTTCCTGGTGTCTTTTACCTTCCTTTCCTTCTCTCTTCATAATAAACCCACCTCTCTTCTTGACCACCACCAATATCAACTCCCCTTCCATTATTAGATGCTTTTTCATTCTTGGTGAATTAGGCAGAAAATAATCTAAATAGGTGAATTATACTAAGTGAATAAACTGACAATATATCCTACCACCAACTCCCTCATTGTGCACATTTTGACCTGGGGTCATTTGCTCTCTGACTGAGCTTTGATTTCAGGCAATGTGAAGAAGTTACATTTTGTACTGTCAATTTAACCTAGGTTTCATGCTTTAAGAACAAAGGGAGAGACAGAATGAGGGAGAATCAGGCCACATTCATGGAGCTTTCTTTTACTTACCAGAAGAATATGAAGGGATGTGATCTCAAGCCCCTTTGAAGGCTCTGTGCTGTCCAAGAGAACATTTAGCACTTGACACATAGCTATTATAAATAAGGACATAAATTTTTAATTGTATTTAATTTTAACTTTTTACAATTTAACTAACCACATATGGTTGGTGGTTACTGTATCAGACAGTACGACAATAATGGATAGAGAGATTGACCTAGTGAAATCAGGGAAAGGAGTACATAATTTTAGTTCCCATTATTTTTAGATGATAGACTTTGAAGGAATGGACACTGCCTTGTGACTTTCCCACTAGCTTCTTATTATGATCTCACAATAAATATTACTAAATGTAGAAAGGCTTAGACTAGTATAAAACATATGGGCCTGGGAACATCTAGATACATCATGTCACAAGAATACATACTGTTGCTTGGCAAATCTTAATGGTGTTGTCTTTGGATATGGCTTGAAGACAACTTTCTGTTTTATGTGGTTCCTATTTTCCTTTCCTTGGCTATCCTAAGAAATATTTGGTTTGAAACAAACAAATACCTCATAAATGATTTAATTATTATGGCACTCAATAGAAATTTATGGCTATTATCTACCTTTCTGAATGTTTTTTCTGATTATAACACTAATCCTTCTTCATGTATATGCAATCAAGAGGATTGATTTGTTTAACATGATAATAAAAGCCACCATAACAATAACAATGTTCTTACCTTGCCTGGACGGAGAAGACCTCTTCTAAGTGCTTTGTATGTAAATTCCTTCCATGACGAGGAATAGATATTATTACACTTATTGTACAGTTTAGAAAATAATATGCTCTTTTACCCACAACATTACAATTTCAGGATAAATATTTCAACTATGTAAAAAATGTTGTAAGCCACTGACTCCTAAAAGTATATATTTTAGCTGTTACAAACTGGCTCATTATTTGAGAAAACGTATACCTACTAAACCTGACATCCAAATATAATTTGATGATACTAATTGAAAGTCCAATTTTTCCTTCACTTAATTACTCAATATATTTAGGCTCCTATTTGTATTATACATTATCCTCATAGAAGTGTTATCACAAAAAGATCATCAACTCCTTCAGAACTTTTTAGAAATATTGTGACTAACAGTTTTCAAGGCAAGAAAGAGACACCTCAGTAATCTTACCTGAGCTAGTTCACACAATTTTTGGAAGCTATGCATATTTTACTCTACTCTGTGTTGAAAACTGTTTTTTCTTTATTGCTTCCTTAATGATTTTATTTATTAATTTTTATTTTTCTAGATTTACTATTTTTGTAATGTGTTCCTATCATCTACCATGTAAAGGCCCTGATAGCCTATAAATAAAATATACACAGACCCTCACCCTAATGTGTTCATAATCTAGCAGAAATAAGGTATAAAATAGAAGCATTTACTTAAAAAATATTTTTAGAATCAACCAAAATCAGATGCTTAAGATCCATCTTTTCCAGAAATGTATAATAATCGTATCAGGAAATACTTTTTAATATAGCTATGGTCAAGTATTCTAATTAATAACTTCATAGATTTAATCTTCTGAACCAAGTAGTCTTTTATACTCACTACGCTAAGCATGAAGAGGATGGCTGTAACAAGGAAGATGCTAATACTCTGTGGTCCTGTTTTTCAAAGCTGCTGACTGTAAATATGTGTCCTCTGAGTTTGCATTAGGCAATTATCCTTGGAAGTCAAATATCCTCAAGTAACTGGGTAAAATTGCCTTTTGATTAAGCATTTTCTAAAAAGGCAGAACATCAACAGTCTATTTAATTTTTAAATTATATTTTGTACCTTGATTCC
Organism: Varecia variegata; assembly: GCA_028533085.1. NCBI lineage: Eukaryota > Metazoa > Chordata > Mammalia > Primates > Lemuridae > Varecia > Varecia variegata. The sequence goes on along the minus strand of CM052444.1, from coordinate 52,686,471 downwards.
TTTCTTGCATTATTATCAAATATCTCTTTTTTGTAACACTAGTTGAAAACATTAGTATTTTGAGCTTTGGTCTTGGAGCAAGAAGATCTGGATTAAAGTCTCAAGCTTCCAATATTAATTGCTGTAAAATCATTGAGAGGACCCAAGATAATATTTTTTTACACCTATTATGTGTCAAATACGGTCCTTAGTAATTGTCATGTTGTATTTAATTTAATATATAATTAGCCAATAGTTACATGGATAGGTAATTGGCAAAACTGATATTCAAACTCATACATTTAAACTTCAAAAATGTACATTTATCTCCTTTTCCTTTTCCTTCTATCTTTCCCTCTTTTCTTTGCCCCTCATTTCCATTAAGCATATCTTCTGGTCACTTTTCAGCACCCCTACTGGAATTCAAGGCATGTAGTACTTTTTTTCAAAAATAAATGAACTCACAGGCCAGGTAAAGGATTGTACATGAACTTCATTCTCAATGTTTTATGGAATGCAAAATTTGTTATTAGGTTCACTGGTATGGGACTCTATCAAAGTGAATTTATATAAATAATAGAAATAGAAACTCAAGAAGAGATCACCCTTACTCATGAAACTGCCCCTAAAACTTGCTGTCTAATTTAGCAAATAAAATATAGACTACCCAGTTACATTTGAATACTTACATTAAAAAAAATAGTGGCTGTTTATCTGAAATTCAAATGAAACTGAGCATTCTATATTTTACCTGGCACCCTAGGGAAAACAATCTTTCTCTCACAAGATTCAAGCAGTTATGACTGCATATTTTAACAGAGGAAAAAATAGTCAATATGACCTTTTATTATCACTCAGTGGCAAAACACTATGCTGCTTTTTACACATTCAAAGCTGCATATCATCTAAAATAGTCAAAGACCTGATGACATTTCACGTGCCAAGGAGGCATGTGGACACTGTTAGGCACTGTGAGGATCCTAGCACTGAAAGCTCCACACTGTGTGTTACATGTCAGATTTGGTATTAATAACCTAAATGTAGTCAGCCCCTCAAGGGATTTCAGACAGCAGGTAACAGAAGAACCCAGGCCTGCAAATTTAGGTCAGAACTGTATGAAATCATGATTTGTGTGGTGCCAGGTCTCTATATTGTAAAATCTGTTTTACATAATTCAAAACATTTTTAATATTTTAGATAAGTGTTTTCTTGAAATAAGTGTACATTTTCCCATTTCTGACTCACATATGATATTTATTATTTGGTCCCCCGATTCAGAGCAATGACTGAGTGGCCAGACCAGCTCCCCCACAACTTTTTTTTCCTGGATCCTTTGAAGAATTTTCCAGTTTTTTTTTTTTCTTGCCATAGGGTCATTTTTACTGATTACAAATTTCTAGTGTCTCTTGCCAGTTCAAAAACTTTCTGCCTCTGTATAATCTGCTGCCTAATTCTTTCCCTATCTCCCAGAAGTTTTATCCTGAGGCAGACATAATTTATTCTTCGATGCTTATTCAAGAAGACTTTCCATATCCATGCCAAAAAGCAAGCCCTTGCCAAATGGAATTCCTGTGTGGAGTTCTTTCAAAATCATGTCTTCCAACCAGAGGTGTAGCCAAAGAACTATCTGGGCAGCCACATTAGCTGTCATACTTTTCAAAACTGCTGGCAGGCAGCCGAAAGCACAGTCTGCCAAAACCTCCACTTCCATTTTAACCAGAGCACAGGTCTTCAAGGACGTTCTCTCAACTCTCATAGCCACTTAGAAATGGCTCCAGTGACTCTGCCAGTTTTCTGACTGAATGCGAGTTCCTGCTGCTTTGAAAGTTTGCTAAAGGGAAACATCTGCTTCTCTATGGGTTTGGTTCAGTTTCTATTAAGGCAGTGAGCTTTTTTCCGCCTTTTATGAAATGTTAGCAATTTCAGCATCCATGTTTTTAGCAGTTTCCCGTATTTTAGCCTTTAAATATAAATATGTTTTGATTTTATGGAGTTTCTTGGGAGCATTGGAGATTGATCTTTTGAGGCTTATATTATCAATGTGATATTAAATTAGGATCTAATCTATTGTGTATCCTCTCTATTGTTTAGTTTGTCTCTCCTCCCGATTACCATTGGCGTTATTAGCCGACATTGTTCTACATTATTCTATGTCGAGATGCTTGACTCATACATACATTAGTCATTATTTATCTTAACTAATTATGCTATAGTTTATTTATGAATGATTCATCTATGGCATAACTATCTGATCCTTTGCTTTCTCATCTAAAACAAGAGACCTCTGAGTATACTAAATGAACTTGGATACTTCTTCAAATTCTAAAACTCCAAGTCCAGTTGGATATCTGGAATTCTCTTTCTCAATAATATTGCAAGAATATTTTCTCTACAACCTAACAGGCTTTTACTCCATAAAGCATTAAATCAACAAACCATAATAAAGGGGTATCCATGGAAGATAATTAGAATTGAATGGTTGAACTTTAGAAACTAGTTATCTTTTGCTGTTGGCATTAAATGCCTTTTTTAAAAAAAATCTTAAACGTTATTAATTGGTTGTATTGAAAAAAGTATGTGTTAGGTCAGTCATAGAGAAGTTCTAGTCACCTCTCTAATGGATGTTTCTACTAAAATGCTCCACAGGCAAGTAAATTTAACTTAATGTCTTAAAATATATGTGAAACCTCACTCATCATTTTCTTTCCCAACTTTTTCTAGTGTTTCGTTCTGTCACTGGAAATGGTACTGTCATCCTCTTAGGAAAACATGCCAGTACTCTCTACATCATCCTTGACTGCTCTTTCCCTCACCTCTAGCATCCCAATAGTACCCAAATTTTATTAATTCTACCCTTTATATGTCTCATTGATCTGCCTTTTCTTTTGTTCTATTATTAACACTATTCTGATCTGTGCCCTGATGATCTGTCTCACTGCAAACTTTATAACTGATACTTCAGCTTCAGCCCTGTTCTTTATCTAGACTCTAATCAGCAGCCAGAATATTGATTCTATCACATAAATATTACCATGAGACTCTTTTTCTTTAAATTTTTAACTCCAAAGTCCTGAATTTAGTTTAAAATACTTTTGTAATCTGACCCCTGTTTATCTCTTCAGTCTCATAAATCACCATTCTGACTACTTTGTGCCAGTATGTTGAACTACTTAATGGTCTGAGGGCTTTCTTCTTGTGGCTCTTCCATATGCTCTTCCCTGGAATACTCTCATTCCACATATATAGAACTAGTTTACACTCATACTTTCCCTTCTCCACCTTGCTTTGTGCCCCAGGGAGGCCAATTTAGAAAACTATATCTATGCCTCTCTTACTTTCCAACTTTTGGTAGAGTTCAGCTGACATAAAACAATAGCAGAAGAATGGAGGGAGGAGAATGAAATCTAACTGTGTATTCCCTGGACTCCCTCTTTATGGGGTTCCCAGAGGTTGGCTGCCTCCTTTGGTCTCCCTTGAACTAAGGTCATGTTTCCTATAAAGAAGTCCTCCACACAGCCTCGCTATCTCCAGGTTGCAGTAACCTCTCCTTTCCCTATTATTTTCAAGCCTGGCACAATATCCTGAACCATCCATTGAATTCCCCTTGTATCTTACTCAGGCCTTTCAAATTGTCCCTTGGTTAAACATTCCTCAAATTACTTAATTTTAATGCTTCATCTATTTCCTGCAGGAAGCTGACTGATACTGGCTGGGATCCTGATATAGGTATCAAATATTTGGACACAGTAGTCTGGAGCTCAGAGGAACAGTTAGAACTAAAGATATAAATTTTTGATTCAGTGATAATAGTATAAAAGTACAAGGAGATTTACTGTCATGGGCTTGGGTAGGATTTCCTTGGGAGAAAATTGTAGAGAAAAAGAGTAGCTGCCTAGAAATGAGCTTTAACGAGGGCTGTTAGGGTGGCAGGGGTAGAGGTGGGAAGGGCAAAGAGAGCTGTAGTAGGGAACAAGAAGAAGTGAGGTAGGCGAAAATCCAGGAAAAAAATCCAAGAGACCACCCCTTGCAACAATGTATTAAAAAATAACGCCAACAAAGCTTTGGGGTTATTTTTTCCAAGATGTTAAATCCAAGATCACATTTTCAGGCCAGGTTATCTATTTTATTGCTTGCACTTTTGTTTTGCTAAAAAATCTGTCCTAGATGAACACTTCCATGAATTTGGAATAGATCGCAGGTATAGGCATTGTAATAAGGGACATAGAAAAACCATATTTCCTTTCTGTAGCCAACAGGAGGGCTAATGGGCTTTTCTCTATTATAACTATCACTGAAACAGTCACAGAAAATAAAGAAAAATTCAATGAATCCTTCATTTTTTGATTTATTGGGAAGCACACACTAATGAAAAACTAGCAGGCCAATTAGATAATAAATTAGACAATTAATTAAAAGATATTTGGAAAATTATGATTAGGACAGTGAGAGAGGCAACAATAATTTGATACCTAATTAACAGGAAAAAAAGATATCATGTATAACCCCATTTGTGTTTTTAGGAAGTAAATCCTGTTTATGACAGGCCATTTGTTTGGATTTTTTTTGGTAAGCTGTTTGATGAATTTGGGAGCTTGGGTTTTAAGGGAAGGGTGGAGATGCAGAGATGAAAATAGAAGGCAGAAAAAGTGGAGCCCATAAGATAACAGAAGGCTTTGCTCTAGTTGGGGTACCTTCCTTTGACTAACAAAATATTTAGTAAATTAGATGGAACTCATAACATGACTGGTATGAGTAGATGTGTGCCTTGGTATATGCATATAAACTTATGAAGGATAGGAGTTTCACATCTAGAGTAAAGCAAAGGCTTTTAATGACAAGTCAGGTGTTGGAAACAATGGGAACCATGAAGACATAAGCTCCTAAGAATTCTTAAAGGTCATGAGATATGATTTTAAATTACACAAGCAATGGTATTGGCAAGTTAGGATCAATGCTTAAGCCAAGTTAGTCTGAATTTCCTAGTGACAAGTAAACCCTAGTGGATACAGGGTTATATAAAAAATAAGTGAAAGTTCTCAGCATATTGAAAATGTTGGGAAGAGATAATAGCTTTCCATAAATATTTACATGATTGGTAGGTGCAATTTGGTTAATTCAATAGATCTGTGTTGAACATTCTGACAGATAGAGCTTAGTGTGGAGAATACCACTTGGATCAAATCCCCACTTTTGGCACTCTTTAGCCCTGTAATTTAATGTACATTTTAAAATTTGTTCTATTTCAATTATCTCACATTGAAACTGGAGGCAATAATAATATCTACGTTCTTGAACAGATAAAATGTTTAAAATTATTGTATGTAAAGCACCTGTTAGTGCCTAATTAGTGTCAACTTTATAGCAAATCCATAATAAATATTAGCTATTATTGATGATAAAAGCTAATTTAAATTGCCCTTCTGTGATATAACCCATACTTTATTAGACAATAATATAAATAAAAACAGAGAAGTACATTCTAAGTAGTACAAAGTGCTACGTGATTTCAATAAATCTAAGTTGTGAGAACGCACCTCATATTTCATATAAAGATATTTACCAGAATCAGAATTATACTAAAATTGAGAAATCATGTGCTTTATCTTGGTTAATATTTTGTAGGCAAGTGGTGGTTCTCAACCATAATTACACATTAAAATGATCTGGGGATATTTTTTAATAGACCTATTAAATGAGATAATCTGGAGATGATACCTATGTATGTCTAAGGTAATAGGCAGCTGGGGTTGAGAAACAATGTTGCTGAGTTAATTCCTGCACTGGGTGTGGGGTTCGACCAGCTTATAATTAGTCTTCCCATGATAGGAAGACATGATTCTGGTATTATTGGAAAAAATAGTAGACGGTATTTTTTTTTCAACCTTTTTATCTTGCTCTTGGGTTCCATTCTTTATATGGATATTAGAGTAATTCCAAAACTATTGTTTGCTTGAAGAAATGTAGAACTATAGCAAAAATGTATTGCTTTAATCTTATATTTTGAGCTATATCCACTTTAAAACCAAGAACTTAAAAGGATTTCTTTTATTAGCCTCTTGACTATGAATGAATTTTGTAAGACATGATGTTTTTCTGAAACAATTACTTCTAGAATAAGTTCTCCCACTTTATTTTTAAATTGAAAAATTTAGAATCATGGCATTCAGAATATACACTCTGATTGATTATTGAAATGTGATTTATGCATTGCCTAAGATCCAATCAGCACATTGTTGAAAAATATCTCATACATATTTTAAATTTTTATATTTTTTCTGTATTTTAGTACCACGGATTGTATTTTTCATTCAATGACTGTCCTATCAACCTAATACATATTTGTAAATCTTAATTCAAACTCAATGGGTATGGATCCATACAAGCTTAAACTGCAATTTCGCACCACTGTAGTTTTAAATTACAAATCATGAATGCATTTAATACACTCTGCTGTCTGAAAAGTGGTTTAGAAAGTTACGTGTATAAAAGGTGACACAGAACACTCTAGGGAAGGAGAAAATTTTCTATCCTTTTGCTACTAATTAATAATTACTCTTAATTCCACTTTCCTGTATTTCCCGTCATCACATTTTCTCTTAAAAATATAATTTTTATCTTCTTATATCTGTGTTTCAAATCATAGCATGTTATGAACATTCTAAAAGTGTGCAGTTCTTACAGAGGTTGACCTCTTACAAATACAGGTACAGAATAACATTGCTTAAATTTAAAACATTTTGGCAATGATATTGTTCAATTTTTATCAGCACATTCGTCAGGATAAAGGACCAAGCATGTATTTCTTGCTGGGCAGACATCATTTATTCCAGAAGGAGCACTCAGTATGTCAAAATCTTCTTCTCTAGTGATCAGTTTTTCCACATTTTACTCTTTCTTATCCCCAGGACCAATTCTCTAAAATTATCTGACTCTCTTTTTTCATCATTCATAGCAGAGATATCTTCCTAAAACATAAATGTTATTATGGCATCTCCGCCTCAAAAATCTGCAAAGGCTTCCCATTGCCTACAGAAGACAAAATGACCAGAAATGCCCTTCCAAGGCTTGCGTTCTCTCCCTTTGAGTTAACACTTCCTTCTCATGACATTTCTCTTCACACTCTTTCTTCTCACTTTTCTTCCAGGTGTGTGTCCAGCTCTGTGACTTTGCTTATGACTTTCAATCATCCTCCAGTGGACTTTGTTTCATTCTCTACTAATTCTATTAAAGCCTCTGTCAGAGGATTCTGTTTGAAAATAAAAACTTCCTTGATCCCTCCTGTCAGAGATCTCCTTCTTTCTCTTCACCTTCTGTGTTACTTACGTAGCTCCTGCATACTCCATTCGACTTGCCTTAGCTAATTTTATTTCCTTGTCCCAAATACATTTAAAAAATCTCAAGAACAGGAATAGTGTCCTGTTTATCTTTGTATCCTTAGGACCTAGCAAAATGCCTTGTTTGCAAATGATGCTCAGAATATGTAAACTGAAAAAAAATAATGAAATGAGTAAGAGATTATTTCCCATTACATCCTTTTCAAATGCTAGAGTTTGAAATTGATATGCTAAATTAAAACCTACTAATATGTCATCAACAAGTATTTGTGAGCAAATGAACGTGTTATTCTGAGAACCTGTGTATAATTCTGTAGATCATTGCATAATCTGTAGCTCTTCAGAAACTTATCTCAGATTTCTATGTTCTTACCAGGAAATATTAGAAAGACAATTGATTTTTCCTTAATATACTCCTTTTTGAAAATGATGCTTCAAATATTTCCTAGCTTAAATGTTTTATTTTCACATAATTATTTTGATCAAATCAGTATAGTATTTATTAATTATTATTATAGGTCAAGATAATTTTGTCAATTTCAACAGAACACATTATAAAAGGGAGAAGAAAATGCATACTTAATCCTTTTCTTTAAGGTATCAGAGGTAAACAGATAAACTCGGTTCTATTCTAATCATAAAGAAAATGTTATATCTCTATTCTCCAAATATCATAGAATTTTGAAGTAGCAAAGAAGAAGAATCAAGAGAGTACATAATCTTTGCTACAACAAATAAGAGAACCACTTCTTACAATATATATAGGTATATTTAATTTGTAACCCAGATATTTTAATTTTACTCCCATTACTGGTGAATAGTTTCAAATCACAAACACATATTATTGCTTTATTGTTTTGTTTCTTGATATAAACTGGTAGATAAGAATTAACCTCTCATGAATATCTATGATGTACCAGGTTTTCTGGCAGGAAAACTATAAATACTATGCTTTCAAAGTTGATATTGTGTTAGATTTGTAGATAGGAGAATAACAATTATAATTTCCTCCTTTCAATCTGTGAAATATTTTTAGACTCCCTTGTGCACTCTACTCCCCAAAAACAGCCCAAAACACTCCATAAAAATGAAAATGCCCCATAGCTGATGTGTGGAAGCAGAAGATAAAGTATCAACAGAAAAAAATATGAAACAAAGTGAAAAGTGATAAAAGTGGTAATTCAATGAAAATTGTGATTAGGAGACAAAATATATCATTTTTTTTATCTTTAGTGTGATTATCTCAGATAAGAAAATAGAAGAATTTAAAATGGCAAATGTATACAGACTGTTTGGGACTTGGATGTAGTCTTACCTCTGACAACTCTACTGAGTTATAATTCACAAAAATCTTTGTGTGGTTCTCAGGGTACAATAATATGAGGCCCAATGATAAGAAAATTGCTGCAATGACCTACTTTAAGGAAATAAACTATATTCTTGAATAGACTCTTTAGTATTTAATAACTTATGGAATTTCTAAGATTATAGATAATTATTTCATCAGACCCTAAACCAACATTGTCAAATGTAATGTTTTTTCTGGGAAAATTGGTCTCTGAAAATAGCCCAACATAATATTATCATTTAAATGGAAAGATTGGTATAAACACACACTAAAACACAACTTAAGAAATGGGCAATATAATACTGTTTGCAAAAAATAGTCCAAGCTGCTACATGGCAATTAAAATAATATATCATCAAAATTGACAATAAAAAGTTATTTAAATATATATGATTTGGCATAGGTAAATCCTACATGTAGTTTTATACTTATCAATATATGTCTACTTATATTTTTATGTATTGGTAGCATGATTTACATAATAATATGTATTTTAAAAAAACTTTAGCATAGTATAATAAAACAATGTCCATATTTGTTTTACAATAAACATAGTGCTAGATTGCCATAAGATTATGTATTTTACCAAAAAATGCCCAACATTGTAGGAAAAAAAATTAAGGAGATTTGGTTCTTATTCTCACAAGCTAGAAATCAACATAAGAGTTCTTGGTTGCAAGTCACAGAATCTAACTAAGTTTAGCTGTTCTAATCTAAAAGTAACTTTGGGAGCTGATCTCACAAAACTGAAATAAGCAAGAACAAAAGACAATTCACCAAAAGTTCTGCTTGGTAGGTAATCTGCTCCTATATCTTGGTAGCTAGGCTGTCCTGTTGGCAGGTACCTTACATTCCATTCCCTTTACCTTTGTATCAGTCACTCTAGGTTTAAAGTTTTCAATGGAAGAGTTCAGGTGATTGGGATGAGGTCACAAGCCTGTCCCTTAGCTGCCATAGGATGAGAACAGGAAGACTTGCTCTTGCTGCTTCCACCATGGGAAGCAGATGGCTGCCTTTCACAAAACCAGGCACAGCAAAAACTCATCAGAGGAGGAATTAGGGTTGTAAACGCCAGTTATAAAGGCCTTTGTAAACATGAATGTTGTTGAGATGGATATGAAGAAAACTAAGTACTGGAGAGAGAAGGAATCCATGAGGGAGTAATAGCAATTATATGAAAGTAACTTACATTTTAATAAAAATAGACATTAGCTTGATTTTGAAGGAAAGGTTCCAGCGGGTAGGAGGAGGAGATGCTGCTGAGAACTTAATCAAATGGAGGCTGATGTAGACAACAGATGAGCTGATACACGTTGAGTGAAAGCTGAAAGCATGAATTCTAACAGAAAAAGTTAGAGGAAGATAAAATCAAAGGCATAATTTGTATGAGTGTATTTGCCATCTGATAAGAAGTGTGCTAGAAGTACATGAAGAAGAGACAGTGGCAGAGTGTCTGCTTTCATGTTTGACTGCGAACTGTGTCAGTATGTGAAAATTCCTAATGCCATCAAAGCCTCTGAAGAATTGGCACCGAGAATGATTGTATTATTATCAACAATATGAGATTTTGCTGATTCTTGAGGTTTTAATTTTGAAGGACCCTTAACCACATTCAGCCTTCATTTCTCAATGGCTCTAGAATGCTTTGTTCATGTCTCTATTATAAACCACTAGGTTATTTTAGAGCTATTAATGTACCTCTCCACTAATCTATACCTTACACAATTTGATTTCATAGCGTATAGCTCAGATCCTAGGATTTAGAAGAGTATACAATAGATGTTAGATGAATTAATAAATATATACATAAAAGATTGGGAAGAGGATATTCTCTGCTTCCACAGTTTTTACTAATTCCTAGTCTCAAAAGCTTGACACATTCTAACTAGGATAATAAAGTTTTCCAACAGGGAAGATTAACAAATAATCTGGAGGTATTTTTTAATCAATAATCCTCTTAATTCAATTCAACAAGCAATTATGGTGTCTGTTGTCACAGTGTCTGCCAGGCACTGTGGATGCCAAGCACTAGGGACATACAGATTGATAAGACCTACTCCTTTCCTTAGGGAGCCTACAGTCTAATCTTAATGCATCGTTATCAGATTCCTGAGCTCCAACCGACATGTACTGAAGCTGAATTTCTAAGGATATAGCCCGAGAATCTGATTTAAACAAGATTTATGTGATTCTTCAGCATATTAAAACTTGAGAATCAGAGTCTTGGTAGAAATAAGACATTATTATGAAACAGCAATCAGTAATCTTCAAGAGAGATGGGGTGAGAGAGGTCATCAGAAAAGAGAGCTTACAAGGTACATCCAGGGATTTGGGTGAGTATTCCTAAATGAATGTGAACAGAAGTATAAAAAAATCGTATATAATTTTTAAGGCCAGGTGACCAAAGTCAAGCTGATTTCTTTAGAATTTTACTGAATATAATATAGATTCTAGAATAAAATAAAAAGACTAAATACAGAGATAAGTTTAAATGTATGTAATATTATATACATTTACATGTATATAAGCTGATGTGTGTGTGTATATAGGCACATATACATGGCTGGATTAATAGTGTGGAAAAAACAATAAAAAAGGAAACTTTTTTAACTTTCCCCATGTCATCTCAAATTTGGATAATTCATCACAAATACCATAATTTTCACTATGTATTCAGAAAAGCTCCTGTATTGAAATAAGAAAGGTGACACAGGTCTCTGTCATGGGGAATTATCAGCAGGGGAGTTACATGCTTCTCGTAGAAGCAAAGATCTGTCTTTTGCTTCTATGTCAGAGAGAAAAGCAGATTGATACTAAATCAATTGTATAATTTCCAACAGGAAGGAAAAAGCAAAGTCTTCATAATGGAAGAACAGTCTATGGTTAAAACACACTTATGTGAAGCAGCAGATTGACGTCCAAAATGTTATTGGATGTTGGCAATTTCTGTGAAACAGAACCAATTGTATAGGTTTGAAAGAATTTACCAGTTAATGTCTGGTTGTGAATGTAAGATAGATATGAATCTTATTATTTCTGTTCTCCATGTGTCTTTTATAATAAGAAAGAAGTTACTTTTATTATTATAACCTACTATTGTTTTCAGGTTAATTTCTTGTTTTGAAAAGTGTTGACCACAATCTGTATTATTGCATGTATATGAATTTCATATATATATATTTGTTTTATATGGGGTATGAGCAAAGACATTATGATGCAGTTGAAAAATCATAAGTAAAAAATGACACGGGCTTCAGTATGAATCTTGAACACTTGTGTCAAATAAATGGAACATTCTCTGGTATCACATAAAGGTCCCTCTAATAAAAAGTGAGATGAGCAAAGGATGGAGCACAGATTAGGATGAGAAGGTCAGACAGCAAAGGAGTTTTAAGAAATAAATCTGCCTAGGACCAGGGTGGACATAGCTCATGTGAACAAAGCTCTTACCAATTCTCTTAAAAGGCAGATTTGGAACATAATACAAAAATTATCTATAATTGCACATGAAGAAACTTCTTTATCAATTATCACATATTTTGAAATTTATTATAAATATTGAAGCTTTATTATACATGCCTCTCAATCACTTAGGTTTACTTAATAAAATCTAAATAAAAATACTTTAGGCATAACATTAAATATATATAAAGGCCTAGGAGACTTCAAATCAGTATTCAGTGACTACACTTGTGTTCAGACTGGGGCGTCCTTTACAAAATCCTGCAAAAATTTATTTCATCCTGACAAAGCGTAAATGAGAGAGTGCCAAAGAAATGCAAGGGATTTTTATAGACAAGCATGGAAAAACATTCTCTTTGAACCAAGCTATTCTTTCATGTTGTATCTAATTTGCTTACATCTTGCCCAGTGAAAGGAGGGTTAAGAGCCAAAAAATGGAATTAAAGAGATAATCTCTGAAAAGAGACTAGAGCTTGTAAACTAAGGTAACTATTCTAAAAAAACAAGTTATGTTGGGCCTGCAGAAATGTGAATTTCTATATATGCCAGAGAAAACTGAAAATTAGGATTCTCTCTAGGCTCCTTCTTTAGTACTTAACAATTCATAGCTTATTATAAAGTTAATGTCAATGTGGTGATAATTTACTTAAATATCAAGTGCTTGAAAGGAATACATGTTGAAGTATCTGTATACCATATTGAAGTTTCCTGGCATTATTTATAAGGTTTGATAAGGAAACCATTGGGACACCATCAGTGATTAAACAAAAAGATGGAGGAACTTTTAAGTCATCTGCCAACATTACTTTCTAATATAAAGGAGTTAATTTTAACATACATGTTTTGTAATCTATTCCCCAGAAGTTATAGGTTTATTTTAAAATACATCTTTAAACTCAAACATAAGGAGGGTACATTTTTAGTCATCCAGGACTTTATGTAGACCATCAATTGGAGCACAAAGAAGGGAAGGAAAAACAGAAGAGAAACCATGGACTTAGCAACGCCACATAGTGGACACACCTTTCATTTTCCACATCGCTGTTCGGTTAGCTCACTGTCTGTCAACACAGGTGTGACGCTAGAGCTCATCTCAATGTGTCTACAATTCTCTGCACCTGTGGATCACCACCGGGCCAACAACAACAACAACAACAAAAATGCCTCCCCACAGTTTTACTTGAAGACATTGCAATTTATTCAGACTTAATGAGGTAAAAGAGAAAAGCCTCTGGGACTATCTGCTCCTAAAAACTGGATAGTTTCTCTTTTATCTCAATAATTAACTTCTTCTGTTATCAATATATAAGAAAAGACAAAATTTAGGACTCCTGGGTGCCCTTATTTAGCTGCAATAATGACTGAGTTCCATGGACAGGGTGAATAATAGCTAAGTGGATTGAAGATATGTTGCTTTTCAATCACACTACTTGTCACTCCATTTATGTAATACCCAGATGCTGGAACAAAAAAATATCCTCAGTTGATACTATGTAGAATGCTTTGGTTACAAAGTAGCTGAATAAATTTCATCATTATGCAAAAGAATGGAATTCAAGTAAAAGAACTTTAAGATTAAAGTTGAGTCACTATGACACTAGAATAGTGAAAAAGGTTATGAGAAACTGAACAACAGTTTAAGCCTAAAACAAAATACATCCTGTTAATACCAAGGTTATTTCTCTAAATAAGCACTACAAATAATACACTGTGATATTCTGTTTTCTCTGGGAGAGGATTAAAAGTTTATATTCATATTATTTTACCAAGGATATTTACAAACATTGAAGAGGATGCCAAAATATTATTCACTGGATCATGGAAAGATTAATTTTACAAGAATTTTCCCAGTTGTGGAATTCACCATAACAGATCTTTGCCTGTGGGAATTACAAGTCATAGTTTTACCATGGTTTAATTAGGAGTCAAAACAAAATTATACATGAGACATTCCTTTTATCATAATATTGAAAGCACATATTGAATGTGTCATAATTGATCTGCAACACTATCATGTGTGCATGGCAGGGGATAGTTGATAATGGCTGTTACTAGTATTAAGATTACATGTTACATATGTTTGTATCAAAAGTATATATAGACTCCCATTTACTATATATGTTATATATACCCACAATCATACAACATAGCATATAAGCACATTTGCATTTATGTATTATGTGTATATGTGTGTATAATACACATAATAAACAGAAAAATACATATATATACCATATATAGTGTAGATATATGTCAATCCACAGAAGAACAAACATATTTCCAGTACGCATGGAAAATCTTTGTTCATGTTTCAATTCAACTGCAGTTTTTCTGTGATGCCATTCTTGTCAACCTCTTTCATTTACTCCAGCAGACAACTGTCCACTGTCTTCCTGGCAGTCTTATTGCTGCCAGTTCATGTCTTTAAATAATAGTGAAAAAAGAATTCAGAGGTACTTATTTATTTTCTTGCATGCATGCCTTTCCATACTAGACTGCAAACATTTTCAGAGTTCAAATGATATTAATTCATCCTTTTGGCAAACAGTTTAATGCTTTCAAAGTGCTCAATAATTATTTGTAATTAATTATACTATTTATTTATTAAGTATTTAATAAGAACCTACTAAGTGCCAGACACTGCATAAGAATCTGGAGCTAAGATACTGAGCAAAACAAACATGACTTAGGTTCCACTAAAAATTATAGTAATTTGTAAAAGCAATTCCCTGACTCTGATGGTTAGAGTTAATTTTATGTAAACCATAATTAGGTAAAAAGTGTAAAAGCATGCCCAAAGGTTTTCAGTGAAAAGAAACATGGCTTTCTTCAGGAACTTTGACTTCAACAGATTGAAACCTATCCTATCAGTTTTTAAACCTATCCTACCAAATGAGCACTGCTGTAGATTAACTCTGCATACAGCCTCTGTCTTAATATTTTTCACTACCAGAAGTCTGTATTAGTTTGTGCATTGCATATATAAGTAGTTTCTCTTTGAATTGTTAGTATAAAGTAGACTGTCAGCACCTTGGCTCACATCTGAGAGGCTAGTTGCCTGCTGCTGTCTCTGTCCAGTAGTTAAGCTCTAACCTGAAGTTTCTCTCATGTGTGTTCTAGCAGCATTTCTTCTGTTCAACTTGCATGGGGCCCTTCCTTCTCAGGTCCCCTTCTTTGGGGTCCTACTGTTATTCTTCCTCCACGCATGTCCAGCTTAACACTCTGAGAGGCAACAGGCATTGTTTAATATCAGTGGACTGGCTGCAGTCCAGGGACTTGTCTTGCTATTTGATCAAAAGAATGGTAAAATATGAGAATCAGATGACACTGTTAAAATACTAAGATAACCTGAATGAAAAAGGGATACAATGCCTGGCAGAGAGTATGCATTAAAATAAAACTTCATTTAATTATTAAATAAAACAGTAGCAAGTCTTACAAAATACAATGCTCTGTACCTCTCTTTGTAATTACATTACATTCAAAATGTAATGATAATATACTTGGTATATAGATGCTTGAATAACCAAAACATACATTGTAACCACTAGTAATTCACAACCCACATGAATGTATGCATATTCATGAAATAAATTTACTCAAAAATAATATTCTGAATGTCCCATCACTGTCTCCATTTTTTGTAATACTTCCCAAATTTATAACTAATTATTTGGATATATCTATCTCTAATTTTAGTCTATAATCACCATGAAGGCTGAGAGTTCTATCCCAGTCCTTAGCTCAGTACTAGGGTTATAATTATAATTCCCTGTACTAACTACCATTGACTGAGTCCTAACTATTATTCAGGCACTATTCTAAGCAGTTTTCATGTATTACCTCATTCATTATTCCTCAATGAACTAAAAATTTAATTTCAATTGCAGGTAAGAGGGAACAAGCATATCCCACACTGTCTATCCCACTAAATGCAGCTATGAAACCTGGACAGAATTCATGGAGCAGCCCTTTGAGGACTCAAAATAAATACGAGCAGGCTGATTAGAGCAGAATACCAAAGTTTAAGTTACAACTGAACTTGTGACTTTAAAATATTTTTTTTTTTCTGATATCCCCTGGCTTGGATTCAGTGCAGCTACAATCTTAGATGTGAGTGGACAGAGAATATGTCAGGAGAATGCTGTAGCTTTCTCACTATTAAAGGATTTGAGTTCCTACTTAAGAACTTTCCCAAGAAAGAAACCTGCTGACTCAATGTTCATTAGTGAATTCTGGATCAAAAGTGTTTATAAAAATGTAATACCAATTATATTCAATCTCTTCCAGAAAAGAGAAGAGAAGGAAATACTCCTCAAATTATTTTATGAGGCCAGCATTACCTCACCTATTAAAACCTGACACAGAGAATGTGGAGAGAAAAAATGACTGTAGATCAATAAAAATCTAAGTATGAAAATTTTAATAAAATACGAGAAAATTGAATTCAACACTACAGTCGACCCTCTAACAACATGAGTGTGAACTGTGTAGTTCCATTTATACTTGAATTCTTCCACCTCTGCCATCCCTGAGACAAGACCAATCCATCCTCTTCCTCTTCCTCCTTAGCTTATTCTACATGAGGACCTTTATGATGATCCACTTCCACTTAATGAATAGTAAATATATTTTTCCTTCCTTATGATATTCTTAATACTGTTTTGTTTTCTCTAGCTTATTTTATTGTAAAAATAATGTATATAATACACATAACATACAAAACATTTGTTAACTGACTATGTTATCAGTAAGGCTTCTGGTCCAGAGAGGCTATTAATAGTTTAGTTTTGGGGGAGTCAAAAGTTATACATGGATTTTCAACTGTGTGGGAGCCAATGGCCCTAACCCCTGCATTATTCAAGAGTCAACTGTGTATAAAAGAAATAACATACCACAACCAAGTAGGGTTTAACCCAGGACTGTCAATCTGATTTAATATAAAATTTCAATCAGTGTAATCCATCATATTAACAGAGGAATTATACTAACATGCTAAAGAAGAAAAATCACATGACCATATCAGTTGAAGGAGAAAAAAACATTTAAAACAATTTAATATCAATTAATGATAAAAAAAAAAACTGGCACTCAGAAAACTAGGAATAGAGGAGAATTTCTCAATTTAATAAGTGCCATCTACAAAAAAATCCTACAATTGACGTTATTTTCAACAGTAAAAGACTGAGTGCTTTCCCTAGAAAGTCAAGAACAATACAATAATATTTCTTTTTACTTGTCTTACTCAACATCATACTAGCAGTCTTAGCCAGTTCAGTAAGTCAAGAAAAAGAAATAACAGGCATGCAATTTAGAAAAAAATAAAAATGTTCCTGTGCACAGATGACATGATTGTCTACATAGAAAATCCCAAGTAATCAAAAAAAAAAAAAAAAAAACACTCCTAGAACTAATAAGAGAGTTAGCAAGGTTTCAGTACACAAATTTAACATACAGAAAAGATTGTGTTTCTCTATGATAGAAAAATGGACAAATGAAAATTATAACCAACAAATAATACCATTTATAATAGTTCTAAATGTGAAATGCTTAGGTACAAATCCAGGAAAGCATGTATTGAATCTATATTCTGAAAATTACTAGAATCTATATTCTGAAAAGTACCAAAGAACTAATAAAATAAATTTTTTAAAGACTAAAATAAAACAGAAAAATACATGTTCATGAATTGGAAGATTCTACATAGTAGAAATGTCAATTAAACCCATACAACCTATCAATTTAATACAATTCCAAAAACAAACAAATAAAAAATTCCAACAGGATTTTTGTAGCTGTAGGCAGGTTTATTCTAAAATTTATTTGGAAAAGGAAAGGATCTAGCATACCTCAATTTAAAAAAAATAAAAAGAATAAAGTGGGAAGATTCCTACCACTTGATTTTATGATGTATTACAAAACTGTGGTTATCAAGACAGTGTGGTATTTATAAAAGGACAGATATATAGATCAATGAAACAAAACCAAGAGCCTAGAAATAGACCCACACAAAAATGGCCAATTGATCTTTTCACAAACATGTCAAGGCAATTAAATAGGGAAAGGATAGTCTTTTCAACAAATAATGTGGGAACAAGTGAAATTGATATGCAAAATAATGAACTTCTATCTAATCTTTATAATCTATTAAAAAACTAAATAAATTATAGATGTAAATGCAAAATGTGAAACTCTAAATGTTATTAGAAAACTCAGGGAAAAATTTACATGTGAAGCTAAAAGCATGATCCATAAAAGAAAATAATAATTAGTTGAAATTCATCAAAATTAAAAAATTTTACTGTGAAAAAAAAATGAAAAGACAAGATATATACCAGCAGAAAACATTTACAAATTGCATAATAAAACTTGACCTGCATCCCAGGAACTCTCAAAACTCAACAGTAATCAACAAACTGATTCTACAGTTTATATGGAGAGGTAAATGACCCAGAATAGCTAACTCAATATTGAAGGAGAAGAACAAAGTCAGACGATTGACACTACCCAACTTCAAGATGTATTATAAAGCTACAGTAATCAAGACAGTGTGGTATTAGTGAAAGAAAACACATATAGATCAATGGAACAAAAATAGAGAGCCCAGAAATAGACCCACACAAATACAGTCAACTGATCTTTGACAAAGGAGCAAAGGCAATACAATAGTCTTTTTAAAGAACGGTGCTGTTGGTACTAACTGATCAACACTAAGGTGCTCACATGGTAGTAATATTCATTGGGTGATGCTCAGGTGGGGGGGTGGGGGTAGGTAAACTCACGACTAATGAAGATGGAGCCCACTGTATGGGGGAAGGGCACCCTTGTAGCCCTGGCTTGGGCAAGGCAAAGGCATTATATGTAATCAAAATGTCTGTTCCCCCATAATATTCTGAAATAAAAATAAATAAACTCAGTTATGTACAAAAAATTGAGACTGGAGCAACTAGATATCCATAGGCAAATAAATGAATAAAGGAATCGTGGCAAAGATCTCACACCTTAACAAGAATTAACTTAAAATGAATCATAGACCTAAACGTAAAATGTAAAACTATAAAACTCCTAGAAGATAGCATAGGAGAAAATCTAGGTAATTTCGAGTATGGCAATGACCTTTTAGATACAAAACCAAAGGTATGATTTATGAAAGAAATAATTTATAATTGATAAGTTTGCCTTCATTAAAATTAAAAACTTCTGCTTTGTGAAAGACAATGTCAAGAGAATGAGAACACAAGTCACAGACTGGGAGAAAATATTTGCAAAAGACACATCTGATAAAGTACTGTTACCCAAAATATACAAAAAACTATTAACACTTAACAATAAGAAAACAAACAACCTTATTAAAAACTGGAGAAACATCTGAACAGACACCTCACCAAAGATTTACAAATGGCAAGTAAACATATGAAAAAGCATTCAATATCATATGGCATTAGAAATTTATAAATTAATACAACACTGAAATACCACTATACACTTGTTAGAATGACCAAAATCCAAAATACTGGCAACAAGGAATGTGGGCAAGGATATGAAGAAACAGGAACTCTCACTCATTGCTGGTGGGAATTCAAAAGGGTACAGCCACTTCAGAAGAGGGTTTGGCAGATTTTTACAAAACTAAATATTCTATTACCATAAGATCCAGCAGTTATGCTTCTCAGTATTTACCCAAATGAATTGAAAACTTATGTTCAAACAAAAACCTGCACATGGATCTTTATAGAAGCTTTATTCATAATTATCAAAACTTGGAAGCAACCAAAATGTCCTTCAACAGGTGAATGAATAAATAAACTGTGGTACATCCAGACAATGGAATAGCATTCAGTACTAAAAAGAAATGAGCTGCCAAACCATAAAAAGACATGGAAGAAACTTAAATGCATATTATTAAATAGAAAGTGAAAGAGGAAAATCCAAAAGGGCTACATACTGTATAATTCCAACTATATGACATTCTATTATAATAGAATGGAAAAGGCAAAACTGTGGAGTCAGTAAAAAGATTAGTGTTTTTCAGGAGTTAGTGGGAGGGGAGGGATGAATTGGCAGAGCACAGAGGATTTTTAGGGCAGTAAAATTTTCTGTAAGATACTACAGTGGTGGATACACATCATTATATATTTGTCAAAACCCATGAAATTTACATCACCAAGAATGAACTCTAATGTAAACTACAGACTTTGGATGTTAATGATGTGTCAGTGTAGGACCATAGATTATAACAAATATACCACTATGGTGGGGGATGTTGATAGTGGAGGAGATTGTACATGTGTGGAGACAGTGAGTATATGGGAACTCTCCATACTTGCCTCTCAATTTTGCTGTGAACCATAAACTGCTCTAAAAAAATTAAGTTAATTAATTAAAAAAATCCTACACTAAAGAATTAAACAATCCAACTAAAATTAGCAATAGATTTGAGCTAATACTTCACCAAAGAGAACATACAGATAATGATAAGTGCATCTTTGAAAAGATGTTCAAAATTATTAACCATTAGGTCAATGGAAATTGAAACAATGAGATATCACTGTATCTATTAGAATGGCTTATAAAAAAGAGTTACTGACAATGCTAAGTACCAAGGAGGCTACAGAGAATTTTTCTCATCCATTGCTGGTGGAAATGCAAAATAGCAACCTCTCAGAAAAACAGTTTGGAAATTCTCATAAACATGCACATACCATATGAGTCATCAAACCCACTCTAGAGAAATGAACACATGTGTTCACACAAAAGCTCCTTGCAAGAATATTCTATTCATAATCACTTGAAAAAACTGAAATGTCCTTAAATCAGGTAATGGATAAAAAATAACTGAATTTTCCTTTAATGAGTTAATGGATTAAAAAAAAAAAAACTCATGGTGCATTCATACAATGGAATACTACCCATCTATTAAAAAATGTACTATAGAGGCACATGACAAGTTGTATGAAATTCAAAAGTATAATAATATGCTGAGTGAAAAAAAGCAGTCCCAAAGGTTTATATAGGACATCATTCCATTTATATAACATCTTCAAAATTACAAAAATATAGAGTTAGAAAACAGATCAGTGGTCATCATGGGTTTATTGTGGGGGAAAGTAGGAATGCAAAAAGGTAACAGAGAGTGTTTGGGGGGTTATGAGACTGACTTGAATTCTGGTTTCATGTTGGTTATACAATTGTTAAAATCCCTAGAACTGTATACCAAAAGAAGTACAATTTACTATATGTTAGTTTCACAAATAAGACTCCACGAGTTTGATGAAATGATTATTCTCATTTCATAAGGAAGAAAATGAGATCTACATGAAGATAAGTAATTTTTCCAAGGTCACAGAAGTAGTAAGCCTAAGAAGTGGCAATCAATCTGAGACAGTCAGATTCCATGGCTCATGCTCCGGTAGCAGAGAGAAGTTTCATAAATTATTGTAGAATTAGACATCAAAGAAGAAAGCAGTGAATCAAAAGTCTAATTACCTTGGAATCTGTTGCCAACATGTTCATCTAGCTGGCAGTAATCCTCCCAAGGACCTCAGTTAACTCATTCAATAGATTCAGGTCAAATAAGACATATGGCCATTTTGAAAAACTCAAATACTGACACAACAGCAACAGTAGTACTACTAAGGGGAGAGAGTTTGGAGATCCCCAAACTTATTCTGTGACTCCCACAGGCACCTGAAGCTCCCTTAAGCTCTGCCTCGGGAGATACAGGAAGGTGTCACCAGAGCTCATACCTATCAATCATTCCCAGTCAGTAGTCAATGAACTAAAGTAAGAATATGGAATGGCATATAGATAGTTTTATAAGATAATGCTTTCAAATTTAACATATATATACACACACCCCATACACACATATATAAACCTATGTTATATTATATGATTTGTTCTAAATAATAAAAAAGAATATTTTCAAAGGACTTCATAAATCTAGAAGCATTCAGATTATTTTTAAAAAGTAATAGAGCATTAACAGAGTTCAATCACTGTTTTGAACTCTTGAAAATTTCATAGAATTTTAATCTATGAATAAAATAATGGGGAATCAAATTCAAGAGTTTATTAAAATAAAGAATTTAATATCAGAAATGTTTTAATGGATATCACCATATTTACTGGACACAAGGTACACAAATTATTGCAGCTGATACAAAATTAAAAAATATTTTCATATAATTCTTTAAAGATTCTTTACATGTTACATATAAAATATTCCCTATAATATGGTTTAAAACAACTAAAAAACAGCATACATCATACATTGTTCCAGAAACTATGGCCTCCTTTTTTGTTTGTTAAATACCACAATCTTATTTCTGCTGGAAAGGCTCTGCATTTTTTGTTTTCTCCACAAATCTCTCCATGACAGTCTTTTTCTACATCCAAGTTTTAGCTGAAGTGTCAACAAATAATGGACATTTATCTTTTTTTTTTTTTTTTTTTTCTTGGCTGCCCAAAATTGAAACCCTCAATGTGGCAAACTCTCATGTTGTATAAATCTTGATTGGTGACTGGGCTCCAATATATACAATGGAGGGAAGGGAGAAAGTGACACATATTCCTTCTATTTGTTCCATGGCAGCCAGGATATGAGCACTAAAATTAGGTTGCAGCAATCTAGTGCTTTCACGTAAGACTTTGAGTATGATGAAGTTATACAAAGATGCAAGAATAATTAGAGATTATTTGCATCAATGCCTATGGTGGAGTAGGGATGGAATCAAGTATCCAGCAGCAAAACTACCAGCAGCGGCCTTCTAACCACAGACGGTCCTGCGGAGTGACTTAAGCAGTGTTTCCTGCTTTCTAGTCTTTCATTTTAACATTCTCCAAGACTAGTTCTTCAGAATACCCATTAATTCTGTTAGCTACCCAAATATGTTTTTTGTTTTTTGGTAAAATTCTCCAGGGCTTAATGCTATTGCTGTAATCCTAGGATCCTCAACAATGCACATCTCTTCAGAGGTGCCTGTGATTATCTTACTGAAAGAAGAATTCACCTCCCCAGAATGTTACCTGGAGGTGGTTGCATCAGCTCTATTTCTTCTTCTTTTCCCCTCTCCTTCTCCTTCTCCCCCTTCATCTTTTTCTTCCAAGCTTGTCCTTCTCTAGGGTTAATTCATCTATATTATTGTTTACGGTGAGTTTCTCCCCATTCGACCATCAGCAACATAGTCTCCCCAACTAACATCAACTCCATGGCAGTAGAAAGCTACACTGTTCTGTTATTAATATATCATCAGCCCTTACATGAGTGCCTAGTCCACAATAAGCTCCAAATAAATATTTACTAAAGGAAGTGATACTATTTGTAAACTGCTTTACATATACCTTGTGCATATAAAAGGTCAATAATTATAATAAAATTATTATTATTAAAGATGGCAGAAATAAATTAAAAATAAGGTTTCTCAATGGGTAGACAATAGTTTCCAATTAACTTAATACGAATTAATAGATTTAAATCATTTATAATTAAAAAATAGAAAATTGGGGAAATTGTAACTAAATTAATAAAAAATAAGGATAAAAACACAAGGATTTTCCTTTGGCCTATTAGGATATACTATTTGTGACAATAATCAAACTTATGTGCCCCTTAAACAATTATATATGGATAAAGCAATATAATAAAAAGATAAGGGAACCATATATATAAGAATTGTAGTTTTTAATGAAGGCAGATTCCAAATAATGGTAATATACTAAGCTAAAACTTTGGAAAAATAAAGTCAATTATTTTAGATCCAAAATAATAAAAGAAATAGAAATAAATATTTATTGATGTTTATCAGACCTCAGGGAAACCTAAAGTTTTCTAATACAAAAGAAAGAAATATGAAGTAATTGATTGGTAGATTTGACTAACAAAGAAGAAAATATATTGCATGTAAAAAAAACAATAAAAATTAAATATATAGAAAAACTTGATAATATAGTTACAGAATATTTGGCAATAAAATAAAAGTGAGAGTAGTATCTAGTGCTTGCTAATTAATAATGAATAATGAATTGTTTTCACAATAGTTAATGTATAAAGACATTAAAGAAATTAGACAGCAAAATAGGAACATACTCAACCTTTCTACTCATCAAAGCAGTAAGTGAGGTATTGTATGTGTTATATTTGGTTAAGTTAGGAAATCATATGAGGACCTTAGATTAAATCATATCCAACTGCCATTTTTGTGAATTAAAACACTTTTTAAGCACTGGGAATATCATATCTTCCAGACTACAACCTACTATGCATTGTCAATTCCCTTTTCTGAAAGGAAATTTGAAAATTGTAAAATTAATTTCTTGACAAGTATTAAGAATTAATTATAAGGCAATAATAAGAGATATATACAATATTTTTGTACAATTATGCCTTTTCCTGTTGTTATATCCCTACTTATATTTATATCAATGAAAATTAAAACATGTAATAAAAAATATTAAATTAAGATATTTCCTACAAAATAATATAAAGACATTAAATGATCACACACTTTAAAAACTATTCCATTCTGAAGGGAGAAATTAATGATATTAACTGCAAAAATACAATTTAACTTATATTAAAAAAAGAATAAATAGATATAAAGATGATGAAATTATAGTAAGAATGTTAGAGAACAAGAAAGAGAATATTTGTGGGAGAGATGGAACTAAAAGAAACATATATACTGAAATGACTATAGTATATGCTTACTATGGGTAGTGATGCTGTGGGTTATTTACATTTTCAGCTTGATTTATATTTTCTACTTTCTTTTCAATGAATAAATATTACTTTTTCAATGAAATAAAGAAATAAATACCAGCAATCTCACTGCTAGGTATACATGGGAATAAAAGGGAATTCAGTGTATCAAAAAGATATCTGCACTCCCAAATTTTTTGCAGCAATATTCACAATAGCCAAGATTTGGAATCAACCTAAGTGCCTATCAAGGGATAAATGGATAAAGAAATTGTGGTACATATACACAATGGAATACTGTAGAGCCATAAAAAGAATGAAATCCTGCCATTGCAATAACATGGATGAAACTTGAGAACATATGTTAAGTAAAATAAACCAAGCACAGAAAGACAAATCTTGCATGTTCTTACTCATATGTAGGAGCTAAATATTATAAAAAATTAATCTCATGGAGACAGAGAATAGAATGATGGTTACCAGTGGCTGGGAAGAGTAGCAGGGAGGAGAGGGATCAAGTGGGGATGATTAATGCTTGCAAAAATATAGTTAGATTGGCCGGGCATGGTGGCTCACGCCTGTAATCCTAGCACTCTGGGAGGCCGAGGCGGGAGGAT
>CM052444.1:52649372-52660931 GCA_028533085.1 Varecia variegata | reverse complement strand
CCTAATTACCTTGATTTGATTAATTCACATTGTGTGCTTGTATCAAAACATCACATGTACTCTATCAATATATACAACTATTTGTACTCATAATAATTAAAATTTTTAAACATTTGAAAAAGAAATAAATGAGTAAGAATGATGATGCAAAACTGTCTGGACAGTTGAATATATACTAATTGACAGTACGGAACTCAACCTTTTTTGGTAGAAGTATGTTCAAGGAACATGTAAATGTTATTATCTTTGGGAGGGTAGTTTGGAGGGTGTTAAAGGGTGGAAGTTGGAAAGGTGAATATTCCAACTTGTTTTGTATTATACTTTGAATTTTTTTTTAAGTCATGTGTGTGGCTTATCTTTTTTTAATCTTATTTAAATTTCTTTTCTTCTAGATTTAAAGGATTATAAATGATTTTAATAAAAAAGAAAATAGATAGTTAAACAAACAGCCTATCTTCATGCTCCTTAGATGGTTTGGATTATATGAAAATATTCTTCGATTTCTCTCCACAAAGTTATGTCAACTGAGTGTAGATATTAGAATGAGCCATAACTTGTTTAACTAATTCACATTTTTCACATATTCTTCAACCATATACTAAAATGTTGACTAACTCTTAATTTGATTTTTTACCCAGTATATTCTTGATTTTGGTATTCTTAAAAATAGTTGTCAATTGTGCAAAAATTTGGCATAGGAATAGGTTTTAAGTTGACAAAAAAAAAAAAAAAATGGGACTAATATATGCCAACTACCTCTTCAACTATGATTTGCCCTTTGTTGTCCCCCCCAGGACTTATTATGGTTCATAGTGTGAAGTGAGATGGAGGCAGCCTTCTCAAAGGTGAGTGTACCAAAGAAGGAATAATTTTATTTTTTTTAATTTTTTTTTTTTGCAGCATATTACGAAGGTACAAATGTTTAGGTTACGTATATTGCCCTTGCCCCATGCGAGTCAGAGCTTCAAGCATGTCCATAGCTACCCCAATAAAAATATTTAAAATATCACTAATTGAACAAGATACTGTAGTTGTAATTCTCTAGTTGTAGTCATTGTATAATGCTATAAAATTGTAAAACAGTACAAAATTTATAGGGGTTATTTTTACCATTCTTACAACTTTTCTGTATGTTTGATATCATAACATAATAAAAATTATCCCTAAAGTGGCATTTTATAGACTTGTCTTTCTAAGAAAAATGATGGCTAAATTCTAAAATTATTTCCCATCAGTTTAAGAAAATATTTGCTTTTAAATTGGAGATATATTATACAGATGTCTTTAAAAGCAACCACAATTAAAAAAAAAAACACAGATGAAAATAAATTTTCTTCTGTTAATCCTAAAACTTTATTTGAGGTCCTTAATAAGTAAAGTTTCAAAAAAAAAAAAAACTTTAATATTATGGTGTGGCACCATCCGAAATAAAATTCATAACAAAATGTATGTCATTTTAGTACATGAAAAACTTTAAATTTGGACAGAGGACATAGCACTTTAGTTCTCTAGTTTGATTTTTAAAAATAAATAGATTCATAAAAGCAATTCCATAGCAAACCTTATAGTTTACAGGAATCTAAAATAAAAGTTGCATTCTTTATTTAAATACAAATCTCATTTATTACTATTGATAGTAATGATAGTAAGAATTAGTAAGGAAAGTAACTTCTTTCCTTCAAAGAAGTAGGTTAAAATTTGAGAGGAATAAACCTTTTTTCTTTAGTTTAAATTGTAAAATAATTCTTTCTTTCTTTTTCCTAGAATAGTAAGAAAATTAAAAATTTATACTTTTTAATTTTAAAGTTTGAAGCTAAAATAATCAAAATTTTGTGGGTGATCTTGAGATATAAAAAGCACAGCTTTCTAATTTAAGCACTAAAAGAAGTCTCATTTTCCCCAAAGTAGTCAAAGTTATTTAAAGCTTTTTATACTCATCACTGAAGCCAAAGGAGTCTTTCCACATGAAGGAAAATAGATAAGAAAAGGTATCTATTCTATGAAAGAAAAGGCAAAAATAGATTTAGTCCATAGAGAAAACTTGTGAGAAAAGGCCCAATAGTAAATAGAATAAAAT
The DNA here is from genome assembly GCA_028533085.1 of Varecia variegata. Taxonomy (NCBI): domain Eukaryota; kingdom Metazoa; phylum Chordata; class Mammalia; order Primates; family Lemuridae; genus Varecia; species Varecia variegata. Next base: position 52,658,854 of record CM052444.1, on the reverse strand, counting down.
GGATTTCCATCAGACGTTTTGGAAGAGAAAATCAAACTTACTAATTTTTTTTCCTAATCATTAGCTACTAAAATTAAGGCCTGCATATTATTTTAGACACTGCATTGATGCTCTTTTACATACAATTTTGTCTAACTAATCAAAATAGAGAAAGAGCATAATTGTGTAGGTTTTCATTGGGGCCAGCTTCATGAGCAAGAAGCGCCTGCAGTCGCACAAGACAATGCACTTAGGCCCTTGCTTGGTTTAGTATTCTGATTTCACTGTTTTGAACTTCTTACTATTTTGTGAAAAAGGGGCCCTGGGTTTTCATTTTGCATTGTGCTGCACACATTATGTAGCTGATTTGAATTCCTTTCCTCCATTGTATTATCATCTGTTATGGCTTTCAGTCTTACTGTGAATGGATTCACTTTATTATCAAATAGATAATTTGTCTACTTGAAATTGTTGATCAATTTTTCACACTTTGTAAACTTGCTGCTAAACATTTTAAAATTGACTTTCTCCCTAGATTTTGGTATTGGTTTGTTTATTTCTTCTAACTTTTGTATTCTTAGGGTAGAGAAATAGTTTCCTGGAAGAATAAATAAGAAATGGAACAAAATTCCTAAGAGCAGGGAAACCAGGTGTGATCCTGAGAGTGAAGTCACTTTTGTTAAAGAAGGAAATATGTCTGAGAGAGAACACCCAGAATCAGAAATACCCACTGCTAGAACTATGACCCGATACAGTATTACTGAACCTTCCTGAACCTTCAGGGCACTTCAGGTGCTTGGGGATGAACTGAGCTGTGGGGCTGCAGGACACTATTAGAGAACTACAAGTGGGTCCCTTAACCTTGGGGGAAAATGTATTAATTCTTATAATGTGGTGAAAATTTTCATGTGTAGATATTCATAAAGATCAAATTCAGTGTCTTTGAGTTTAATGTACTGTTGACATTATCAGTCTTCGCCTAGTTCTCAATAGTAGACACAGACCTAAAAGTAGCCCATGTCTTTATTATCACTGTCCATTTTTAATATAGACTTCCCACACCATTAAAGACTGATATTGTTGAAAGAAATATTAAATATTGACGTAACTTAAAAATCATTACAAATAAGGCAAAACTATCAGGGGAACTTAGGTCTGTTAATAGTAGTCAATTAAAGCAAGTATATTAGTTTTTGCTCTTACTATAAAAGAAAACGCGAGCTAGAATAAATGAAGAACACAGGACAATATGTATTTAAGATGTACTTAGTCTGTGATTATATGTAGTTGGTTTGTGTGTGTGTGTGTACATATATATATATAAAATGGTGTGTATCTATGTATTAATAATTTGGTCCTAACATTCAAAAACACCCACCAAATAGTATATATGTTATAGGTAAGATCAAAGATCTATAACAACATAACTAATTGTGTAATACATGCATAAAATATGCATTTCTTTGTAGCATATTGAAATTGGAATTAAAATTTTACAAATATTTTTTGTTATAAAATGAAATCTACTCAAAGGGTTATATATCTTTGAAGATTAAAAGATTTATGTTTATTGAATTTAATAAGAACTATATTATGTAAAATAGTTTTAACAGAGGGATGAGTTTGTGCCTGATGCACAATCACAATTAATTTGCCTATGTAGAAAAATGTGAGTTGAGGAAGATTATTTTCTAAAAAGATAAGAAGTATCTTCTCCAATTAATTAAAAGTAGTACACTAGCTATGAATACTTAAGAGATTGTTTAAAAATAAATAAACAGGAAGGACAGGGCTTCTGTGGATCTTTTTCCCTAGACTTTCCTAATACTTAATAAACAAAACAATTTTAATGCTAAAAACAATTGTTTGATACTGCATTTTGCAAGGTTGAGTTTGGATTACTGATTATTTTCATTATCCATTTGCTATTTTTTTTAATATTAAGGGGATACAAATGTTTTTGTTACATAGCTAGAGTCAAAGCTATACATGTGCCCATCACGTGAATAGTGTTCACTTTACCTGTTAGATGGGTTTTTGCCCCTCCCCCATCCCTCCTCCCCACTGCTTGATTTACAATGAATTCTACTTTCCTCTGTACACTTGTGTGCCTATTGGTTAGCACACGATGCTTCTAATTTATTAGAGAGTACATGTGGCATTTGTTTTTCCATTCTTGAGGTACTTCACTTAAAATAATGGACTCCAATTCTTTCCAAATTGCTGCAAAAGGCATTAATTCATCCTTTTTATGGTTGCATAGTACTCCATGGTATACATACACTATATTTTGTTAATCCACTCATGAATTAATAGACATTGGATTGATTCCATATATTTGCAATTGTGAATTGTGCTGCAATAAACATTCAAGTGCATGTGTCTTTTTGATAAAATGACTTCTTTTCCTTTGGGTAGATAACCAGTAGTGGGATTGCTGGATTGAATGATAGATCAACTTTGAGTTCTTTGAGGAATCTCCATACTGTTTTCCATAGGCGTTGTACTAATTTGCAGTCTCATCAACATTGTATGAGTAGTCCTTTCTCTCTGCATCTGTGCCAGCATCTATTGTTTTTGAACTTGTTAATAAATGCCATTCTAACAGAAGCAAAGGTGATATTTCATTGTAGTTTTAATTTTCATTTCCCTGATGATTAGTGATATTAAGTCATTTTTTGTGTTTCTTGGCCATTTGTCTATCTTCTTTGAAAAATTTCTGTTCACCTTTTTTTGCCCAATATTAATGGGGTTGTTTACTTTTTTCTCGCTCATTTGTTTGAGTTCTTTGTAGAGTCTGGACATTAACCTCTTATCAAAAGTGTAGTTTGAGAATATTTTCTCCCATTCTGTAGGTTGTCTATATGTTCTGTTAATTATTTCCTTAGGTGTGCAGAAGCTTTTTAATTTAATCAAGTTCCAGTTAATTATTTTTCTTGTTGCTGCAATTGCCATTTGAGTCTTAGTCACACATTCTTCGCCTACACTGATATCTAGAAGACTTTTACCTACATTTTCCTCCAGAAATTTTATGGTTTCATGCCTTCCATTTAAGACTCTTATCCATCTTGAATTAATTCTTGTGAGTGGTGAGAGATAGGTGTCCTGTTTCATTCTTCTGAATGTTACTCTCCAATTCTCCCAGCATCATTTATTGAATAGGGCTTCTTCTGCCCAGTGTATATTGTTGTCTGCTTTGTCAAAGACCAGTTGGCTTTAGGTAGATTGTTTTATATCTGAGTTCTCTATTCTGTTCCATTAGTCTATGTCTCTATTTTTGTACCAATATCTTGCTCTTTTGGTTATTATAGCCTGGCAGTATAGTTTGAAGTCTGTTAATGAGAGGCCTCCAGCTATGTTCTTTTTGCTTAAGATTGCTATGGCTATTCGGGCTCTTTTCTGCTTCCAAACAAAACTCAGAATTATTCTTTTCTTTTTAGATCTGTGAACATGCCATTCGTATTTTCATTGGTATTACATTGAATCTGTAAACCACTTTGGGTAATATGACTATTTTAACAATGTTGATTCTACCAATCTGTGAGCATGATATGTTTTTCATTTGTTTGTGTCATCTGTGATTTCTTTACTCAGTGTTTTATAGTTCTCCTTGGATCTTTCACCTCCTTGGTTAAGTATATTCATAGTTACTGTATTTTTATAGCTATTGTGAATGGTATTGAGTATTTGATTGGACTCTCAGCTTGACTATTATTGGCATATAGAAATGCTATTGATTTATGTCATTGATTTTGTAACCTGAGACTTTTCTGAATTTATTAATCAATTCCAGGAGTGCCTTGGTGAGCTCTGGGGGTTTTCTAGTTACAAGATCATATTGTCAGCAAAAAAGCAAATAGTTTGACCTTTTATTTCCTGATTTGGATGCACTTTATTTCTTTCTCTTGCCTGATTGCTCTGTCTAGGACTTCCAGCACTATGTTGAATAGAAATGGTGATAGTGGGTCCTGTGATCTTGTTCTGGTTCTTAGAGGGGATGCTTTCAACTTTTCCCCATTAAATATGATGCTGGTTGTGGGTCTGTCTATATGGCTTTTATAATTTTAGATATGTTCCTTCTATGCCTAGTTTGTAGACGGTTTTTTAATTATGAAAGAGTGTGGGATTTTGTCAAATGCTTTTTCTGCACCTATTGAGATGATCATATGGTATATGGTCATTGTTTTTGCTTCTGTTTATGTGGTGAATCACATTTATTAATTTATATATATATATATGTTGAACCATTCTGCATCCCTGGGATGATGCCCATTTGGTCATGGTGGATTATTTTTGATGTGCTGTTGAATTCAGTTTGCTAGTATTTTATTGAGGATTTTTACATCTATGTTTATAAGGGATATTGATCTGTAGTTTTCTTTTTTCTGTAGTGTCCTTTCCTGATTTTGGTATCAAGGTGATATTGGCTTTATAGAATGAGTTGGGGAGGATTCCCTTCTTCTCAATGTCATGAAATAATTCTTGCAATATGGGTACCAGTTCTTGTAGGTATGGTAAAATTCAGCTGTGAATCCATCTGGTCAGGGGATTTTTTTATTGTTGTTTTTGGAAGACATTTTGTTACTGGTTCAATCTCACTGCTTGTTATTGGTCTGTTCAGGAGTTCTATTTCTTCCTGATTGAGTTTTGGGAAGTTGTGTGTTTCCAGGAATTTGTCTATCTCCTCTACGTTTTCTAGTTTATGTGCATAGAAATTTTTGTAGTATTCATGGAGGATGCTTCATGTTTCTGGGCTGTCAGTTGTAGTATCTCCTTTTACATTTCTGACTGAGCTTATTTGGGTCCTGGCTCTTCTCTTCATGGTTAATCTAGGATTATATCTATCAATTTTGTTTATGTTTTCAAAGAACCAACTTTTTCTTTCACTGAACTTTTGTATTATTTTAATTTGTTTGTTTTCCATTTCATTGAATACTGCTCTGACTGCTGTTATTTGTTTTCTTCTGCTGGCTTTTCTAGTTCCTTTAGATGTGAAGTTTGGTTTTTAATTTGAGATATTTCTGACTTTTTGATGTGAGCATTTAAGGCTATGAATTTCCCCCTTAGGAATGCTTTTGTTGAATCTCATAGATTTTGAATAGTCCCCTTTGTAATTCAGTTCAAGGAATCTTTTTATTTCAATATTAATTTCATTCTTGACCCAATAATTGTTCAGCAGCAGATTGTTTAATTTCTATGACTTTGTGTAGAATTGAGTGGTTCTCTTGGAATTTATTTCTAGTTTTATTCCACTACGGTCTGAGAAGATACATGGTATGATTTTGACTTTTTAAAATTTGTTGAGACATGTTTTGTGGCCTAAGATATGATCTATCTTGGAGAATGTCCCCTGTGGTGCTGGGAAGAATGTATATTCATTAGTTTTGGGCAGTATGTTCTATAAATTTCTGTTAGTTCCATTTTTTTAGGGTCCTATTTAAACTAGTGTTTCTTTATGGATTTTCCTCTTTGATGTATTTTCTGCTTAAATACCCAGCTCTGATGATGCTACTATTTATTTTCTTGCATAGGTATAGTTGAATTTGTTTTATATATCTATTAGGTCCTGTGTTAATAGCATATATACTTAGCATTGTTATGTCTTCTTGTTGAATTTGTCTTGTCTTCTTGTCTTCCATTACCATTATATATTTACCAGTTTTGTCTTTCTTTACCACTGTTGATTAAAGTCAATTTTATCTGATATGAATATGGCTAAACCTGCTCTCTTTTTGGCTTCCATTTTTGTGAAATATTTTTTCTATCATTTTACATTGAGCCTGTTTGTGTCCTTGTGATTTAGTTGTGTTTCCAGGAGACAGCAGATGCTTGAGTTGTGTTTTTTCATCCTGTGTCTTTTGAGTGGCACATTTAAACCATTGACACTGAGAGACAGAATTGATAGGTGGGATGCTGTCCTGTTCATCTTGTTTGATAGTACCTTATTGCTTTATTTCCCATATTGTGCTATTGTTGCATAAGAGTTGTGAGCTTTAGGTTTTTGGGATGATTTTACACTGGTGGGTATCTATTGTGCTTATTTATGTGTAATATATTTTTGAGTATTTCTTACAGAACAGGTCTGGTCATGACAAATTCCCTGAGTGTTTGCTTGTATGGAAAAGATATTTATTTCTCCACCAATTTTGAAACTTAGCTTTGCAAGATACAAAATTCTAGGCTGGCAGTTGTGCTGTTTAAGAAGATTGAAAATGGGGCCCCACTCCCTTCTGGCATGCAATGTTTCCACTAAAAAGCCTGCTTTTAGCCGAATGTGTTTTCTTTTGTAGGTCAGTTTTTACTCTTGCTGCTTGGATAATTTTCTCCTTCATTTTGACTTTGGGCAGGTTGATTACTATGTGTCTTGGAGACATCCTATTTGCTATGCATCTTCCCAGTGTTTGATGACCATCTTGTGTCTGGATGTCTGCATCTCTGGTGGTACCAGGGAATTTTCCTCTATAATTTTTCTGAATAGATTTTCCATGCTTTTAGCTCTTTATTCTTCTCCCTCAGGGATATCTATAATTCCTACATTAGTTCACTTTGCATAGTCCCATATCTCTCTAAGCAATTGCTCACTCTATTTTATTCTCTTCTTCACCTCTTTAAAAATCTGGATTAGCTTGAAAGCCTTGTCTTCAAACTCTAAGATTCTTTCTTCCCTTTGATTTAGTTTGTTGCTGAAGTTTTCTGTGGTGTTTTGAAATTCCCTAAATGACTCTTTCACTTCTTTAAGTTCTGTTATATCCTTTCTTATGTTATCTAGCTCTTTAGTGACTTTTTCATTAATTTCCTGAATTTTTTTTGTTCTTTTTGTTGGTTTTCAACTTTCTCTTCAATTCCATTCATCTTATTTGCCATCCATATTCTGAATTCCATTTATCTCATTTCAGCAGTTTCCTTGTGGTTGGAGTTCACTACTCTAGCTCTGTTGTGATCACTTGAGAGTGTTGAACTGTTTTGTTTTTTCATGTTGCCATAGTTCTTTTAGTGACCTTTTTCTCATCTATAACCTCTTTTCTCCACTCAGGCAGGAGAGGAGCATGTGCACTAAAAGCCTGTAATGCAGCTGTTCTGATTTGTCCTGTCCGCCTGTGATTGTGACTACTCAAGCTTGTGCTGAATTATCTTTGTGCTGGATGTTGGGTTGTTCAACAGATAGTTGTAGAAAGTTTGAGTTGGGAACTGGGTGAGACCCTCTCCACAGAGGCTGGCATTGTGGGGATTGCTCTGCCTGAGGTCTTCCCACAGAGGTGACAGTTGCAGCTGAGTAGGACTATCTAGGCAGTGGTTATAGGTTCCCAGGCTGTGGGCTTTTGCTCAAACCAGGTCCCAGTGTAATGGAAGCTCAAGGCTGGGGGATCTGTCAGGATATTGGACCTTGGAGCAGTTCTGCTGTCCCAGAAGAATTGGTGTAGCCTCAGGGGTGGGATCTTGTGGTACAGATGCAGCACTATACCTGGTGGGAGCTCTAGAGCCACAGGAGTGGAATCTTGGCCTCAGGTGTGAGAGCCTTAGAAGGGAACTGGGGAGGAGCCAGAAGCAGGGATACTGAGCAGGGCCTCTGAGCTGGAATCATGACCAAGCAGGCAGTGGACTGATCAGACATGGAGCATGGAGTCAAGGCCATGCAGGTTGCAGGCTGTTCATATCTTGGAGGTGGAGTGAGGACCAAGCTGGGATCACTGTTCCACAGGCTGAGGGACCACATATGCCAAGATACTCAGGTGAGAGTCAGTGCCAGTGGCCCAGGAACCATGGAGTCCTCCCCCCTGGGACCTGCTAAAGCAGTCATTCAAAGCCTCCTAGGGCAGAGCCTGCAGCACACCTGTCAACTCCCCTGCTCAGATCCCACTGCACTGGAGGGAATGGGAACTTGGGTTCCAGCCACAGGGTACAGCTCAGAAGAGCCTCCCCTTAGTCACTCCCTTCCCAGTCCAGTGGAGGCAATGTGAAGGTCACTGCTGCAAATCTGAGTCCTATGCCGACTTGGTGCTATGCACCTGAAAGCACAGGATGACGTCAGCTGCAAAAAACTGGGATTGGCTGCCACCAGATCCCCACCACACCTGCTGTCTGGTGTAATGACTTCACACAGACTCCAGGCAGGTCCCCAGTCTATCCAGAGGCTTGTAGCGGTTGGGGGAGCCCTCTCACAACTTGACCACAGTGCCTATGGGTATAGTGCGGCACCCCAGTGCTCTGTCCCATTCTTCCACACAGACCACGTTGATCTTGTGGAATGTATTGCCCCATCACCTTCTTTTTCATACTGAGTGTCCTTCATTGCTTCTCTGTGATTTCACAATGTTCCTTCTGAGAAGAGCCATCCATAGGTGGACATCTGCCTGCAATTTATACTTTTTTGCTTGAGAGTGGGGTACTTGTGGACTGATTCTGGTCCACCATCTTTCCCTTACCCTTTCCACTGGGATCCAAGCCTCTCAGGGATTGATTTCTACCAAAATCTGCCTCCTTCTTGTTCAGCTCCGCAACTTCTTTCCATGGAATCTCTGGTAGGTTCTGGTACTTTTCCCTCAGAATTACACCTGAGCTATTTTTTTCTTTCATCTAATAATTTCTTTCTGAGATGATCTGGTGATCAATGTCTCTAGTCAGCCATATTGTTTCATCCTCTGTTATTTTAATATTATTCTATACTTTCCACCCACCTAACATAGAAGCTGACTTTTTAGGTGTAAACAGGCAACAAGGTTAAAGCTATAAAAGAACAAACATGCCCGCCCGTCCCCCTGAGTCTGACTTTTGTACCCCCATAATAAGCTGAAATAAAAAATACCAATTCTGTACATTGGTAAAATAATATATATTATATTTAAGAGAAAAGGGTATAAAAAGTCTGAAAAAAATAAAAAACATAAAACAAACAAACCCACATTTAATGCATAGATATGTCTATCTTATTATATATATATAACTATTTTTAATTTTAAAAATACAGAATGTTTTAGAAATTCCAAGAGGAATACATGTTCATTTTTTAGTTTATAAGACATTAGCATGTTAAAAAGGTAAAAAATTGTGAATCAATTTCTCCAGCCTAGAAAGGTGATTTGTCATGTTTCACACAAGAAAGTGACTCCTTACAAGGCCCACTTACCCAAGGGACATATTATATTTCTAGAATAGCTCATAATCTCCTAAGAAATATAATAATCATTATTCCCAAATATCATATGGGGCTAATACATTTGGTCACATATAAGTTATTCATTTTGTAGTTTACATGATTAGACAGCTTGTAAAAAAGAGTTAACATAATTGTCATTTGTAATTATGTGGGAGAGCATGAACTCAAGAAAACTTCAAACTCACTTTACGGTATCAACATCGCCAAAACAATGATGAAGAGGAAGTCTTTCACGGCCAGACATTGCCCCATCGATCAGCTTGCAGTCAGAAGAAAAATTGACTTTGTCATGATATGTTTCTTAAAGAAAAAGTAATAAATTTTATACAAATGGCAAGCTTGCGGTGTG
>CM052444.1:52622052-52648872 GCA_028533085.1 Varecia variegata | reverse complement strand
TAATTTCCCTTGTAATTTCTTCCTTGATCCATTAGTTGTTTGAGAATGTGATGTTTAATTTCTGCAATTTTGTTAATTTTCTAATTTTACTTCTGTTACTGGATTTTTAACTTCATCTTATGTTCATAAAATGTAAATTATATGATAATTGTATTTTAAATATATTGGGACTTAATTTTTGACTTACCATATGGTCTATCTGGAAAATATTCTATGTGCACTTGTGAAGAATGTGTGTGCTGTTGCTGTGGGGTATAGTATTCTATATATGTCTATTAAATCTTGTTTGTTTATTGGGTTAAGTCCTCACTTACGTATATTCTATCTGGTTGTTATATTCATTGTCAAGAATAGGGTATTGAAGCCTGTAATGGGACTATTTCTTCAATTCTGTCTTGTTTTGCTTAATACATTTTAATGGTCTGTTAGTAGGTGTATAGATGTTTAAAATTGTTATACCTTCTTTCTGTGCTGAACCTTTCATTAGTATGCAATGTCGTTCCTTTTCTCTTGTGAAGTTTTTTGACTTAAAGTCTGTTTTTTCTCATGTTTATATAGCCACTTCTGCTCTCTTTTGGTTACTATTAGCATGGAATGTCTTCATTTTGAATAGAGAGGGCCTAAAATCTAGAAAACATGTAAAAATTCAAGTCAGCTAAATTTACTAAAAGTAGCAAAATATATCAAAAGCTTACAGTTTATTTTGTCAAAATTATAGCCTAAATATGCATACACATGTATGTACTTGTTATATTTTTAAATTACTTAAAATCAAATGCCATTTAATGCAAGTACTTTAAAAAATAAGGTCATGTGTACTTTGAAGTACCACTGACTATTTTCATATGATATTATTTGCTATTTATCTATCCTTAGTTATAACCCTTTTGTTCCCCTAGAAATTACTTATGCTCAGACACAATTTGATGTGTTCTATATGTCACCCCAGTTCCTCTTGCCAATATGAGGCTTGTGGTCTCAGAGGAAAGAAAGAAGCAGGTCATTCTGAGTGTCAATGGTTTTCAATTAGCTAACCTGCTGAACTGAATTTATCTTTCTAGTACTCAGCTATTTACACCCATTCAGATTGGGTAAGTGGAGCTTTTGTGGAATTTATTCACTGTCTAAATCAAAGTAAAACTAAAATGAAATTTTTGTTTTCCAAATCTAATGACTATCCCCTCTACTTCAACCCCCCTGCTTCTCTCATATGACTACCCTCTGCCAGAAAGTACAACAGCCTGGGCTGTTTACCATACAATTGATGGAGTTTGATTCCCTTGCTCTGCTCTTGCTAAGGATTACAAACAGTTAGCTAAATGGTTTTTCTGCTGACAAAAGTTTATTTTTAACCTAGCTAGTTTCTTCAAGAAAATGACTTCTTGGAAAATTTTATATTCTAAAGCTTATTTGAACCTACACTCCAAAACAAAGCAATAATGTTCAAATAGACAAAATGTGCAATTTCCTTATAATAGAATTTAACTAGACTGTTTTGCAATCTATTCCTCTATCACTGATGAATTTCTTATCTGTAAAAAGTCTCCCACTGTGAAAAATTTGCTAGAGAACACCCAATAATAATGTAAATGATTGCCATCTAAGCAGAACAGCTGGTTTTCTCACAGCTTTGGAAATGATTGGGTAAAGTTCAATGAGTTAAGTGCTTTATTTATAAGACATAAACCAAGATCAACATTTGAGTTCTGTCCAGAAATCTCAATGTGTATATTTCCATGTACTGATAAAAAAGACATTATTAAGGGTTCAAATGAAACACTGTAGAGAAAAATACAGCCATATAACTTTTCATGAACAGTGAGAAAGATGGGTTATTGGGTATCTTACACAACATTAATAATGGAATGCTTACTAACAATTTTCTTCATCCTACGGTAACATTTTTCTGTGGAGTTTTGTTGTTTTTTTTTTTTTTAATCTATTGACAAGTTTTGCTCTGTTTTCTTGATTATTTTGATCTTAGTATAAAGGCTGTGCCATCTCCTTTAAATTACTCATAATTGAATGAATTACAGTTTTCTGAACCATCCATTTGCAATATGTTCCTGTAGTGGATAAGGGATAGTGGTACCTTTCAAAGCCTTAAAATTCAGAGTCTCTTCCCTACTGCCACAGAAAGAAACTGCTTTCTTCACATATGGCACTCTATGTTTCCTTGTGTCTGCCTTTCTGAACCAAATTAGGTCCAGAAAAAGTTTTTCCTATCTCTCTGCCCTCCAATTTTTCTCAAGGTTTAGATTATATGACTATGAACACTCTCCCTACACTCCAACATATTTTTGTTTGCATTTCCTAAAATTAGCTACTTATTTTGAGGGTGGGTTTTGCCTAATTTTAACTATTTTTGGAAATATGCATTTTTTTATGTAGCTTTTCTAAATCCCTTAGTTTTATTACGGTAGATTTTTTTTTTTTTTTTTTAGATTTTGAAATTTAGTTTATTTCCCTTGTTGGTTTGGTAGTTTCTAACAAGAAAGGGAAAATAATTTTACTTTCACTCTGCTATATTTATACAACAGGTCAGGTAATTTTTTTGAAATTGAAAATTTAGGAAGACTATAAAAAATGAGTTAGAAATTACCTAAAATATACGGTAATAACTCTACATATTTAAGTAAATAGTCAATATAAGCATAATTGAATAGGTATGGATGATGGCTATAAACCTTGCCTAAGGATTTTGATATGCATTTTCAGTACTTTTTTATAATAAAATTATTTGTTTTGATCAATCCATATTTCTCTTAGTTTTGATTTACTTGAATTCTGGTGGTATTCTGAGCATCTCATTCTATACTGAGAGATTGCTTTCTTGTAATAAGGACTTTATTTGTAGTACATTTATTTATATTAATTGTATTACTCTGCCAAATGATTTCTACCTATTTTTTTTTTTAACAAAGTGTTATTTCTTTTTCCAAAATGGAAGAAACACAAAATATAGAATTGGAGTAAGTGGAATTAGAATTTCAAATTTCCCACTTTCTGCTTGGGTCAGTCTGCATAAACCTATTTGTTGCTTTGCAGCTTGAATGAGAAAAATAATATGGAACTTTTAAGACTGTTATGACAACAGTCATAACATGACTGTTAAATGAGAACATACATGTAAAATACCTAATACACATTCTGATAGATAGTAAGTAAGTAATTATTAAAATGATGATGGTCTAGACATTTTGCCTTCCTCTAGAAGAGAATTCCACATGTGCCAATGTATTCTATGCAATCAGTGTTATTTAACACCAGTAGGATTATTTTAAAATTGTTTCCATTTGGTTAGAACAGAATATCCTAGATCATAGTCTGAAGTCAAAGGAGAATTTTAGTTTTATTTTTGGTCTTGTTTCCTTCTTATTGGGCCATTATGTTTCCCATGTAACACTATTGGACCTTGAATTGCTTATGTCTACTGCAAGCTTTGTTTAACTATGTTAAATCCATCTCTCTGTAAATTACACAAATATAAAAAACATCCATATAGTGTTATGATTAATGTTACTGGAAAAATATCAATTATTTTATTCATGTATTATTATTTATGCTTTTGAATGCTGGGCTAATGAAGACAAATTATTTTATCTAATAATGCCTTGTATTTAGAGAATACTTAATCATTTATGGAGTATTTCTATAGACCTTATCTCATTTGTTTTTTCACAACTAAAATAACAGTTATTCCTTCCAATTTTTCCTAAAAGAAGAAAATGAATCATTGAGATTAAAATTGCATATCTTGTATCTAAATCCATTTATTTAAAAATATTTATGGAACATTTAGTATTTAGCAGGAACAGTTCTAGGTGCTATAATAATCTTTTTAAAAGCAGACTAAAATCTTCAACCTTTGGTTTTTGCAATATAGCAAGGACAAACAGAATATAAATTGTTAAATGTAAGTTAATTATATATTCTATAGGTTGGCCACTTGGACAAAACTCATGGGATCCAACGTTCATTTATGTGTACCAGGTATTTTTCACCTTTATTCTCTTCATTAGAGGAAAACTATGGTTTCAAATATAACCTTAAGCAGAATGCCAATATATAAAATAGATCAGAGTGGGACCATTTAGACTGAAGTGAGAGCCAAGAATTGTAATGTCCAATTTTGTCCTTCATCAACCTTCTAGATATAAAGAGCTACATTGCTAGAAATCCTTGAAATAACTTCTGTACTGTATCAATAGATTAAGTGGCAAGGGGATTTAATAAACTTCATAAAAGTTATAGCAGTTTTAAATTTATTAAACTTGTACAGAAGTCTTTTATTGTTTCTCATGAAAGACCTTGGGAATAAATAACTACTATATTTCAACTCTTCTCCTGGAGGAATCTACATTCTATATAAATATGCACATCTCAGTATAATATGTAAAAATTCTGAAATACTGTTTGAACATGTACATACAAAAGGATATCATAATCAGGTAGAGTAAGTAAATCTACCGATTTAATTATTTTACAAAAACCCATAAAACTAAGCCTCTAAAATCAAGTATGCTCTAAGGAAAGAAATCTAAATATTTTAAGGACATTTTGAAGTTATTTGCCATTGTTGTGGTCAGGTTGGAGAGGTAAACTTATGTGTACTAAATATTTATATGACTTTCTACTTGTCTTGCTATTCTTACTCTTTTAGGAGAATTTGAATTTAATATTATTTTTATTCCAAATTTTTTTTTATATATTTCTGAGTAATCCTCTCTCAATGGCATTCACATATCTCATATAAATTTGAAAAATACATTAAGCTGAGATTAAATTTCCCTCATAAACATAATCAAGAAATGATCTTAAGCCTAATACATTGTAACTATGAAAAATTTCAGCTTCCAGTGGCAAATGACCTCATTAGGGAAGAAACAGAGGTTATATATTGTTGTTTCTTATGACACCATTACAAAACACAAAATTCTGCATCTACATACAGACACACTGTGTATGTTTGCTTGGGATATTAAAAAATTATTTTTAATACTTATCTCCCCAGTCACTGTTACCCTCTTGGACTCTACTTCTCTTGTAACTGTTTATATTTAAATATCCAGATAGACGATTTTTCTTTCTTTTTTTTTCTGTCTTATATGTTAATGCAGATTGATTTTTCTAAAATTCTGGTTTCTAACTTTAAAAAAAAAAATAAAAAACAACTTCTTCTGCTCCTATGAGCTCATCTTTCTTTCTCCCTTATTCCCATGACATTGCACTGGAACTTACTACTGCAATGTGAAGTGCCAACACTCCACATTTTAAACTTTAGTTTCCTAAGCATCATCTCTTATCCTTTCATCTCACTGCTTCTCATACCTCAACTTTTAACAGCCTACAATATCATCAGTACCCATAATCCATATTTTAAGAACATTTTCACTATTGACTTTGTTCATGTCCTCACATCACACTTTTTGTAGATTAAATTCTATGTTCAGTCATTAAAGTTATTCTCTCTAGCCTTTCTCTTATTTTACTTTATCCACTGGACTAAACAATAATCCTAGTTAAATCCACCTTTCTAGCTGCCATACTAGTGTAGTTGCATGTGGTTGGAAACCTAGACACGCAGTCATGCATACTGACACATGTATGCATGAGCACGCACACATACACCCCCCCACACACACACACACTCTGTCTGGATGACTTAAATTTCTTAAACACTGAAATCGAATAGGCCCAACATTCTTGCAATATTTTCATTGAAAATTAATCTCTTACTTTGCTAAATGATTACTTTGTTATCTTCTCTCTCCTTAAACCTCCAACACTTTCACCCAGTCTTTATTCTTTCATCTTATTTAATCATGATTCCGTTTCCACCTGGAAGATGAAAACAATAGAGAAATTTGAAAGCTCTCACCACAGTAATTATTCACTCTCCTACATGCATCTGTGTCCAGGCATTCTGACACTTCTTCCAGACACTATGAATGATCTGTCCACATTCCTAGCAATGGCAAAACCCTCTTCATGTGTACCATTTCCCAGCTCTCATCTATTCAAGAAAATTGTTCTAATAATGTTTTTCTCTTGCCTACTATATTGATTTTTTCCACTCTCTCTTCTCCAACAATTATAGGTGGAGGGAGAAATGGAGTCAAAATAGTTTTAAGTAAACATTTTATTGAAATACAACATATATACAGAAAGGTACAAAATCATAACCATACAGTTTGATGTTTTTTCACAAAGTGAGCACAATATTAAAATCAACATTGAGTTCAAGACATAGAATACAACCAAGTTCTCAGAAATTCTCCTCATGTTCCCTTCAAGTCACAACTCACCAATGTTATAATCACCATTTTAGCAACTCAGATTTTTGCTTCTCCACTCTACGTAAACAGAAAAGTACAATATATGCTTTTTGTGTCTGGCTTCTTTGCTCAGCATTATGTGTGTGAGAGCCATCCACATTACTGTGGGTAGTTATACCTCATTTATTCTTATTTCTCCATAAGAGTCCATTGCACAGATTTACCAGAATTTATTTACCCTTACTATCTAGGATGGACATGAAGTTTTTTATAGTCTGGTATTTTATAGTCTATATATTTTTATAAATAGTGTTGTTATCTAGCAAGTGCCTTTTTGTGAAAATGATGTAAAGGATTTATTTCAATTGGTATAAAACTAGGAGTGGGATAGTATATAATGAAATATCAGCATGCTGGCCTACAAGACCAAATATTTTGATTGTATGATATAGTATGAAATATAGTGTACCATACTAATGGATTGCAATACCATAAATATGCTTCAGTCTCACAAATGTATTGATGTTTTTATCTACAACCTGGACTTTCTTCAAACTCCATACTCCCATGTACAACAGCCAAATTGACTTTTCCATCTTGCTGTCTAACAAATATCCTTGAATATTTCACACTTCATTTCTTTGTTTAAACTTATTCCTCCTCCAGTCTACTCGATGTAATATGATAGAAATTCCATATTTGAAATTGCTTTCGTCAGAGTCTTGGAATCATCTTCAACTCTTCTTTTTCTTTCAGACTCTGCTTCCACCATTGAGCATATCCGTTCAGCTTTACCTTCAAAAGGCCAGAATTTGACTACTTCTCAACAGCTCCATTGCTAATTAGGCAAACTAATTAAAGTCTATCAACCATTCTGATTCAAGCCACCATCACCTCTATTCAATCGGGCAATAGTCTTCCAGCTTTCTTCCTGATTCTGCCCTCCTCTTTCCATTCTACTCTTATCATAGGCATCAGTGCAAACTCATGAACCCATAAAATGTAGTAGGCTCACTCTACTAAACACTCTCCGATGTTTTCCAATCTTACTCCAAGTAAAAGCCAAAATCTTTATAATTACTGACAAGTCTCAAGATGATTTTTCTCTTCCAAACTTCCTGTTATATGTCTGTCCTTGTTTCTGACCATTCTCTCCTTCTATCATTGTGTTTCCTCACTCTGCTCACTTGCTGATGTCCAACACCAGTCTTGCTTCAGTGTTGACTATGTGCATTTGTTATTTCAACTTCTTGGGATCTTCTTTCCCCAAAATATTTTCATGTCTTTCTCCCTCACTTCCTTCAGGTCTTTATTAAAATGTTCTCTTTTTTCAAAGGCTTTTCCTGGTGACCCTGTTAAAATCGGATCCATAATCAATATTCTCCTTCCCCATATTTCATGTTTCTTTTAACTAATTTTGTTGGGGTTTTTTATAAATTATTTTTTTAGTGGAAATTATGCTCCATATGTGGCAATAGTTTTGCCTGCTTAGTTCACTTTATACTAAACTGGGAAAGTTGACTCTTGTACTAAACTAGAAATTAGGGAAGTGACTGCCACATACTATTCACCTAACATATATTATTAGATGAAACAAACATTTAAGTAGATTTATTATTTATTACTTGAGATTCCTCATTCAACATATTCCTACTTTCTTTTAGCCCAAAGTCCTACCAGTTCTTTGTCAAGCCCAGAACTCAGCAAGACTAATTTTCTTTCTTTCTTTCTTTCTTTTTTTTTTTTTTTTTTTTTTGAGACAGAGTCTTGCTCTTTTGCTCTGGCTAGAGTGCCGTGGCATCAGCCTAGCTCACAGCAACCTCAAACTCCTGGGCTCAAGCAATCCTTCTGCCTCAGCCTCCCGAGTAGCTGGGACTACAAGCATGTGCCATCATGCCCGGCTAATTTTTTTTGTATATATATTTTTTTAGCTGTCCAAATCACTTCTTTCTATTCTTAGTAGAGACGGAGTCTCACTCTTGCTCAGGCTGGTCTCAAATTCCTGACCTCGAGCGATCCTCCCACCTCAGCCTCCCAGAGTGCTACGATTACAGGCGTGAGCCGCCGCGGCCGGCCTCAGCAAGACTCATGTTGTAACTGCATACACATCAACTGCACAGGGTAAATATGAAGCTGTGTTGGTTTTCTTTGAGAAAATCATAAACTAAATGATACATAAATATTCTATCAGGGTAAGTCCCCTAAGCAATAATGACCATGTGATACTAATGAACATTGGACATAAACTAATTAAAACCAATAATCCACTTTAGGTTCTTATTACACCCTGTTCTAAAAACTAACCAAATAAAAATAAATAAGTTCCTTACATAGCTTTCCTTTATTTCAAACATTTGTAAAATCAGTGGATAAATGAATCTGTGTATCTTTCTGCTTCAAAAACCTAAAAAAGTAACTCATTTTATATTTAAATGTGTATACTTTTTAATGAGTTTGCAAGTGCACTAAAGATTAGGGCCAATCATTTACTCAAACAAAATGGACTTTAGAGTTTGGGAGGAAAACTAGTTACTTCAGTCCAAAAAAATTTACCAGATTTGTGAAATGGGGCCATCAATTTAATGTTTATGAACAGCAATTTCCTCATATGGAAAATCATGACAGATATATTTATTTATTTCATTTAATGAGTATTATCCAAGCATCTACTGCATGTCAGTGACTATGCTTAGTCAGGGTGTGATGGTTACACTTATAACATGAATAGAATACAAGACAAACAATTATATGAATTAAACAAGTGAAAGAGAATTTCAAATTCTAAAACCAAATAAATATGTTACTTACCTTCTTTTTGTCTACTTGTTTTTGGAAGTTGCATTATTTTTCTTCCTGAAGGAGAACATCTCTCAAATAATATTGAGAAATTGAAGTTAAAATATGACACTAACATTATTAACTGGATATACAAAGAGGAGCTTTAATGTTTATAGTAGGAATGGTCTCTTAAAAAGGAGGAAAAACACATGATTAAGAGTTTATGACCATATGTTAACACTGTTATCATTTATTCATTTATTTATTACTTCATTCAATTAATGCTTATTAGGTACTATGGAGAGCAAGTATGGTAGTAGGTATGAAATATTGAAAGAAGAATAAAATTAAATTATATGATAATGGCTATAATTTGCTAATAGGTTACTAGTAGGTTATATCAGACACAGTGATAAGTGCCTTAAACATGTTATCTCATGTAATCCTCTCAATAGGCAAGAAAGTTTGGCTTTCAGTGTATCATAGTGGGCATGGATTTAGGAATAAGAAATTTTTAGAGTACCAGTCCCACCATTTGTGTAAGTTATTAACTATGCTAACTTGGCTATGCTAAGTAACATCTGCAAGCCTCATCCGTAAATGGGGAAAAATAAATCCCATCTCATACAAATGAGATAAGAGATATAAGGGGATTTGTATACTTAATTTTTTGTACATAGTACCAAATAAATGTTATGAGAACAATGGCTCAATATCTAATATATATTACATTAAGGCTTGATTAGCCCCATTTACAGATGAAGAAACTGTGTCCCAGAGAAAGTAAATAATGTAGTAGAGGTCCCAGTAACAGAACTGGGGTTTGGATCATAGCACATCTGGCCCCAGTGTCCATGCTTCTAAGCACCAATCATATTTCCTTGGTTTCTGATTTTAAGAAGTTATTAATCTACTTGGTGAGAAATATGCATTTTTATAATCAGATATTAAAATGAAGTACTTTCTTTCCTGAGTTTTGGGCAACGGCCAAAAAAAATATGACAAGTAATGCAAGGAGCCAGATTACTTGTACAGAACATGCTAACATATTATGAAAATAGTTCAACCAACATTAACTCTTTACCTGCCTTGAAGTTTTAAAATCATTGAGGTTGAAGTCACTGAAAAATAATGTTCTTTTGTAGGGTGTTGTCTATAGGCTATATATTATCTCATAAAGAAGGGGAGAGACATTTCTTTCCCAACACAAGTTAAGATTTGGGGGGCTTCAACAGAAAAAAAATACTTAGAGAACTTGACATGAACCTGGAGTTTAAGGGGAACAAAGATAGTGTCTAACTTTATTGAGAAAATTCTAAGTGTTGAAGCAGAAACTGGATGGATTTG
The DNA here is from genome assembly GCA_028533085.1 of Varecia variegata. Taxonomy (NCBI): domain Eukaryota; kingdom Metazoa; phylum Chordata; class Mammalia; order Primates; family Lemuridae; genus Varecia; species Varecia variegata. The sequence continues at coordinate 52,638,469 of CM052444.1, read as the reverse complement.
AGATGGCATAGGTACCCGAGAGAGGGCTTCATTGGGAGGGCTGACTCTATCAGAACCAAGTGGGTAGTGTCTTTCTAAAAAGTAATTCCACACTAGAGGACCACCGTGAGGGGCAAAGATACCACTCTGAGGTTTGGGGGATTGTGGGGAATCAACAGTGGGCACAGTGAGATAAGTGACATTATCCATACTAACGATTTTCTGTTGGGGTTTCCAAGTAGATGGTTCTATGAGAAATTTAGAAGAATAGCCCACAAGATAATGATCCTGAAATTGTACATCTGTTATCAGAAGGCACCTGAGTCAGATCACAATTGTACCTTTTTACCACTTTACTCTCCTTACACCTTCTAACTCCAACGTGGAAAGGCCAGAACATATAGGTAGTTTAATAATTGAGAAGGACATTGATTGGGACTAGTGAACATTTTGACCTGGTCCTTGTGACCCCCAAAATCACCATTTGAGACTTCCAAACATTCCTTCAAATGGTAAGAACTGAGAATTGTGATATTGCATTGACTGGAACTTAACTACTAAGACGGGCCTGTTCTTATGACAAAGTTGTCAGAATATATGAAACCTGTCACAAATACCATCACCTAAAAGATAATTACAATACATCAGAGAAGATAGGAAGATGCATAAATGCAGATAGTGGCTTGGGAAAGGAAAGGTAGCCATAGCCTTTCAGGTCCATATGAGGTAAGATTTATAAGATCAAGTAACTGATGATATAACAAGTGAAGGAGAAGGAGGAATCCAGGAAGATCCTCAAATTTTGAATCAGTGTTACTAAAAGAGTGATATCAATTATATTAAACCATCCATTTTAATGAAGAGAAAACAAGAGGAAAAGTCCTAAATCACTGCTACATTCAATATTACATACCTCATTATACAGGTCAGACATTCCACATGAATTATATCTCTTAGTCAAGACAATACATGTTGATAAAACTCTTCTGTACCCAATTATTTGGAAGGACAGCACTCCAGTACAGGATGATAATTTTTCTTCCTTCTGAATTTTAGAACAGAGAGGATTTTTACTTATGTCTACAAATTAGTATTAAAATATTTCTCATGAGAATTCTCTGAGAATTTCCTTAGTTTCTTATATATTCATCTTACTGCCCCCAAGACATGTAGCTTTATCATTCCTTATGTGTTGTGTCATACTCAAGAACCACTTCTAAACTCAGGATGACTTAAGTAACTTTATCCTGACATTTTAGGATTCAGACAAGTTACTAATCTAGCAAGATGTTGTATACCCTGTTCCTTTTACATGAGCTGCTGCATTAGTCAGAATCCTAGTATTTGTCCTGAGTTAAGAAATTTAGCACCTGCTTCTCTTTCCTGGAACTGAGTCACAGCATTTCCTCTACAATCTCCACCTCATTGGAGATGCCAGTTTGGTTGTCATTACTTTTTATTTGTGCTATTACAATAACCTCCTAATACATATGTGTAGTTGTTTCCTCCATCTAGTACCATGTTGCCAAAATTATTAGGTTGTTAAGTATGAAATGTCCAATATCCTTAAATAATAAGTTTGAAAGTTGATTTCTCTGACATTTCACTTTGACACTACTTGTTTTATTTTTATTGTGAAGGTACATCCTCACTTTCAAACATTTGGTTTGCCTTGTGATTAGCTTTTACAATTTTTAGAGCAATTTTTGTGAAACCATGGATAAGTAAAAAATTCATGTTATTTTCAAATATGAATCCCGTCATGGAACCAATGCAGCACAGACAGCTCAAAATATCAACGAAGTGTTTGGGAAGGATGTTGCTAATTAAAACACAGTATGTGGATGGTTCTGGTGATTTTAATCTTGAAAATGAGCCAGGTGGGTGACATGAGACAAAGGTGGATAAGGATGAGCTGAAAGCTGTAGTGGAAAAAAATGGATCTCAACTTACATGTGAATTAACAGCAAGGTTTGACATTACTATTCCAACAAGATTGGACCATTTGAAACAAATCAGCAAGATAAAGAAGGTGGAGAGGTGGGTTCTGCATGAATTAAGCAAGCATCAGAAGAGAAATTGGAAGCTTGCCTTTCCTTGCTGTCATGACATAAAGGTGAACCATTCCTACACTGTGTTGTTACATGTGATGAAAGATGGATTTTTTTTCGCAAGCATTCAGCACAATGGTTGGATAAAGATGAAGTGCCAAAACACAGTCCAAAACCGAATATTCATCATAAAAAGCTAATGGTGTCTGTTTGGTGGTCCAGTGCTGGTATTATCCACTACAGCTTCATGAAACCTAGTCAATTGATTACAGCAGATGTCTACCAATTGGATGAAATGATGAGGATGCTTGACATTAAGCAGCTGAGATTGGTCAATAGAGACAGGTCAATCCTCTTACAAGACAACGCTCCACTACATGTCACACAAACAACACTGCTCAAAGTGCAGAAACTGGACTTGGAAACTCTCTGTCATCCACTGTATTCACCAGACCTTGCACCAACTGACCACCCTTCTTCCAGACTGTGGACCACATCTTGGAAGGAAAAATATTCAGTTCTCAACAAGCTGTGGAAAACACCTCTCGTGATTCCATCACTACTTGATCTCCAGGCTTCTTTGCTACTGGCATAAACAAGCTACTATTAAGGTGGCAAAACTGTGTCGATAGTTTAGGCATATACTTTGATTAATTTTACTGCTTCTTATTTGAGATATAATAGACTAAACTTTTGATTCAAAACTGAACATTTTATATTTAATTACTTCATAGCTATAGGACAAGCCGAAAGAGATTTGTTATAACTCCTCTCCATTCCAAGGTGTAACCACTTGGGAAGAAGTTGAAAAATAATTGGTCATTTGTGGACTACTTCACCGATTGGGGGTATCAGGCCCAAATATGACTAGTTCACAGGTATATTCCTTAGGAAAAGGGATAATTAGAGTCTTTCACTTTAATTTTCAGGCCATAGTTGCTATTACAATACCATAAGAAAGATTTGATTTACATTCTGTTAAATTCACAGAAAAATAGTTGTGAGGCAAAGTTCATTACTTTTGTTTCTATTTTCATGTATTAATTTTTCAAGTTAACTTCTATTTAGCTTTTACTAAGTGGTATCCTCCATAAAAAAAGTGGTTTAAATATTTGATTTCACTTAACCCTCCCAACAACCTTGTTAGGAAGATTCAGTTTTAGCTTTTGTTTATGAGTAGGGAAACTAAGTATTGGATCATGTAAGGATTTGCCTAAGATCTCACAATCAATGAACTGCAGAACTAGAATCCAAAAACAGGTCATCCTGCTCTACTCATGAGTATATCATCACCTCACAATAAAGTCCTTCAGTTTATATTGTTGGGTTTCTGTTGTCTTATTTTAGTTGATCTATTTTTGGTGAGGGTGAGTGGGTGGATATTATCCATTATTTAAATTGGATATGATTAAGTGTTCCTAAACTTATTATAATACACTCTCGTGGGCTACTATTTTTCTTGCTTTATAAGTTTACAAAGACCTTTTGATTATCATATTGGTGCAAAAGGTAAAAGTCTGGCACTCAATCCAGCTTTTAGGGCTCATAGAGTCTCTGTGTAAGAGAAACAATGACTTTGTTTTATATTGCATACTTTATTATACATACATACACATATATACATATATACACACATGTATTTATCTGAGCAACATGCATGTTTTAGTCTTCTAGGGCTACCATAACAAACTACTATAGACTGGATAGTTCAAACAATGCAAATGTATTTTTTCACCATTCTGAAGGTTGAAGTCCAAGATCAAGATGTTGGCAAGTAGAGTCTCTCCTTGGCTTGCAGATGGCTGCTTCTTGCTGCGTCCTCATATGGCCCTCTGTGTACATTCCTGGTGTCTTTCACACTTCTTACGAGGGCACTAGTCATACTGGATTAGGACCCAAACCTAATGACCTTATTTAACCTTATTTATCTCCTTAAAGGACCTATCTCTAAAGATAATGATATTGGAGTTTAGGGCTTCAACGTATGAATTTTGGAGAGACACAATTCTATTCAAAACAATACATAGCTTTTAAAAATATCTGATATTTTAGTAGACTTACAATAAACAGAAAAGATCTCTGCCAAGTCTTATTCCCCAAAGACAGCTATTTTTAACTATTTTTGGTTCCAGCTTTTGCTCTTTTCTAGATCTCTAAATAATATACTTTTCTTCCATTTTGGGGGGGGTATATCAATTTTGAATATTCTCTGACTCACTATGATTAAGAATGCTTTAGCTACTTTAATTATCTCCTGCCTCTATGTACTCCTCTCTCCTTTTAGTGTCACTATTCTCAGTTCAACCATTGGTTATCTCAAGGTTCTTCAGACATACTAAAAGTTTATTTGAAAAATTGAGATGTAATTCATATACCATAACATACACCCCCTTAAAGTATTCAATTCATTGGTTTTAGTATATTCACCAAGTTGTTTCCCATCCCTTAATCTCTGTTAGGTTTCACTCCCATCTTCCAAAATGCACATTTCTCACTTAGTCATTCAATGTAACTCGCCACAACCTAGATATCCTGAATTGAGAATAGCATATGGGTCTTTACACACAAACTTGACCAATTTTTGGACATGGGCTTTTCCATGGAAAAGGACATAACTTTGTGTGGCATTCCTCTTGGCTGGTCCTTTCTTGTGCACAGACTAGTATCTGGCCTCCAGAGGAATACACAATTTTCCTAATCTACCTGATTAGGCCACATTCAGCTGAGCTGTGGCCAGTGAACCAATGGTCCTTCCTTTCGGGTAAGATAAAGGTCCTGGAAGACCTTATCCATTTTCCCATGCTGACTTCTCTTCCTTTGAATACACTGTAACTTCTGAACTCTAAGCCATTCACTTATCTTCTCTCTGCCCCACCTTCCAACTCTGCTGCCCTATCCTAAACTCTATTTCCAAATCATCTTGCCCCCTCCCTAGCAAGCCCACTAGCTCATAATCTATCATACATAGTATGTGGGACCTGAGGGACTGTCAGGAAACCCAACTAGATCATCTCCTTTTATTGTCATGCCTCTGCAGCCACTTAACTAGGCTTGTGTACACAAACATGGAAAATGTCATTTTTCACGGTAGAATCCTGTACCAGAGCGCAAATGGGGGAGCAGATAAAAGATTTCAGTAACTATCTAAAATTATTTAACTATCCCTGTCAAGGTAAAAGCCTAGAAAGGAGAAATTATTAAAAAGTTCTATTTCTTCCTCTTCCCTTCATCTCCTTCTACCCATACATCATACATCATACCCTCTTGCAACCATGGAAATTATTTAGTAACAGTTGGCATAGATGTTATCTTCTGTATTTAACAGAAAAATATGCGTACTGATTACTCCAGGATTAGCCCTTGACATACTCAAAGTGGATTATTTTTAAAAAATTATATTTCCTCTTGATACAATAGCCTTTCAAGGTTATTTTCTTACTGAAAAAATCATATTTTCAGGAACCAGAAGCTGAACATTTTCTTGGCATGCTCTGTGATTCCGACATAGCAAATCTTATTTTACAGCCACATGCCAACATTATCACCACCACCACCATCCCCCTAGTCAGATACATGCCTTGGCTGGAGAAGAGAAAAGGTCTTGGACACAGAAAAACAAAAAGGAAATATTACAAATATTAATATTAAAAATTATGAAAGATATGAAATACTAAAAACTGTTCTATGAGTATATGCATGTGTGAAATGCTCAAAGAAGCAAAGTTAAACAGATTCATAACTTAGGACTTCATAGAATATTCAAAATAATACTGTAAAATATGTATTCTACTAGTTGGTATAATAAATAGCTTTTTTCTAAATGCATTTGACCAGATATGGAAATACTGTTTTAAGGTAATATAACACATATTATACTCAATTGAATAATCTTTAAGATTTTTTTTAATCCTTAATGCCAATTATTCTAATAATCACTTAACATAAATTCTGCTTTGGTTGTCTGAAAAACAGCTACATTATTCTTGATTATTATTATTGGTTATATTGAACATTTTTGATAGAAATTTTAAAAACTAAATCAGTATTAAAATGAAAACAGCCTAATCTCTAAGATGGTTTGGCCATTAATATTTCATTTTGGGCCATATTTGGCTCAGCTATAAATTTGAAAATAATGTCTTCAAAATTTATATTTTTTAAAATTTGTATAAACTTTTTAGCCCCTTCTGATGTACTATATTTTTAAAAAGGCAAAAAAATGCTAGTTATCTTTGGGTAAGTTAAAATACTAAGCAATATCACAACTAAGATCTGATTTTCTATCATAAAGCAATAAATGATTTGTTACAAATGAAATAAGCATGAATATAAAATTTCAGAGTTCTAAAGAAAATTAACCTCTGAATGTTGTACACGGATGCAGAATGGAAATCATCTTAATCACTATTAAAATTCTGTGTAATTATTGACTAAGACAAGCAGTGATGTTTTGTATTTCTTATTGGATATTATGTAGTTTGAAGGGCTTCAGTGTGTTTGCTGTGTAAAAAAAAAAAAATCATTTCAGACAGATAATTTTGGAGAATCATTGATAGAACACCAAACTCATTGATGAGCTAGAAAAAATATCATTTTTTGGTAGATTTTATAAAATGAAATCCATATTCAATAAACACAGTGATTATGTGATTGGAATGTACTTGAAAAGTCAATGAAAATTGATTACTTATGGGTAAGATATTAAGAAGTGCCATCAGCTGTTTCTAATTTGGAAATTGTTTTCAACTAATCTCTTGAGTCTACTTAAAATTCTTCACTCTGAAGAGCCAGAAGTTTTCCTGAAATAAGACTGTTTGGCTACAATGAAAAGAGTTTATGCAGTATTTGTGGTATTTAGTAATTTGATAAGGAATAAAAAAGCTTTTGCAGCAGTCTTTGAAATGCATTTATTTAATAACAGAAATAAATTTTAAACAGTGTGTAGTGAATGATTTAAGAAATTGGTCAAACAAAATTTCATAGAATTTTCATATGTCCCTGAATCTGCATCCTCAGGACATTACAAATATTACATCTTTATCAATTATAAAATATCTATGATTGTGTTTTTACAGCTATGATATTATAAAATATATATTTGGTCTTATTATCAGCTTCCTGGCATAGAACTCTCAAAATCCTTAGACTCTCCAAAGTGATATCTTCTTATATGTTAATGATTGAACAATAGCTTCAGGATGGGGCTGGTTACCAGAAAAACTGAGGCAGGATTAGAGGTTGGGGCCTATTCGCATCACCTCCCAACATCCAGGGAGGATAGAAGGCTAAAGTTGAAGTTGATCACCAATGGCTATTTTTTTTTAATTCTTTAATATCATTTATTTTTTTCTTTTTTTTTATTTCAGGATATTATGGGGGTACAAACATTTTGGTTACATGTTATGACTTTGCCATACCCAAACCACGATTTGAGGACTGCCTTTTCCCCCCTACAATGCTCACCGTGTCCATTAGTTGTGAGTATACACACCCCAAATCCCTGAAGAATATTACTACCGTGTGAACACCATAGTGTTGATCAGTTACTGCCAATTTGGTGGCGAGTACATGTGAAGCCTATTCGTCCATTCTTGTGATACCTCACTTTGGAGGATGGGCTCAAGCTCTATCCAGGAAAACATAAGAGGGGCTAGATCACCATCATTTCTTATAATTGAGTACTATTACATTGTAGACATATACCAAATTTTATTAATCCACTCATGGATTGACAGGCACTTGGATTATTTCCACGACTTTGCAATAGTGAATTGTGCTGCCATAAACGCTGGGGTGCAGATGTCTTTATTATAGAATGTCTTTTGTTCTTTTGGGTAGATGCCTAATAGTGTTATTGCTGGATCAAATGATATTTCTATTTTTAGCTCTTTGAGGTATCTCCAAATTCTTTTCCACAGAGGTTGCACTAATTTTCAGTTCCACCAGCAGTGTAAGAGTGTTCCTATCTCTCCACATCCTAACCAACATTTGTTATTTTGGGATTTTTTGATAAAGGCCAGTCTCACTGGGGTTAGGTGATATCTCATTGTGGTTTTGATTTGCATTTCTCTAATGATTAGAGATACTGAGCATTTTTTATATGTTTGCTGGCCATTATTCTGTCTTCTTTTGAAAAGTTTCTGTTCATGTCCTTTGCCCATTTACTGATGGGGTTGTTTGATTTTTTTCTGGTTGATTTTTCTGAGTTTTAGGTAGATTCTTGTTATCAGTCCTTTATCAGATGTGTAGAGAGCAAATATTTTCTCCCATTCTGTAGGCTGTCTATTCACTCTAATGATAGTTTCCTTGCCTGTGCAAAAGTTTTTTAATTTGATCAGGTCCCATTTATTTATTTTTGTTGCTGCTGTGATTGCTTTGGAGGTCTTCTTTAAAAATTCTTTGCCTAGACTGATGTCAGAAAGAGTCTTCCCTACATTTTCTTCTAGGATTCTTCAGGTTTCATGCCTTAGGTTTAAGTCTGTTATCCATCATGAATTGATTTTTATGAGGTGAGAGGTGGGGATCCTGTTTCAATCTTCTGTATATAGTTATCCAGTTTTCCCAGTACCATTTATTGAAAAGAGATTCTTTTCCCCAGTGTACATTTTTGTCTGCTTTGTCAAAGATTAGATTGCCATATGTGTGTGGTTTCATCTCTCGATTCTCAGTCCTGTTCCACAGGTCTATATCTCTGTTCTTGTGCCAGTACAGTCTACTAGACTTCAAGCTGTACTACAAGGGTATAGTAACTAAAACAATGGCCAATGGTTTAATCAATCATGCCTATATAATTAAGTCTCCATAAAAGGCCCAAGAGCACAGGAAGGAAGGTTGAGATATTTTTACCATTAAGTATATAATTGCTTTAGGTATTTGTAGCCACTCTTTAATAATCAGATTAAAGAAATCTCCATCTATGTTTAATTTGTTGTCATTTTTATTATGAATAGGTCACAACTTTAATACTTTTTGCATCTGTTGTGATGATCATATGGTTTTTCTCCTTTATTTGGTTACACATACATACAGATATACAGTTGACCCTTGAACAATGTAGGTGTTAAGGATACTGATCCCTGCACAGTGGAAAATTCTTGCATACTTTTTGATTCCCCCAAAACTTAAATATTAATAGCCTACTGTTGACTGGAAGCCCTTACCTATTACATAAGTAGTTGATTAAAATATATATTCTGTATGTTATATGTATTATACACTGTATTCTTACAATAAAGGAAGCTAGAGAAAAGAAAATGTTAAGAAAGTCATCAGGAAGAGAAAATATATTTATTATTCATTAAATGGAAGTAAAGCATGAAGAAGGTCTTCTCTCATCTTCATTGTCTTTCAGCTGAGTAGGCTGAGAAAGAGGAGGCAGAGGAGGGGTTGTTCTTTCTGTCTTAGTGATGGTAGAGGGGGAAGAAAATCCATGTGTTAAGTGGAACCACACAGTTCAAATCCATATTGTTCAAGGCTCAACTTTATACACGTGAGCATTTATTGTGTATGTGTATGAGTGTATATATATCACTATACGTATATATATGTATATTTACTAACACCTAAAGCAATTATGTACCTAATGGCACAATATTACAACCTTCCTTCTGAATTCAGGTAAAAGATAAGAATGTTCACTCTCATGACTTCTATTCAACCTTGGACTAGACTATTGTGCACTAAAGAAAAAATATTCAAGTATGAGGTTAGAAAGAAAAAAAAAGATAGCATTACTTACAGGTAATATTATTACACATATAGAAACTTTAAATTTTCTATAGGTATTATAAATTATTAGAATTAATAAGTGACCTCATCAAAGTTGCTAGATAGAAGGTCAATATAGAAAAATCAGTTATATTAGCATACATCTGCCACACCAGTTAGAAAATAAAGGACAATATATGTACACAAACATACTTCTGTTCAAAAGTATTTCTCAGTTCTTATCTTATTGAGTCCTTTTTTTTAACAAATATGAGTGTTAAATTTCCTCAAGATCTTTTCAGCATCTATAGAGGTAATCATAGGTGTATTTTTTTCTTTTCACCTAATGATATGGTGCATGTTGATGAATTCTGAATATAAAGCTATTGTTGCATTCTCTGAAGAAATAAATTAATATTGGCTAATATTTTATTTAAAACTTATATTTCTTATAGATATTGACATGAGTATTTAAGGCTGTACATTTCTCTGTGATTGCTGATTTATATATATTGCTTATATTCTATTGTGTGCTACTTTCTAATCATTATTATATCTTTAGGGATTCTGTAATTGTGATTTATGTTTCTTCTTTCACTGAGAAATTATTTAATAGAGATTTTTAAGTTTTCGGGGAGAATGAACTCTTGGTTTCTATAATAGGTTTGTTATGAATTTCAATATTTATTGAATTAGAATCAGAGAATGTTTTTCAATGATTTTTATTTTAATGAACTTGTGATTTTCTTTGTGATCTAATATAGGACAATTTTTTAAAAGATCCATCTATATTTGAGAAAAATATGATTTCACTAGTAATGATTATAAAGTTTTATGTATATTAACAAGATCTGCCTTACTGATTTTTTTGTTTAGACATTTCATATCCTTACTTATTTTTGCCCACTTCACCTATCTTGAAATAATGCTACATATATATATATATATATATATATACACACACACACATATACACACACATACACACACAAAATGTTAATAGTATATTATATATAAAGCTATAGGTAACACTATATATATAACATATATCTCTTACTGTAATTTTTCTACTGTCTGTTTTATTTTTGGTTTTCAGTCAATTCTTTTTTGTTTACATGCCTAATATTTTTTACTAACTGTCATATATTTTCAGTAAAAAAAAAAAAAAAAGAAAAAGAAGTCAGACTAACACGATTAGCTAGAGGCTCTTCTCTAGAGAATATATGTATGTTTTTCTCACAGGCAGGTAAATTAGCAGCCCTAAAAACAAGGATTGAATTGATTCTAAGCTAGACTTCAGTCTTTGGCAGCACTAGTCTATTTGTAATTCTCCCTCATTCCTAAAATGCAGCCCTCAGGTCCTGAGGGAAAGCTTGGATATTCACAGGGTTCTTTCTACCTTACACTCCCTGAACTCCCAGTTTTGTCCCCTTAGGCTTGAGAAACTTCTAAGACTCTGCACAGGTTCTCTGATTGTCACCCTTTGCTTCTGCTCAGATTCTTAGTTACCTTGGAATTGGCTAAGTGTTTCAAGGGGAAAAAAAGAGTTTCAAAAGTCAGTTTCGGGATTTTGGTCTTCAGTTTTCTTCAGAATGGTGGTACCACAGGTCCTTGAATTCTTGGTAGCTTTCTAATGATTTCAAATAGGCATATTAAACTTTTGTCTAGCTTTTTTCATTGTTATCAGTGGGACATTTGTTCTGAAATAAGCTGGCCTACCATTGCCAACTGCAGTGACTGTTCTATTTTAAAATAAAATATTTGACTTTTGAATAAGAATTATCTTTCTTGTTTATCTTTTTACTTAACTTTAGCAATAAAATATTCATTTACAATGTTTCCTGTATGAATACCACTATTTCAGGAAATAGTGCTACCATGAAAATTCAGAATCTTTCTGAGATGTTCTTGACTATTAAGAAAAGACAGTTATTAATAGGTGGATTTTTCTTTCAAAGTTTTCTTTATCCTCTAATTATTTCAACAAAATATAAAATATCAAGTGCATATTAGACTGGTAAGTTTTTTCTCTTAGGTTCTCATTTTGAGGATGTTGTATTTTTTACCTCTGATAGATATTGACCCGTTTTATGTAGCCTTTATTATTAATACCATAAACTTGAAGCAAGGTGTTGTTTCTTTTAAAACATGTCTTCAGTAAAATATTTATTTATTACAACCAACTCCAGAACAAGAAAGAGATGACATAGCTGATAAATAATAAGGAAGAAAAATACTTAAATAGGATAATATGAAGTTAGGATGCTTAATAATTGGTTGGGACTGTAAGCAGCTTATAAAAGTAAAGATAAAATTTACTATTACTTATAACAGCAAAGGAAAAAAATCTGTGTCATGGGCAGAGTGACTGTACCCTAAGGATAAGTTCAGGTTTAAGATAATATGTATAGTTATAATTCAAAACAAAATTTTTATGTTCTTGAAAAATTGCCTATTTCTCAGGTCAGGTGGGAGAAAGAATCGGGTGCTTATGAAATCATTAATAATGATGATATAAAATTAGAACAATTATAATAAAGAAAGCATTTATCCAGCCCCTGCTTACAACAACTACATTTTTAGGTACTTCATTATAGGGTCTTATATAATACATAAAGACTTAATATATCGCTCAGAAAACTTCATTATCAGCTAAGTGCCTATTATGCCTATATGCATAATGAGAACATTACTCATAAAGTCTGGCTAAAAAATTATGTATACTTATTTATACTAGATAGGAGCAAATTTTTCAAATGTACTCTTAAAAACAAAACTAGATTTTTAGTTCAAAAAAGGCATATAATGGGCATGGACATAATGTGACACATGATGAAAACACAACATTAAATCCTTCGTATTTTATCTATTCTGTTTCATTTCCATGTAAATACTCATCCCGAATGTTAAGAGGGGTCTGGCTGTACTTGAACATTGATATGAAAAGAAAAAAATTTAACCAATTACTTCTTCTGCAATGTTGCCAAACAACTTGTATAAAAGACCAGGCAACTTTTTAAAATTTGACCAGTTATTTCACTAACTCAATTAACCACAGATATTTTTATCCTCAGTTTTATTTTTTATTTTTAATTAAAATATTTCAGAATTTATAAGGCACAGCTTTAAGGAATGTATATACACAAACACACATACGTACACACCTCTATCAGCATTTATTACTTGTAAATTATAGTCTATAAGTAACCCACATAAGAATAAGTTTATACTGGTTAAGAACTCATGCATCTGAGCTTCTCTAGGCAAAATTAATGTTTAATGTATTTGGATGAATGTGTAGGAATTCTTTTATCCATGTTGTTACCATATTGAAGATATATTTTCAAACGTTTACTCATTCTGGAAATTACTCATCTCACTAAGAGAAGATGTTTTAAAATTCCCACCCACCCATTCCCTTAGCACGAGCAGAACTCATTACATATTAGGTAGATGGCCAAGACATCAAGAAACTGTACAGAGAAGACAAAACATTCAGCACAAAGAGACACATAAAGAGCAAACTTGGCAAGATGTCCGGTCTAGGGAAATTACTAAATGCTATGTATTTTGTAAAGTATATTGATTTATAAAGTTTTATAATTACAGTGCTATTGAAACAAATATGTGGAAAGAGAGGAAATTGTGTGAAAATATTAGTAAGAAACAATGCAAAAAATGTACAAAAACAAGCAATAAAAATGATTTTGTCATATAGAAAAATATCAGAGGGAATTGAACATCATGAACTAGAAGAGCAATATAGGCCTAAGAGAGAAAAGAAGAAATTTAAAGTCAAAATTAGAATCAAACTTTCTGTAATTCCTAGCTATATCTATATACTTAAATACCTATATATCTACAAATCTATCTCTCTCTCTCTCTCTCTCTCTCTCATATATATGGACAAGCTTAAAAATCCTGAATTTTTTAGTAATTTATTTACTTAAGAAATAATTGATGCCCTATTTTGAGGTTTGGAGGGCTCAGAAGCAGCCTGGGTGGGCATAAGTATGGATGACCGCTTGGCCCAACTGTTGGCACCCTTGCTATTGCAGTTAGCCCCTTAGAGATCAGCACTCCCACTCCCTGGCAGAGGCATTACTTTCTTAGCTGTCACAAAATAAATGATGATGCAGGTCGTGTCATCACCCCTGTGATGCACCCAGAAGTGTCAGATACCAGGCAATTAAACATCCTTCATTAAGGGTGACTGTATCCAAAATTCCCCATTTTCATCCTGTTGCCTGGTCTCCTACTGGATAAAGTCTACCACTCCCTGGCTTCTCATACATTCCAAATGTCACCACAGGCAATGACCATCAATGGGCATCAGTGAGTACTACACCTTGATCTCAGCCACTTTGCTAGGTATTAGAGATAAAATAAAAAGGATACTATCTCTGACCTCAGGAATCTCTAAAGATAATTGAGCAAGTAGGCACAAGTGAGTGTGAATCACTAGAGGTTGCTAGAGTCAGGCAACCTGCATTTGAATCCTAGCTCTACTACTTTTCAGCTCCATGAACTTGGGTAGGTTACTTACTCTTTTCTAAGCCTTATTTTCCATACCTGTAAAATGGAAATATTAATAGTTCGGATGTTTGGGGGTTTATTTAAAGCAGTAAGTTAGAAATTAACATAAAATATTCAGCAGTGTCTCAGCATATAATATTAATAATAACTCAATGTCAGATGTTATTCTAATTATTACTACTGGGAGTAGATGCAAGTGATACGTAATATATAAGAAAGGCATAAGAAAGGCCTATCAGATGATAGGCATGTTTTTTCAGAGTAAATGACTAGCTGAAGGCAAATAAGTGGAGAAACAAGGGGAGGTATAGACCATGGATAAGACAGAACCTAAGAAGAGGGTCAGCATGTTCAAACATGTTGAAAACCTTATAGAAGCAGAAAGCATTAGGAACCTGAAAGTTATGCAATAGGACTGGAGTTTTGAATTTAAAAATTCAACAGTAGGAACAGGTGAAATAAAGATTTTGAAATGTACTTAAGGTCTACATTATTTATTTCTGTAAGCCTCATTAAGGAAACAATGTAGTTAATTATAAATAGTTCCTACTCTACATTGTAGATTTAATAATTTCATAGTAATTCTTTCATTGTTTTAAGATATGGGTTTATGAATAAAAGAAAAATCTGTGCTTAACATGTTTACTTCCCTTTATATACACAAAAGATTTGTATGTTTAGACTATACCAGGCTTGAGCAAAATCACAAAGAAAATCAGTTTTCGTGTAATTCAGCTACATATAGGTACATTTGTGTATTATGAATATTTATCATTTTTACCTGTCTATACAGTCACAGTAAAGGGAAGACATTTTAAAAATACTATGATTCCAATTTTATGAATATAGGTTGTAATTCAAAGAAGTTAAAAAATTTGTCCAGTGTAATTTAGTTTATAAATGATAGACTCAATATTTTAATCCAATATTTTTTCTATTACTCAATTCAAAATTACAGTTTAAAGGTATATATACTCCTCCAATTTATTTTATTTTTTCCACTTAATTAATTTCTGAGTGGGTAATACATGTCAGAGGACAAATTTCAAAAGACTCTATCTAAAATCTGAAATATATCTCCCTCCTAACCTTGCAATTCCCCTTTCTGGAGACAAATCCACCTTCTATAGAGACTGTTTCTTGCGTGATTTGTCCACTCTGGCTCTATTATTTTAATTAAAATTATTAGAGAATGTCTACTATTTCTAGTTGTGTCTATGATAATGACTACATGGCTCTTTTATCCAAAACCTCATGTTTCTTTGCTGGCTGCCCTATCTCTTTGTCTTTTACACAACTAAGACAAGGACTGAGAGTCAAAAAGCCTAGTCATTAGTCCTGTTTACCAAGTAGTTGTGTGAGTTTGGACAAGTACTTCATCTTTTTTGTTCTATAAGAAATATGCTGGTTGGAATAGCATATTTTACATTTCTTCTTGCTCTTGTGGCCTATGGTTCTTTGAAAACTTCATAATCATAAATCAGTTTCGTTATATCATTTCCCTCTCAAACTCAAGTTGCTCTTTATTAGTGTCAAAAAAATCTTGCCTCTACAAACAATTCTTATTATTTTTTTCTCATTGATCTCTCTCATATCCCTTCCACTAAGCCAAGCAAGTTGGGTTTTAATCCAATGCCATCTACGGCCAAATTCACCACTTCTTATGCTATTCCAGGTTCCCAGAACCAAACCACTTTCTCTTTGCCAATACGTGCCAGGCATTTACATTAAAATCCAATAGTGATTTAGCTTTTCATGAAAAAAATATCCTACTTACTCTCTCTCAGCACTTACCATAGTGCTTTCCCCATTAAAAAAACAAATAAGAAAAAAACAACTCAATAGCATGTATTATATCAATAAATCACTATTATTTTTGTATATAATTCCAACCTTCTAAGCATATAGAAGGAAATGTGTAAACTAAAATGAAGTCTCCATGAGAACAGAAATTGTCTTGTTTGCTTATTTCTCTCAAGTGCATAGAGCGGGCAGAGCCTAAAACAGGACACACTCAGTAAATACTGATAAATGAATGAATGACTATCTTTCTTTCCTTTACCTTATATTTTTATTTTATTTTATTTTTGCTAAATAACAGCATAACATATACTTTGTTTTTCATACTGCATTTTTTTTTATTT
>CM052444.1:52602521-52621552 GCA_028533085.1 Varecia variegata | reverse complement strand
AAGAAAATGTAGGAAAGACTCTTACAGACATTGGCCTAGGCAAAGAATTTATGAAGAAGACACCTAAGGCAATCACAGCAACAACAAAAATAAATAAATGGGACTTGATTATCATACTGCATTTTTTTTAACTAAAGAAAATCTTAAAGATATGTCCATACAGGCTAATTCAGAGTTATCTTAACCTTTTAGAAGCTATATTGTATTCCACTGCTTTTATCTGGCATATTATTTAATAAATTTTATACAAAATCCTATTGCAAGCAATGCTAAGGTCCTACATGAGTGAATAAACTTATAAAATTTGTCTTTACAAGTGAAGTCCACAGGACCAATACACACACATTCTAAATTTTTGTCAGTGTTGGAATACTCAGTAGAGACCATCGCAGTTCACACTTTATGTGAGTTCTTGTTTCTAAACAATCTCATCACCCATTCTGTTAACAAACTTTTTTTTGACTTTTGCCAATCTGCGTGATAAAAAGATTTTTTGAAAAATTATGTTTTAGGTTTTATTCTCCTATTATGATTTAAGCTGCTATCATATGTTTAAGAGTATTTTTAGCTCCTTTTGTGAGCTATGCCTATGCATACCATATGTCCATTTTTCTCCTGAGCGCTTGAATGTTTTATTATTGATTTTAGTACCTCTTTATATAGTAAAAACATTAGTTCTTTTCCTGTGATTTCAATTACAAATCATTTTTTGTCAGTTTGCCATTTGTATTTTGATTTATTTATATTTTCCCCAGGGGATTATTTTTATGCAGTTTATATATCAATATTTACACCATTCCCATTTCTACACTAATAAAATAATTTCCTGAGTGTTCTATTAATGCTTGTATAGCTGTTTTTAAAATTTAAACCTATTTTCTGAGAATCTTTCTGTGTAATATGTGTCATTCAAGTGACTTTTCTTTCCCCCGAGAGTCAATTCAATTGTATCAGCATCACTTGTCAATACTGACTCCGAGGCCACCTTTACCATGCACTAAATTTTAATATTTATTTTGGTCTCTTAATTAACTTTTCATTTTGTTCCATTCTTCTGTATGTCTATTCAGGCTTCAAAGCCACAGTGTTCCATCATGATACTGTATACTATATTTCAATATGAGAACAGAGGATTTGGTCTATCATTTTATCCTCCTTTAATTACGCTTTTCCTGGCTATTCTTGCTTGCCATTTTCTCTTCCAAGTAAATTTTAGAATAGTTCTGTAGTTTATTTTAAAAAGGAACTGTTTGTATTTTTATTAAAATTAAGCTACAGTAAGATATTTACATTGGGAGAATTCATATCTTTATGATGTTGGGTCTTTTATTCAAAAACATGGTAAGCCTTTTTATTTATTCACATGTTTGAGCTTTTTAATTTTATTTTCATTCTTTGTGTTTTTGGTAATATAAGGATTTAAAGCTTATGGATTTTCCTCTGAGAAATTTTAGAGCTACATAGATAGCATAACTTACTATATAGTGTTTTTGCCATTATCATTATTTTTTAGACATTCTTTAATTTTGACTGTGATTTCTTTTACCATTCAAAAGATGTTTAAGACATACAGTTGACTCTTGAACAATATGGATTTGAACTACTTGGATCCATTAATATGTAGATTTTCTTCTGCTTCTACCACCCCTGAAACAACAAGAGCAACCCCTTCTCTTCCTCGGCCTCCTCAGCCCACTCAACTTGGAGACAATGAAGATGAAGACTTTTATGATAATTCACTTCCACTTAATGAATATTAAATTTGTTTTCTCTTCCTTATGATTGTCTTAATAACATTTTCTTTTCTTTACCTTACTTTATTATAAGAATATAGTTTATAATACATATAACATATGAAATATGTGTCAGTTTACTTTTTATGTTATAGGTAAAGCTTCTGGTCAGCAGCAGGGTATTAGTAGTTAAGTTTTGGGGGAATCAAAAGGTGTA
Organism: Varecia variegata; assembly: GCA_028533085.1. Lineage (NCBI taxonomy): Eukaryota > Metazoa > Chordata > Mammalia > Primates > Lemuridae > Varecia > Varecia variegata. The sequence goes on along the minus strand of CM052444.1, from coordinate 52,619,602 downwards.
CATGGATTTTTGACTGTGCAGGGCATCACTGTCCATAACCACCAACATCATTCATAGGTCAACTGTAGTTTTCTAAAATTCTGTGAAATAAGAAATTTTTATTTTGGATTTCTTATAATTTTTCATTTTCTGGTATTGTAAAGACTATTATCTGTGTTGGTATACCTTTTTGGAAACTTTGTATGCACTTTTATAAATGTTTTATAAGCACCTCAACAGAAGTTAAATTTCCTATTTAAGGTATTTTAATTAAATTAACATTAATCTTTCTACTCTCTCTAGATTATGATGTAGTCACAACAATTTCAAAAGTCAGTGCCTTAAAATACAATTTTTTTTTTTAAACATACCCTGTGTGAGTTGTCTGCAGCTCTTCTTCTAATGCCACCCACTTGCCTGTGGTTATTCTCCGTGCATCTTGCCTATTCTAAATTGAGCAAAAAACTGGTGGAAACTTGCAATGGCTCTTAAAATTCTAATGCCATTCAAGTAGACCTTCCATTCAATCCAGCAATCCCATTATTGGGCATCTACCCAGAAGAACAAAAGTCATTCTATAATAAAGACACCTGCACCCGAATGTTTATAGCAGCACAAAATACAATATATCCTCTCTGAAGTAAGCAACAAAATGAATAACAAGCAGGAGGAAAATTGGATTAGTAAGTATCTTGAAATTCAGAAACAGAGATGGAATTTTAGTAGAAGGAAAAAAGAGTCAGCAGACAGACTAGGTGCACATTTAAAGTTTTTGCTCTGAGATGTCTATAATGGCTTAGATAATTTTACCAATTAATTAAATCACTAAAATTGATGAATTTTTAACTTTATTTGGTTTTACTGAAAGTCACCCCTTTTAAATGAATCTAATCATCTACATTTTCATTATTAAAACTATGCAAATTTAGGCAAAATCTAGTGAAGATACACTTTTTATACCACCATCTCTTAAAGATGGATCGAATATGATATATTAGAATTCTAAACATAAATTTAGGATAAAAAATTTGTATTCAAATTCTAGAACCAGTATTTCACAGCTTAAATGAAACTGTAAAATGTGCCATCTGCTCAGTCTGCATTACATGTTTAAATGCATCATATAAGATATCTGTGAAAATACAATGTATGTCATAAACCCATGCCTGTTTGAGAGAATGAGGGAGGGAAATTATAGTAACAATGATGCAATAAGAGAATTTACATAAGAATTATCATGAAGTGTGAATATAAACCAGATTATTTTTTCTAAGGACACTGGAAAAATAGCATGTGAGCATAATTCAGACTTTCTGCATCTCAAGAGCTAGAGTAAAATTTGCTCTTGGCATTTAAAAATATACATACTATCCTCAGGATAGAAAGTTGTCAGTGTTCAAGTTAGAGCTAGGCAGTTCATATTTTCAAGTTCCAATCAACATTTAGTTGTACTTGAAAATCCAGTTTCAAATTTTGAAATAATTTTCTGTATTTCATTTTATTAACTTTTATCTAAAAGAAACAGTACACTCTATGAAATTAAAATGACACTGATTTCTCCTATCAGTTCTTTTCTTAGCAACAATTATAAATAAAATAATACCTTTGGACACAATAAACCACTCTTTCATTCATTCAACAAATTTTAATTGAGTACCTAACGTACTAGCCACTGTGAGACACAGGAAATAAAGCACAATTATACAAATAAAGTCCTTGCTCTCATGAGAATTATACTATGATTGGGAAAGGGAAAATTTAACAAATATGTCATACACCAAGTAGTTTATCTGCAATGTGAATTAAAATCAACCAAGGTAAGAGGATGGAGGCTGATGTGGTATAAAGTACTATCTTAGATAGTAAAGTTTTGAAAGGCCCTTCTGATAAGGTGATATCTTGGCAGAAACCTGAATAAAATGAGAGATTAGGCAAACGGAAAAGTGTTCTGGGCAGGGAGAACATTCTACAAACAAGTGTGGCACTCCATTAACTGCAGCATTGTGGACAGAGTGTATGTAATCTAGTATTAGAGAAAAGATATGCGCAGGAAAAGATACTTGTTATCTCAAATGGCTGGATAAACTCAGTGATAAAATTTCACAGACTATAAGGCCTATAGCATTTCTACAGACTAGAGGACCCTCTTCCATCTTAGGTGTCTAAGAAAAAGTTATGCACCTTTGAGAAATCACTTTCAAAAGGCATGGCCTGTGTCTTGTCCACTACCAAAGCTCAGGACAAGCATCCGTCACTTAGTAAGTATTCAAAGGAGCTTTTCTGGACAATTGAAATAATGCATGACTAAGAGAAATGGGACCATATCTTTAAGGATGCATCATGTTAGATGACGAGGAAGTAATAAAGCATACCTGGTAGGGGAATAGCATCAAAGTGATGGTGGCCATATAGTAGGTGAAATTGATGTTATATACATGCGAAGCAGTTAGTTAAATTAAGGAAAGACTGTGACACTCAATCACATCCATGATCTCTAATCTTTAAGTATTATTAGTAAATCAAGAAATACAATGAAGGCCAAAATAAATCTACATAGTTTGAATTTTATCTAATACCTTCATGGACATAAGAATGGAGTAACTTTGGATGAGAATGCTTTAAATTAAATAGTCCAGTATCTTTTCCTTAATTTTGAAATAAAGATATAACACATTCTATTAATATGATATACTCCCTGTGTATCTATTTTAATTTATTTTAAAAGTAGTAACAAAAATAAAGAATCAAGCAAATCACATTCCTTGCATTATGTTAGACTATTTTCTACTACTCCTGACAAAAACTCATTTTTTAAATGATGTATTTTAACTTTTAACAAGGCAGGAATATTACTTATAGTTTAAAATATACATTTTGAGCATAGGTCTTTCTCATATGTGAAATTTCACCTGTCATTTAATTTATATCATCTTTATGTTTTAGTTTGTATTGTGTATATGAGATAACTCAGAATGTTTATTTAATTAATGAAGCACCATTATATAATATCTTCAATAAAAAGTAGCAAATGCTAACTGTAGTATGTATACTTTAGCATTGATTTTACTAAACAATTTTATTTAAAATAAAATTTTTAAAATAATTCAAATATTTTTGATAACAGCTACTATAATGTTTGAAATGAGATGTTCTTAATATATTAGAAAAATAACAAAGATTAAAATGTGCATATGTGTTCAGAGTCTGAAAATTTTAGCAACTGTCACTCAAAATATATTCAAGAAGCCCATTGTGGTTACAATATTTTAAATTATGTTTTTAAACACTAGGCAAGAATATTAAAATGAAGCATTAACTATTCAGAATGGTTCCTTATTTAGAAGTGGGAAGGCTTCACTGCCCAAATGTTAGATAATAGTTTAGCAGATTTGGTTCAAAGAACACGGTGGGTGAGTCTACATTTGTGAAATTCTCTGGTCACTGTTGTATAACTAAGTAGTTGAATTTTCTAGTTGATTTCAGTTCTGCCTTGCAAACAAGTGCACGACTGGGAATTGTAGTATATCTTGTACTTTGGGGAAATTTCAAAAAAATTCGTCTCCATATTTTAACTGACAATAGAGGATAAAGACTATCATCGAAATGTCATGCTAGATTGGAAGTATCTATTGTTCTAGGAGCAGACAAGACAGGCTAGTCCTGGTGTTAAAGACACTTAATCTCTGCAGGAGACTGTATTCTTTCTCTTCATGACACAAATTATTTTACATTTTCATATACAGATCCTGGCATTCATCAGCTCTAAAATGAACATCTCAAAGACTATACTATTTTTAGCTAGGACAATCATCAGAGTTTAAGAACTCTGAATAAATAAGACTTCATGCAATTTTTAAAGGTGTGCTAAATAATGTAAAATATTTATTTATAAGTTTGACAAGGAAATAAAGTCAGAAATGTTAATTATGTATTTAAATAAAATGCCTTAGTCTATGGTAGTCCAGTGATATACATTCATCTTTTTGTAATCAATTTAATGGCATTAAGGAAGTGCAATGTAGCAAGTCAATCTCCCAAATTAAAACAAACAACAAAAACAAACTACATGAACTAGTGCAATCACTGCTTTGAAATGCAATATTTTACTTATTTAAGTTGTGTCTAGTGTAATATATAAGAACATAGATTATTTTTTCATGGGGAATATAAGAAATTATACCTATTTCAAAAATGTATAATAATGAAATGACAGTAAGTGGGCCAAAACACTAACTCACTGAAGAGCTAAAACTCACAATTATAAAGATATTCCTTAAAAATTACCCAGTACAAATAGTTTTTATACATTTTGCACCTAAAATACAACTATGGACAAAGAAAAGGCATTTACTAAGCCTGGAAGACTAGCATCCCTTAATCTAATTTTCCCTACAATGGCATTATCACTTGAATAAAAAACAAACAACATTGGTTTTGATAATTTGAAATACAAAATGTGCAAGAGCTTTCTGCACTGCTTAAGTCAGAATTTTAAAATGTGACTGAAAATTTCATATTTTATTTGAATAAAATGGCAATGCCAAAAATAATAGCAAGAATCTGAATATAATTGAAACAAGGTATTATTTTCTTTGAATGTATTGAATTATGTCATTATGTTTCTTTTATTGAGTATAAAAAAGAATGATTGAGAAATAATATATAAATGCTTTTGATCATTGAAAAGATGTCAAAATGTCATAGGGACTGAGAAGGTAATGACAGAGGGTAGAAAAAAATGGATCAAATCTGTTTCGCTGCTTTACTTAAAGATTGAAATTCTAAAAGTTTTTGTTGAACATGAATCTGCCTCTTACAGTTTTGAAAGCATTTGACATTTTCTGTGACTTGAAGTGCATCAACATTTTAAAAATATTATTTCCCAAGAAAATTACACATATGATTCCTCTGCATGAAACAACAATAGCTTTGTGGATGACCAAAACATTTTGTCACATAAATTTAATACTTTCAATATGTAAAAATAAGTTCTAGTTGAAAATGGGGAGAATTAGTATTCAAAGTCCACTCTTACAATTTCTAAGAATGTTAAACATTTTATTCTTTTAATACTGAAAGAAGTTCTGTAACTTTTTAATTGAAACTCAAGTGACCTAAAGTTCAGGTACATGGTGTCAGATTCTGAAGGTTAATTAAGAGATTATATAATGAATAGCAGGAGGTTATTTACCTTGAGAAACTAATATTCATATTAGCATATCTAATTTCTAGTACTAATTTCCAATGTCAACTAAAAAACAAAAATAAAAATCCTTTTTAAGTTCTCCTAAATGCCTTTTGATGAAATTCCAAAGCCTCAAAGATATTTATGAGAAAATGTTTCAATATGCTAACAGAGATATACAAACCTGCATTCTTTAAACTCTTGGCTTTCAGAAATTAAAGTGTAGAAAGATTTTTCTTTTACCTGAAATCTTCAGTTAATGTAAAATTATTTTTATATCAACTAATCTCCTGGTATATGCACTGGAGCAAGAAAAGTTTGATCTGTATATTCAGAAGAATATACAAAAAAGTCAAATACTAGCATAGTGATATATTCATTCATTCATTTATCAGTTAAAGGATATTCTATGGGCATCTATACTATGTATCATACTGTCTTTTCTTCAAGAAATATGGAAATATATAAGACAAAGTGCTGATCTTAAAAAGCAGTAGTCTAAAGTGGGAAATACAGGTATAAAAATGAGTTACAATAATACTGTATAGATGTATAAAAGGCATGTTAATATAGATAGAGTCAAGTTACAACATTGAGATAGTACTCAATTGCTAAGAAAATAACTCAGCTTTAATTTTTGGATCCATCCTAACAAAATGGACATATCCAGCATGAGAAAATTAAATTGTAGATGTTACACATCAGTACCAGCAATAAGATTGACTATACTTTACTGAGTCCTCATTATGTGTTAAGTTCTCTTCTAGACACTTTAAACGTTTCCTCGTAACTCTATGAGTTAGCTTCTTTTAAAACTTTCTTCCTGTTATTGAAACAGTAGTACTGAGAAATTTTTTATTCTGACCTTCGTTACACAGATAGTAAAAGGTAGAGCTGAGATTTGAACACCAGCAATCTGGGTACAGAGCCAATATGTTTAATATACAACACAGAATAACTTTGCCCATTCTATATAGAAACAGAGAAAACAAACGGAAATTTTCTTTTGGCATCTCATAGTTAGAAGAACCAAATAATGCTTTTTATAAGGGGACCGATGTTTAGACTACTAATCTTAGAGTTAGTAAATATATCTACCATGTAATCTCTCAGAGACAACTTTTAATTCAATCAACATATATTTACTGAGTACTCAATATATACCAGGCATTGTTCTAGACTCCTAGGATACATCAGGAAACAAAAAGGGAGAGATATCCTTGCCATTGTGGAATGTATATTATACGACACTTACATTCTAGTTAGTTTGAATTCCAAACAAAATAATGTGGCTGACCATGCTCAAAATGACACATTTTAAAAATTATGTAAATATTCAAAAATTATGTGAGAGGCTTGAAACAGAAAAAAGGCACCACGAACTAGTGTAGAACCTTTCTTAGTAGCAATCACCCATGTTTGCTAATAGTTTCCCATGACCTTTAAATAACTGTTAAATTGCATGAACTCAATTGCCATGTCAGTAGTTTCATATAAATAAAAAGAGCACTTTAAAGCTTTGAAGCCACAAGTCTCTAAGCTTTATCCCACAAATACCTGTTCCACAACTCTTTAAAGCCATCTTTTATTTATCCCCAACAACTAGTTGCTGTTTCTCCACATTTGCAACTTAACTCCTTATTTCTACTTGCGGTGTGCCATTACCTTAAGACATGAAGAGCTCTCTATCCTAAGCAAATACAGTTGGCATGATCACACTGGTGACTTGTTATCTAAAAAGATTTATGTGCTTATAGAGCCAAGTAGGTGACCGAATTTTGATAATTGAACACTGATATGGTTCATGTACTTGAGGTTAAAATGAAACTTAAGGTCTTAGAAATCTTTTTTATTATAATAATAATTATTTTTATTGCACCTTAAAAGCCAGAAGAACTCATGTGAGTTTGACCCTGGGCTTTCTCTCAGGCAACAAGGAATGCAAACTGCAGGTTGCCCTCCAATAGCAGTGTTTAACCTAATTCATGCTACTCTATAGAGCCCTAAGGTGACAATTATTTCTGAATTCCTTAATAATTGGTAGTCTGGTATGATGACAAAACCAGAAGAGCTGTGTGTGTATTTTTTCTGGCTGCCTGAAGAATCCCTCATGGCAGATGATAATATGTCACCCCTAATCTTATTTTCTATTTCTAAAATGTATTTTCATTAACCTTCATTTTATATTGTACACTTCATTCTGACATAAGATTTGCTTTGTTTCTACAGTAATTTTGAGTTACTTTATGGGATGCTAAAGTAATGGAATGTATTATCAGTGTACAAAAATGAAAAAACAAAGTCACATTCTACATAATTTGAGGGGAAAAAGTCCTCCCTGACTTTAAGTGAACTTTCCCACAAATTTCCAGATATGTAAATCCTGAAGGAGGAATGACGTTAATGTCATTTAATGCATCAATAAATATAGAAAAACAGATGAAGAATTCACCCAGATGTTACTTTCTATATAGTATAACATTTCAGATCGGGTCCTAGGAAGAAAGAAACTTTTCATGCTAATATGTGTGTGTGTATGTGTGCATGTGTGTGTATGTGTGTGTGTGTGTGTGCGTGTGTGCTAAAGGAAATATAAATAAAGCCCGGAAGCAATTATTTAATGGCATGCATATGCAAGAAAGTGTTGTCAGCAGTAGCACCTAGCACAGAAAGAAAGCTCTGTCAGGGAGGTATATGCCAAACAAGTCAATTTAAATTCAGCCAGTCAGCAAACACGAATATCTGTCAGTTTGCAAGGGGATATTTTGCTTTTCTTGGACAAACAATACTCTTTTTCTGTTATAAATGACATTACATAGCTTCACATAACAAGGTGCTTTAAACAAAGCACTCGCTTAGAGGAAGAAGCATTTCTTTGACAAGCTTGAGGAAATTGAAAGGAGGTAGATGGGTAAAACAAGGTAAAAAAAAAAAAAAAACTCACAAAACCTGCTTAGAATAACTCATTGATATGAGCAGCAGATTGACATACACAGGAAACAATTGTGATGGACAAAGTGGAGAAATGCAATATATGGCTGTTTTAATAACCCAGTCTGACCTCCTGTAGGAAAAAATGTAACCAATTGTGTAGAAATTTCATTCTTGATGGTAAACAAATAAAAATTGGGATGGACTAAAATCCCGTATTTCAGGTGAATCTTTAATTTAAATGACAAAACCCTATCTAATTAACTGGGCATAATGACATTTTCTTTAAATTAGACTCTATTTTGAATTAAAAGAGTTTTATTATAAACTGTGTGTTTTTGGTTTTTCTAAGTATATAGAAAGCTTGTATAATTCAGATTTACCAATTTCCTGATTTAATGTAGACTTTGGCTTTTTTATTAAAAACCTTTATATTAAAGCAAAAAAAAATAGTCAGATAAAAAGTATCTCTAAAATTATCACAGATGTTTTAAATAACAGAAGTTTCATAGATTACTTTAAATTTGTTCTTTATTACTATCAATATTATTAGTTAACATTTATTATTTACTATGACCCAGACATTGTGCTTAATGTTTTTATGTGAAATTTGCACAAAACTCCTGTAGTGTGGGCACTACACATCTTATTCCAGAGCTAAAAAATTTAATGCTTACAGAGGTTATCAATTGTCAATGTCTGTAGCTAGCATCTTACACAGCCTGGAGGTCTGTGTCTAGACTGCTCACTTTTAATCATCTTATTCATGAACATGGCTTCACACTTTGGGGACAATTCTGTCTTTTGCCATCGTCATCATAAAACTAATATGCAAAATTTTAGTCATCTTTTTTTGGGGGGGGGACTTAATATTTTAGCTTGATATAAGCTTTCCGTTAGAGTTTTCCTCTTTTAAATAAACACTTCTCATTACCAAGAACGGAGGGACAGCTATTCAAATTTGGGAGACAGCAACAAAGGCCTTTACCCCTTCTAGGAGGGAAGCACATAGTGATGCTTCACAATCAGTAGGCATTATTTACAGATAAATTGCAATGGAATTCCAATGGCATCGCATATTTTATTCACATTAAAGTCAAATGAGCTCATTGTGATTAATGTAACTACAGTGAATGCCAAGGAAATTAATAGCAATTATCTACTCATTGTAAAGGGTGGCTGATAATTAGTGCTATTATACAAAAAATGTACATTTTAAGTAATTATCATCATGCATTTGTTTGGTCCATTACAACGCTGATCAGGATGAGTTCATTTGACAATCATGCAGCCAGAACACACAAATCCACGAAGAGTCTGTGGTCTCAGGTTTGAGCAAAGAACAATTTTATGAAGTTTTTGTGATTCTACTTAAATATACATAAAACACAGTTTTCTTTCCTGAATATATTATTTTAGTAGTGTGTAATCACAAATAGTATACTTTGTTCTTTATTTTTAGTGCAAGACTTTTTCATAGTTATAGGGCAACATTCACACATTAAGACTTAAAAGCTAAGTATAAACTCTAACATATTCAAATATTTTATTATTGATTATGGTGAACATTCATTCACAGTTCTGTATAATTTTGGACAATAGTATAAACTTTAATGATAAGAGAAAATGTGAGAAAAAAATGAAGGTGTGTAACATGTATAATGATTTGTACTTTCTAAAGAAACATTTTAAGGGAATGGGTTTGTAATGTTGGAAAGAAGTTCTCTCTTTGTTTTTTAACCTTGACCAAGATTAAAGTTGATCACAATTAAAAGGTTCCTACTTAACTTAATCTCTTTGTTTCTGTGACCCTTCTGACTGAGATGATGTTTCTTATCTAGGAACAAATGTGGCACTTAAGTACATGGAATGTCATCCTCTCAGAAATAAAAATATATATCTATATATTAGATCATAAGTATAGTTATCTCCTCTTTTTAATTAAGTCATGTTTCTATTGTGGCAAGAAAAAAAAAACACAAATAACATGAAATCTACCCTAAAAGTAGATTAAAAGCATTATCAACCATATGTAAATTGTTGTATAGCAGATCTCTAGAACATAACTAAGTAAATTTTAATTTGGTAAAAGTTTTGTATGTTCTTTGTTGAATAATTTACCATCTTTTCTTAGTGGAATGTTTATGTTAGAAATCCAGGTACACTGCAGTTTTTAATTAATTCAGCCACCTATGAATCATGAATGGTTAGAAGTGAAGCATAGACATCATTTAAAAGATAAAGTCTTAAGGTTTACAGGGTTTAACATCCGTCAAAAGTTCATTTCCAGGAGTTCCCATCACAAGTGTAATGCAGCTGTTCCGTTTTGCTTTCCTCAAATGATTATTGACAAAGGAAACTACTCTGTGGCACCAAACAGACCTGTGTTTGCTGAGTAACCTGACTCTTTGTGCACAATATTATTTGTGAGTGTGCCATGATCTTCACTGCCTCAATTCGAAAACTTCTGATATCTTTTAAGCCAGAAATATTCCTAAGAGTATTCTCTACTCACTGCAATGCTGTATTTGCTCTCATTTGAAATGATGAATTTGTTATCTCTTAAGCAGAAAGAAGAAGGTTAATAGTTATTTTAGTTCTCTAAAAACTTCTTTTTATTAGGAAAAAAATTGAAATAAAATATCCCACAGGAAAATTAAATTTTATTTACTGATGTATAGTGACAGCTGCTGAGGAACACAATCAGAGTTCATTTCACTGAGTTTTTTTAGGGGAAAGGGGAGGGTGAGGATAGAAATTTTAAAAAATTAAAGAAATTTCTGTGACTAACAATGTACAAAACAACTATGTTTTAAAGTTTCTATTTGAAGGAATTGAAGGCAGCTGATTAATGCTACATGTTACTGGTTTTAACTTATTCCACTCTAAAAAATACATCATGACATATATAAGGTGAAATCCTGCAGGATCCTGTTTGGAGCATGGGCCCTGGAGTCAAGTTACCCGGGTCTGGAAGCTAATCCTATCACTTTCTCAGGCACCTTGGGCAAGCTAATTAATTACTTTATGACTCAATTTCCTTATCTATAAAAATGAGAGAAGGTATAATAGTTGTTTCTAACTCAGAGGTTTTTCTACATGCTGAAATATAAACTTGATTGAGTTCCAAGCACATACTACTCAGAAAACATTAATGTTAATCTTATTACTGGATGGTTATCTAAACCAGGATGCATAGTAAACTATAGCCACTGGGCTGGATACAGCTCACTGCTTGTTTTTATAAATAAAGTTTTATTGAAACACAACTAACTACATACCTTTGTTAACATTGTCTGCTTTTACTCAGTGGCTGAGTTGAGTATTTCTAAGTAGACCTTAAAGCCTACAAAGCCTAAAATAGTTACTATCTGGCCCTTCAGAGAGAAAGTTTAGCAACTTGTGACCTCTATGGTGGTAAACATTGGGTGCTTCCTAATGAAGCTTTAAATTAATACTTCAGAGATACTGGCACTGGTCCAAACAATCAGGAGGAGATTCTAGGACTGAAGAAATCTAAATGAAGTCAAACAAATTGCTCAAGATGAGTGTTCTAAAGAATGTATTAATGTAAAGAATCAAAGTTGTAATTCTTCTTCTAGTCCCTGATATCAGTTATAGTTCCGGTTTCATCTAAGCAGTTCCTTGCATCCAATCATGGGCGTGGGACTCTGGTAAATGTGACACTCATTGGATAATACTATATAGTCCTTAGCTATGTGAATATCCTCATAGGAAACTTTCTGACCTAAATGGCTTTCTCTCTTAATCACCTACCGTATAGCCAGAAGGCAGAAGAACCAGGATTAAAACTTACAAAATTCTTTAACCTGTTAATGTATCTATCCCTCTGGCTAACAGACAAAATGGACTTCTTTGTGGCTAACTTAGGTGCTCAAAGTTAAAACAGAACCAGATGGCCATGGCTAGGTGAGGGAGCAGTCAGGTACTCTGTGTTCTCAGAAAGTTGTCATAAAAGTGTCACAGGACCTTCTTTTTGACAATCAAGCCAAACCAGTTCTTGTTGTCAGTACCAAGATAAACTGTGGTTGGAACCCCCGCCATCACCACCACTGTTTGAAAGTAACATCTAACCAGAGATTTCTGTTTGGAGACAGAAAAGATACTTTTGATAAGTTTTCAACTGTTTTGTATTTTTTGAGACTTGTTTTGTTGCCTAACATTCTTGATCCTTGAGAATGTTCCATGTGCTAAGGAGAAGAATGTGTATTCTGAAGCTATTGGATGAAGTGTTCTCCAAATGTCTACTAGGTTCATTTGGTCTATAGTGCAGATTAAGTCTGATGTTTCTTTGTTGATTTTCTGTCTTGATGATCTATCCAGTGCTGAAAATGAGATGTGGAAGTCCTGAGATATTATTGTATTGAAGTCTATATCTCTTTTTAGCTCTAAAAATATTTGCTTTATGTACCTGGGTGCTCCAGTGTTGGGTGCATATATAAATATTTATAATTTTTATATCCTATTGCTGAATTGACCACTTTATCCTTATATGGTGACCTTCTTTGTTACTTTTGTAAAGTTTTTTGTCCTGAATTCTGTTTTTCTTTTATAAGTATAGCTACTACCACTATTTTGTAGTTTTCATTTTTATGGAATATCTTTCCCCATCCCATTGTTTTCAGTTTATGTGTTACTTTAGAAATGAAGTGAGTTTCTTGTAGGTAGCATATAGTTGGGTCTTATTTTTTTATCCATTCAGACATTCTATGTCTTTTGATTGGAGAATTACAGTCTATTTATATTTGATGTTATTGGTAGGAAAAGATTTACTACTGACATTTTATTTGTTTTCTGATTGTTTTTTTGGTTCTCTCTTCTTCCTTTCTTCTTGTCTCCCTTTGTATGAAAGTAATTTTGTTTGGTAGTATGTTTTAATTTTTTGGTTTTTATTTATTTGTGTATCTGTTTTAAGTTTTTTGGTTATCGTAAGTCTTGCAAATAACATTGTATAACCAATTATTTAATGGTGGTGAAAACTTAACTCTGATTACAAAGAAAAAACAAAGCAAAAGATACACAAAGAGAAAACAAAAAAAATTCTATAATTTAATTCCATTCCCCTGCTTTTTGACTTTTTGCTGTCTGTATTGATGTTATTTTTTACTATCTATCTCTTAAATATTTTTGTAGTTATTATTTTTTATAGTTTTGTCTTTTAGTCTTCTTACTAAAGATACAAGTGCTATACACACCACAATTGTAGTATTAGAGTATTCTGTATTTTTCTGTGTACTTACTATTACCAATAAGCATCATACTTCAGATGATTTCCTATTGTTCATTAATATTATTTTGTTTCAAATTGAAGAACTCCCTGTAGCATTTCTTGTAAGACAGGTCATCTGGTGTTGATGAATTCTCTCAGGTTTTTTTTTTTTTTTTTGGCTGGGAAAGTCTTTATTTCTTCTTCATATTTAAAGGATAATTTTGCTGTATATGATATTCTAGATTGCAGGGGTTTCTTTTCCTTCAGTACTTTGGTATGTCATTATACTCTTTCCTTATAATTTTTCCTCTGAGAAGTCTGCTGCTAGATTTATTAAAGCTCCTTTTAAATGTTATTTGCTTCTTTTCTCTTGCTACTTTTAAGATTCTTCCTTTACCCTTGACTTTTGAGAGTTTGACTAACATATGCCTTGAGGAAGTGTTATTTGTGTTGAATGTGCTTGGAGTTCTATGCCTTTTTTGTGCCTGGATATTTATACCTTTCTCTAGGTTTGGAAAGTTATCTATTATTATTCCTTTCAATAAAATTTCTATCCTGATCTTTATTTCTACATCCTCTTCAAGGCCAATAACTCTTAGATGTGCCCTTTTCAACTATTTTCTAGATATTGTGGGCATGCTTCAATTTTATTTTTTTCTTCTTTGTGTGTTTTATTATAGCCAGTCTTCAAGATCACTGGTTATTTCTTTTGCTTGATCAATTCTGCTGTTGAGAGACTCTGATGCATTTGTCAATTGAATTTTTCAGCTCCAAAATTTCTGCTTGAATTTTTTTTTATTAATTCAATCTCTTTGTTAAATTTCTCTGATAAAATTCTGAATTCCTTTACTATTATTTTGAAGTTCATGGAACTTCCTCAAGACAGCTATTTCAAATTCTCTGTCTGAAAAGTCACCTATCTCCTTCACACTGGGATTGGTCACTGGTGGTTTATTTAGTTGTTTGATGAGGTCATGTTTTTTGTATGTTCTTGCAGATGTTCATTGATATCTGGGCATTGAAGAGCTAGATACTTATTCTAATCTTCACAGTCTGGGCATGGTTAAATGCATCTTTCTTGATAAAGCTTTCCACTTATTCAAAGGGGATTGAGTATTGTGATCTAAGCCTGTGGTCACTGCAGCTCTATCAGCACTAGGGGGTGACATAAGCCCAGGAATGCTGCAACTCTTGCCAATTCCTAGAGGTATTGCCTTGGTGGGCTTGGGAAAGATAAGAGAATTCCCTGGGTTACCAGGCAAAAACTTTCACTCTCTTCCCTTTATTTTCTCCAATCAGAGGGAGTTTCTCTCCACATTGAGCTGCTTGGAATTGGGGGAAAGGTGATGCAAACAATTCTGTGACCACCACAGCTGGCACTACACTGGGTCACATCTGAAGCCAGCACAATAATAGACCTTGCCAAAGTCCCATGCTTGACTGCTGCTGCTGTTTATTCAAGACCCAAATGCTCTTTAATTAGCAGTTGATGAGAATAGGTGAGACTAGGTTCTTCTCTTCAGAGCAGTAGATTCCCTTCTGGCCCAGGGTGGCTCTGAAAATGCTTTCCAAAAGCTAAGGCCTAGAAGCAGGGGTTACAGGAATCTGCTTGGTGCTTTATTTTACCGTGGCTAAACCCAAGTTGTGAGACAAAGTCCTCTGTATTCTTTCCTCTCCTTTCCCCAAGAAAAAGGAGTATCTCCCTGAGCTGCATGGCCTGAAGTTAGGGGAGGGATGGTGCATGCATGCCCTTGGCTTCCACAGCTGGTGTCACACTGGGTTGTGTGCACCCCAAGTCCACTGCCTCTGAGACCAGCACAGCTCCAGGGATTACCTAAGCAATACAGTCCTTGTGCATCCCCTGTGACTGTCACTCAAATTTATTTTGGGCCCCAGGACATTTTAGTCAGCAAGCGGTGGAGTCAGCCAGGACTCAAGTTCTTCCTTTTGGGGAAAAGGATTCCCCTCTAGCCCAGGGTTGGTCTAAATGCTCCCTCCATGGGCACCAGGAGAATTCTGTCATGTGTTGTGTTCCCACTGTGCAGCACGGAGCTCTGATGCAAAGTCCTACATTCACTTCACTCTTCCTCCCCCAAGCACATAGATTCTTTCTCCTGATGGGAGTTGGGTGAGGGGCAGTATAGGCAATGCAAGACTGTCTTTCCAACATCTTCAATGCCTCTTTCCTTGATATTATTTTAAAATCAAGTACTGTGATTTCTCATCTGATTTTTTTTGTTCTTATGAAGGTTCTTTCCTGCATAAATAGTTGTTTATTTTGGTGTTCTGTTGGGAGTAGGTGATGGATGGAGAGTTCTGTTGGACCATCTTTCTCTAACTCCAACTCTGTGATTCTAATTAGAATTTTTGAAAGCCCCAAATACAATTGGGAACCTAAACTTTTAAAGAAAACTAATCTGAATACTTATCCAACATCTTCAAAAAGCTGGAAAGCTCTCAGACCTTATAACATTGAGTCCTGTATCTCCCTGATCCCCCACTTGTGTCCCACCTCCACTTTTCTGTTTTCACTAACCTCTTCTTCATCTGGAACATTGTGGGGACCTGGAGCTTTGGTACCATCATGGGCCCTTTGAGCCCCTCTGGCCTCTCCAGTGTTACAGAAAACTGGGTAAGTCTTTCCTGGGACTCAGACCTCCTCCTGCTTGGATGACAGTCCTGAATTTTATTCAGCTAGTTATTCTCATTCCTTGAGAAAGGCGTAAGTTTTTCCTTGAGGCTTTTTGTTTGTTTCAAAAGGGGGTCATTGAATTTTTTTTTCTCTCAAAAAGGGGCAATCTTCTTCTGGTTCTTCCCCATGTGCATATACATAAATTTATGTGCTATTTTTCCCATTAATCAAGCCTTTGGGCCTTGAATAAACATCAGCAGTAGTCAATGCACCTTCAGGAATAAAGGGGAAGCTTTCTCTTAACCCCTACAGTTTTGGGATTGGGAGTATGATCACCAAAGCCACTCTTCTGAAAGCTGCAGTGAAGGGAATCTAGGACCTGATAACCTGGCAGAGGAGTAAGAACTTCTTACCAGTCAGGCCCCTGACCTCCCTTTTTATGAATTCTGTTCAAGAAGATGGTAAAAATTACTGTTTGTCTCCTCTACAAAACTTTGATTAAGGGGGTAAAAGAATTTGTGTGACTAGTTTTTGGTATAGTGACTGCGGTGTACTTCTTAGTACTGAATTAGTTTCACTATTCAAATGAGTACACCATTGGAAATTCTCATGGCCAGAAGATGAATCCTTTAGACTAGGTTCCCAAATTTAAAAATAATTTTAGAAATCTCTCATTATAAAGAATTGCCTTATTTGTATCTATGAAAAGATTAAGTATTTTAGAAAATGACACTCAATAGTATCATAGCTAGGCTTAGGAATTCTCTTGACAAAATTAAAGAGCAAATATTTGACTGAAAACAAAGTTAAAATCTTTTATAGTCCCAAAATTGCTTGCTTTCAATCCACTGCAGAATTTATAAGAACAGGATGGAATTCTCCCCAACACATTTTACCAAGCAAACATAATTTTGATACCAAAACCAGGAAAGGATGCAACAAAAAAAGAAAACTACAGACCAATATCCCTTATGAATATAGATGCAAAAATTCTCAATAAAATCCTAGCAAATCGAATCCAAGTGCTCACCAAAAAAATAATCCATCACGACCAAGTGGGCTTCATCCCAGAGATGCAGGGATGGTTTAACATATGCAAATCTATGAATGTAATTCACCACATA
>CM052444.1:52576058-52602021 GCA_028533085.1 Varecia variegata | reverse complement strand
AAAAGATATTATTTTTTCTTTCCTACAGAGTGACAGGAAAATAAGAAAAATCAGACCATTGTGTCTAAACAAACAGGTTAAAGTAGGATAAAATGCATCATCTACAAAAGGAACAGCTTATGCTAAGCATTCTGTCACCGCTGCAAATGGTCCAGTCTCAAATGTGTCTTTACTCATATTGAAATAGGGTAGATCTCTCTATTCCAACCACAGGATGATTAGAATTCTATGGTCATAATATTTTTCAATTTTGGTGCACTACTGTTTCTAAATAGTACCTGTTGACTCAGGTAGAATAAGGGTTTCTAAGTACAAAGTAATACCTATTAGTACTCAAAGGAGTATAGGCATTTATTAACTTAGTGAAAGTTAATTCCTCTCTCCTTTAAATATGAATCTTCTACCCTTCTCGTGTTACTGCTATTGCCCTTTTGAAGAACCCCACGGGGATTGATTACGTCTATAATTCATGCAATAGGAGCAACTTGTTGTCAACTGACTGACAAGATACTGTCAGATGGGTCACTTCGTGACACATTTGAACTTAATTGGTATGAATTGTCAAAATCTTGGCAATGCTTCTGAATGCAAGAGTTTACGGATTGAAGCCAACAAATTATGTTACACCATAAAATCTAACTTTTTGAAAAACAGTACAGACCCGCAGAATCTTGTACAAACTAGAGAGACAGTTCAGCACCAATGCCCTCCTTGTTCATGCCCCTCTTACAAATTATACATTTATTGATATGAACATGTGGACACGATGCGTTGTGCCTAGCTATTCTTAAGAGAGAGACTGAAACTTGGGCCAAGTGACTTAGGAGGCCAAGCTACTGCGTCTGACTGTCTCAGCAAACAGATATGCAGAGCTGACACAGTGGCAAATGGCGCTGGGAGGCACAAGAAAATTGGGACAGAAAATGTGCTGGGCAAGACACAGAATGATTGATGGCATGCCTCTTTTGCTGGGTGCCATCTGTTGAAGACTACAAGTAGATAAGTGAATAAAATATAATTTTTAAATAGCTTGCTACTTTTATGAAATCAATCAATGTAATAGAACTTAAAAAGTACATGTTGAGTTGCCCTCCCAGATTCTAGTCCTTTTCTTCTGTCAAAAATATTTTTGGTAAGTAAAAAGAGGCCTTATGCCATATGTGTTTTAATATGTTAATTTTTAAAACATATTTTCTTTTCCTTCCCTAGTTGAGGAAAAGGGAAAATTCTATTGCATACATTCTATTTCAAAAATCATTTGAGAAATGATTTTCAGAACAAGTGATTTCCCATTTTGCAGTTGATTATTTAATTCACCAACATTCCCTAGTGTTCAAAGCCATAACTTTAATTTAGAGTAGAAACCAAATAGGCAAAGCATACTAATAGCACTGTGCATTTTAAATACAGGGATTGTGAAAACCTTGTTGTACCTGTCATTGATGGGGTCCTTAATTTGAGTAAGGTTTCTTAACAACTTACATGTTTTATAAAACCTGCTTTAATTTTCCAACCCTTGCAAACCATCTTCCCTCCCTCCCTCACTTTCATAGAGAAAAAAGGATTTCACGAATACACCTGAACCCACTGCTAACATTAAATTAACATTAGAATATTTTTCAATAAAATACCACCAATGTTTTTTATAAAATGAGTACACTGGAGAAGTCTCATATATTGATGCTGGAGTGAAGCTTATATTACACATATTTCACATAAAAATATGCATCATTATTGATGAAGGCAAAGTTGTGTCTACATTTCCATAAGGAATTTGCATAAATCTCCACAGCAATAGGACTTTAAAATAGTCTATGAATTTTTTTTTTTGCAAGTCAAGTTCCTATAATGAATTTAAAATGAGGTAGGTTAGGTCTGTGCTACAAAATGAAAAATCACATAGATTTAATTGCATGGGTTAGAAAAGGAATAGGGAGATGACTTATTCCATTCTTTCATCCATATGTTGAGGATATGTATACTGATTTCTAATATTATTGTGGATCAATATCAGAATTAAGGGAGCATTTTTAACAGTGAAAAATATATGAATAGTAAATATGAGATCATATTATATGAGTATTATCTCATATGATCTCATAAAATATGAAATCAGTATTATCAAAAGAAATTTAAACTTTACTAAATTTAATGCAACAATTTATAGCAATTATAGCTCTTTGTTAAAAAGCAAAATTTCATTAGCTAGGTAATTGTTCCTAGAGAAAAAAAGAGTCTTAATATCTCTAATGAATTTATAAAGGTATTGCTCTGAGGCTTGAAATTACCAGACAATGCCTTCTATAAATCTGATTTTAGAACAAAATGTAGGTTCAATTTTGTTTCCTGTTCCCTGTGTCTCAACAATAAAATGGGGGGCCTTTATGATCAATTCTAAAGCACTTATAGAGGAAAATAAACTATCAAAAATACAAACCTGGTAAAAATGCAAAAGCCTAACTGTATACTACCAATCTGAAAAGCCAGAGATTTTTTTTTTTTTTCTTATAGTACCCTAATTAATTAAAGCCAGAAAGATGTTTTTTTGAGACAGGGTTTTGCTATGTTTCTCAGGCTGGTCTCAAACTCCTGAACTCAAGTGATCCTCCCTCCTCAACCTCATGAGTACCTGGGATTACAGGCACGTGCCAGAAAGACTTTTAAAAGAAATTTTACATTTGTACAGAAATCAAGTTCAAACCCGGTTCTTTCCTTTTCTGATGTCAGTGAGGGTCTTACAGAGCTTACTCTTGCTCTGATTTATTCCAGCATGTTGAGCTGTGCTGAAATTAATTTTATCAAGATACTTAATAATAATTTACTACATTAATCCAGACCTAGCCATTAATTCATTAAATATTTAATATTTATTGAGACTCTACTAGGTGCTCTGCAAGGCGATGGGTTATGATCTAGGCTTGAAGATATAAAAGATAAAATCCTTATGTACCACAGGAAACAACGTTAAAAAAGTAAAGAAAGAAAAATAAAAAATAAAATTCCATTTAAAACACATAAAAAAAGCATTTTCTTGATCCCTACCCAACTAACTTCATTACAACTATTGTAAATAAACATGTGAATAGATACATAAATAAATAATTACTAAAAATTATGAAAAGTGGAACAGCAGCATCATGTAGAAAACGCACCAATGTGAGATAAATTGTAGTGATGTGCATGTGTTTGAGATTGCACAGCAGGAGTGTTGCTTTAAAGATGCCATTGATGGGCTCCAAATTGCCAAACTAACTATGCCTGCTTTTTGCTCTAACAAAAGGAAGATGCTGCTGAGAGGAGTGGACAGTAGACAATGTGGCTGCACTGCAGGAAATAGTCAGAAAAAGGAGAAAGTAAGTACAGTGTCTGGGAGAGAGAAAATAGCATAGATTTATTACCATAGTCTAGGGGTATATTCTCCCAGGTGTGGTGGTAAAATGTAAAAATCATATTTAAAATTATCCAAAATTTGTTAAAAACTAATAGTGAACACATCTATTAGGAGCAGATAAGAGTCTGGAAGGCAAAGTTGGAAGAATAGGAGGGCTTCTGTGTTACCCTTATTTTATTCTCTTCTATAATGCAAATGGTGTGGATATACACACATGCACAAATATTATTAATTAAACCTGCTTCCACATTCTACTTTAAGAGTGTATACAGGTAGGAAGCATTGGCCTGCCCGGTATCATGGCATTTGCAGGTGCCCTGGGAAGAGCTGACCCATGATTGTGGTATTTGTCAAGTTGACATCATAAAATCAGGAAGTCAAAAGGATTGTAAGAATAGACATAATGAGGAAGTTCAGAAGAGAACCGCCATTGAGAAGACAGATAAGAAAGAAGTTCTAATAATTAAATTATACTAATAGAAACAGCATGTGAATAGTTAGATCTAAGCCACTCTCGAAATATTTAGCTGAGTGTCTTATACATGTTAGATGCTCAGTCAATAAAGATGGGTATCTGTATCTTGGTTTCTAGATTCAGCTCTCTGATGAAAGAAACCAGAGCTTCTTGAACAGATGGCTGATTCCAGAGCTGGGCTAGAGAAATTATAAGCTAAACCTGAAAAATCTTTTTGTGCCAGAAGAAAGGACATGACCAAAGAAGGGGTATCATGCCATCATGTCAAAAGGACACAGGAACCAATTTAAGGGCATTTGTTCTACCAAAAATGAGACAACTGGAACATCTATATAAATGGTGATAAGTATCTATCACAACCCATTGAATTTTGGATTTCTTTTTAAATTTTTTTTATTATTTTCTTTAGAGATGGTGGGTCTCACTATGTTGTCCAGGCTGGTCTTGAACTCCTGGCCTCAAGTGATCCTTCTGCCTCAGCCTCCTATAAATTTTGGATGTAAATAGGATGATTGAATAAATTCAAATGGGGTCTATGGATTAGATAGTAGTATGATATCAATGTTAATTTTCCCATTTTCATGATTCTATGTGGTTATGTATGCAAAATCCTTGTATTAAGAAAATACACACTGTAGTATTTATGAATAATGGATCATATTCTCAAAAGGTCAAGAAAAATAATAATACATACAAATACACATAGAAATATAATGATGAGGCAAATGTGGTAAAAATATTAACAATTTGAGAATCCAATGAAAGACATAAAAAAGGTTTTTGTACTATTCTTGTATCTTTTTATGTAAGCTTGAATTATTTCAAAATAAAAGTTTAAAAAATTAAATAAAGGAAAAAATATACTATAGGTCTGTTGTTCATACTGAAAATCCCTAACTTTGAGTTTATCCATGATTGGTTTCTGAAAAAGGCTGAAGTTTACGTCCAGCTAAATCTGTTTTTGTAGTCTGTTTCAGTAAGTTATTTACAAGGCAGACTTGGGAAGGTTTATGAAAGCGTTTGTCTTGGGGACCAAGCGAAATATTCGAGTTCAATTTTGGCAAACAAAACAAAACTGTTATTTCACTTTAAGGTATATTTACCATTTTGAATAAGATGGCATGAGACATTAGTAAACATTTTTGAAAAAGAACAGTGATATTTCCTCATTTATACTAATATTTAGTGTGAAAAAGACAGAAGGGGTAGCATTTAGCATTTAATGACGCTTTGAATGATGCTTAGAAACCAACAAACTCTAAGGTCACTGGTGAAAAAGAACCTTCTTTGGAGTATGAGATATTAAAGACTTTTTTTGAAGAAATTATTTTTTAAAGACTTTAAAGGGCCATCTTTGGGGTCCATAGACACTGATTCCTACAACATGTACCGTGTCCATCTCCTTCTATGTCACAAGAGCGATTATTCACAGGCTATCTCTGAGTTATTAAGGAATACCCAGTCACATCTAAATATTTATTTCACAGATGGATATTTGTAATAGGAAAACTTCCATGAAGTAGTTTAAATTTAAACGTACCAGACATATCTGGTACAGATAGTACAGACAGTAACACTTATAAAAACACTAACGTTACAGACAGTAACACTTATTATAAATAAGTTTAAAACAACAGAACAAACATCAAAGAAGGGATAGTTATTAATTTTATATATTTTTGATGTAACGTGAGTCATGGTCTACTTCGCTTGAAAAGGTAAATTACAGGCAACAAGTACCCATTGTTGCAAAGGGAAATATATGCAATAAAAAATTAGTGACAACTATATTTCTATAGTAGAATATGAGATTATTTGTCTTTCTCTTATTTTTTCTATTTTCAGCAATATTAATTTTCACTCTGTTATAATTGCATGATTATATATTTATTATAGTATATACATATATATCATATTCTAGTGATTAATGCCTTTGGCTATGTAGGAATATCTTCTAAAATTCTTATTTTTTGATAATTCTAGAGGTTGAGGTTTTACTGTGTGGAAGGGTATTGATTACTGAAATAGAGCACACACTAAAACTGCATGCTATTTAATCCACATAATTAAAGCTGAGAGGATAATCAATAATTTATTTAGCCAAACTTTCCAGTAGAGACAAACTATACAGAAGACATATATAATGTTATGAGAAGTTATCCTAGACTTGAATTGGCAGATTTCAAGCATGTCTTTTCAAAGCTCTCACTGGAAATAAATACTGAATATCAATGAAAGTCGTTTTTATTGTTGCTCCAATAGACATTATGTGCAGAAAACATAAATCACTTTTTATATGCATAAAAGTGATTTCATACATGAAATTATATGCTCACAAAAATTTCTGGTGGGTTGCAAGAGTATGTGTTACCCTGGGCCTTCAGGTCCCTTAAGTCTTGGGACCCCAACACTGAAATGGTCCATCAGGGATACCATTTCTGCCAGAATCAGAAAGAAGAACAAAGAGACTTTATTAGAGAGACTCTCTTAATTATAATTAAGGAATTAGGGAGCTACTCTTACCACTGAGCATTCATGACCAATGCAACCATGACCATGCATTACAACAACAGCCAAAGGGTGGAGAGGAGATGCTATAGATTTAATGTTTGTGTCCCCCCCAGAAAATTTGTATGTTGAAATCCAGACTCCTAATGTGATGATATTAGGAGGTGGAGCCTTTGGGAGGTAATTAGGTCATGAGGGTGAAGCCCTCGTGCTTGGGATTAGTGCCCTTATAAAAGAGACCTCAGAAAGCTCTCTTGCCCCTTCTGTTATGTGAGGACAAAGGAGAGATGGCTGTCTGCAAACCTGAAAGAGGATACTGACTAGAACCTCAACATGCTGGCAACCTGATCTTGGACTTCCAGCATCCAGAACTGTGAGGAAAAAAGTGTTTGTTGTTTATAAACCACCTAGTCTATGATACTTTGTGATAGCAGCCCGAACTGACCAGGATGGGAAAAACTTCACTAATTTTTATCTTCCAAATCAAGAGCAAGTACATGTGTATAAAAGGAATTATTTCATATCTTTATGCCCAAGAGCAAGAAGTTCTGGGATATGTAGTTTCAATTGTTCAACATGTGCTATAAGGGAAGGTATATCAGAAAGCTGGGTCATTGAATTGTGTTCACTATTACTATGCTTACTTATTCCACTGTTCTATTCAGACTTTCAGAAACATACCTCAAAATCCTTCATAAAACCTTAGTGGGTCACTTTGTAAACCAGTCATGATCTGGCAACCTGTTTTCTCCCACCAGTTTTCCTGCTACCCATCTTCTATTTGAAATCTTTCCTGTATCCCAAATGATTTATCTTCATTTTATTCCTCATCTTGTTACCCAACTTCTTTTGAATATGAAAATATTACCCCACAAAAGATAGTTTCTGCCTATACCCATTTCTGAATCTTTCTGTTCTTCAGGATTTGACTCAAATTATAATGCCAGGATACTATTCTAAAAACACAAGCAATTCCCCTTCCTCTACATTTCTACTTTGATCTTAGTTTGCTTTCCAAGGGTGACTGTCTTTTTTTCCCTATTACATTTCACAGGCTTTAGAGAACCAACTATGCTTGATATTTATTTCAGCTTTCTCCATATCAACTAGCATAATGTTTGTACATGTTGGATAATAAATATTGTTACCTTATTCAATCAAGTAATTTGGTTAAAAACATGATATTTTGAAAAATTCTAAATAAAACTAGATTATGTTCAAAGTGCCTTAGCAAAATAAACTGAGGTCAAAGTTTTCGAGGAAAAGGATAGTTTTATATAGTGATAAGATTATTTCTATTGTATCCAATATTACAATATATCAAATAAGAGGACTATGTAGACATAAGAGTGCTTGATAAATGTAGCTATAAAGGTTTATGACTAGATGATTTTTGTGAACACAGAAAATATTTGTTTAGAAGACTATAATGACTCTTAGACTTAAGGCCCATCATTGAGCAAAATATAAAAGTGATTGAATATTAGAAATTTGAGAAATGTTCTCAAAATGCAAATCTGCTTGACTAGTTTAAGGGGCTCCAGAGACCTATCCCTGAAGACATTAAGAATTGAATTGCACGCACTTGAAGCTCTGACTCGGGGGCGGGGAAGGGGGAGCATGGGCAATATATATAACCTGAACTTTTGTACCCCCATAATAAGCTGAAATAAAAAAAAAGAAAAGGTTTGGGGAATGAAATAAAAAAAAAAAAGAATTGAATTGGAGAAGAGATTACTGATTATACCAAGAAAAAAAATGTTGAATTTAAAGGAATAAGTCCAGATGACCCTAATTAGGTCAATCTGATTTCTATGGTATATCCATTTTATTTCCAGATGTTTCAATTCCCAACTGAAATACTTCTGGCAAATGAACTGTGAAGCTACTGGTGTTATTTATTTATTTAGTCATTTATATATCTATTCATTTCTTTTACTTTTAGCTGAATAATGAATTTTAAGAATAACTTTTGGCAAGCTATGTAAAAACACTGTGGCATATATATTTGCAAATGTATATCACTAGATGCAATTGTAGGACTAATGTTGGAATTGAGCAAGAAGCTGTGCTCTTCATTGTGCCAGCTAAAGCTAAGATGACAGGCTTTATTTCAATTTAAATAAAACCTGAAGGTAGAGCTGTGGAGAGCTGGCTCAAACTGTCTGGCATTCTGCCTAGAAGAGAATCTTTGATAGTGTTCTTCTTTAGACTATATTAGCTTCACCACTTTTTCTTAGTTAACATTAAAAATTTAATTCTCCAAACAGTATAATTCATCAGGATTTTGCTATTGTTTCATCTGCTTTCTTCTTTCCCACATTTTATAAAGCAGTTTATTCAAATCAAGAACCTTGAATTTTCAGAGTGAATAATCTACATTTTGCTGACAGTTTTCCTTTCTGAATTCAATATGATATTGTCATTCAAAACTTGGAAGTGCCATTTAATTATACACTACTGCAGAAAACTGAGCTCAGGGTGGTAAATATTCCCAAAAGCTAATGGAGACTTTTAAAAAAATGTGTTTCTTAACTTTATTTTCATGTAAATTTTCAGGGGCTGGGGGTTATCAGTCAAAGTGAAAGGTGGATTAAGAAGCATTCGTAGGTTGTGATCTGCTTAAGAGAAAAACAGTCTGCATTACATTTGCTTTATAGGAAGAAAGTACTCTCTCCAGAAAAGTGCTTAGAAAATGTAAAGGGAAAAAATTCATAATTCTACATGGACTAGTTTTACATTTGTTATTCGTTTTGAGCTTGTGGTTTCTCACATCTTGATGTACAAGCAAAACGACTTTCCCACGCCCCAGAGTCAGGACTCTGGAGTTGCTGTGCCTTTTCATGCATGTATTCTACCACCACCCCCTTCTAAAATGTAGCTTCAGAAGATCACTAACAGATATTATCACATTCTAAAAGTAAAGTGGTTCAATTAATTTATCTCTGGACATCTTTTGATGATTACATGATTTTATTAAACAGATTTCTCAGAGTCATTTAAAATCATATCAGGGTATCAGCCCTCTGCTCAATTCCCTTAGACTTCCATTTTATATAACGCTGTTGCCCCCTTTATCAGTGTTTGGGGACAGGAACCACTAGAGATTGACAATTATGTTATATTTAGGATAAATAAGGGTCTCTACCAATATTGAAGGGAAAATTTCAGTTGACAAATTCAAATCACCCTTCATTTCTCACCTTATATCTGATAATTTTTGTTTCTGCTCCGAGACTTAGCTTAAGTTGCACTTCCTTACAGGGTCAAATTTCAATAAACAGTGCTCACTTATTGCTTATTCTATAGTTGTTTTCCTCTTAAATATTGCTTTAGTTAAATCTCTATTCCTCTTTCAACTTACTTGGCTTCTTTGCATTTTTTTAAACTTTGTGCACCAAATATTTAGTGATCACTTACTACATGCCGGATACCACGTTTGGATGTTGTGATAGATGTGCTTTTAGTTACTACGCTTTTCGTTCCAAGTAAAATAGTAGAAATGTGAGAGGAGCCAAGGATTTTCATGTGTTGCTTCATAGTTATGTTTTGTTTTGTTTTTCCTGGCAGTGAGAAACCCCTCAGCTTTCTCTTAATCTGAATGTCCAAGGCTATAAATACTCTTGCCAACAAAAAAGGACTTCTTACAGGAAGAAAAGTAATATAGATTTCAAATTAAATATGAAATTTTCTTACTAGGATATAAATGTGGTTAACAGATACAACATAGACTTCTATACACTAACTTAACGTCAACGAATAAGGATTTGTAATCCAGAATTTAATAACTGAATGAATCCAAATGTTGGCAACTTAATTAAAATAAAGGAAGACACTGAAATTCTATCTGATGGAATATTCTTTTCAACATCTTTTTAATAAGCTTCACAAGGTCTCTTACCAGAATTTCTAAATGGTAAATGTCATAACTTGGTTCCTTCAAATGCATTATCAGAGAAAAAGATTTTAGTGCAAGAAGTTCATTTGGAAGTATGGTAAGGGAATAAGAAAGTGAGACAAAAAGGGAGAAAGTCAATGGATGGTTTGTTGATGAATAGGTTATTGCTCTGGGCACCAAGAGCAGATCCCATAAGCAAGAATCTGAGAGAATATCACTGAGATGCAGAGGAGTTGCATTATTCATCTACCAACTTTTGTCTCTCATTGGTGGATTTGCTCCTGGGTATGTGTGTGAAGATACAATCTACCTGAAAAACTTCAGGCCCCTGAGCATGGGGCAGGGTTATACCTGCAGCTTGGGAAAGCTCCCCAGCAAAAAGAAGCAGATTCTTGAGGTGAGAACCTACTTCTGGGTAGAGGAATTAGTCACTGAAGGTGCAGAGTTGGTAGAAGCAGTTCAGCAGGAAACTAATCGTATCTGCCATGGTAATATTGACAGAAAGAACAACTACTTCTTGTCAATAATTTTATCTACTTTAGAAATTTAAAATATTATAATTACATTCAATCTTTATGTCTCAAAAGCTTTTAAATGTACATTATGTAAACCAGAAAACATTTGGTGGAAATTTTGAATACAGGTAATACTCTCTTGGTAGAATCACTGCATATTATAAAATATTACTAAATTCTAGATTTTTGCATTAATATATTTGACTAAGAGTTTTTCCTGAAGATATTATTTTTATTTAAATAGGAAAAGATTTAGGTGATTTTCATTAGATGTATTAAGTCCTATCTTTTAAATATTATGATTTAAAAAACAAAAAAAAATTCAATAACACAGTTACATTATATTTGATGTCTAAATTTGAAAATGCCTTCAAAAGCAAGCTAGAGGGATAGACTTCCAGAATGGTGCTATGAGTTTTGTAGTAGAATCTAACCTGAGTGAAGTAACCATTTACTGCTAAAAATTATTTAAAAACAAAACAAAAACAGAGAAAAAAATGCAACTAAAGTCTATGAAAATTATCCCAAAGGCATGCA
The DNA here is from genome assembly GCA_028533085.1 of Varecia variegata. Classification (NCBI taxonomy): domain Eukaryota; kingdom Metazoa; phylum Chordata; class Mammalia; order Primates; family Lemuridae; genus Varecia; species Varecia variegata. The sequence continues at coordinate 52,590,697 of CM052444.1, read as the reverse complement.
GCAAATGGAGGAACATCTATTCATAGAAATCACTGAATCTCAGTAAGAACTTTGAAAGTCTGTGTCATTTAAGATCTGCCTCTGTTACCAAACCGAACTTGGGTTCACTTGCCCAGCACACAAAAAAAACACTGACACAAGGATTAGCAGAAAGAAAAAGAGAGGCATTTATTGCAGGGCACCGAGCAAGGAAGATTGACTGCTAAAACTTAAAACCCACCCTCCCCAGTGACTTACAAGCAAGGGTTTTTAAAGGCAGGGGTACATTTCAGGAAAGCAGAAGTTAGCCAGCAGAATTATAAACCAATGCACAGAGGTTATATGTTGATTTGTCCCCAAAAGGTAGGATATCTTGAAGCAAGAGCTAGGTCATAGGTGGATTTAGAGACACTTTGATTTGCAATTGATTAAGGAAGCAAGTTTTTGCCTAAAAAAACTTGTGGTCAGCAGAAAGGATATTAAGGTTTGGCTTTAACATAGATTACTTAAGACAAGGAAACTTGTTGATTTGTTGATTATCATGTGGTGTTATGCCAGAGTCAGGTCACAAAAGCAAGCCACAATATATTGGGTCAGAATGACCCAGTTTAGCAGGATCCATGACGTATATGCATGACTTTCTCTAGGTCCCTTAGGAAGAAATTTAGAACAAGGAATGGTGGTTAAAGTTCAGTCCTCAGTTTCCCTTATCTGAGCTCTAGGTATTAATAACTGCATTCAGCATTTTTCATTCAGTGGGGGTCTGGATTTCTTTAATACAACTCCAGAACATATGCTAAACTGTTATCTTTTAGTTTTTATAGGGAACCAAAACATCTTATGACTGTTAAGAGAGAACCAAAACATCTTATGACTGTTAAGGGAGACACTTAAAAGAGCTTTCTAGTGTCAGAGCAGCCTAAAAGACTGGCAACACCTTGTACCTGCAAAGGGGCACTATTTTAACTGGATCAGAAGTGGAACAATTTAGGCCCTGGGACATTATTTGAAAGCACTATAGCAATCAGCTAGCAGTTGGTGGAAGAATCATAAGGTTCATAAATTTGAAGAGGAGAGCTCTTTCTTATAAAAGGTTGCAGCCTGCAGGCTGGTCACCCTGCAGGATGGGAAGCACAGCCTCCAGCAGAACCACAGGTGGGCACTTCAAGGGAGGGAAGAGTGAGAAAGGAACTTACACTGAGTGGGTCAGCTAAGTACACATATTCAATGAGTTGTAGGAGAAGCTATGGATATTCATGAAGGAGAGGTGCACACATGAGTAGTGAGCAACCATGCATGTTACATATGCCCCATGTTCATTAGGGGTGGAGACTTAACATTTAAATGAGTTAGAATTAGATTCTATAAGTCAAAAAGTAAAACAGAGGACACAGGGGCAATCTGTGTGCAGCTTCTGTAAACTGACCAGAAGCAGTCAGTGGTCTGTGGGCTCTTATCAGAAAAGAATGCTGGTCACTTGTGTAAATCGGCAGTGGAGCAAGTCCTTCACGGGGGCTAGTTTTGCTTTAACTCTTAGGCAGGAAAACCTTATAGTGGTAAGTGAGGTAGGGGTATAATGAGGAGTGCCTGCCTTCCATCCCATCATGTTTGGGGAATCAGTGCTTAAGGTATCGCTGGGTCCCCATGGCCAGGGAGGGGTCCATTCAGTCAGTTGAGGAGCTTAGGATTTTATTTTTATTTCTCAACATTAACAAAGAGCAATCTAAAAATAATATTAAGAAAACAAGTTCATATGCAACAGCATCTGAAAGCATAAAATACTTAGGATTCAACTTAACAAAGTAAGTGAAATACTTGGACTCCGAACACTGTAAAAGTGTCATGAAAAAAATTAAAGAATATATAAACCAATGGAGAGGTAGTCTGTCTTCATAAATTAAAAGACCTGTCAAGCCAAATAATTGATTGAGATAAAAATCTCAGTCAATGGAGGTTTATTAAGTGAAGATTTTGAGGATATACCGGGCAAAAACACAAACCGCAGACAAGCTGTGGCTGTTTTTCCAAAGCAGAAGTTGGAACCTTCAGCATTTTAAACCCATGCAGAGAGAAGGAAAAAGGGGGGCGGGGAGCATATGGGAGAGAGGTACTGATGAGGTAGTTCTTACATTCTTGTGAGGCCCAAGAAATCTACATTTTATATGAAGCAACGCAGAGAAGGAAGCATCAATTAATTATGTAATGTCCCTGAGCAGGTGGAAGAATGTCTGACTCTGTATTGTCTCCAGTTCTGTTACCTGTAAAATAAACTTGTAATTCATTATATCAGTATGGAATCAAACAGGCTTTAGTTTTAGATACTAGACATAGGTATAATTTGTATGTCCTTGCTTGTGGGAGATTAGCAAGAAATTTCCTTAATGAATGATCTATGGGGCCACTTCTTCACAGGTGCCTGAAGTTTTTACCTTCACTTTTGCATAAGGAGTGAGGATGAGGGGGCTGAGACTTTGATTTTCTTTTTGCAGACTTAATATTGTTTAAATACAATATTACCCCCGTTGATACGTAGATTCAACCCAATCCCTATCATTACCCTATCATTACCCCTATAGGCTTTTTTCCCCCAGAAATTGACAAGCTGATCCTAAAATTCATATGGGAATGCAAGAGACACAGACGAGCCAAAACAATCTTAAAAAAGAAAAAAAGTTAGAGAGATCTCACTTCCCAACTTCTAAACATGCTAAAAAGTTACAGTAATCAAGACACTGTGGTACTGGCACAAAGGCAGACATGCTATTGAAGGAATGCAGAGAAATTCACCCCAATGTATGGCTCTCTGGTATAATAAATATTTTGAATTAAATGCCCTTTGTCAAGTCATGGTCTGTTCAGTTTGGTTCTTGGCGCACATTTGCAGAAAAATGACAAGACGCACTGATAGCAAAGCAAGCCAGAGGCAACGTTTATTAAGAAAAACCAAGACACATTCCTCACAGACAGCAAATGGGCCCTATTGCTACAGGAGAACCTGACTGTTAACTAAATTTTATTTTATATTGTCTGGCTTGGACCCTCCCTGGCAAGCGTGGCTCATGAGTCACCTTGAAGGACAGCTGTTAGTTATATATAACCTGAGTCTTGTGCATGCAGATTTTCCATGAGCCTCCCTGAAATGCCCACTTGCGTGGGGGTGTGTGGGGGGGGGGCGCGATGCAGATTTACTCTAATGACATGATAATTGGACCGAAGTTACTTTTGGTCATCTTCCAGACCCAACTTCACCCGCACTGCTTGACTTTCTGGGAATTCCTTCTTCCGGGAATCCCGGCTGCTTTTGCCGTTAGCATACTGAGTTCTGATTGGCACTGCATTCCTCCTCGTCCTGCTGTGATTATCTGAAGGAGGCCACTTGTCCCCATCATCCCTGTCCCAGGAGAGCCAGAGGACCCAATTATCTACCTAACACCTTTACAAATCAACAGAAGCTGGAAGAGACTTTTCCCCTATTTACTTAAAGATCAGAAGGACTCATCAAGGAGAATACTTGTTTTTTCTTCCTCTCCCTGTAATCTCATTATCTATTGCAGAAAAAAAGACCAAGAATGTAACCAAACCTGAATAGACCCATTCACAAAATAATGTCCATCTCCCAGGCTCATTCAATTTCCAAAGAGAACCATTTACAAATTAATCTCTATTCCCCCATCCTCCCAAATATCCATTTACTCTTCCTAGTAATCATTTATTATCCCTCAAAAGAATTACCTATATTCCCCATCTTCTCTAAAATAAGGATATATAAATAGCTGGGCCCCATTGGGATATGAGTTAATAACTCTGTGATCCCCCATATATGCTAATGCATTCATATGCCACTTCTCATATTAATTTGCATATTAGGAGTTGATTTTTTTAGTGAACCTTCAGAGGGGCAAAAAGGAAATTTTGCCCTTGGCCCCTATACTATCAAGGGAATAGAATTTTATAGTCAGGAAATAAACCTTTATATTTATGGTTAACGGATATTGAACAACGAATAGATAATTAACAATGATGCCAAAACAATAAAATGGGGCAAAATAATCTTTTCAACAAATAGTGCTGGGACATGAAAAAAAAAAAAAAAAGGACAGAGAGAGAAATTTGACCACTTTTTCACATCACACATCTAAATTATCTTACAATAGACCAGAGATCTTGGTGTAACAGCAAAAACTCTAAAGTGTAGGAATAAATCCTTATAAATTTTAATTAGGCAATAATTTCTTAGCTAAGACAACAAAAGCATAAGCAACAGAAGAAAAATAGCTAATTGAAGTTTATTGAAATTAATTAAAAACTTTATTCTGCAAATGATACCATCAAGAAATTGAAAAGACAACCCACTGCATGACAGAAAATGTTTACAAATCATGTATCTAATAAGGGACTTTTATTCATAATATACAAAGAAGCCTCACAACTCAACAATAAAAAGACAAACAGCCTGATTAAAAAAGTGGAAAAAGTATTTGAACAGACATTTTCCCAAAGAGATATACAAATGGCCAATAATACATAAAAAGATGCTTAACATCATTAGTCATTAGGAAAATGCAAAGCAAAACCAAGATGAAATACTAATTGACACCCATTAGACAGACAATAAGAAGTGTTGGCGAGGATGTGGAGAAATTAATACCTTCTATATTACTGGGGGGAATGGAAAATAGTGCAGTTGCTTTATAAAATAAGTGGGCAATTTCCCAAAATGTTTATCATAAAGTTCCAATAAGATACAGCCATTTCACTTGTAGGTATATATACCCAAGAGCAATGAACACATAAATGCACACATAAACTTGTGCACAAATTTTAACAGAAGCATTACTTACAATAGCCCAACAGTGGAAACAACATATATGTCCATCAACTGATGAATGGCTAAATAGTGCTTCCCCTATGTATAGAATTAAAGGTTAAAACTATTAATTTAAGTAGTTTTCTAAATACCCAAACAGTTTTACTTAAGAGACCCACCATTTGGAACTAAATCCCTTGGTAAACTATCCTATACATTTGTAATAATGGAAATCTCTGCACAGTCCAGGGCTCGGTCAAGGAGAGTGGAATGCTGTGTCCTCTATCATTTTCTAATGGATCTATGCAAATGACCAGTAGACCAAAGTATTGTCATTTATTATTACACTCTGCCTTCAACATGTAGAAGAGTGAGGAACATCAAAAGCTTCACTGTTTCCTGCTTAGGCAATGTAGGCCCGGGGGTGTCTTTATCCAGTAGATCAATGTATTAGAGCCTTGGGAAAAGAATCAGATTAATCACCTATGGATTACTACAAGATATAACTGTACTTCTTCATTGAAGAGTATAAGCAAGTCTATAATACATCATATGAAATGAAATATAAAACTCTGGTAAATCTAACATTCTATCATTGTTTTAAAACCACTCTGCTTCAGGCAAAGATCACTAATTTGGTCTCCCTCAAAAACCTAGGCTTAAATTTGACAGCTAAAGCTTTAGGACATGAAGAGGTGGGTAGAAGCTAAAACCCAAGGCTGCGTAATTCATCTACAGTCTGAAGCCAAGTGCCGTGGACAATAGAATAAAAAACAAAGTCTAACCTCACTAGAAAATTTTTCTCACCATTATTTACAGGGACCCTAATAATATTACTTAACAATACATACAAATGAGTTGATGAATAAATATCATATGCAAGCCACGGAATTTCCCATTTAGAACCTAAAAACTTTCAAAAGTACAGTAGCTTCTGCATAAAGAAACACTAATTTTTCCTTTTTCAATTTTTTTGACCTTTTGCTAACAATAAGCAAAGCTACTTACATAATTAAATCAAGTACTTAACAGTCACATCAAAAAGATAAACCCATGCATGCAGGGACTGATTTTTAAAAATTTACTTCTAGTTACACAGGGGAGAATTCAATTAGATCTCTGTAATAATAACATATCTGGTTTCCTCAAGTAGTCACTTTGCTTCAGTTCACTGAAAAGCACTGTGTTCAGTAGAACAAATGATTCCAATAGGGAAATAGCCTGAATTATGCTGTAATATTTTCTGGCAACATACATAAAGCAGTACTTCTTATCCAACATAATAGGATAAAAGAGAAAAAAATTACATAGTGAACAGGCTTATTTATGTATGTATTTGTTTATACCTGCTTCATTTCCTAGAAAGGATTCATGTCTATTTGTAGAGTATGTGTGCAGGTAGGGAGGAGTGATGAGATGGTGGGGACACTTCAAATTTGTGAAGAAAACAAAGATATAGTAGAGGTATAATGTTTAGGGCATCTTGTCCGCTGAACCAAGATTTTATTTTTACTGAAATCTTATTCAAATATTACCTATGCCAGGAGTTAAATACAGTCATGAGCCACATAATACCATTTCAGTCAATGACAGTCTGCGTGCTCCCATAAGATTATAACGGAGCTGAAAAATTCCTATCACCTAGAGATGTCCTAACTATTGTGATGTTGTAGACCAAAGCATTTCTCATGCAAATCTGTGATTAAAAAAACAGGAAACAAACCAAGCAAACCACCATGGACATATTTCTGAAAAGACACTTCTGCAAAGAGAGACTCAGACAAGTTCTTCAGAAGTTATTCCAGAAGAAGGCATTGTTATTATAGGAGATGATAAGTCCATGCATGCTTTTGTCCATGAAGATCTTCCAGTGGGACATGATGTGGAGGTAGAAGACAGGATCATGCTGATGATCCTGACCCTATGTAGACCTAGGCTAATATGGTGTTTGTGTGTTTACAAAAAAGAAAAAAGTTTAAAAATAAATAAACAAATAAATATTATGAAAAGTAGAAAAAAGCTTATAAAATAAGGAAATAAAGAAAATACTTTGTACAGCTGTACAATGTATTTGTGTTTTAAGCTATGTGTTATTACAAAAGAGGCAAAAAGTTTAAAAAAATAAAAAGTTTATAAAGTAAAAAAGTTACTGTAAGCTAAGGTTACTTTTTTACTGGAGAGAAAAAAATTTTAAAATAAATTTAGAGTAGTCTAAGTGTAAAGTGTTTATAAGGTCTACAGTACTGCATAGTAATGTCCTAGGTCTTCACATACATTCACTACTCACTCACTCACTCACCCAGAGCAACTTCCAGTCCCACAAGCTCCATTCATGGTAAATGCCCTATACACATATACCATTTTTATCTTTTATGATGTATGTTTACCGTACCTTTTCTATGTTTAGATATATTTACATACACAAATAATTGCTATTGTGTTCTAATTGCCTACAGTATTCAGTACAGTAATATACTGTGCAGGTTTGTAGCCTAAGAGCAATGGGCTACATATACCACATAGACCAGGTGTGTAGTAGGCTATCCCACGTGGGTTTGTATAGGTATGCTTCACGTTGCTTGCACAACAATGAAATTTCCTAACAACATATTTCTCAGAACACATCCCAGTCGTTAAGCAATGCATGGCTGTAATCCTCAAGGATCCATTAAACAAATCAAGTGGCAGTGAAAGCTTTCAGCAACACCTCTGCAATCATAGAAATCATTTTTTTCATCAGGTTTGGTAGGAATGGATTATCTTAGCACTTACCTTTTGGCTCTATGATTGAAAGTGTGCTGCTAGAAAGAAACTTAAATTGGTCGTGTTGCTTTAAATATAATATAGTGATAAGACTTTTCTTTCTGAATATGCAATCCCTTGACCTTGAATTTGGAAAATTTGCATTAACTACCAACTATGCTACAAAGTCCTTGAATAACTTTGAACAACTTTCTGATTTCTTAACTCCTACACTTTTCTCTCATAAAAAGGAATGGTGACAATATCTCTTCTCTACATGTCACAATATTATAGTGTAAATATAAAAAACTGTAGCGATGCAAATGGTTGGTGTAGAAAATAAGAAAAATACATTTATAACAGTTTACTTTCTGAAAATTGACTTCATGTGAACCCTCAAAGCAGTTATAGGAGCTATAGAGACTCAGAGGTTAGATTTGCTATATCCCATATGGTCAGAAGGCAGAAGAGATAGAAGGTACCAGTTTGGCAGTCAATTAATGACAAATTAAAATTTGCACCACTTAAGAGTCTATAAAGGATTTTGTATGCACATTATCTCATTTAATTACTTCAACAACTGTTAATATCTCTATGCATAGATAACAGTAAGAACTGACATGTCCGAGTGCTTTAGGACCAGGCATCCTTCTAAACATTGCACCCATGCTGGCATTCACTCTTTTTGTTACCACAACAGCTCTATGAGATAAGCACTATAATTCCTTGTATCTGCAGATGAGGAATCTGAAGTAAAGAGAGACTAATTAAACTGACTAAAGTCACCCATTTAATAAATGGCATGTTTATTAATTAATCTATTAACAATTATTTATTAATTTATTACTCTCTCAAAGCCAGGGCTCATGGTCTTAAGACTTTTCTAGAGATGAAGCTAAGATTCAAGCTGCAGCATTTCACACAGGTTCTTTTGCTTGTCAGTTATGAAGGTCCGTAATCTTTAGTTTGAACTGTTTTTCCTGTCTTGAAAACAATACGTGTGTGTATGTGTGTGTCTGTGTCTGTGTGTAATGTTGTCATTAAAATGAGAATTAATGGAGAAGTGAATGGGCTTCATAGATATGATCATAATGAAAATAAAATGTAGTATTTACATTTGCAGAAAGTAAACATTCTGACTTTTTCAAATCTTTTATGAGAGGATATGCTTAATGTTTCAACAAAATATTACAAAGATATAGGAAAATATTTCCTATTTAATTGATGCCCCTTAATCACTGTTTTTTACACCTAATTTTTTTTTTTTTCTTTTTTGCTGGAAAACCATGCCGTTCTTCTTGTGTCTAGTTACTAGATCAGCAGCAGTTGCTTTTTGGTTATGCAGTTTCATTTAATATTTAGTTATTTTCCAAAAAGTGTAAATAATCTTTAACAAAAGAAGAAATTCTTATCAAATTTCAGCATTCTTACATTACAACAGTTGTTTTAAATGTTCAACAAGTACCTGATTCGAAATGCATCCAAATATGAGAATATGATGATATTCATTTAAAAATAAATAAATGTAGGCACTCTTGTTGGAAGCAATTTTAGTATATCACTTGAAGAATGTTCCACTTAAAATTCTGTTTTAGCAACTTGGTTGATTTAACCCTGCTTTATATTCAGATAAACTAGCTGTTATTTATTGCCTGTATACTAGCTCTTCCACAGGCAAATACAATTCACTTTTTTTTTTTTTTTTTGTACTTTCCCCTTGCTTGGTTAGCCCATAGGTATTGAAAAGTCTGAAAAAGAAAAAGGTGAGTCTAAATAAAGATAATATGGATTGGATTCAAATTTGTAAATCATTTGACAAAGCAGTGAACAAAAAATCTGCTACAGGGATGTTCGTTCTTTGCCCAAAGGAGGTGTAACCTGTACACAAAGTGTGACTCTGCTCATGCCATTTTTCTCCAGTGGAAAAGGTGACCATTTTACTCATAAGGATGTCATTAACTTGCAGAATAAAGACAATGGAAAAGGCAGTACTGTTTTTCCAGAAAGGTGTGGATGGTAGCTGGGTATGCTCAACAGTTATGTTAATGTGGCAGAAAAACTCCATAATCCCCAGCAAAACTCTAGAGGAAATCCTCATGGTCATGAAGGGCTTCTTTCAGTAGACCCTATAATTTGTATATGTAAACCTTGGTCTCCAATGCCGTAGAACCTGGAAAATAATGAACATCTTTTCTGGATCATTTTCTAGAAATAGGAGAGAGAAAACACATTAGCTCTTTCTGCTGAAAGGTTTGAGTGAGAATAGAGGCAAGAAAAGCAAGTGAAGCACACAAGCTTCTTTTTATCATTTTTTAATAAGAACCATAGTTCTTTATTCACCTTCATCAAATCCTCCTTCTGCTCCCTTTAGGATAACTGCTACTGTAGAGGTGAAAAGAGCAGACTGACATCAATCTTGTTATTCCAGGTTTTGGAGAGGAACAGACATGAGCAGATTAGGTGATGTTATAAAAAGGCCTCTGTCTGTTAAGCCAAAACCAGGTAATTACCATCCTGGAAAGGAATTACAACCAGGATCTCAGCTTCTACAAGGGAAGATCTGTGAGTCCAGTATACAAAATATTTCTCCCATTCTAGTGATGCATGAAGGTTGGAGGAGTTAGCAGTACCCACACCAGACCTGACGTGATGTACAGAGCAGGTTGGCATGGCTATAGCATCCAGGAGTTGCAAAAGATACACAGTGAATCCAAGAAGGAAAAGAGGTTTTCTGCCTAGAATTGCTATATAGACAGTACAGACTCTTAAGTGACCAGAGTCTCAAGTGGCCAGGCCAGTAACAGCAATCCAGAGTACATCGCAGGTAAGTTATTTTCCATATTTTTGGTCAGATCAACCTTCACTTGTAGTTCAAAACTCTTGTTTAGATGTTGTAGTAGATTCACTTGTGTCTCCCAAACGTCTCTACCCACTGGGAACCTCAGAATGTGACCTTTTTTTGGAATTAGTAAAGATGAGGTCATATTGGATTAGGAGTGTGAGCAAAATCCAATGATTGATGTTATTGTAAGGAGAAAGGACATGTAGAAACACATGGAAAGGAGGAAGGGCATGTGAATATGGAGAGAGAGATTGAAGTGATGCAGCTATAAGCCCAGAAATGCAAAGCATTGCTGGGAGGCAACCAAAGCTTGGAAGAAGTAAAGAAGGAATTTTCTCCAGAGCCCTCAGAGATAGCATGGCCCCGTCACATCTTGATTTTGGATTTCTGGCCTCTTGAGCTGAGAGAATAAATTTCTGTTGTTTTAAGCCACCTAGTTTGTGGTAATTTGTTGCAGTGGCCCCAGGAAACTAATACAGATGTCACGTCATGTTCTTAGAGAAGTCTTACCCGACTGTGCCCTGTGCTTTATCTCAGTACCCCATGTGGTCTAAAAGTTTTTTCCATGTTATCTTACTCTCTTTTCTCTACCACATTTTAATGAAATTCTCAATTTTTTTGGTCATTAAATATGAAATGTCCGATTTTGAATCAAGAGTGTAGTTGATTGCATCTCAAACAAGAACCAGTACAATTAATCAAAATATGTGCCTAAACTATTGACACAGTTTTGCCATCTTAACAGCGGCTTGTTTATGTCAGCAGCAAAGAAGCCTAGAGAGTGAGTGGCAATGAAATCGTGAAAGGCGTTTTCCACAGCCTGTTGAAAATTGAATAGTTTTCCTTGCAAGAAGTGGTCCAAATCCTGGAAGTAGTGGCAGTCAGTTGGTGCAAGGTCTGTTGAATACAGTGGATGACAGAGAGTTTCCAAGTCCTGCCTCTGTAGTTCAAGCAGCACTGTTGGTTCAACATGCGGTCGAGTGTTACCTTGCAAGAGGACTGGCCTGTCTCTATTGACCAATCTCGGCTGTTTAATCGCAAGTATCATCATCATTTCATTCAATTGGTTGCAGTAGACATCTACTGTAATCGATTGACCAGGTTTCATGAAGCTGTAGTGGATAATACCAGTGCTGGACTACCAGACACTATTAGCTTTTTTTGATGAATATTCAGTTTTGGATTGTGTTTCAGCACTTCACTTTAATCCACTATTGTACCAAATGTTTGCAATTGTCAAAAATAATACCTTTTTATCACACATAACAATATGCTGTAGAAATGGTGTGCCTGTATGTCGTGACAGCAAAGAAAGGCAAGCTTTGAGGGGATTTCTCTTCTGACACTCGTTTAATTCATTCGGAACCCATCTATCCAGATTCTTTACCTTGCCCATTTGTTTCCAATGGTCCAATATTGCTGGAATAGTAACGTCTAAACTTGCTGCTAATTCACATGAAAGTTGAGATGGATTTGCTTCCCCTATAGCTTTCAGCTCATCATTATCCACCTTGGCCTCAGGTTGCTCACCTGGCTCATTTTCAAGATGGAAATCAGCAGAATGGAACTGCTCAAACCACTGTTGTACTGTGCGTTCATTAGCCACATCCTTCCCAAACACTTCAATGATATTTAGAGCTGTCTCCATTTCATTGGTTTCACGATGGAACTCATATTTGAAAATAACTCCAATTTTCTAGTTATCCAGGGTTTCACAAAAATTGCTCTAAAAAACAATTTGAAAGATAATCACAGGTCAAACCATGCGGTTTAAAGACTGGGGATGTACACAAGAAGTGTCAAAGTGAAATGTCAGAGATACCAACGGTCAAACTTAGTATTTGAGGAAATCAGGTATTTCTTACTTAATAACCTAAATATTCACTTTTCTTTCCATGAAACAGTATGGTGTTTGAGGGCAAGGATTTTGTCTTCTTTATCCTTCTATTCCTAGGATTTAGGTAGGGGTCAGAAAGTCTGAATAAGTGCTTGCACAATGAAGAGTTGATTTTTTACTATAATTGAATCATTAACAATATCAAGTGCTTTCTACATATTAGCATTATCTGATTTAATTAATAATAAATGTCATCACCTTCTGTTTATTGCAACAGAAATTTCTTTAGCTAAGTGCTGAGAATGCTATAATCTAAACAGACACGATTCCTGCCTTCAAAATATCCAATCTAATGGAATGGATTTTAAAAAATTAAATAAAAGCTTAGAGAGCAGAGGCAATCTGTCCTTAGTATTCAAACTAAGGTCAGATGGATTCCAAAATATTTGCCTTCAACCTCTTGGATATAATGTCTTTCTGCATGAAAGAGGGGTGATTCTTTCTAGGTAATTTTTATTTGTGTATGGAAAGAGAGTCTCAGTACTGACTGGTGTGTACTGATAGTGGGTATCATGAATTTCAAGTCTACTAAGCTTTACCCACATATGGCGGCTCTCAAACTGTGGCATGCATGATAATAACCAGTGATTCTTTAGATCCACCCCCAAAAAGTTCTGGGTTGAAATCCAAAGATGTATCTTTTAACAGCCTTCCCTGGTGATTTTAATTTCAGCTCTGCCTTTGAGAAACACTGCTTCAGGAATTCTAAAAACATTCCTAAAGGGACATGTGATGTTTGTTCCATCTTATGTATCTTTGTTCATACCATTACAACACTGTGAAATGTGCTAACCAATTTTTCTCTATCGATGCTAAAAGATGTTTTTCAAATTCATACTCAAGTCTCACAAACATTCTTAATCATTGCACATCACAATAATTATTTCTGCTATGGCTGCACAGTATTTGTGATGCAATTGCTATTTCATTCTATTTTACTATTTTTGCCTCCATTCAAATGACCAAGCACTTTGTGATGCACCTAGTTGACATTAAATACCCTATTTTAAATACATGTGTAATTAAATTAATATGGAAAGGTCATAAATAAATAAATTTAGTAAGCTAAATATTTATAATCAATGTCTAGGAATATTTTATTTTGTATCTACTCAGAGATACTGGTTTATAAAAATCATGGTAACAAAAAATATAGGAATTGTAAAGCATTATAATTAGTATTGTGCCTGTTTCAAAAATTTTCTTGGAAAATTTAATATTCATACATAATAATATTATTTTGCTTGAGGAGGCTATTAAGCCCAAGTAATATAACTACATGTGCTGAAAGTGGTTTGAATTGCATGTATATTACCAAAAACCATAGTAACAGAGGGTTTTATTAGTTCATATTGATATTATAGGTAAAAAAGAGAGTGCTTAAAAAAATCTTGGTGAGACTGATCTCTTCATAAACAGTCTGCAATGAAAGTTCCTTTTCAAGGAATTACTAATGGTGTAAAATGCACTGAACATTGCATCCAGACAGAATTCAGAAATGTAAGAGTTTACTATTAATGAGTGGCAGGACATGGAAAAAGTTTTTCTAATTCAAAAATTTATATAGTTCTCTATTTATCTACCCTTTCATCCACTAGTCCTCCTGAATCTTGGCTTAAAAAGTTGATTTTGCTTTTGCACTTTTAAATACAAATAATGATCTCCTTTTGCTTCCCACTCACAGCTGCAGAATCCCACTTGGATTAATTTAGTGATTTATTGAAAATGAGCACATTGATCTTCCTTTACCCTTCTCTTCTTGGCTTTGTATAGGTACTCCTGGACCCAACATCTGCAGTAGTATTTGATATTTAAAACCCTGTAGAGACTGAGCCTCCCTGGTTGAAAATAAATTGCTGCTCATTTTGGTCAAGCTCAATTGGTTTTCTAGAACAAGGCTAAGCTTGATGGTGATGTCATGACCACTCAGTTCCTGGTGGAAGAAATTGATAGATTGATTATACTCAGAATGTCAGAGAAGCAGTGCACAGAGCGCAAGACATGAGCTGCAGTGAGATTCCTGGGTTGTCTTTGTGGTGAGATTTAAAATCCCTGGCAAAAAGAAAAATAGGACTGTTGGGATGATGTATGCCTCTGTAGGGTGGCTTCTTCAATTGTAGCAGGTCATGTCACAGATACTGTAAACAGTGAGTATCAGGTAAAATAATTGATGCTAGGTCATTTACAAAGATTCTGAAAAGAGATTTCTTTAAAAAGGATATCATCCGGCTGGGCGCGGTGGCTCACGCCTGTAATCCTAGCACTCTGGTAGGCCGAGGCGGGTGGATCGCTCGAGGTCAGAAGTTCGAGACCAGCCTGAGCAAGAGTGAGACCCCTGTCTCTACTAAAAATAGAAAGAAATTATCTGGCCA
>CM052444.1:52538987-52575558 GCA_028533085.1 Varecia variegata | reverse complement strand
TATAGTTATATTGCTCATCTGGCTGCACTGAGAATTCTACATAAAAAAATCTCATTCTTTCAAATTTTGAATGAATTTCCCCACTAGTTTCAAAGCTATCATTTTGAATTCCTTTGTTTTGTATGTCACTTATTTCTTTTTTCTGTATTTATATATTTTTTCTGTATGTATATTTTCTGTGTATATGTATATATTTGATTGGTGTGAGTGTATGTGTGTGTGTGTTTTCAATGTTCTGTGCTACACTATTAATACTGTTTTTAGTTTAAAAATTTTTTTTCTTAGCTCTGGGAAATGTTTTTGTATTATTTTTTGATAATTTACCCATTTAAGTAACCACTGCTTTTCTTTTTAAAACTACTATTAATGGGAAGTTGATCTTCTTAGATTAATCTTTATTTTTTTCACTTTTAAATATTTCTTAATCTTTATGTTCTACTTTTTAGGAGATTTTCTACCCTGTTAACCTTTACAATGAATTATTATTTTGTTAATGAAAATTTTGACTTTCAACAGCTCCCTCGTATTCTCTATGTGTTCTTTTTTCATGCTTTCTTTTTTTTGGTTTATGGACAAAATATTTTCTCTCATCTTTCTGATATATTAAAGATAGGATTAATGACTTCTGTTCCTGACCTGGTGGCTTTCTTGTGGGTTCCTTTAGAAAAGAGATTGTTCATATTAATTTATTTTTCTTATAGAAGGCTTTCTGAAGAAATGTTGAGTTGTGCTTAACTCTTTATTCATATTCCAGACTAAAACACTAAAAAGCTGACTGCTCTCTATGTATGGATATAAGACTTATTGACTTGTGAGTTTAGCTGTGGAATGATCAGTTGAATTCACTTATTTTTGTTTAATTATTTTGCTCTCTAAAGTGTCAGTGTATGAAATCTTTTCTCTGGAACTCTTTAGGTATTCTTGAGAAAAATCCTCTACTCTGCCACCTGAGAGGAGAAATTATGTTTGCAAACGTTCTGAAAACAGGGAAGGGAAATGGCTTAGGGTCTCAGCATGTAGCTCTTACTTAATTCATTTTATTTATTTTTTTAACCCAGCCCTAAGCTTTGCCCTTTATATGCATAGGATACCAATTATGTGACTTGAGGGGAGCACCTTGGTGTGGTCCCCTTTCTTTACAAACTCCTACCACATTCCCTACTGTTCACACTCACCTGCCCTATGACCTGTGCTTTCAAATCTTGAGGCTCTCAGAATTCTGCAAAGGTGAAATGCCTTATTTTTCCTGGCCATCCTCTTGGTATTTATGTTGTATCGTTCTTTACCCTGCAATATTATCACTTCTGCATTTGCCTTAGGGCTTGCAAAAATGTGTTGAGATAGTTCTGTAATTGTTGCCTCTTCTTCCCTTCTCTCTGTCCTTATTATGTACCCCCAAAGTACAACATGGTGGGGCTGCATGTTTTATAAATAGTAAGCACTTTTAGGACATGTTTCGTGGGTTTTTTTTTAGGTTTTTTGTTGTTGTTGTTTACCAGGATCTAGGACAGTGTGTGGCATATAGTTAGAATTTAGGAAATTGATTAGTTTTAAGGGACTAGTTATTGAAATCAGTATTTATTAAGCTATAACAGATTTTGGAATATAAATATTATAGACAAAATTTGTGGTAAGATAAATGACAGAACACCTTTCAGGACATGATTAAATTTTTAAAATGATCCTTTTGTCCAACTAGAGTGGCTTTTCCAAATATTATCTGTCTGAAGATTTCTTATTTATCCTTCATTAGGTTGGCCCAGTAAACATGTGGTCATCACTTCTAATATGACTTTCTGCAGGGAATTAGTCCCTATTTTGTACTCTCTTTGCATATTGTGTATATACTTATGGTTGACTACATCAATATGTAAGTATTCGTCTTTATGTCATTGAGAGCAAAAACCTAATTTATCTGCCTTTTCATCTCTAGAAACAAATACACCAGCTGCAGAATCAGGACTCCACAAATATTTACTAACTTTAAATGAACTGACAATTATCTTTTAGGAATTATGAGGATGAACAGAAAACCAGATATTGGTATTGCTGCCAGTTGATTTCAGCCATTTTAACATGACCCCAAAGCCCAGGGAATTTGATTTTAATTTCCCTGAAAGCCTTTTACTGTTGGTTTTATTGTATAGAAGGAAAAGTGTGCTTTCCTACAGAGGGAATGGGGATGAATAGAAAACAAATTACCCTCTCATAAAGTTTTAAAACATATACCCAAATCAGAATTGGCCTCTTGATTGGATTTACTCTATTAGTTTTAGATCATCCAATATGCCTTTTGGATGATTGACTATGTGGAAAACTCGGGTAGATCATCCAGTCAAAGTCTTTTTAGTATCAATATTTTTCATTAATCCTTCAGAAACTGAGATTCAACAACTTTTCCTAGTGCATTTCCATCCTGAATGTGTGTGTGTATATGTGCATACACACATCAGAATGTTTTCCAGGGTCAAATTTTGCACTGTACTTTAAATAAGAGAGGACTTATCATTTCATAGAGGCCCGGAAGAATTTTTCCCTCTATGGTTAGATGATTTTTAGGTTTTCACACTTGCAGTGAAAACTTACTTTTTATAGAAAAAAGCAACACCTATCCATTGTAGAAAATGTCTTTTGGTTTGGAGGTAGGGGAAAAAATGAGGTGGTGAATGAAAAATGATTTGCTCTTCTGTCAACCTTCAAAGAAGCGATTTTTCTCCGGTCTAGTTGGCAATGAGATTTATTTTGATTCAGCTCTATCAGCAACAGGCCAAAGTGCATTGTTTCTTTTCTTTTACTTCTTTGTTTTGTTTTTCTTTAATTTGAAATTAATCAAATCAAACATTGCCATGCTATACCTTTTAGGTGATATGAAATAAGGAAGTCAACTTACAGTTGTGGTCTGGATTACCATGCTTCACCATTATTGATTGGGGCAATTACAGTCTTACTAGTTGAATTTTAACTGTAGCCTGATGCACGGGGGCATGTGTCTTCATCTAAATACAGCTCTAGACATTTTAGCAATTAGAAAAAAGCAATTACTCTGAAGGTAGTTGGAAATACAAATTGCTTGTCAAATGAACAGAGTTATGTTCTCTTTACCAGAGAGAATATGATGGAGAAAGTTTGGGGAGATAGGAGGAAGATTCAATAGTTAGTAGTGCTGTTAGATAAATAGCCTTTCTGCATTATATCGCCTAAACTTTTGTTCTATGATTATTGAAATAATATAGGATTTTTGAATTGATAAAAGTTGAGTTTAAAAATGGTTGACTTCTATAGAAATGCATGTTGCAAAAGTGCCGTGATTAAGGAATACATATGTGTGTTTATGTATTTCATATGTATCTGAATTTATGCATTTCATATATATCTGCATTTCCAAGAACATAATTAATTTTCAGACTAATTAACACTGAATGTATTGTATTCTTTCTGTAAAGATATCTTATGCCCCACTGATTGAATAGAAAATAGGACATCTGTTTTAAACATGCCCTATTTTACCTCAACTGAAACAGCAGAAGTGTCTTGTCACTAGAGGGCAGCCATAATCTGCTAGAGTCCAAAAAGATCTTCCTGGATATCCAAGTCCAATTGTGGATGTGAAGGATGTGATTTGGAATCAGTGAACTATTTCTCAGCTATACTTATTTTAGAAAGAGAACACTAACATCCACGTTTAGACAACTAAACAGAAATGATCTGATTATAAGGCAAATCAAACAGACAATTGCAATACTATTTGTGTAAATTATAGGTAAATATATACCTCAGTTATCACAGAAATAAACCTGAAAGTAATAAAAACAATATGTGAGATTTCATGTGCATGGGCTGGCCTCGTTCACACTTCCATTGATTTGCTGTTGTCATTGGGGAGCCAAAGTTCCAAGCAAAGAAAAGGAAGTCACTGAACAAATAACTGTGGAATGTCTACAAGGCTGCTCATTTCTTCAGCATTTAACTGGCTTCAAGATGCATGTAGATCTACTGGAAGGAAGGACTTGGAAATCAAAAGCAAAGGAATACTTCATATTAACAGATGTTACCAGGATTTTGTAACTGGGGTAAATGTACTCCATGCCAACCTAAAAAACATCACTGCCAAGTAAGCTTTATACATAGTAGAGTTTTAATCTCTCACCTTTAAAGAGATCTCCATGCCCAACCAATGTGAATTAAAGATTAGTGCCCATTAGTATTATGCAGACCTTTAGGCTTTTGCCCTTTCTCTTAGAACCATCTACCCACTTATTTGAAAATCATTTGCATGATCTTTTGAGCCCAGTAGAGGTCAGTAATAGGAGACTCTGTAGTACATGGTATATACTGTCTCTTGCACTGGTAGGATACTTGACATAGGGGATCTATATTACCTTCTGTGACATATACAAGAAAAGTCCTTACTATAGTTGGTAAGAGCACCCTGCTAAAGAAGTTATGTTTTCACTCTTTGCTTTATGACACAGAAAATTCCATAGCTATTTTCTATTCTACAGGTCACAAGGAGGTCCAGTTGAAAGAATATGGAGAGATAACTGTAACTATTTGTAGAAATAGTTAGAGAAATAGTAGAAAAATAATTTTAAAAGCATGCCTATTAATAGTATGTCTTATGACTGCAATGAGATCAGATTTCTTTGACATTTAGAAGGAATATATATGGCAGAGTAAATACACACACTACCTTTATTTTTTCTGATGTCCATAGGATTCTTCTGTGCTTCATAATTTAAAAGTGCTACAGAGTTCACAGTTGCACTTTGTTATTTTATATTTATCCCAGTTTGCATTCACTAAAACTACATTCATGTGAAGGTTCACAAAGTTTTAAAGACATTGGCAACCACTACTCTCATGAATCCAAGTTAAATTTCGGGTATCTATGAACAATAAAATTAGTGCTCTTTTCATGACCTGTCTATGAGGGTTTGTTGCTTTGCTCCACTGACAATTTTGAATTTAAACACTTTGTAAAATATATCAAATTAAGAATAATGGGTTTAGAAAGCTGTAAAATCATATTTACTTTGCTAAGCCAAAATTTTAATTCATTCTGTGTATTTCACGTGTCCAGAAACAGTTTTAGTATACAATATTTTTATACACTTGCTTTAAACATGCCAAAGCCCAAGAACAACTACAGTTATTTAATTTTCCCAAAAATTATAGTGAAGTTTAAATTAAAAAGAATTCTTGATTTGATATTAAAAGACTTGACTTCCAGTCCTAGTAGATGACTTAAACTAGATACTTACTCTTGACCTCATTTCTTTGCCTATAAAATGAGGCAGGTTAGACTGACTAATTTTGTAAGTTTATTCCGACTCTCACAGTTATACTTCTCTTTGGTGCTTGGTTCCACCTTGTGTATATTCGTTTGTATACTTGTCAAATCCTCCTTCATAGAACATAAGGTCCAACCTTGAAAGCAAGGAATGCTTCAGTTATCATACAGTAGATAGCAAAGGAACCAGCACATAATGGATGGGGGAGCAGTAAATATTTGTAGAAATAAAACTGGTGCACAGGAGTGTTGTCTTATTCTAGACACAGAGCACATTTCTGTGTTTCCTACAATTACCAATCAGCACAGCACTGGAATTAATACATTATGGTGACTATCACTTCTATTTCATCAATGTTAAAATGAAAGATAGCCAGTAGAAAAATGTGTGATTACTCAAAATATCAGAGCTTAAAAAATGTAAATGTAGAACTTGATTGAAAAATTATACCTTCTCTTTTGTAATGTTTTTAAGTTACCAAACATTCAAAGATCCTCTTTCCTAAGAATTAAATCCTATTGCAGCCAAGAAAAACTGAACTCTACTCAAGCTTTCCATTTTTTAAGCTTCCCACTTATATTTGGTGTTTTCTGGACATTTTAATCTTTGTAATGGATTTATCTCCACCCAATAACATCAGCACATGTGAGTCCATCATTTACCCTTTGAGTTTACAAGAAGTAATAGCACCTAGGATATTTTATACATTCTCATTTTGTATAAGTCTGAGAGAAAACAAAATCTGAGGAAAACAACATACTCACATATCCAGGTGCTTCCTAACATTTCTCCTGAAAAAATAATTTAGATGCATCCTATTATATGTAAAGAAAGAGATGTTCCATAGCTAATTCCATTGCTTTTTTGCAAGTTTGATTTAAATTAATTCATAGATTGAAAATAATAGTCAAAACAAAAGTCAAAAGTTGCTCTCATCCCTATATAAGTCCAAATAAATTTGTTATAAAATTATTCAAAACTCCAATAAAAAAATTGTTATTGGGATGCAGAAAGGAGTAGGAGATTTTAAATCTTATCTGTTTCCATTTTTCTTAAATGCCTAAGGTGTTTATGCAAAGAAATGAAGATTAAGTTTTCAGATTTACCACCTCATTGTACGTAAATGAATAACAAAGGCACACAAATGTAATCCTTGAAATCACAAATGTCTGCCTGAGAAGACGACCTTCCCAAAGCCATTTTCTTCTCCCTGAAACTCTTTGCTGCTCTGGCCATAAGGTTCAAGAAACCACTCAAGATTCTGACGACCAACCACAGTGGCCCATCTGTCTGCTAAACCGTCCCCACTACCTTCCTTTGTGTTATTGTCCCCTGATTTGTCATGACACTCTCCAAGGCCTTTTCATAGCTCCCAGAGCATTCACATGGGGGACATAGGGGACTGTCCCTCTCGTCTGCCCTTATTTGATGTGGTTGCTTAGCTTGTGCTGGAGTCAATTTCTGTTCCCTGGGGATAACCACCTGAGAAGACCCTGCTGGGTCCTGTCTCCAAGGAGAGAACAGATCTGCGTAGTTTCAAATTGACTAGACCAGGGGTTAAATGCTGAAGTGACCCTGGCACCTGGAGACACTGTATCCTCGACCTTCAAGCTGCTGGGCCTGTGAGTGACTGCTGAGCTGCTGGAGGTGTCACAGAGAGACTCAGTGGGGATGAGAATTTTTAATGATTTATGAAACTTGGCTTAGTACTGAGAAAGATACTTTTTGTTTATAGGCCAATTCAGATATTATTGCAATATGGAACTGATGTTAACTGCTTTTTAGAAACATATGCACAATAATGTTTATTATTATCAAGATTTGCAATGTGCATGGGTGCTCACATGCATTCTGTTTCCCATGCATCTCAAGTGCAGAGTGTTATACTGATAGACGTCAGCTTCTCCATCATCACAGTAATAGCTAACATTTATCTAGCATTTACCACGTGTCAGTTACTAAGCTAAGAACTTTCCATGGGTTTCTTTATGTAATCCTCACTATAATTCTATATTATTTAATCCACATTATAGTCCTAAATGTTGTTATTATTGTCCCCATTACAAAGATAAGGAAAATTATACTTAGATAAGTTAAGATTTAACCCAAAGCCACATGAATTATGATTGGCAGAGAACAGTTTAAAACCACTGTTGCATTCATAGCCTGCGCTCCAAAGTATAACTGAGCATACTACTCAACTCTGAATATTTCCTGAGCTGCTACTGTACGCAAGTTAGAGACAGGAAGAACTTGAGCTGGGAGGTGGACTTTTCAGAGCCAGGCTATAAGAGTGGGAGAAACTATTAAGGTCTTTAACACAACAGCACATGCAGCTGTTATTCTTAGAACACTGGATGCAGTGTAGAAACTTATTAAACATAGTAGAACAAAAAAAATAGCACCGGAGCTTATTAAAGGACAACATGTAATCACTAGCATTCACTCATTTTAACCTGGTAAAAAGTGACTCATCACAAGATAAAATGTATGTTCCACTTGTGAAGAATGATACATGATGATGCTTAAGAGCAGTGACACAGAGCCAAGTAGCCTGAGTTCCAGTCCTGTGGCAACCACTTAGTGGCTGCAAAACCAGGGCCAAAGTATGTGACATTTTTCTAAGCCTTAGAGATTATAACAACCTTACCTACTATACAAGATAACTGTTAGGATTAAATAAAATATTTCATTTGGTAGATTTAAAGAATACATGCATGCCAGGCACATAATAAACTCTCTAAAAACATCAGCTATTGTGATGGCTGTTTGTAGTTTTATAAATATCCTGGATGAAAAGGGCTATTACAAGTCATCCAGCACACACTAATACTCAATATAACACCCCTAACCACAAAATCGGTGGACACGCTTGAAGCTCTGACTTGAGTGGGGCAAAGGCAATATACATAACCTAAACATTTGTATCCCCACAATATGCTGAAATAAAATAATAATTATAATGAAAATTGGTGGAGACTTTTAAGTCTTGCTAGAGAAGAAAACTCACTACTTCACAAAATACCTTTTTTTTTCTTTTCCTTTTCAAGAAACTTCATCTTCCATATAGTGAGTTAAAACTAGTCTCTGTAATTTCTATTCATTAATCTGGAGCTCTACAGACTACATTAATTTTCTCATTAAAGACAAATTTTCAAACATTCAGAAACCTCTGAATTCTTTGTGTACATTTCCTTTTCTCATCTAAGGAGACACTTATCCATTTATTTTTAACTATTTCTCCTATTTTATAATTTTGAGATCCTTTTTATATTAGCCATAATTCTTTGAGTATATTTCAGTTTGAAAATGTTCATCCTAAAATATGGTATGGAGAATAAGAGGCAATATTCCAGGTGGGGTCTGCTTTCTGAAGAACAATGAAAATCTGTAACATTTGTGTTTTAAACATTAATATCAATACAATCTAAAAAGGCATGACATGTTGATGACTGGGCAGAAATTTAGACAGCTGAAACACCTGAGCATTTTGCCACTGAGCTGTTTGTGAATCTCTGTGCATACTTTCATTGATTCCTATTTTATTTTTTGTTGGTTTTATCATTCAAAAGTGTCAAGGTATTTTTGTGTTGCTATTCTATCAGAGCATTAGCTTCATTTCCACTCTTAATTATCTATTTATTTAATAAGTATGTTTTTTTACCTTCTTAATACAAGAACTAAGAAAATGAGAACTAATATAAGGCTGAAGCACAAATTTAGAGATTTTTTCCTAGGTAGATATCCATTCATTAACCAAAAATATATTACTATCATGATTAAATCAATTCTAATTCTTCCTATTACAAAACTTTAAAATGTGTATGTCTTTTGACTCAGCAATCTCATTTCCAGAAATCCATCTTGCAAAAATAAAAGCACAAATGCATAAATATGTATGCATAAAAGTGCTCATTTTAGGAGTTTTTATACAGCAGAGTTGCATATTTTGTGGAACTTAGGTTCCAAAGTTAGTGAAAAGCATATCTGAAAATCTCTTAAATACTAGGATCGCTATCAGTACAGAAAGATGCTTACACTATGATAGTTTCAAGAGAACAGAGGTTGACTAAGAGAAAAACAGATTTAGTTCTCCTATGGCATTCTCACTCCTAAGTACAAACTCATTGATAAATCAGGCCCCAATGAAAAGGCCTGCAGTATGTAAGTAATAATCTCTTCTCCTTGCTCTCTCTTTTCCCATGCAATAACAAAATCTGATGTGTTCATCTATAAGGAATATAATGTAGCTGTTAACCACTGAAGTAGATTTACATGTGTTTATGTGTCAACTAAACACACACACACATGCACACACATGCACATGCATATACACATTCCCTCCTAGTTACAGGGGTGAGAACAGGATGAAGAGAGGGGGGAACAAGATTATTAATTTAAACCCCTTGAACTTATGTAATGCTTAAATTTTTATAATGACAATGACTTTTAAAATTGCTAAGTATAATTCTAGGAATTAAGATATTAATGATGTCTTATCTGTCATGATTCTCCAACAATTTTTGGAAATATCGGTGGCATAATAACAATTACATTTAACTGAGCAAACATTTAACATTTGGCCTGAAGGTCTGAATATAGACAAAACTCATTCAATCATTTCTAGAAGCAAGCTATCTCAACAGAAAGACAGAAACATACAGAATTTATTCTACTTCGAAACTTAGAGCAAACCACAACAGAGAGTTATCGTTGATCTGTGCCGTGATGAATCCAAGTAGATCAGAGGAGCTAGTAAAGATATTTTAGGTGGAAGAGATAGCATGTTCCTAGGCAACAAAGCAGATGTGAGTATGACCAATTACACAATAGTCCAATTTAACAAGAGTATGGGATATAGGGGACGAGAGATTAAGGGGTGAGAGATGATGTTGGAATGGCAATTTGATGCTACAATGAAGAGGCCCAGATATAGCATTCTAAGAAATATACCCTGTAGAAACTGTAGAAATGTAGAAGGGTTTTTAGGTAAGAGAGGAGCATGATCATGTAGGTGGGTTTCTTTTTTTTTGAAAGTTCATTTTGCAGGCGGTGTGGAGAATTGATCTCAATGAAGAAAGGCTGGATCCAGGTAGGCTGGATAGAAGGCTGTTAAAATAACAGAGAAGAGAGCTGATGAGTGTCTGGGCTGGAGCACAGCAACAGAGACAGAGGAGTAGGCAAATCCACGAGATGAATCAGAGTCCAGCTACAAGTTATTTCAGACCTTGGGGATGTAATCAATCTGGGCCTGGTAATGTGAGCTCATTTAAGTAGCTAAGTGCTCTCTTACTATCTGCTCACTTATCTCAGGATTTGATTCCCTTGTTTGTCCTGCCCTTTTGAGTTTGAAGATCATTTTTTTCCTGATTGAGAAAACAGAAGCAAAATAGGAGTTTAGTCCTTGCAATGTCATCTGCTAATATTACACCATCTGGCCCGGGAAGCAGGCCTATTCCTTGTTCAGTCTTTCTTAGAAATTATACTTAAATTATCTTTTGTGCTTTCCAAAAGGCTCCGCTCACCCTGTGGTTGAGTCTTTTTGATACTATTTTTGTAGGTTCCCACCACTCTTTCAATTCTGCCCTTGCTGGTACGTCTCTCCTCTTGGCCATTTGCCTCAAGATTCCGGAAAGAAAAATATCTATTCTTGGTCTGTTGTCAATGTCTCAGGCCCAAACTTTCAGCTTCTCTCATTGCGGAGAATGTTAAATAAATAACTCCTCCCCCTTTTTTGTTATTGGATATTATAGAGTGACAGTGCTAGTACCAACACACATTTGATAATATTTTTTATATTTGAGTTCCTCTTTCCTTTTCAATTCAGAGTATTCTTCACATATTTTTTTTTGTTTTATTTTTATATCTTCTTTCTTTTCTATTTACTTAGCTTTGGTTTCCTTTGCTTTATGTAACTCTCTTCTCTCCAAGGGTTTTTTTTTTTTTTTTTTTTTTGCTATCAATTTCTACCTTGATTGATCTACCTTCTTCTTCTGGATAGCTCAGTCTCTTTTCTGGCTTTTCCCTCTTTCCCAGATTACGTAGTTTAAGCACATTAATGCTAACATTCCTGATATTCGAAAGCCATGAATACAAAACACCCTAAGTATTTTTTTTTTCAAGAGCATCTTAGTAATCTGTTCATTTATTTTAGAGTACTTCCAAACTGTGTTTCTTTGTTTCCCCTGGATAGAAAATTGTATAGGTGTTGAAATCAAAGCATTTAACTATTGTTCCTCGTAATTATGCTCTAAATGGGAAAGCATTCTGGGTTAGTGACAATAACCCCTGAGTCGGATTAAAAAGATACGGGATTTTCCACTTAACTGGTGTAGAACTGCCTTGTTTAAATCACAATTTTCCTAAGGCTCACTTTTGTTCTCATACATAAAATAAGAATGGATATTTTCTATGGTAAATCACAAACTTGTAAGTATTAAATGAAATGACATACACAAGAACTATTTAAAAACTATAATCTTTATACAAATATAAATCATTCTTTTTAAAATTAAGCTCAAAAATTTTGTTTGTTGGTTGGTTTTGTACATAATTCCCTGCGTAAAACTTGGGAATTGTTTGTGTGATTTTTTTTCTACCTGATGATGTGAAACCAAGCTTGATAACCTCAGATTTTTTTTCCTTTGAGCTAGATTATTACTGAAGTTAACAAAATACAGTGAGTTTAGATTTTAATTTTTTATAGCTTACTAATAAAAAAATCATACTTAGCTCATGGAATGAAATGGTTTTGCATTATATTTTCATAGACAAATGCCTTCTTGTGGGGAAAAAAAGGCACAAATAGAAGCTATTTGTGAAGTATTCCTTTGTGAAAATAATTAAGGATATTATGAATATTGTTTGCAAAGGCTACAGATTTGATTTTGAGACTTTAAGCCATCCTTTACACCAAGTGTATATTCATAAAAATGATACTAGCAATTGTTCACAATTTCAATAACTAAAAATATAGAATTAAACATGTTTTATGGGGGACTGATGATTCCCAAATCTATCCGCTTTAGCACTCATGAGATCTACATTACCTTCATTGCAATTAAAGAAGATATTTATATACCGAATTCATCTGGGGATTAGGAAATTCAAAGAGAATGATAGGAACACCTTGAATAAGTAATTCGGTCCTTTTTGATGAGACTTCCAGAGATGCGATGTAATGTTAGTTGCAATTACTATGCACGTCCTGAGGTTAATCAGGCTCAGGATTGAGGATTAAAGCGGCAAGGGGAAGCATGGAAGGGCATCCACTCAGGACCTCATGTATGTTCTGCCCATAAGGGATGAGCATATGTTTCTTAACTTATTCAGTGCATACATATCCCTTTTTATTTTAAGTGAAAGTAAGTTCCAAAGTGCTACTGACCCTATTAGAAAAGAAATAGCAATGCTCTCCCAGTGAATGAAGGAAAGACAGGCAAAGTGAAATAAGTTAGCCTTGTAAGCAGAGGGTCAGCCTCTCTGGCGAACTGCGGAATGCTGTCGCACTGTTACAGATGCACCAGAAATTGTCCACATTTGATCTGTGGAGGGGGGCATTAAAAAGCGACGAGAATCAACATTCTCACTTAGAATCTGCCAGTTACACGCTTTAAATGAAGGCTGCGTGTTTCTAGGAAGATCCCGGGGTGTTTTTCCTTCTTCCATTTAACCAACATTGGGCATTGCTACAAACCAATTTTAATTTACAGCTTAGCCCAGTACCTTTCATCCTCTTTCTTCTGTTTTATTCACTACTAACGTTTTCCTTTTAACCTAAAGACAACGAGGAAGACCAGATCAACACCCTTGTCGAGCTTTCACTCTCTCAAACCACATGCCGCCAAACTCCAGACAGAGCCCTTGATTTTCTAACGACAAGCGATTCTGGACTGATTTTATGTTTGTGAAATAGAAATAGAATGTGTGCGGATAGGCTGTCAAAGCAAAAGTAACATTACACCACATCATCTTGTAGATTTCTTTAACTTTTAAAATGGACATCAATACATGTAACATTACGGTTACTACAGATTTAAATGGGACTCTGTGTCTGTAACCGATTGACAAGATCAATAATTTTAAGATCAAATAGGAACAGCAGTTGTTTTTTCCTTTTTCTTTAATCGGGGCCTCTTTGTTTTATACGTATGCCTACAGCTAGATCCTGTTTTCTGTCTGTAGACAGAGATTCCTGCTGTGCACTGTTGAGAAAATGAGAAGACAAAATGGAGAATCAATTTAAGGAAAAAAGCTTTCGTTGACAAAGCTTTATAGTAGATCAATGAAATCTAGCTAGTTAAGATATCTTTAGAAGTTGAGATAAGATTTTATAATCACCGTAAATACTTATACATTTTTATTTCTTTCTCATCTTAAATTTCAGTATTTGGAGAAAATTTCTTCAGTATGCAAAAATGTGTCTTATGACATTTGAATGAATATTTCCTTTGTTGTACTGTATGTAACCAACTTCATAAAGCAATAATTCGAAGATAATCTGGCTCTATAACATCTCACATATTTATTTGGAATACATCTACTTAAAAATTAACCTCTCTTTTCAAGAATTGAAAAAAAGTGTAAGTGCCGTTTCAAGGTAGACATAATTGTTTTATTTCATTACTTAGTACTTAAGGGAATTACTTATTTTACAGTTATTCTTTTATCACTTGTTTGTTTAAACGGGTTTTCCCATAAACACAGGGATGTGTAAGACTGATATAAAGCAAGAACATTTGGTTAATAGGCAGATTCATAGATCTGATATTTATGTAATTAGGTTTCACTAAATTTGCATACCAGTAGTAATTAGTTGTTTAAAATTCCTAATAGCATTCAGTGAAACGTTGTTTGAACTATTTTAGCACACCTTCACTTTTTTTTTAAACAATAAACAAATGTTAATAAACATCCTGCTAACTGGCTTTTGTTCATTTGACAAAAATATCCTGGCTATGTTACTTAAATATGATATGTAGAAGTAAATGATTTAGAAATTAATTTAAAGCTTGTAGCTAGTTTGGAAAATAAATAATATGAGCCATACAGCTCACTCAACTTTAACCTAAATATACTGGCAACTGAGATCCTCCCGTTGAAAATAGGACAATTTTTACTACACAACATCATTTTTAGATTAAATAATAGCCATTATATAAAGAGACTAGTGATTCTGTAGCACAGCTGTTCAAAACTCCAGTGGTAACCATGCAACTTTCAAACATTATGATTGCTAAACTCAGTGACACTTAAAATTAAATATTCTGATTACACTCAAGTATGCATTAGCTCCAAATTGAATTACATGGCATATATGAATTTTCACATAGTAATTCTTTATTAAAATGTAGTTTCTGGGATTCAGAAAATATAGAAGGTATATGCACACTCACCAAATACACCTACATATATTTGTCTAAAAAAAGCAAACTATTGTATATCATGTAGCACATAGAAATTATTCTAATTGACCATTCTTGAGTGTGATAATTATCATGGTAATTGTTTTCTCTTAAAGACACACATTCAATTTTTCTAGATAAAAATATACCATTATGTAGTAAGACAGTGACTGTTAATAGGGAAGAATTTAACAAATGTTGCTATCACATGAAATCGCTTTTGCCATCACGTTTCCACTGAGAAAAGTGTCAAGAATAGTCCTGACGTCTTTCCCTGATGTCTATGATACATATTTATTTAACAATTCATCTAGCAAAGGTTATTGAGTGCTTACTTAGTGTACTGTTAAGAATTAACTAGGAACAACAGCTGTAGAGATAAATTCGTGAATATGGAGAGAACTTAAAAATTGTGAGCATTAGAAAGGATTCTGGACATCTTCTGGATTTACACCATTTTTTTATTGATGAGGAAAGTGAGGCCAATATATTGATTAAGTTGCCCATGATCACACAATTAGCTAATGCCAATGACTATTCTACATAGTCATTTAGCTATTCTAAATTCTACTTTATTTTCAGTATACCATGTTGTCTCAACCAGTGTCTCAACTTTAATGATATTTTTCCTGGAAAAAGTCTACAAGGGTTTCTAGGTTGGTGGGAAACCCAGCAGCATGAGAAGCAAATCAACCAACACTTGGTGTGAACTTGAAAAGACCAGTGAAAGCCAAAGAAGGTCACAATTCAGTTCTCATCTTGAGAACCACAAGACCAGGCTGGAGGCTCAGAGAACCAACAGTTAATGTGCCCAGGAAAGGAAGGTATGCAATTTTTTGGATGATATTTGGTCAATTGCTGCTACTGCCTCTGGCTTTTCTATGTATGAGACAGAAATGCAGAGGGGCTATGATGGAGTGGAAATAACTATACGTAACCCTTTATGAGATGACGTGGATAGTGTAGTCTGAAGGTTGAAGGGTCTAAATTGTGAAGTAGTGTGCCTACTTTCCTGGGGCAAATAAATTGAAAGGAAGTTGTAATGTTATGAGGTTTATTCATAAGAAATACGTTGAGGAATACCCATTGGGAATGAGGAACATCATTCCCAATCCAGAAGCATTGAATTCTTTGAGGAACGCAGGTGGTTATTCTTAAACTACAAGGCACAAGTATTACAGATGGAATGTAACAGAGTGGACTCCACTTAACCCCCAGGCTTAGAATAATAATTATAATCCCACTACATTAGCTTCTTTGCAATAGTTCCTTCAGGAAGTTTTGACTATAGAGTAATGGATAAAAATTATTAATATATCATGAGGCTACAACTTTATGAACTATGACCCTGGGAGAAAGAACTGGGTTGCCTTTGGAATTCCCTGAGCCGATCCAGGAGAATGAGTGTAACATTACTTTTTGTGACAGCAGTGGTAGCAGCCTGACAACAGTGACAAAGCAATAATTAAGAAGATGCAAATAGGCTAGAAGATCAGCCAAATGAACTGGCTTGATCAGCCCAGACAAGGATTGAAAGGATGTAGGAATGACTTAAATCATAACTTCTTAGGTATGGGAGTCAACAGATTTGAGTAGGAGATATATTCTCCTTATTCTTTTATTTTACTAGTTTGTTTTTGGGAAAGATATTGCAAAAACAGATTGAGGAAGCATTGTTTTCAGCGTCAGGTAGATTCTGTTTTTCAAAATAATCTGACTTTATCCTATCCAGACTGAAGCATAGTTTATGATTTCATAAACTTCAAGGGAAGCTGTGGTCTTTGATAGCCCTGGAGGGTAATGGCGTACTTAATTGGGATGTGTATATGGGGGAGAGAGAGGGAGTCTTTATCAATCTACAGTCACTCTGGCATGTACTTAGGAAAGTGACCCGTTATTATTGGTAAGCAAACTCATTTTAGTTGAATCATTGTTTAACTTAAACAAGATTTTTTGTTCTATGTCTGATTTTGTTTAGCATTTTTTCTGCGGTATAGAAAGATAGTATTATAGTGTATAATACTGCAATTACATAGCATGCAGCGAGTCTATTTTGCAAGTTCTGAAGGCAAATAGTTTGCGGTTAGTAAGATTGCAGTTTAAATTCTGCCTGTGATATTTAAGCATTGTGTGGTATTGGCTAAATTGATTAACTTAAAAATCTGCTTCCTTTCAATGGATAATAAAGCCTAACACTATGTTGACAACATTTGCTGAGATCACTGCATTTCACGGAATCTAAGCATCATATTTTTCACATTTTCATTACTCTGAAATTAAAAATTTTCTTTCCGTTCGTGGAATTTTAAAATCCCTGTCAACTCTGATTGAAATATATTTCTTTATGAGTAGAATTGCTTTTGCTCTGGTAGTCACTTGAGGATTACCTACCACTAAAACTTTTTGGACAATATTGGCAGGATGAACTGCAACTGTGTTGAGTGCCATCTTGGGTTGGATTTTCTGGGTTTTTTTTTTGTTTTTTTTTTTTTTCTATTTTTGCCTTTTTTCTCAAGGGTAAGATGTGTTTTTAAAAATAACTAATTATTTTTAACTATCTTTTTCTGGTTGGCAGAATTGTTTCCAGTTTATCATTTTTTTGATATCTCAGCTTCATTAGATTCCCGACATTGGATAACACTTTATAAAATTGCTCTGTTCCCTTTAGTTTTATACACACACACACACACACACACACACGCACACGCACACGCACACGCACACACACACAGACACACACATATACAATTTTATATTTCAATTATATATGGTATACATGTATTTCTAGAGGAATACATATATGTATATTTAATGAAAGCACATCTTTAAAATTTTAGTAAAATAAGTGTTTGTTAAGAAGATAAATAGGAGGAACTATTTTTTAGAATCAATCCCTTCCTTCCTTCCATGCATTTATTCAGAAATACTTATTGAGCACTTACTATATTCCAGCCTTGGAGCTGGGCACTGAGATGCTATTTTTTTGCTCTTCTATAATTATTTTCAATTTACTGAGGAAAATACTGTGGCAAGAGCTAAGTTGTTCCTATATTCACAGAAACCAGGAGATAAGAACTGTGTGTTGTTTTAAGCCAGTTATTTTGCCGCAATTTGTCATGAGACAATAGAAAAGTAATATAAGGTGCATGTAGTATGGACCTTGTTCAAAAGACCTAGGATCTGGGAACAAAATTAGTGGTTAGGTATGAAGGCTGGAATGTGAGGGCAAAGTCAATTATTTAGGACCAAAGTCACAATGGGGAACAGGCAAAGATGTCTGCAGGTGGTCTCAAGGATCTAGCAGTGGAATTGTGATCTAGAAAAAGTTAAAGATTCTGAAAAAGGCAATGGGTTAGAGAAAAATTTAGCAGTCTAGGCTATGTTTTATCTAAATTTTTCACAACCCATTCTAATATTACTAGAGGGAAGATCAAAATGATAAACTAAGGCTGATTTGGGAAGGATTTGGAAGCTATTGCAAAGGAAGAAGTTTGAGCTTTTCTCTTTCGGCTGTGAGGAGGCATCAAAGACATATATGCAGATATTTCCCCATGGAACTTCACACATAATACAGGAGAATTTTCTGTTCTTTGTGTTTGTTTCACCATTCATAGGGTCATAGAAAACCTGCATTCCACTTATTAATAAGACATTACATGGGTGCTTTTAATTACAGACTTAGAAATACAATTCACAAATTTGTTCAATACTAATTGAAGAATATTTTCAACAACTTTGAAAATTGGGTTGTTAAGGCATCTTGAAAAACTAGCATGATTCTAAATCCTAAATATTTTAATTGCATTGTTTCACAAAAAATACTACAAAATACATTGCAATAAGATTAGTAGAATTTTTCTACTCATTGAGGTTTGGAATATTAAAATTTCACATGAAATTTATTAGAATTAAATGTATCAAAATTTATTAATGTATAATGGTCACTTCATCTTGATGTTAGAGTTACCATCACAATGTTTTGATTGATTGTAGTTCCTTTTCTTGATTCTCACTTTATAAGTTTTTACATTAAAAAATTCTGTTTCTTTTTTTCTTTTTTTTTTTTTTTTTTTTTGAGACAGTCTCCCTCTGTTACCTGGGCTAGAGTGCTGTGGCATCAGCCTAGCTCACAGCAACCTCAAACTCCTGGGCTCAAGTGATCCTCCTGCCTCAACCTCCCAAGAAGCTGGGACTACAGGAGCTCACCACCACGCCCTGTTAATTTTTTCTATTTTTAGTAGAGACTGGGGTCTCACTCTTGCTGAGGCTGGTCTTGAACTACTGACCTCAAGTGATCCTCCTGCCTCAGCCAGAGTGCCAGGATTACAGGCATGAGCCAGCGTGCCCAGCCATTTTTCTATGTTTTTTGTTCATTCAAAAATATTTACTCTGAATGAAAACACTGTAGAATTTGTTGATTTGGTACAAAAAGGTATGGCCTGTCAAGTATATTAATTTCATTTTAGTCTAATTCAAAATTGATTATCATCTGCTACTATTCTAATAATAATAGGGGGAGGCAGAAATAGATGACTATTTTTGTCACTACTATATACAATAGCCCTAGCAGAGATAATGTTTTACATTGATATGGTGCTTTAAAGTTTTAAAACTTTATCATATTTTTTATATTTTAGGATATAGAAAGGGCACTTATTTTTTATTTTATCTATTTTTAATATTTTATTTTACTTTATTTTTTTGAAATGTGAACTAAGACCTATAGATTTTATTAACAACTGATTTGTCCCAGGTCATAGAAGTAGTAAATGATGAAATTGGAATTAGAGTTTAACCCAATTGACTCCTAGAACTTTCCCATTATACCAGGCTGCCTCCTATATCAAGACAACAGATTCTGTATCTCATTCTGAAGATAAAAACAATGACAATCCCCAACTAGAGCCATCTTCCAAGACAAATGTTTTTCAGTAAACAATTTGGCAACATTTTAAAATAAAAACAGTTCTGAAATGGTATGTAGGCTCCCAGGTCAATGAACAAATGTGAAGTTACTACGTAGAATGATTAAATTATTGTTCTATGGTACAATGAGCACAGACAGTAATCTAGTGGTTTTTTAGCGATATTGTACATTTAAATTAGCTTTTATGAGATGGCAATGAAGATAAATAACTATGTCATTGTTCCTAGAAGAATACATTCTATGATGTGAGAAAAGAACATGGTATCTTATGTAATCTAACCCTGTAGCTCCATTAACCATATCAACAAAACACAGAACAAATGTGGGAGGGGTAGGGGGTGGAACTGTTGGGAACATTCTGCTTTCCTTTACTTTTCTTCTACAGGTAACAATGACAGCCTAATCACATCACAGAAGAAAACAATAGATTTCAAATGCTTGCTCTTCAGAGTACACTAAGACCCAGATCTATCATCACACCAATTTGCTGTTAAATATATCTGCATATTAAAACATAACATTTATGATCAGAAATTTGTGTTCTTAATGTTGGAAATGTTAGCATCAACTGGGCACAGTGCAGTAGTAAATGCTAATTTTTTTTTCATGTTTCATGATATGCATGTCCCATTGCAATGTGACTATGGTTGCTGTCCCATTAACATGTAGAGCTTGTTTCTCCACCTTTTGACTTCGAGCTTGACAATGTGACTTGCTTTGGACCATTGAGACAATAGCAAATGTAAACTATGCAGAGTCTTGAAAAGTGCTTGTGTGTTAGGATTCAACAACTTTTGCTGCTGGCACCCTTCTGCCATCAAGTGAACAAGCCCAAGTCATCCTCCTGGTGAGTGGGAGACTTTGTGGCTAGATGAACCAGCCATATTGCTGCTGTCCCAGTCATCCAAGAAGCTCCAAACATCCCAATCACATATTCTGCAGATAGAATGGCAGCATACACACTGTGTAAACCACTCAACCCAATCAATCCACAGAATAATGAGAAGTCACAAATGTTTGTAGCTTTAGCCATTATTTTGGGGTGGATTGTGATGTAGCAAAAGTTTATCGACCCACAAATATATTCACAGGATTTGTTACCAATCTTATATCTACTGAAAATGAAAATTTGGGATTTTAAAAATTAAATATTTGAGTGCATAACTAGTATCTATATATGATATTGATCGCCAAACAAAATATGTCAAAAACTAAAAGAAGCGTATTTTTTCTTACAGGTTTGCCCTCTCTTGTGTTTATTATTCACAGTTGTCCCATTCACCCAAGTGCAAGTTTTGAGCTATCTATTGATCCTTCCTTCTTCCTTGCATGCTATGTAGAACTTACCTTCTAAGGTAGTTGTTAGTATAACATAAGTTTATATAAACAGTGTGAAGGTTAATTTTATGTGTCAATTTGAGTGGATTAAGGAGTACCTAGATAGCCAGTAAAACATCATTTCTGAGTATGTCTATGAGGGTACGTCCAGAGGAGATTGGCATGTGAGTCAGTGGACTGAGAGAGAGAGAGAGAAGAAACCTACAACACTGCTTGAAATTTATAAGTAGCCTCAGAACAGAAGCAATGTCCACTTAATTAAAAAACAAAAAGAAAAAACATGATTCCAATCATTTTTCTATGGCAACAAAGTCCTCCTTCAGTATTACCTCTGTTATTAGTCAGGACATTGTATGATTAAACAAGACTAATCTATGGTAACAAATACCACCAGCCTCTGACACAAGGTTGTTTCACATAAAAAAGTTAATTTGTATTTTACACAAAGTCCTCTTTGATGAGTCACTCTCCAAGGCACTTGTCATTTATACCATGATTCAGTAATTCAAGCTTCATACATTCTCAACACCACAGGAGAAGAAAAATATGGGAAAGACGTGCAGAGACTTTTCATCACTTCACAATTCATTGTAATTATTCGTTACGCACAACTCATTGGCAGAACTAGGAAAGCGGCGCCACCTAGCAGGAAAGAAGTAGGATTGCAGTCTTCCGTGTGCCCAGAAAGGCCAGGCGAATCAGATATGCAAACACTACTTCCCTGAAAGACACTCCCAAATACTGAGTTGGACAAATTAGGAACCTTCATATTTTCGTCTGCTTTACCACTCATCATCCACCAAACCATCACTAAGTTTATTATATTTTTAACTTGTAACTACCTCTCATATCTCTGTTTCTCTTCATCTCCACTAATGTCAATCAGGTAAGGAGATAAAATCCATTTTAAACTGGGCTAATAAAATAGTCTCCTGACTGATTACCCCAGTTACTACTAGGCTGCATAACAAAAAAACCCCAAAACTTAGTACTATAAAACAACAACAATTTTATGATTTTGTCGTGCTCACAAATTGTATGGGTCAGAAATTCAGATAGGTGCATGATGGGAGTGGCGTTTCTCTGCTCTAGTGGCATTTGTCTAGGTCTACATCTTGGAAGACTCAATGGTGGGGAAGGATGATTCAAGTGACTGGGGATGATCTGAATGGTTGAGGGCTGAAATAACTGGGGTGGGATGATTCAAGTCTCAGATGGCTTCTTCACTCACATGAGCAGGAATAACTTGAAGCCTGGGCTCAGTTGACATTGTCAACCAGAACAACTCCATGTGATGGCTTGGGTTCCAAAAGGAACCTCTGAAAAGCAAACATTTCAAGAGATCAAGACAAAAGCTTTAAGGCTCCTTTTGACCTAGCATGGAAGTCATGTAACATCAATTATGCCTCATTTTATTATAAATGAGTTGCTGCGGTCAGCCTAAACTCAAGGGGAGGGGAATTAGGCTCTATCACTTGGTGGGGGAGTGACAAGCTCACATTACAGAAGAAATGTGAAGAGGGAGATACTGTTCATACCATTTTTATCAGATATTCACTAAAGTACCACTGCCTAAGGGGGCCACATTATTGATCTCTTTAACTTAAAACACCGTATGGCTCTCTGTCTAGCACTTCTCAGAGTTCCAGTTTTAATTTTTTTGTCATTAATTCTTCAATATCTGTCATCACCAATAAACTTAACACTCACTGTGAGCAGGAACTGAGTGCCCCTCACCATCAGATATCTGTGTTGGATTGTGTTATATCAATTTGGCTATGGGTGGGAATCACAGAGGCAACAGCTACACAAATGCAATAAGTTTTCTAGAACAGTCTCCATAGGTTTCTTCACAAGTTCCCCCTTTGTGGTTTCACTTCAGTAGTTTGGCTTCTTGGATTTACTTAGAAGTTCTGACTTGTTGCCCTGCCATGAATCAAAGAAGTTAGTGACTTTTTCTCTGATCCTCCTACTATACTTCCATAGAGCATTTTACTTTTGTTTAAGGTCCAGTTTCAATAATAAATCCTATTTTCCTTTAATACCTAATAGGGGCTGTTTCCTGACCAGTACAATATCTTTAGAACTTTGCCCAGTACTTGATGAAGTTCTTAATAAATGTTTTTTAAGGCCGGGTGCGGTGACTCACGCCTGTAATCCTAGTACTCTGGGAGGCCGAGGCGGGAGGATGGCTCAAGGTCAGGAGTTTGAGACCAGCCTGAGCAAGAGAGAGACCCTGTCTCTACTAAAAATAGAAAGAAATTATATGGACAACTAAAATATATATAGAAAAAATTAGCCGGGCATGGTGGTGCATGCCTGTAGTCCCAGCTACTCGGGAGGCTGAGGCAGAAGGATCACTTGAGCCCAGGAGTTTGAGGTTGCTGTGAGCTAGGCTGATGCCATGGCACTCTAGCTTGGGCAATAAAGTGAGACTCTGTCTCAAAAAAAAAAAAAAATTTTTTTTAAATAAATAAATAAATGTTAAAGAATTGATTTTGATTTGTTCAAAAAGAGTCAGAGTAATTGAGTTTCAGACAAAAATTATCAATGGGTGCTAGGACTTGACGGTAAAATTTGAGAAGTAACAAGGTAATTACATAGTATTAATTAATACTGCAAAAATTCGTATTCATTAAAAAGTGGAAAAGAAAAAGGTTGTCAGATGCCAGCTCTACCTTAACCAAGGAATCTAATCTACCATCACTAGTAATAGGACAAATAGTCACCATGAGCCCCCAATATATTAATAATACACACAGAACATAGCATTCCTGCTGGGGTTGTTTCTACTAAATGTGTATACCAGAATATAACCATGAAAAAACATCAGACAAACTCAAATTGATGCACATTCTTCACAAGTGCCAAAGTCCTGAATGATGAAGAGAGACCAGAGAACTCTTCCATAATGAAAGACGATAAAAGGATTTGTCAACTAAATGAAATGTGTGATCATGAACTGGGTCTTTTTTTGTAAAGTACATAACTGGGACAACTGGTCAAATTTAAATAGAGTCTGCAGATTTGATGGCAATGATATATCAATGTTAATCTTTTAGTTTTGATGTTTGACTTGCTGTTGTGTAGGAGAGTGTGCTTGGTTTTTTTTTTTTTTTTGGACAAGCACTAACGTATTTTGGAGTGATAGGGTGTCAGGTTGTCAAATTACTCAGAAATAGCTCAAAAAAAGAGAGGAAAGAGAGGAGAAGTATGGAGCAAATATGACAAAATCTTAACATTTGGAGAATATCATTGAATGGTAACTAGAAGTTCTTTGTACAATTATTAAAACTATAATCTAATTTTGAGATTATTTAAAATAAAAAGTTTAAAATAAAATAGGAGTGTTAATAAATAACATCACCATTTTTTTTCCCTTGGTAAAGTTTACTGTTAAAATTAAGTGCTGGAATTGAAATACAGGATAAGATAGTACTGTGATTTTTCTGCAAGTACAGAATAATCTTGAAATGTCTCAAGGATTAACCCTCTGATCATTATCCCCACGAAATGGAAGGTCGGAACATATTGCAGTGGATGCTCTGCTTTGTTATCTTGCACCGGCCAGGACTGTTGTGACATAACCTAAGTCTTTCCATCTCCCAAGTCTATCATTCTCTGATATGCTAGATACATTATACTCATCCATGAGGTGATTTTTCTGACATGTGAGGAGTGAGATTGAATATCTTTATCTTGGAATGAATCCTCTATCTATTCTGTCTAGCCAAGGGTGATTAGGTTTTCTACCTCAGCTAATTCAGGTCTTTATTCCATCTATCAAAGAATGTGAAGAAGCAAAACTGAGGAATCAAAATAGAGCTCATAATTTATTAATGTCACATTTATGCACTTGGTTAAATATTTTATTTTGTATTTTTGTAGAGATATGGCAGAGATTATTTTTCATCAATAGAATAAGAAAGAATTGCAGATAATACTTTTTAAATTATTTTTCTGAAATAAAAAATATATAAGCACGCACAGAGAGCTGTGATTTGCATAAGATGATGTCATTACTTCTAGGGTAATCCTATCTGCTTTTCATAGGTCAGCTCTTGAGAACTGCCAGTGATGAATTTGCTTCTGGAAAATACCTTCGTATAGTTCCTCACTGTCTGAGTTTAAATTCTTTTCTATAAGCAAGAAGATTTTATGTCTGTACCCAAATTATGAAACCTATTTCAGTCTATTGTACATCAGCATGCTGTATCTAAATCATATCCATTCATTTACTGTCCATTCAGCAAACATTTATGTTATCATACAGTGAACTAGGCTTGGAAGATAACAAAATGAGTAAAATCTTGACAAGTTCTCTGATTGAAAATGATTTCTACAGCAGACATCTCTCAGTATGAATGCACGCACACACGATTTCTTCCTTTCCCTGAGAAAAAATAATTCCTCCTCTATGGCTTTATTAGATTAGGATTGAAGACTTTACCCAAGCTCAACCACTGAGATTCTCTTTTAATAAATTTAGAATTGCAATTTAAAGGATAAAATTCCTTGTAGCATTTTGCTTAAATTTAAGTGATATGTTCTGGAGAAGTGTGAGGAAGACGTCTTCTCCCATGTGTGTGAAGAAGGAAAATGCATTTAATTGTCATGCAGAAGAATGAAGTATACTTTCAGAGACAGCAGAGTAAAGCACACAGAAAGAGTGATCAAACCTCAAAGAATAACTACTTGGTTTTCTGGAGGCCCAGATGCATATCCCTGGGTTCTGTAAAATACCCATTTATTCTTCAAACCAATCTCCCTTCTTTTTCGTCTTAAGCAACAAAAGGCAGTCTATGAACTATTAATAATAACCAGAATGAATTATAATTGAGCTTGAACAATGCAGGGGTTAGTGTGCCGACTCCTCACACAGTTGAAAATCCATGCATATGATTTTATGATTCCCCCAAAACTTAACTATTAATGGCCTACTATTGACCAGAAGCCTTACTAATAACATATACAGTCCATTGATACATATTTTGTATGTTATATGTATTATGTACTTTATTCTTACAATGCAGTAAGCTAGAGAAAATTAAACACTAATAAGAAAATCATAGGAAAAAAAATACATTTACTATTCATTAAGTGAAAGTCGACCAAATAACACTAGACTACACAGGATGGAAGGTTTATTTTTCTTTCACACAAAATTCCTGGCTGATAGATAATCCATTAAGTGTAGGAAAATTCCATTCCACAAAGTGAACCAGCAACCCAGATTTCATTTATTTTGCTGCTCTGCCATGCCCCAGGCTGCTCTTTCTACATTTTAACCTACAGGAAAGGAAAAGTGAAAGTGGAGATCCAGTAGCTCCCCTTTAAGGATGTGATCCAGAAATTTCTCACAGAACTTCTGTTTACATCCTACTGGACAGATGCTAGTCACATGGCCACACCTCACCTCAAAATAAGGTTGACAACTCTATTTTGGTGGCTATATGATAAATATTTGAGACTTTTATTGCTAAGTGGAAGAAGAGAACA
Source organism: Varecia variegata (assembly GCA_028533085.1). Classification (NCBI taxonomy): domain Eukaryota; kingdom Metazoa; phylum Chordata; class Mammalia; order Primates; family Lemuridae; genus Varecia; species Varecia variegata. The sequence goes on along the minus strand of CM052444.1, from coordinate 52,549,099 downwards.
ATGGATATTGGGGAACATGAGCAATTTCTGCTAAAATAGTGCCACTGGAACATAATGGTAGAACTGCTATGTTCGTTCACTCAGGATTATAAGAAAAGGTCTCAGAGAAAGTGAGTCTTTCTTGAATCTTCAATGATGGATTGAACATTAAAAGGTCAAGAAGAGAAAGATCATTTCAGGAAGAGGAGATATGATGTGCCAAAACAAGAAAAAAAAAGAAAAGTTATTATTAGAATTTCTTCTGGCTGGAACGTAGACTGTGTATGATGAGGAAATAAGGATGGAACCAAATGAGTTTGAAAGTGAAGGCCAAACTGTGAATTTTGTCACTGGGCAAACATTGTAGAGTGTACTTAAAGATACCTAGAAGGCATAGCTTACTATACAGCTAGGCTATGTGTTAAAACCCCTTGGCCCTAGGCTATGAACCTGTACGGCAAGTCACTAAATAAGCAAATGTAACACAATGGTAAGTATTTATGTGTCCAAACAGAAAAGATGGAGTAAAAATGTGGTATTATAATGTTATGGGACCACCATTATATATGCCAGAGGTGGGAAACCTGCAGCTTTAAGGCCACATGTGGACTTCTAGGTCCTTAAGTGCAGACTTTTGACTGAATCCAAATTTTATAGAACATATCCTTTTATTTTTATTAATACATTTTTGTTTGTCTTTTATATTTTTATTTTATTTTTATAATGAACATATTTAAAATACCAAAGAATAAAATAAGTTTCTACAAAATAATCCAGATTGACCAACACAATTAGAACATTAGCTAGCCATTAGGGCTAAATTGACCATTGCTATGCTCACGATTTAGTTCTAAATTCCCTTGCCTGACTGGTGCCACTTCCACAGAAAGCTGACTGGTGAGAGTTTATGGGGGTTGAGTACACCAGTCTGTTAGCTTTTGACAACAGTGCACAGCGTTTCTGTTTGAAGTGGAATTTGTGAATAGTTCCACAGCTCAACAGTATTTTTTAAGTCTGTCTGGTTAATAGCCCATCATGTTAAAGACCAAGAGAATGCTGAAGAAATGAGGAGTGGGAATTATAATATTATCTTGTTTCTAGTAAAGATATGATTATTTGCTTGCTTTGTGTTACTGTAATATCAACATTAAAGAAATTCAATGCCCATCAGCATTATAACACTCATGAGGAGCACAGATATTTTACATTAGAGGGAGAAGCATGGAAGGTTGTATTGCAGAAATTAAAAGATGAAAAGCAAAAGCAAATACAATTCTTTTAAGCAGCAATAAGACCTGGAAATAATGCCACTAAAGCAAATTATAAAGTAGCTTATATACTCAGGAAAAAAGGGAAGCTATTCAGTGATGTAGAAATTGTGAAAGAATGCAGTGTCGAAGTTGTAGGATGCTTGGACCTCGATAATATTTCAAAGTAGAAATAATTGCCTCTTTCAAAGAGAACCATAACTGATTGGCAGCATGAATTAACCTTCAACTTAACAGAACAACTTCATGCAATACTACAAAAGGAAAATGTATATTATTCAATCACTTTGGATGAATCAACAGATACTACTGACTCAGTGCAGTGTTTATACTTCATTTGGGTCATAACAGACGATTCTCTTTGCTATGAAGAGTTACTCACTTTGGGCACTCTTGTGAACAGAACACGGGGAATAGATATCTCCAACAACTTTCAACATAAATGTCGTGAAGTTGGACTGCATTTGGTAAATTTAGTGAGTGTGTGTATATACAATGCACCTTCCATGACAGGAAAACATGAAGGGTTTTTTGCACAGATAAAGTAAGTATTAACAGATCCAAATGCTTTCATTTCTTTAATTATATCTTGCATCAGCAAAATCTCAGTGCTAAAGCTACTATTTTAAGTGACACTTTGCAATAAGTTATAAGTATTGTTGACTATATTCATGCGAATGCAACATGGCAACATCAGTTTTGTAACATGCTAATGTTGAATGATGAGGTATTCAGTGTGGATTTGCTATATCATTCTAAAGTGCATTGGCTATCACAGGGACAGGTGTTAGCCAAAATTTCATCTCTAAAGAACTGATCATTAAATTTTATGAAGAAACAGCAATGTGAATTATTGAAAGAAGATTTCTATAGGAATGTAGCATTTCTGTGTGATATCATGTCAAATCAAAACTACTTAAAATATTTCTTTGCAAGTAAAACTAAGTCTATATATGATATGTGGCAAGAAATCCAAGCATTTCAAAAACAGCTATCTTTTTTCAAAACACTTCTTCCTTAAAGGCAAATTTCGGATGAACGTTTCCCCCATTTAGCAAAGATCACTGATGAGCAGGATGCTAGATGTGAATCATTTGAAGAATATGCAACTGTTATAGACCTATTAATTGGATAATGAAAGGTTCACTGACTTTGAGAATCATGACATCACACTCAAATTAGCATTTCAGCCTCACCTACTTGATATCACCAAGACACCTAAAGAGTTATAGATAGAATTGATTGAGTTCTCAGTAGGTGACATTTTAAAGTCATTGTTTGATGCTAAGAAAGACCCAATCGAAATATGGAAAAATGCAGTAGAATACCCACACCTTTAGCAACATGCCCCAAAAATGCTTTCTTGCTTTTCAACCACTTATTGCTACAAGTATATGTGAGTAACTCAAATCAAGATGCCCTTAAGGTCACAAATGACTGATACCCATCTAGAAGATCAACTGAAACTGTGGACTTCCGTGATGCAACCAAATATTCAAATGCTTTCCAACAAAAAGCAGACAAACAAAGTCATTAAAAGGTTAGTTAACTTTAAAATTAACAAATGGTTTTCATTTTTTGAAATTATTAAGTACATAGTAGTTAGGTTTTTACAAAATAATGTACATTTTTAAATATGTCTATTAAAGTTTCTTGAATGTGGCCTTATTTGATTACAGCTAAATTAATGCAGCCTTCCAACAAAAAAGGTTTCCCATCCCTGGTATATGCTGTCCATCATTGACTATAATGTCATTATACAGTGTAAGATTGTATACATTTACATGTCTGTCTCATTTTCTTATACTGTGAGATCCTTGAGGGAAGAAGTAGAGACCATCGATTTATTTCTTTATTTCCATTTCATGGCACCATTCAGAGCTGCTGCCTAATGATTGCTTGCAAAATAAATGAAAAATGAATGCTTAAATTAAAAACACAAAATAGAATATGTATGCATTTATTATTCAATTTAATGTGAAAGTATTCAGCCCAACAAAAGATACCCAGATTTCAAACGTCTAAGCGGATAGAAATGTTCAAAAGGGAATTTCAGATAATTTTTCCACACCACAGAATAGAAGGCTTAAAGATATATTGTTGATAAATGTTATCATTTTTACAAATGTAGTTTTGAATATAATCAAAATATTTAAGCACTGTTTTACTATACATTTTCATGTGCCATTTACCAATATGAATCAGGTTATTAAATAAATGCAAACATTCTTTCTTGGACTTCAAGTGCATGTATAATACACTCCAAAAGTTATGAATCTACCTCAGTTGTTTTTTGATATCTGCTAGAGGATGTTCACATTAAGATAAATGGATTGTCATGTTTCGAGAACTGTTTAGTTTCACTTTTAGGGGACCATCTGTTCTCTGATGAATCGTTCTGTGTATAAGAGTGAGCATGTTGATTTAGCTCTTTTTTAAATAAATGCCACAGCTAATTATTTTTTTGAGAATCCAGTTCTTAACCCCTCCAACTTCCCTGGTCTCTTTTGAAGATAACTATGTAATGAGGGTTCATGTCCACATAAAGTTTTCTCTTAGGATGCAAATACATTCACCTTAAATTTCAGGAAAAAAACAATTTTGATATGGTGTACTACCTACATTCTTGACTAAATAATGCCTTTCCCTATCTGAGAAACTAACTCTCTGAATGAACACATAGTTTGAAGCATACACATTAAACACTCAGGGAGAAAAGAGGGCGAGCTCATTTTGCTTTGAATCAACCTTATTCATCACGGAGTTGAGGGATACCACAGTATTATCACCCTTCATATTTGGCCACTGGTACTTGGCATCATCAGGCAGAGAAAAACAATACAAATAATAAAATTAAAAAACACATGATTAGCACATAATGGTCCATATGATCAGTTGCATTGATGGGTACTATTTAATACTTAATTTGAGGTTTTAAGCATGTATTCAAATCATTCCAATTATAGGCATAGTTGTGCAATCTAAATCAGTTGTGATTTACATTAGAGATGATCAACGAACCTACTCATAGTATAACACATATAAAATATTCCCTCATATATTACCATGTTCACATTTGTGAAATAAATACATACATACATACTTTTAACACACGGATCCATAGTTTTCTAAACTCTGTTATCTAGTAAAGTCCCAGGTTTATGGGGACTCTGGCTGAGATTGAAAGAGAAGGCTGAGAATAGTTGGTTTATGGACACCCATCTTGTTTTCAAGCAAAACTGCTCTATTGTTAATTTTACAAAATATTATTTTCGAATATTTGCATTTGTAGAATCAGCTCCACACCTAAAGTAGCAGGAAAGCCAGTGCCCTAGATAAATCCACCTCCCTGACATTTTTTTGCTTTAAAACATCACCCAAGACTGCAGAAAATTTTTTTTTATGAAAAATAACATTTATCTTTGTTAGCAGAGACTAAGTTAAGGCTGACAACTAATTCTTACTTATTTAAATGGAGAGCAGAAGAAATAACCAGTTTACTGCTTCATATCTTTCTACCTGACTCTCACTATCTTTTACTATGCTTAGTAATGAGCCCTCCCAACCATATGAAAGATTATATAACCTTTAAAACCATGATGAATACTCTCTGTTACTGGAATTTGGGGTACTACACCAGGAATCTTGGGAAGGTATTTTAGGATAGAGAAATCTTTCCACTTAATTTTTCCCAAATTTTCATAAAGACTGATATCTTCACATTGTACTGACCTATCTTATCAGTTAGGGTTTTCTGTACTAGGCCAAAGAAAATTACTCTAGTTAGCTACAGTACAAGGGAATTTATTGACCGGGTGTGAGGTAATTCACAAAGTCAAAGTAAGTGTTGGGTAACCAGGCTTGATAAAGGAAGGATCAAGAGCAACTTTCTGAATCTGAGTAGTAGCAACTATAGTACTACCTCTCCAGGTCATTCCTATTTGATCAAATCACTTGTAAACTCATACTTTCTTCCTATTGTACTGGACAGTAAGGGTCCTGTTTTCATCAAAAGTCAAATTCTCCATTTGCACTCTAAAATTACCTTCTCTCACCTTCTCCATGACTGAATTCTGATAATTTTCTACTCTCCAGGATATTTTCCCTAATTTCTACCTTTCTACTCATTCTCTTCAGCATGAGATTATGCTTTAGAATACACATCTTGCAAACAAAAAATATTTTCTTGTTCATCATTCTACCTTTGTTAAATGCAATGGTTAATTATTGCTGTTTCCACTTCCTCACATGACATTCTTTCCCTAACCCACTCCATTGTTTTGGGACTCAACACTGCAGAAACTGTTCATACTTTTGTCAAGAATACCAATAGTCTCTGTCCTTGTCAAAACTCATGTTCACTTCTCTGATTTTGCCTTCCTTGTGCTCTGAGCAGCGTTTAACGTTGTTGATCATGCTCTCTTTCTAGAAACACATTTTCTCTTACTTGTCACAAGACATGTCCCCTGTTTTCATCCTAACTGACAGGCTACTCCTTCTCAAGCTCATTTGCTGGCTTGTCCTCTTCTGCTTGACTTCTCAGAGTTAAAGTGCCTCCTGGGCTTTGTCTTCTTCTCTCCTGGAATGGCCTGCATGTGTGAGCTCATTCATTCTATCTCATCGATTACTATTTAAGTCAATGGATCCCCTACTTCCCTCTGCAGCCCTGATTTCTCCTCAGAGCTTAAGATGCTTACGTGCAGTTGCCTACTTGGCATCTTCACATTGATGACCAATAATCCTCTAAATCTTACCACATGAAAAACAAAATGTTTAAAGCACCCTAGCCCACCCCTGTCTTTCTTCCATTTTTTCCATCTCTGTAAACCACATCACTATTTAACCAGTTGGCCAAACCAAAAATCTCAGAGTTCTTGATGCTTCTTTTTCCATCATGTTATATAACAAATTCACCAGCAAATCCTATTGATTATACCTCTAAAACTCATTTAAATTCATCCACTTTTTCTGCCTCTACTAAGACCACCCAGGCCAACTGCCTCTCTCACTTGGACTATTACCATAACCTCCTAAATAGTTTTTCATTTTCTATCTTAATAATTCCTTTCTCTTCACAAAAGAATACAAAAGATATTTTATAAATATGACTTGGAGTGTTACTCACTTGTTTAAAATCTTTCAATGATTTTTCATCTTATTTTAAACAAATATATATTCTTCTTCTTCTTTGGCCTATAATCCTGCTATGTCTTTGAGCTTATTTCATACTAGCTTACCTCTCACCAGCTCCACCAGCCGTCTCTAAAATTAATAAACTGGATAGTATTTTTTATCCCTTGAAGACTCTTCTCCATGATTTTTACACAGATAGCCCCTTCTCTTGATCATTCACTTAAGTTAATATCTTTATATAGCTATGAGCCATAACAAGTCCAAAGTTTTAGTGGCTTACCACAAAAAAAGTTTATTTTCCACTCATCACAGTTCAACTTTATTGTGTGTGTGTGTGTGTGTGTGTGTGCACCTGGCCTCAAGAGAGAGTCTATGAAGAATTGCACAGGATCCTTTATGGGCCAAATTTGAGGTGGCTTACATCCCTTACTCTCCACATTCCATTGGCCAGAATTCATTCACATAGTCAGACTACAGATAAGAGAGACTGGGAAATTTGGTTTAGTGGTTTCCCCAGGATGAAGAGGAGAAGACAAATATTGGTGATTACTAGCAGTCTTTGGCCTATCTCCTAATCATATAGTTACCCACTGACATTTATCACATTACCTAATTTTAATTATGTGCAAAGCAAATTTTCCTACATTACATTTAATAGTTGACTGATTTTTCTTTTATTCATGCATTAATTAATATTTCTGTTGTTTCCCTTTAGAAGAATGTAAGCTTCATAAAGGCAAGTCCCTTTTCTGTTTTGTTTTTTGCTATACTCTTAAATTCCTAGTTACCACCCATGACTGGCAAATAATAAGTACTTAGTAAATATTATTATAAGTTTAAGGTATGTCACTTTGTTTATGCATAAGATTAAAACAGTACAATTTGCTTGACAAATCCATGAATATTGTCTTAAGAAAGACAAATACAATAACATTGGGACTTGTTTCCTTCATCCATTTGCAGTAACTTAGCAAGAACTAGGCTTGGAGCTGACTAAGCAATTCTAATTGAGTTAATTGGAAGAACAGGCAGATACCAGAGGCCAAATTTTGGGAGGCTTTCCATTTCTATAATAATAAGGTCATATTTACACACAGGAAGCTTCCATTGTTACACATCTGCACAAATGTTCCCTGAGCCTCTGTTCCTAAATTATGTAGATGATTTTAGGATTGAGATTTTTCTCTATTATAATGTTGTCCACAGTGTGTATAGTGTAACTAATTTCAATCTTGGCACAATTCCCTTTGGGCTATTGAGAATTTGATGGACCATATATTTTACTCTTATAATTTTCTTTATAGTTTTCTGGCCAAAAAAATTCTTGTTTTTTGTTTTTGTTTTTATTTTTAAATTTGTACTTTGAAATGTTACTGTCCATGGTTCCTATTAATGATAGTACACAGTGACAGAAAAGTAGGTAACCAGACAAAATCTGAGTACACTTATCAGAAGAACTGGAATTGAATTTGAACAAAGAAAGAAAACAATAGATTCCATCTATATCTTTTTCTCAACAAGTTAAAATCTGTTTAAAAGAATGTCAGCATATACAAGTCAAAAGAAAATGGATACTCAAAATAGTAAAATCCTGAAATTATATCAGGTAGAAAAATTAAATATTAATCTTTAATAAGTAAAACAAGATACGTTATTATGTGTATAAGAACAAAGGTTCAGCATTCTTTGTATTGAAAAATGCAATACAGATATTTATTTACAATATTTTTCATTAAAATTCTTATATTTTCTCTCATATTCCTATTTTAGGTAGCCAATATTTTTTCAATGAAATATAACTTTTAAAAGTTATATAAATTATTATCTGTCTGGAATTTGAAAAGGACTGTGTCTTCATTACAGTGATTGGTATGCATATAAGCTTTTGGTAGTAATAGTCTGTATTTTCCTTCATTTTGTATGACAACCTTTGAAGTAGGTATTTTGCAACTTTTCTCAATTGTTTCTCATGATTTTATATCCTTACTAGTAATAACTTTTTTCCACTTGGATCCAGTATCAAATAAATATGTATATAAATTGGTTTCATCCATTTTGTTTTACAGACATCATTTATTCTTTTTTCCTCTATTCTTAAAAAGCATGTATTAAAGGCTGGAGTCTACTATGTTGTAGGTGCTATTCATTTTCTTAAATATACAGTGATATGCAAGACATAATATCTGACCTCAGTGAGTTTGTAGTTTTGCTGCAAAGCTAAACAAGCCAAAGTTAAAGTCGTCAGAAAGTATAATGGAAGCACACACAGGTTATTAGGAAGCTCATTTAGTTTAAAGAGTCAAGTCACGCTGTCTAGAAGAAGCAATGCTTGAGTTAAATTCTACCTGATGAGAAGGAATTCACAGGGTAAAATCTAGAAGTGAATTATATTCAGAGGGAGAAGCATGTGAAAAGGCAGTGATTTTTGAAATAATGTAATAAATTCAGGTGTTGCGAATAGTTGAGTATGTTGGGAAAATTAAATTACATGTGAAGGAAGAGGTAAGCAGGGTTATATCATAATAGGTCTTGTCTTCTATGCTAAGGAATTTGGGTTTTGTTTTCCATGCTAAGGAATTTGGAGTTTCCCAAACTCCTAAACTTCTAAAGTAATTCAAGCATAGGATTTACATAATCACATTTAAATATTAGAAAGATCACTATGGAGGATTGAAGGAAGTAGACTAATAAACAAGTAGAAACCAATTAAGATGATTTATGGCTACGATGGTGCTATCACATTATAGTTTAAACCACTGTCTTTAATTGTAAAAGATAGGAGTAATAAATAATTTCTAAAAATATAAAAATGACAAAATAATAATCAAAATAAAACAAATATCTTACTGCATCAAGTATAAAAACACCAGTGGCAATAAGTAGGGATTTTCATATTGACAGGGCCATTCATTTTCTAGCACACTGAATGAAAAATGAGCTACAACAAAGCACATCATTATGAGTTTTCAGAGCATCTTGGATAAATGAAATATCTTAAAAGTTTTAAAAAGGAAAACATATAATAAAGCATCAGTTGAGATGTCATCACACTTATAAATAGCAACACTGGAAATTAAAGACAATGGAGTGGTGTTTTAAATTCTAAGGAAAAATAATTTTCAGTTTGGAAGGCTCATTGAAAAGGAAGGCAAGTATGGGTGTAAAATTAAGACTTTTCAATCATTTGATGCACTGTTTATGAGGATACTACTGGAGGATATGTCCATAAAATGAAGAAATAAAAAGAAAAAGATAAACACCCAGGGTAAAATTCTAAATAACACACAACAGGCTCCCCCTAGTGGCGAAGGAAGTAACACATCTAGGCCACTACACAGCCTAAGAGATCTAACGATTGGTCCAGATGGGAAGGCCACAGAGAAAGAACTCTGGGAGTATAAAGAATCAAACTGAAATGTTGCCCCCAAAGAGGAATTCCAGCTCTCTACCAGTGGACACAAACCAGATTCAAAGTAGCAACATGTCTCAGGAAGAGTTTCAAACATGGATCATGAATAAGCTGAATATTATGTAAGAAATAATGAACAACTATCACAAAGAAACCACAAAGAAAATCCAGGACTTGGAAGAAAAATTCACTAAAGAAATAGAATTATTGAAGAAAAATCAAACTGAACTCCTGGAAATGAAGAATTTATTCAGGGAGGTACAAAACACAGTGGAAAGTCTCAAGAGTAGGGTAAATGAAACAGAAGAAAGAATCTCAGAGAT
>CM052444.1:52483352-52538487 GCA_028533085.1 Varecia variegata | reverse complement strand
GCGATGTGCACTGTTGGGGGAATGGACACCCTTGAGGCTCGGTCTCGGGGGGGTTGGGAGGGGCATGGGCAATATAGTTAACCAGAACGGTTGTACCCCCATAATAAGCTATAATAAATAAATATAAAAAAAAAAAAAAAAAAAAAAGAAGCTCAAAGAACGCCTGGGAGATTCATACCAAATAGGAAGACACCACGTCATGTAGTCATCGGACTGACCAAAACATCCACTAAAGAGGCCCTTCTTCAAGGTGTAAGGAGAAAGAAACAAGTAACATATCCGAATTATGCCAGACTACAGAAGTACTACAGATTTTGTTCATATTTATTTAAAAACAAAAAAGCTTACAAATCATTAAAAAACACTTAATTTAAGAATATACATAAGTCAAAATAACAATAACATAAGAAAAAATAACAATCTCTAGGATAGTTATTCAGGACCAAGATGGATGAAACTAGAAAATATAAGACCAGAAATCAATGGCATAGAGAATAAAAATTAAAAATTGAGATATCTAACAAACAGATGCTGATTCTTTATACAGACTATTAAGATAAATTTCTCACAAACTAATAGAAAACAGAAGAAGATTCAAATAAATAATCAAGAATAAAATAGAGTAAGTCATTACATATATTGCAAATATACAATTTATGTTAATAAAATAATATGACAAAGTAAAAAAATATGAAAACTAAAGATACCAATCTTTCAAGGAAGATATACATTGCCAAAATTGGAAAGAAGACATTGGAAAGTGGAATGGACCAATAAAAATTAAAAAATGGACTTTGCAAACCTCGTACACTAGGCTATTATGTCATTTAAAATAAAAAAAAATTAAATCAGGCTCAAGTATATTTTCTAAAAGCTCTCAAGAATAGCTTATGCTTATTAAGTTAAAATATTTCTGCTAAATAGTAAAAAGAAAAAAAAAAATCAGGGTGAAGTTATACAGCTCAATATTTATTAAATACTGTACAATAAAAAAGAAGCCAATATCTCCAATGGACTATTTTTTAAAAAAACATAATCCTACAATAAAATATTAGCATTAAAGGGAATACCATTTCCAAGAATGCAGGAATGCAGGATTAGGTAACTATGCCCAACTCTCTCTCTCCACCCCCGGCCCCCCCCATATATGTTGCACACAAGCACATGCACCTGCAAGAGAAACAGGAAACAATCCTGGACTCAGAGTGCTATACCAACACCATTGCAGCATTCTACCACTGGGGGCGGCGGGGGGGAGTGGAAGGGACAGAAAATTCTCTTCTGCACAAATATGCCACAAATCCAAGACAGAGATTGGCTGCCATGAGGAAGAGACTCAAGAATGCAGAGCAAACCCCACCCCTCAGGCCCAGACACACAGGATATGGCTAAATTTATGGCTTGACCAGAAAAAGATAAAGCTCCACCCTCCCAATCCCAATCTGTCAAGCACCAGGTAATAAACAGCAGCTGACCACTGGGGAAATGTAAAGATTGTGGACAGAGATGTCGTCTGTGGCAGGCTTGAGCATACGGAAATGCTGAAAGCTGAAGGTGGAACATAAGGATTGGGAAAAAAACTCCTAGATCTCCAGGTCGAGAACAAGGCATCATCAGAGATGAGTGAAATGTGGTGCTCTGAAGGCAATCATAGCAACAACAGGCCCCAAACCCAGATCATCTCCTCACGAGATAAACACAAACCCCAACACTGACAGCTTGACAGAAGAAACAAGCCCAGTTCCAGATTTAATCATACTTGCCTCAATGTCTTTTGCATATATTTATCACTTCTGCCATTAAATAAAAAATTATAAGCCACATTAAAAAAGGGGGGAGGGGAAATGCCTCATTGTAAAGAGAAAGCTATATTTTCATGGTTAAATTAATACATTTTCCTGTATTTCTATTCTTTAAAAAAAGTTGTTCTTTCATTGTGGTCCCTGTATGAGCAACATGAACATTATCTTACAATTTTGTTAGAAATGGAAACTATCAAGCCCCATCCCAGGCTTAGTGAATCAGAAACTCTAGGGCTGGAGCCCAGTAAACCATTTTAATAAACTGTTTAGAGGATTCTGATGCACTCAGAAGTTTGAGAAATATTATAGTAGTGGAGCCATTAGGCTGGTCTACACTTATTTCCTTGAAAATATAAAATTTTTAAAGGGTATGGGAAGAGTTATGTTAATCTGAGCATGTGCCAATCTACAGAAATTCTTACAGAATCTAAATGAGGAGGATTTTTTTCTTTTTTATAGGAGGGAGTGTTCTTCTCCCAGATGAAAATCCTATTAGCTTTATAGAAGGGAAGTTTATGGTGGCTACCACTCTCTTACCTACTCATGTGACAGATTTGACTGATCTACCACAAATGACTTGGAAAACTTTGATCCAAGTTTTCAATAAAACTTATTTAAAAGAAAATGTCAGCTATATGACTTCTTCACAATATAATTCACCAACAGAAGAAAGTACGTTTTAAATATGAAATAAATGTTAAACAAATCTACCCTCAGATTTGGATTTCCTCTCTAAAATTTAATAATGGTCTCTTTCTAAGACACTTACTAGCGTTATAAGTACTAGAGATTGCTCATAATATTTAACATCTGGAACATATGCTGGGAGACGAGCAGCATCTTAAAGTAATTCATCAATCATGATATAAAAGGGTTTACTGTACCATTTCATGAACTCAAGTGGAGTATATTTCATCTTGATATTTAGTCAAAAACAGAGATAGGGATAAAATAACCAAAAATAGTGATTATGTGTAAAAATAGTTTCTAATTAAATATTCTAACTTTATTATGTAAAGTAATGATTAGCATACTGCATCAACTTTTATAATGAGGACTGTATATAAGGCAAAATTATTCTATTCAAAACCTAAAAGAAAAGTATTCTCATTTTTAACTTGTTGAGAGACATATGAAAAATCAATATAATATTTGTCAATTTGCCCAAGATGTTAATTCTTCTAAAAATATATTCTAGAAATGCATAGGATTTTATATCTATTAACAGCTAAGAAGTGTTACATGTATTTTTAAAACATGGATTTTATTAATGAAAAAATGGAAATGGAGTATGGTTTGAAAATACAAATGCCAATCAAATGTGTCTTTCTTCATAATCTATTGCACTGATTATAAAAACAGATACCTTTCCATTTAAGCAGTGAAAGCTTGACTTTACCACTTCCTTTTCTTTCTTTGCCTGCCAAATTATTTGAGACTTAAACAGATACACAGTCATGGTGGACCAACATTCATTTTTTATCTGACCTTAAAGACCAAAATTCTTCAGAATCAGCAATAGGCAACTGACTATCATTATTTCTTACTGCATGTTAATAAAACATTTCAAAATTAGAGAAACTTTTTATGTTCTTTCATGGCATAGATTTTTCTCAGATCCTTTAGGGCTCATGTCTTACAAATGTTAGGATAATGTAAAAGACTGCTCTCTGTACTATCCATTCAGGGAAACCAATGATGTTATTACAAAACAGCTGGTTTAACTACAGGAGAGAACTACAAATTGGCCTCAGGTATGAAACTACTGAGACAGGGAGCAGCAAAACAAGGCGAGATGCTGAGGAAAAACACTGTGGCAGCTGCACTGGTGGGAAGGTGCCTTAGGATATAATGATAGGAAATGTTAAAAAAAAAAATTTTTTTTAAGATTCTGGCAATAGAAAAACCAACTCAGCTCTCAAGGAGCTATCCTCAGAATGAAAACACACTATAAAGACATAAATACAAGCAATTTATTAGGTTATAAAATTCTTGTAATCTATTTGGGAAATATAAGTAATTAATGAAAGTCCTCATTAGTTTTTTCAATTAACATTTTCTTAAACTCAAATTTAATCCACACATATTTAGCATTACGACTCATCACATTGGGTAAGAATAAGTTGTGTTGGTATACTGTTGGAAAGTGTTGGACACTTTCATTATTTTTTCCATCCTCTGTGTGATTATATGGAGGAAATGGGATAGGAGGGAAAAATACAATGTAATGTCAATGTGAAATTGTAAATGTAAAAATGTAAATACAACAGTCCTCTCTTATGCATGGGGGATACATTCTAAGACCGCACTTGATGCCTGAAATTGCTGATAGTACTGAACTTGATTGCTATCAACTGGAACACGTTTCTGTTCATGTCTTCTACCCACAAATTTAATGCCTTTTCCATCTTAACTAAGCTCTTGTCATGCACCTTGGTCATCACTTTTGCAGTTTGTGGCGTTACAAATTTCTTTTTCTTTCTCCACGGTTGCACAGATAGAAGATTCGTTCTTACCGTAGATCCTAGCAATGTCAGCATACAATTTACTCTCTTTCCTTTTTAACTGGAGAACCATCACCTTTTCACTTAAAGGAAGCACTTGACGCTTCTCTTTGGTGTACTTGAATTGCTGGCATCACTATGCTTGTGCTCTGGCGTCGTTATTAAGTAAATAAGGGTGACTTGAACACAGGCATTGCGATGCCCCGACAGTGAACATGGTAACTGAGAAGCTCCTGAGTGACTAATGGGGCCGGGGGAGCGTGGACGGCGTGGGGGACCCTGGACAAAGTGGTGATTGGCGGGGGCAGGTGGAGCTGAACGGTGCAATGGTTCACAATGTTCCTCAGAATGGCCCATAACCTAAAACATGAATTGTTTACCTCCGGAATTTCCCATTTAATAATTTCCGACTGCTGCTGAATGTGAGTAACAAACTGTACAGAAAGCAAAACTGGAGATGGGGGGAATGCTGTGTAACTCTGACTTCTCCATGATCAAACTCTTCAGGACCCTTCCACTAAATCTAGAATAAAATGTATCATCTGCATGATTTCTGTGGCTCTTCACAGTCGGAGTCTTGCGTTGCTGGCTGCTCTAGTCACTGCTTGTCTGAAGTTTACAGGATGGTCCAATCATACTAAATGTCTGCAATTTCCAAAACTCCCCACTGTCTCCTGCCTGCCTTAGCATTGTTGACCATCTCTCCCTCAACTTAGAAAGCCCATACTGCCCCTCAGTTGTCTGTTGAACTTCTGCCCACATGCAAGTTCTATTGACAGAATTTTCTCACCTGTGAAGGCTTTCCTGATTTACCCAGACAAGCTTGAAAATTCTTTCCTGTGGAATCCCAAAAGTCAGTAACAAACACCATCTATTTCAGCTCACGGCACAATTATGTGTTGACATTTTTGTCTTTTCTACTAGATTTTAAAATCAAATGCCTATCTCGCATTCTCTTGCTCTTCTTTCTTACTCATATCTTATTCTTTACTTCCTTGATCATTTTTCTCTTCTTTTTCTTATTGTTCTATTTTTTACTTCATAGCAGCAGGATTAAAAGTGCATGTCCAGATATAAGTAACAATATTAAGATTTGTTTCTGGGAGCCGTTATTTTCCTTTCTGATCTCCATTGATAAGTAATTTCCCTAATAATTAATTATATTTTTTCTGACAAATTTGACACTAAATACAGGCATATATATTAGTACAAACATGTTAGGTGAAATAGATATTGTGCAGTGCTGACTTTTACATGTTTTTTTTTCCTTCTAACTTCATAAAGAATAAAGAAAAAGTACACTTGTTATGAATAGTACTTATTTTGGCAACCATAAATTGATATGTCAGTTTTAGCCTTTTTGTAGCAGTATGACAAATAACATCACACCGTGGCCTTAGGAAAAATTATTCTATCAAATTCCCAAGCAACTGAAGTAAAAGAACTACCCCCCAAAAAGACAGATGTAAATTGATTTCCACCTCTTTTATATCTAGTGGCGTACTATGTCTAATGAATAAGAGTTCATAAGAAGAAAATGCACTAAGCATGAAAATGGGATTTAAAAAATCACATGTATCAGATATTTAGAAAATCAAAATGTAATATGTCTTAATTTAAAAACTCAATGTACCCAATGTTTTTATTAGACATTATAATAAAAATGTCATATTTTAATAAGTGCAATGCTAAAAATAAGGTAACAAGAAAATAAATTTGTTTTTTTGAAACCATGCTTGTGAAATGATTCCATATAAACATTTTCTGCTGGGTTTCAGACCTGATAAACAGATTTGTAGAATAGACATCTAAATTTTACTTAGGCAGTGACAACCTGTCTCTCATGTTCAATTAATTAATTAATTGATGATTTTCATGTGAATCAGATGGAACAGTATGTAATAAATAATAATGCAGTTGTGTAAATTTGTGACACAACTTTACTTTGTATCATTCATTATTGAATGGCCATACACAAAGAATGTACCAGATAATAACATTTAGGTCAACCTGAGTGGAGTTTTTTAGAGTCATACCATTGGGCTACATTCAAACCGTACAACCAACATTTAGATGAAGACACTGGTGGTGCACGGTCCTCATTGATACATAGGCTAGAAGAAATGGATGAAAACTAAGTGATAGAATCAGAATTTTGAAAGATTTTGACAGGCATGGAAAGTGAGCCAAATTTAGCAACATTCAATCTGAAAATAAATGTCAACTTCTGCATATGCTCTTGGTGTGGATGTAATCATTCAGCCTTCTTTGTAAAAAATGAGGTTTTTGAAAGAAAATACTAAGGGTCCTTTCAGGTACAGATTCCCCAACATCCCTGATTCAAAGTGCACCTTCTTTCACTCCTCTGAGAGGCAGGAAGTTTGGCACTCCTGAGGCCCTCATTGAAATGGGAATAAACCTCCTTTTCCTGAATCATCTGAAGATAGATGCTATCCTCCAGAATTTACAAATTAACTTATTTAACACTAAGCAAAAAACATTAAAGTATAAGGAGGAAACATAAAATTCAAGTTTCAATCCTCACCCTAGGCCACTGCACAGGCAAATTGGTTTCTTCCTCACTCCTCTAGACCCTAACTCTGACCACAGGAAGGAACCACCTGGCTTTCTGCCAAATGAGTGATGCATCCTGGAAATCCTGGCACCCACGCCACGCCTAGAGCTCTCTCTCTGGGTTCTCTCAACTACTTATTCTTCTGTAGTGCATTAACTGTCAGAGAAGAAACATTCCTCCCAAGTGACAGGGTAGATGTGCTTAAGGAAGTGAGTTTTCGGTAATATCTGTGACATGATGTTTTTGTACTGCAAGTCACGGGAACGGAGACAAATGTTAAAGATGTGCAATTTGGAGTAATTACTAGAGGAGATGGGATCAGGCACCAGGTGTGGCAGGAAGCTATGAATTCTTGGTGATGTGAAGACCAAATGAATATAAGTTTGTAAAACCATAAAGTTTGTAAATTTTCTCATGAAATCTCTTAGTAGGCTTGCTTCATGGTGATCTAGTTACTCCGGTAGTAGTCTATTCTGCTGTATGATTTAACTTAGTTATATTACCAAATGAATTTAAAATATAGTTCAGGCCTGTAATCCTAGCACTCTGGGAGGCCAAGGAGGGCAGATTGTTTGAGCTCAGGAGTTCGAGACCAGCCTGAGCAAGAGCGAGACCCCATCTCTACTAAAAATAGAAAGAAATTATATGGACAGCTAAAATATATATATAGAAAAAATTAGCCAAGCATGGTGGTGCATGCCTGTAGTCCCAGCTACTTGGGAGGCTGAGGCACGAGAATAGCTTGAGCCCAGGAGTTTGAGGTTGCTGTGAGCTAGGCTGATGCCACGGCACTCTAGCCCAGGCAACAGAATGAGACTCTGTCTCAAAAAAAAAAAAAATATATATATATATATAGTTCACTCAACAACTCATGACTTGTTGCTATCAAACTTGAATAAATATATTCTTGAAACATTTTAGCAAGACCATTATGTAAATAAAATGTATCTCAGTTTGCCCAAATGACATTAAAAATGGTACATATTTTGCTAGCCCGGAAAATGTATAGATTACTATCTAGTGCTTTGAAAATCAAAACGTTTTAATAAAATAAAATCTGTATGCTAACAACTAATAAGTTTAAGACAAAGCCTCTGTGTTAAAAATAATAATAAAAATCTTTGAGATAAGAACATCAAATTGATTTAATCATGAATGCAATTGAACTTTCTAATGGATATATTTAGAACATTATTAGGTTGGAATCGATTTTTAAGTTGGAAGTCATCAGTAAAAGAATCTTTTTAAGGTTAAAAAGAAGGCATTTTAATCTGCATTCAAAATTAACACAGTGAAATATATGCAGGGCAATATGGTACTAACTAAAATTTTTTAAAAAACAATATGTGTTTTTTTCACTGAAACTATCACTTTTTTCATTTAAGGAAAGGAAACTCAATTTGTGTTCTCTGGAGAAATCAACCATTTGAAAAAGCGTGTGCTCAATCTCACCGATTAGAACAGAACCTCTTATGGCGTGAATAGAAAAATAAGTATTGTCTCTTTAGACTGGGGGAGGTCTTGACCCAAATGGCTGTCCTTTGTCTTCTTGTCTGCACCAGATAAAGACAAAATAACACTGCATATTATTATTTTGGAATAAGAGCTAAGGGAGAATTTCATAATTCTTTATATTTTGTTCATGCATTTGACTGCCTTCTTCCAGCCAAAATGTAAAATTTTTGAGGGTATGTATTTAAATGTTGTATATCCAGACCTAAGAAAAGTATCTGAATGGTAGATGCTCAATAAATATTCATTGAATAAATAAAAGAAAGAGCAAATGAAGAATATATTTCAAAAGTATAAAGAAGAAATAAAGAAATATGCATAAATTTATGGATGGTTTTTCCAAAAGTAAAGGCTATTAGATCCTGGAATTTCCAAACAGGATTTTGGAAGTCATCATTGTTGTAGATCTTGAAGAAAATGCAATTATTTAGCTTGAAAAAAAGCAGGCTGAGTACAGAAAGTATAAAATGATGAAGTATTTTATTTTAATCAGGACCCAGAATTCTGCATTCTCTCACACATGGCTTTCCAGATTCATATCCTACATTAATCTTGGCTCCCAGATTCTTAATTTTCTTGGTTCAATTAAATAATTTATTATTAAAAACATAAAATTTAAACTATTACCTATATTTAAGGACAACCAAATATAAACCTCCATCTCCAACTTTTCAATGACTGTGGATCAGGACGGCCATCCCTTTAGTAAAAAGTAATAACTTTGATGACTCCCAGAAAAATGAAACCCACCGAGCTTCTCTTCCTTTCCTTCCACATCTGCCTATGGTCCCTTTTCTTTCTCTAAAAAATATAATATCACCAATAGGCCATTTTCCCAAGCTAGAATTGGATAAGGTTTATGTGACTTCTCTTTCCTCCATCCCTGTGGCACGTTAGTAACTGTGCCAGATCTAGGCCCTTCTCTCTGTGACTATTGCCATGACCTTCACTCAAAATTCCTTCATTCCTCACCCAAAGAATTACAATAAATTCCCAGTGGAGCTCCTGTTCTCTTGTTCTTCCTCACCAAATTATTGTGCACATTGATTCTACAGTGATCTTTCTAGAATACAAATGCGATTGTTTCTATTGAAAACAAAAAGAAATTTTTAATTATTCTTTTTATGCCTATGGGAAAATGTCTAACTTTTCAAGAAGCCTTACACTGCCCTTTATAACATTAGGCATCACAAATTTTTCTGGCCTATGTCAGACCACTCTCCTCTATGAGCAATGTTGAGCTTTAAACATAACAAATAACACATAAATCTCCAAGTATGCTGTGCCCTTTTACTACACTAAGCCAATCTATGCTTTCCTTTTGTCTCCTGTGACCATTTCCTCCATATTCATCTCTTATACTACTATTACTTATCCTCCAGTTCTAAATGAAATGCCACTTTTCAGTAAACAAATAATCACTCATTGCCTTTCAAAGTACATTGTGAATAATTCTGTTATAGTCTTTATTATACTCTATCAATTATTTGTTGATGCACTTTTCTCTCCCTTACGAATGTATTAATATATTCTTTTTATACTGGAAGCTTTTCTGATTCAGATTTGTACCTTCTGTTCCTAGTGTCCTCTGATCCTAGGTACTGAATCAATTTTTATAAATGGATTAATAAATGATGAGTGCTATGAACTGAAATAAGCACCCCTAAAATTCATATGTTGAAGCCCTAACCACCTCCTCCACCACCATGTGACTATATTTGGAGATAGGGCCTTTAGAATGCAATTAAGTTATTAACGAGATCATAAGTGTGGGACACTGATCTGACAGGGCTGCTACCTGTATAAAAAGAAGAAACACTAGAGTTCTCTCAGCCATGTGAGGGAACTGAGAAAGGTGACTGTCTCACTAGGAAACATATAGAATGGAACCTTGATATTGGACTTCCCAGCCTCCAGAACTGTGATAAATAAATCTCTGTTGTTTAAACCATCCAGTTCATGCTATTTTATTGTGGCATCTAGAGCAAAATAAAACACTGAATTTGGAAAAGAAAAAATATCTCCCAGCATAGCACAGCAACTAATACTGGAATTCATGCTATTTGAGGCAACATAGTAATAGGTATATGTGTATTTTAGGAAAATGGAGCTGTATATAAATTGAAAAAACTACATTTCTAAACACTTTTTTTGAAGCTTAAATAACCAGGCTTCATGCCGCTACAAACCTGCAACCCTAAACACACACACTGTTGCAGTTTGATTAATACTGGAACATTAGATATTTGACTACACTAGTGACATAAATGGCGACAGTAAAAAGGGCATTGTTTGAAACTTGAAATCAAGGGTCAAAAATTGGGGTCATGGTATGCTTTTTAAACAAAGGCTGGGGCCAATTTTTATACACATAGGTTTTCTTAGTAATTTTCTGAATTATTTTGTGAAAGAGAGTCTAATATTTCAGGATTCCTGAAACCAAATATTTGGGAATGTTATTATTAACAAAGTTAAATATAATCCAGATATTGATGAAGTCATCTTTTATATACTAGTATATATACATTGATAAAATTGGCACCATACATCATATAGCGTCTTGCAAACTCATGCTTTAAATAAACGTTATCGAACAAGTATTTGCAATGTCTTTGATTCCATATTCATTGAAAGTGATTTTAGTGACACATAGTAACACTTAACAACTGTGATCCCCAACCCTGTCAGGAACTGGGCCACACAGCAGGAGGTAAGCAAGCAAACCTTCATCTATATTTCCAGTCACTGTCTCTCATCACCCCCAGATGGGACCCTCTCTATATCAAGGAAAAGCAACTCAGGGTTCCTACTGCTTCTGCATTATGGTGAGTTGTATAATTATTTCATTATATTTTATAATGTACAATGTAATAATAATAGAAATAAAGTGTACAATAAATATAATGCTCTTGAATTATCCTGAAACCATCTTCCCTCCTTCTCTGCTCCCCTACCCTGTTTGTGGAAAAATTGTCTTCCATAAAACTGGACTCTGGTGCCAAAAGGATGGGGACCACTGCATAATAACATATAGTATGTTTGTTTCTTAATTTTTAACAATTTTCTTAGTCTGTGACCATTAGGGTATTTTTAATTTTAATTACATTGTTACTGAGTATTTTATTAGGAAAAATTCTAGAAATGCAAATACTAGATTTCAGGATATAAACATGTTTTAATCTTTTGATATACACTGCCATACTTCCTTTGGAAATAATGTACAAATCTACCTTATGAACAAGCAGCATATGAGTGTGCCTTGATACCAACATTTATTCATATAACCTTTTTAAATGTACCATTTTGATGGTTAAAGTAGTATTTGGTTTTTTTCAACATGCAGTAGTTTTATTATTGATATTTTTAAATGTTTTCCTATGTGCATGGCTGTTTATATGCCTTGTTTTATAAAATGTCTATTCATGTCCTTAGTCCATATTTTTTACTAGACTTTATATATCAAGATTATTACTATGTGGCATTTATGTTTCAAGTATTTTCCCCAGTTTGTTATTTGCCTTTTGGATTTGGTTATAGTGTTTTATGCCCTTACTTTTTGAGGTTTTTCTTGTTAATTGTTTTGAAACATGAAGACTCAATAAATGTGCTAATTTTTTTAGATTTTGTAATATGATTAGTAGTATCTAGCCAAAATTTTCCTGGTTAGTCAGCTGAAAACAAAGAAAGGATAATCATATTCAAAGGTAGCATAATGGATTTCTGGTGATTTTGTTAACACTAATTCTAAGACACTCAAAAGAAAAATACTTTCATTCATCTAACAAACATTTATTAAAATTTTCTTGGGTTCTAGTACAGTCAATTGCTTCTTTCTTGAAAGTTGTCTAGGGCTTGGCCTCTTTGAGATAAATTTAGTTTGAGAAATGCAATGCACACACGTAGAATGACCAGAAAAGCAACTATGTGATATATAATTTAGTTTAAAATAATATATGAACAAAGAATAGTTTCAAAATAAGGCAGAATTTTTAAATTCCAAATTGTTGAATGTAAAAATATCTAAAAATTTCAAGAAAGTTAAAAAAACCTCCCACCCTACCTTTATAGACTTCTAGACTGTCCATAAAAGCACTTAGGAATTATAGAGAGATTTGTGCGAGTATAATGAACATCCTAAATTCTATTATATGTTTTAATACATGCAAAACTTGTCAAACAAATAATAAACACCTACTTTGTATGCGTTTGCTAGGTATACAAAAAAAAAAAAAAAAAAGACAAAACTTTCTTCCTCAAAGATCATGAAACTTAGTAAGGGCAGAGAGATACATAATCAGATATCTACCCAACATCATTATAAGTATAAAGGAAAAGTTTGCTTTAGGGTGATAGGAAAGAATAGGAAACAAACAAAAAACAACAAACTTTAAGTTCTGCCTGGAACGATAAGGCAAGAGAGGAGGGTTAAATAAAGACCTCTTTCTCTAGGTGGTAGATGAGCAAATTGTTGAAATACAAATAGGTTATGATATGTAGGGTGTGGGTGAGGGTGATTAGTCCAGGAGGAAGAAACTGTGTTCAGAATCTGGAGGCCTGCGGCATGAAGGCATGTTGAAATCTGGAAGGGCAGGTAATAAGGGAAATTGAAGTGCAAGACAAGTCACAGGCCATGGCAGGAAGAGTCTCATATCAGACTCAACAATTGAAATATATGCTAAAACGTTAGAAACCATTAGACAATATTGAAATCATCAAATTTATATTTCAGAAAGATTGCTGACTGAAATACGGATGGCTGAAGTGGAAGTGGGTAAATCTCAAAATCCAGAAACTCAAACTGTTGCAAAAATCCCAGGTAGTGACAATGAGACTCTGAACCGATAGAGTGGCTTGTGTAGGGACTGAGAGCAAGAGTAGACTCAGAAGTATTTTAGAGATAAAATAAACAGATCTTGGTAACAGAAGGAAAATGGAGAAAGAGAGTTTAGAATGGACCTACAATGATTTTGATTTTTCTCACCTGGTTGAATAGGTACATGACATTGCCATTCTCTAAAAACAGGCTTTGGAAGAATTATGCAAGTGGTATAAATAATTTACAAAAATAAGCTATTTTGACTTAGGTCTCCTACAGTATAGTTTGGGTTGCTGTAGCTCCCCATTTTTCCCAGTCTATTCTGGTTTAAACAGAAAACTATAAGGTATTTTTTATATCACTATTAGTACTGCACTTAAGTAATTCTTCCCGATGTACTGGAGCCACCTCACCTGTTGGTTTTTGTTGCTGCACTTGCTGCCACCACCATGAGAGTATTTCTTTTTCTCTGCTTTGCTACCAAAGTAGTTTTACAGCAGCATAAAGCAACATAAAATGGGGAAAATTTTCTAGAGCCTTACAGTGAACATTTGTAATCTACCAAATGGTTTAGTATCTCATGTTTTGGGCATTTGGCAAGAACTCCTGGAAAGAGTCATCTGCTCTGGTTTCTTCTCTAATAATTCTTAGAGGAAAGGTTCAGGCTTTCATCCTTTCTTTGCTTCTGCCAGTTGAACAAGAAGAGCCCAAACCAGGGTACTGGTTTACCTAGGATTGTTTGGGCAAAATTCTTTCAGAAACCCGGTATGCTTCACCACTCTGCCTGGAATATTTCTGGACTCTTTCCTTCTTGTGGAAGGTGAGGTTGTTTCTCATATTCTAGAAATTCTGTGCATCTTTTTTCTTCTCCTACCTCTCTTTTGCTTCTGCACTAGCTGAAGAGCTATGGGAGTAGAACTGCTGATTTAGCCTTTTATCTTCTTACAGATGTATTGTTTTGGGGAAAGGACAGCAAAAGAACAGAACTGATTTGCAGATAATTTTGGTATGTCAAAACAGAAATTTTTAGAAGCACTGGGTATCTTTCTGGATTTTGAAAGAAATGTCTGGAATTACAGACTTCAGAGTTATCTGCAAAGAGTTGACAGTTGACACTATGGAAATGGATACAGTTACTCAAGGTAAGTATGCAAAAGTATTAATACAAGAATGAAAGGAGAATATAACAGAGAATACTACCAAGAATGAGTGGATCAAGAGGTTTTTGCGAAGATGAAAAATATGGAGTGATTCACAGCTTAAAAATTAATAGGAACACATGTACTCACCAGAAAATTGGTTTCCCTGATCATCCACATGTACTCACCAGAAAATTGGTTTCCCTGATCATCACCTAAGTACACATTTGGGAATAACACCAATTGGGTATCGGACAGAGGTGGAGGGTGGGGGGAGGGGATGGGTGTATATCTACATGATGAGTGCCATGCGCACTGTCTGGGGAATGGACACACTTGAAGCTCAGACTCAGGAGGATGGGAGGGTCATGGGCAATATATTTAACCAGAACTTTTGTACCCCCATAATAAGCTGAAATAAAAAAAAATTAACGAATATTATATAAAATGAAAAAAATTAATAGGAAAACTAGAAAAGAATGGTGTGGTATAAACCAAGTGAAGAAACAGACATACACAAAAGCAAAATACAAATTTTTAAGAAGGAAAGCAGTGAACATTGTCTAATAAAAATAAAAAATATAGGGCCGGGCTTGGTGGCTCACTCCTGTAATCCTAGCACTCTGGGAGGCCGAGGCAGGTGGATCGTTTGAGCTCAGGAGTTCAAGACCAGTCTGAGCAAGAGTGAGACCCTGTCTCTACCAAAAAAAAAATACAAAGAAATTATATGGACAACTAAAAATATATATAGAAAAAATTAGCTGGGCATGGTGGCGCATGCCTGTAGTCCCAGCTACTCGGGAGGCTGAGGCAGGAGGATTGCTTGAGCTCAGGAGTTTGAGGTTGCTGTGAGCTAGGCTGACACCACGGCACTCGCCCAGGCAACAAAGTGAGAGTCTATCTCACAAAATAAATAAATAAATAAATAAAAATAAAAAATGTAGCCTTAGTATTAAACTGACTATGCAAATATCATGGGCTAATTTCTCAATCATCTATTTTCAAAAATTCTTTTCAATTCATTTGGAGCTTAAGCCCAGATAAGTTCAATAAAGCACAAAAGACAAAATGAAAAATGATTATAGAGAAAAAGCATTGCAGTGTTTCTTTATTGTTTCCATGTTTAATATTGATCTATGGTGTTCCAATAACAGATTTCTCTGGCCTATGGAGCTCACTATTGGTTAAGCATTAGGATTGATGCAACAAACCTCTATTATTATAATTTCTTTTATGTATCATCAGAAAATTAATACTTACACATGAATAGATTAATGACATCCCCATTTTATCAGTGTGTCATATGTTTATAAATATAGAACCTTCAAATATTAGTCAACCACCATTCATCTTTATTCCCTGAATTCTCTCTGCAGTTAAGTACAAAGAAATTGGATGCGATTTTAATACTGTAAAACCTCTGTAAACATTTTCCTACAGCAATCAAGGTGGATATTCCAGTAAATCAAATTTCCCTGCATTAGCTAAGAGTTTAAATGCTGATTTTATGAAGGGCCATTAAGGACACATATCAGGTATGCATGAATGTGGTGTAAAATTGATGTATTAAAAAAAAAAAAAAAAACCTCTGCATTTTAAACAAAAAGAAAAATATAACTTCATATAAATGTCCTTGTGAAACAAATCTATTGTATTACATACAAATAATAACAAACTTTATGAGTTGCCATAAAATATTTATTGTACATATTTCTTATACATCATAATAAAATGTTTATTCTAAATTCAATATGTAAAATTCATATAAAATATGATTCAGGATCCTTACATAATTCCTAAATTTAACTTTTAAACATTCAGTTGAAATCTTTTAAGTACCTTCATAAACTCCAATATTTTAAGGGTGCCTAAAAATGATAACATTATAACATTAACAATGTTATGTGATAATATGTATATGCTTGGTTTAGTTTACTGAAGGCAGGTGATATGATTCTGCACAAGAAAAATAAAGAAACCTTCTATATAAACAAAATGTCACTGCAGAGTTTATCACTCTTTATATTCTCCTTTAAACCTTTGGTGAAACAAATGCTGTGTTTATTAAAATGGGTAATTTCTTATCAACTATAGTGGCACTCCAATATAAAACATACATGTGTATTGAAAAGAAAATATTAAAATTCATCTATACTGCCCCACCTTTGTCCCTTCCTGTTCATTCAAGAACAGTGGTTGCAAGGCACAGACTATGGCTATGCTAAGAAGTTTTGTTGTCTCTGTAGCTGAATAGAATTGTTATGTCAACTAAGCATCATGCAATATGAAAAATAAAAATAAATTTTCATATCAGCTGCATTTGAAAATTAATTGTAATATATTAACTATTTTGATTTGTGTTCACCAGACATTAAATTTACCAGGTTGTTCTCCATGTGATGAAATCAATAGCTAAGCTTAAAATCATCATATCAATTTTTAGTTGAAAGCAATTAAATCTTCAAATAAATAAAGTGTTTGTGGAAACATAATCCAAATTTTGCATAGAAGTAATAAAGTAGAATTAATTAAAACCATCACTTTTGTTGGAAACTACCATGTCACTAGGTGATAGGACTTTTTCAGCTCCATTATAATCTTATGGGATCCCCATCATATAGGTGGCATGTTCTTGACCAAAATGTCATTATGTGGCACGTGACTGTATTTTTATTGAGGACTTACAATGTGCTAGGCAATGTCTATATGTTTGTTTTTTTTTTCACATTCTCTTTTTCCATCTAATGCTCACAGGAAAACAATGAGGTAGATATTAATATCTCCACTTTACAGTAGAAGAAATCAGGTTCAGTGAAGTTAGGTAACCTGTCCAAGATCACGCTGCTGGTTTGGGAGGGTCTGAGTTCGAACAAGATCTGTCTGAGTCTGGAACCTAACCAACGCTTTCTGACACCAATCAGAACACTTTCAAGAGTGCTACTCTAGGCAAATTATTAAAAGGTAAAATGTACAAGTACTAATTTGGTTCCTTTCAAACCCCAGGTTCTAGTTCTGGTGAGCAGAGGACTTAAGATGGACTGTGGTCTTCAGGGCCCTTACCTGCAGGGACTTTTTCTTAAGGAGCTCCTAACTCCCACATCAATTGCATAAGATTCAGGGCATTACAGTCTTAATTAAGGCCATAAGGCTGAGTCCTTCCTAAACAAAGAAATCAACCCAGGGATGAAGGGCACTGAAGAAATAAGAAAACCGCCCAAAAGAGAATCACCATATTCTCATGAATGGTTAAACATTCGTCACTCTTTTGTAAGTGGCAATGATGATAGGGTTTGGAGGAGGTCCAGCCTAGAACCTTGAAAATAAGTGACTGATGATCATCAACCTCTGTGATGCAGGTCATGTCTTTCAGGAAGCAGACTAAAGGTGCTCTTTGAATTAAAACCTGTAGAAAGGAGGGAAACAAGCAATACTGGGAAGAGGAAGAAACTGAGCTGCAATGCAAGCCAGGCAGGCTCAATATTCACAGTCCTGGGAGTTAGGGCAGGAAATCATGGAGGGGCATTTTAACATTCTGCCTACCACATAGACCATATGGTTTCTGTCACAACTATTCAGCTCTGCAAGCTGTAGTGTGAAAGTAGCCAGAAAAAATATATAAATGAATGGAGATGGCTGTTTTCCAATAAAACTTTATTTATAAAAACAGGAGGTAAGCTGGATTTAACCCATGGGCCACAGTTTGCCAACCCCTGGTCTAGTTAACCACTAAAAGCGGAACTGTTAGAAATAGATTCACATTAAATGCATACTGAATGGGATCCAGCTGAACAAACCCCAAGCAAGAAAACTCTGGGCACCAGAATTATCACGTCAAGTATGTATAATATTGCAAATTTTCACTTGAGAGGAAATGCTAGAAAATAAAACTTCTATACCTATTGAGATGCCTTCAAAGATGAAATTCTGAATTCTAGAATAAGTTGAGCTCTTACTGGTTAAAGAAGTTTTATAAAAGGTGACAACCAGAGGATATTGATAAGTGCTACCCCCTAGGATTTAGACAACTATGAGGCAGGAACCTCTGAAAATTAGAAATTCTATGAGCTAATATGAGAAGCTGGAATTTAGCTAAGCAATTATGGAATGAAAAAAAATAAAAATAATAAATTAAATTCCCTGATAGATGAAAACTAATATCTGTATAACCAAGTATTAACTAATATGGAAACACTAGTAGCCACTAGAGACGTTCAGTTATTATGTTATGCCATATATTAATGAGAATTATATATTGACTTAAAATTTCTAAGACTCTCTTCTGTTACCTAAATATTTTATTTATTTACTGAGATATAAGTTTATTCAGGGCAAAGACTGTGTTATTCACATTACTTTACACTTAATAGATTGCATAAAAATAAGAGAAGTAATTAATTATATAGAAATACAAAATTTTCTAAACTTGTGAATGAAAACTAAGGAGTTTTAGGTTACACTTTGCCTAAAATGAGAAATCATGTTTTTCATATTTATTTTTCCCATGGTACTTAGAATAATGTCTGTCCATAGTAGGTGCTCAATAAATATTTTTATAATTGTTCTCTGCTAAGTTATAACATCGTCATCAACAACCACAACATCTAGATCATTATACATCACCTCAGTGTTGGTTGTTAGGGATCCCAGGAGTTTCTGGCCTATCAATGGGCATTTTTATACATAGATCTTACATGAAGATTATAAAAATATCAAATAGATTGTCCTATTTAATCAAACTTAGCCCATTTTACTCATACAGAGACCTGATAATATGAAAAAAAATAATCATTTGCTCTCATATATCTGTCCCTCATTGCTCAACAACCAATCCTCTCCATAAGAAGCCAAAAGCAAACTTTCCTCCACTTTTCCAATTCAGACATATCTTTTTATTATACCCGATGAATTCTCTAAGGGATAATCAGGATGACTATGTGATTAGCCTAAATTCTCTTTTTATGAAAAACACACCTTAGCTGAGTAGCAAGCGATTACCTATAGCAAAAATAATGGGAACATAGTACATCTACTATATTATATGTATTTTTTTAGATCTTTCAACAATTCTGATCAGAATCTCAAAGTATTAATGTTATGGGAATTTTTGTCTAAATATATTTACTCAAGACATTTGTTCAATTTTCAACATTATGTAAAAATATAATTTTTCAGTTTCATTTTACTTCTTGTGAAATAACTACAATCCTGCATTAAAACTTGTTCACATTTTTCTTACTTTACCTGCATAAAATTCTGTACAAAATAAACAATTGCTGTTTATTACAAAATTAATTTTCTTCATGCTTGAACTTTAAAAACTTTCCTGGATATATGATAGAGTGCAATTATTTTAATGTAATCTCTAATAGTAGAAGCTCTAGTTTTAGGTCACTGTTTTTTGGGTAGTGTATTAGTCTGCATTCAACCAGACAAACAAAATAAGTAGTATAATATGTAGAAATTTATTTTAAGGAATTGGGTTATGCAATTGTGGAGACTGGCTAAGTAGATTATCCAAAACCCGTAGGGCAGGCAGTCAAGAAGGAAAGATCATGATGAGGTTGAAACCCCATGAGAATGATCTGAACATTGTTGTCTACAGACAGCCAGGAAGGAACACTCAGAATGAAAGGAAAGGAACTGCTGACTTAACTATTCTGTGGAGTCTCTGATCTCAGGGAAGGCCTGAGCCCTCTTTTAAAAGCTTTCCAACTGATTAATCAGAATCATCCAGGATAATCTTCCTTTTGATTAATTTAAAGTCAACTGATTAGAGACTTTAATTGCTTCTGCAAAATCTCTTCACTGTAGCATCTAGAGTAGCATTTGAATAACTGCAAGAAGGTGTGCATGCTTCAGAATGGCCACCGTCACCTCTCCATCCTCCAACTCTGAGGAGAATAACATCCTAGAATCATCCTAGAAGCATCCTACAAAGCAGACTCTAGGAACTATAGTTCACTCTTGCCACATTTATACATCAAACACTAACACAATAACTAATCGTTTTTGGCCTTACAGCCTTCAGAATAGCATTTTTGAGTAAAACTTAAAAATAGGTATTTAGTAGAATTAGAACCATCTTTTTTGTCAATTTCTTCATTTACCTAGATATCTTAACTTTCTTTTTGAAAGACAGGAACAAAAGCACTTAAGACATACAAATGAAAATAATACTGAGGTTAACAAAATTTCAAAAAAAGTTATACAGGACAATGTTTAAATTGTTACATAAAGATATTTTGAAGGGAATAGTTTAATGAAATATTTAAAACATATCTTGCTCAATGCATTTTCTAAAGGGATTTGAATGGGAGAGTACACACATTTTCATGAAGTGCCATCAGTCTGGCCTACTCCATAGGTCAAGGTGAAGGAACACACGAAGCCATGATATTAGCCTGCCAACCATGGAAAGTCACTCCATATGAAAACCACGGTTTGGTTGAACTTGTAGCAAAGTACTCTTGAGTGAATTGTGCCAGCCAGCCGGAGACAAAGAATTTTTTCCTAATATGACAGATCCATAATCTCTATTTATTTATGCATACTTTTATTTCTATATTTAATATGATCCAATGTTGTGCAAAGTACTATTAATGTGTGTATGTGAGAGGCAAAAAGGAAAGAAATGATGGAAGAAGAAGAAGATGGAGACAGGAGAGAGAAAGAAAGATGGTAAGAGGGAAAGAAGAAAGGACAGCAGAGGACAAGGAAGGGAAGATAAGGTGGAAGAGAGGAACATTTAAATCATAGATTCTCTCACTCTTCACTAGTGATCCACTATCAAAAACGCTACAGCTACTAAGATCTTCCCAGTATAAGGAAAAATTTAGCGAAAGTACCAGCCTCTGGGGAAAGCAGAGTTTCAGATGCCTCTGCAGAAAGTTGCCAAGTTTTTTCATTCTTTTGAAAAGAGATATTAGATAGTTGATGTTAGATTATCTCTGCAGGCATTTTGATGAGACAGTTTTGAGGCATACGTGATGTCACAAGTTAAAGAAATCACTCACTGGGAAAATGATTTTCCTGACAACATATTCTAATTACTAGAGGAACTCCCTAATAATAGGGATATTGCAAAACACCTTAGTAACCTGGAGGTCAAGGTATGGAGTAACATTCCTTCCTGGAGCTCATCTGTGTTGAGCTGTATTTGTTTGCTTTGCAGGGCAAGCATGTGAACCAGTCAGTGGTGGGCTAGAGCCATTCGCACCTGCTGGTAAGAGCCAACTGTGCTCATCAATTCCCAGCTCCATGTTCAAGGGTTAATTATAAATCAGTCATGACAGGAGTATTTACACCACAGAATCCAACCAAAGCTAAAAATCAGGGCATTTTGTCCCAGAGACCCAGCTTTTGAACATTGACTGTGACAACAGTGGAAATAGTTGACTTTTCAGAATCTTTTTCATCACAGTGTTCCCATGTATCAGTTATTCTATGTATTACTGCTTAGTAATAAGTAAAATGGAAAACTCCTCACCCCAGACCCAAATTACTAACCAATATTTTCTTTATGTAGAGAATATCCCTGTTAATTTGTTTGGTAGTTATTTTTCCTAGTTTCATCTCTAAAACTAAAGTTCACAGAAAGACTTCTTATAATTGATTTCCCTCAAGAATGAAGGATAAGAAACAACTGGTCTCAGAAATCCCAGGGCAAAGAAGATAATATTTTATGGAGTCAAATTTCTTAGTAAATTACAAAGATCAAACTAGTGAAATTCATCCTGTGATAATGCCTCATTCCTTCATTCTCCAGATTGACATTCTTATGAAAAGACAGGCACTGTAGGACTTTCATTTCTTCCATGTGAGGCATTTATTCCTGTGTGTGTACCTGAGTGAATGGCATAAATAAGAATAAGAATAAATCTCTACAGGGTGATAAATGGTAGGCAACACTATCTAGACCCTCAGAATAAAAAAATGTTTTAGACATTGTCCTTGACTTAAATTCTAATATTTTATACCTCTGGAATTAGTTTTAGAAAACTAAATGAAAATTCAAAACTCTATCATTTGAATCAACAGCCACAAAATTTGCCACTAAATGGCACTGTATATTAACTGTATTTGATAAATTTTCTGTATATTATAAATTTTATTAAATATTTCACACATCATGAAAAGTAGAATATGTGCAAGGATCTCACAATTTTTCATCATAAGTTCAAAAGCCTAAATTCCAAAATAAAGGAGGATGTGGAAAAACCATTCCTTATTAATAGCTCTTATCAGGCATAAAAGTTATCTAGGACATATGTAAAAATGTACATCAATGGGGCTCAACTCCAGAGATCTTTCTTTCATAGGACTAAGGGAATTTGAATAAATTAATAAACAGATGAGGGCATAATTCTAACACAGATGATTTCCATTTACAATTTGGAACACACTGATGGGAGAGCTCATCAGGGCTTTCTGTTCAGTGAAATCAAAACCCCAAGCCCCATACTCACCCCTGAGGCAGAATGGTTCTCCTCCACTCAGGGCCATGGCTGTCACTTGAGTCACTTTCCACCTTTTACAAATTAACGGCATTTAGCACTGTGTCTTTAGCAAAGACGACCTGACACAGTGAATAAAAATTTCCTTTTCTTCTAGTTCAGGGTGAGAATGGTTGGTGGAAAGGGATAATATTGCCTGGAAGTAATGTGATGTCATAAAGTAATCTTGATATCAATTCAGAAGTGGAATTTTCAATATACCTGAATCCCCATTTTCCCATCTCCTCTCAGACTCATAGAAACACATCATTTTTCTTTAATGGCATCTGCTCACCAAAAACCCGGATTCTGAGGATCACTTTTATGAATATCATGACCAAAGTTCAAATAAGTTGTAGAAAGGATTTATTTGGTCTCATGATGAAAAGCAAGAGGTCAAATACCAATAGGTATTTATCTTCTCTAAAACATTCCAATAATAGCCCTTTATTCTCATACCAAACACAAACTAATCAATAATCAGAACATTTTAAAATGGTAATAAACATGTTTAAACCTTTAAGAATTTATTTCTAATTTTTTAATTAAATGATATTTGACAGTTACTATTAAAGAACAAGTAAATTATAAATTTAAACATCCCTGTAAGATAAAATGAGTGGATAAAGAGGAAATCTTTTTGTCTCTAAACAACATACTGGTTGTTATTGGCTGAAAAATATTATACAGACACTATTTTCTCAGCAATTATATTGTATAAGATAATTAGAGTATAATAGAGTTATTATATCAGTTGAAAGAAAATTATAGCTTTCCATTATTTGAGTTTTCATTTGCTAATAAATAAAATCATTCTTTTATATGTGTGATATATGTTAATATAAATAAATCTTGTGGTTGCAGCATTTCATAAGGCAGACAACAGAAAGGATCATAAATATCTCTCTACTCTTTTATACAGAAGATGAGATACAAACTATTGGGAAAGAACACACAGGTCTAGAATTTTTATTCTGGTGATTTAGTGTAGCAAAACTAATAGTGAAGGATGAAAATCTTCTTGGAGGCAGAAAAGAGACAAACCTCCCAGTGTTTATTGGAACATACCAAGGGATCTGTGTGTGCACGTAGTGTAAGGGTAATACCCAAACAGCCTCAGTTTTCTCATGAATAATTATCCCCTTGGCTGCTGCCAACTACTTCAAGCATCACCTGATGTTACAGTGAGTTCATTGGAACACCCAAGTAACACACACTTACAGAGGGCCAAGCACAAGTCAGTATTGTGATTTAAAAATATCAAAATATCTCTTGGAGAAAATAAATGGTTTATTTTTTAGCATATGAGTAAACAGTTTGTATCATAATTTTTGAAAAACCCACTAGAGGAGAAGAATAAAAGGTATTCTCTAAAAGTCTAAATGTTAACAGTTCAATCCTGGTAATTATGCTTTGAGACAGGCAGGCACTCATACGATACTGCCATAAACTTCGGAACTTCAGGAAGAAAATTTATAGTGTCTTAGACATTACGAAATTATGCATACACCTAGACCAAGAGATTTCATGTCTAGGACTTTACCCTAAGGTAGAAGTCAGAAATCTTTTTCTGTAAAGAGCCAGATAGTAATATTTTAGGCTTTGCAAGCCACAAGGTCTCTGTCTCAACTCTTCTATTCTGCCGTTGTA
The DNA here is from genome assembly GCA_028533085.1 of Varecia variegata. Taxonomy (NCBI): domain Eukaryota; kingdom Metazoa; phylum Chordata; class Mammalia; order Primates; family Lemuridae; genus Varecia; species Varecia variegata. The sequence goes on along the minus strand of CM052444.1, from coordinate 52,513,997 downwards.
GCATCCAAGCCGTCACAGACAAAACATAAACAAATGAGCATGAATGGCTGTGTTCTGATAAAATATTATTTACAAAAGCAGGCAGTAAGCCACAGTTTGATGACCTCTGCCCTAATGAATTAAGCAGAGTTAGCAAGATTTATTATTACAGATATTCTGAAAACATGTTATTCATAATAAGCAATGATTAAACACAACCAAAATTCTTAATATAATGATAATAAATAAAGTAATTATTGAAAATCCACATAATGGCTTGATATCAGTCTTTTTAACTTTATAGGAGAATAGAGTAGAATATAAAATTACACATACAGTGTGACCTTAATTTTATAACATATTCAATAAGCAGATCTTTAAAGGAAATTGAGCCGATTACTGGACTTCTTTAAGAATGAGACTAAACAAGTTGTGTTGGGGATTTAGTTGAAATATTTGATAGAAAACTTGAATAAATAAAAAAAAATTCAACCAAATTAATGTATGGAAAGTCTTAATGTGATAAGATTGTCAGCTTTCCCAAAATTAATCTATAAATTCGAGTAATATTTGGGTTATTAAGTATGAAATGTCCTATTTCCCAAGTACTAAGTTTGACAGTTAATATCTCTGATATTCACTTTTTGACACTCCTTGTTTTATTTTTATTGTGAAAGTATATCCTTATTCTTTCTAACACATGGTTTGGCTTGTGATTATCTTTCAAATTGTTTTTTAGAGCAATTTTTGTGAAACCACAGATAAGTCAAAAATTCGTATTATTTTCAAATATAAGATCCATTGTGGAACCAATGCAGCACAGGCAGCTTGAAATATCAACAAAGTGTTTGGGAAGGACGTGGCTAGTGAATGAACAGTACATTGATGGTGTGAGAAGTTCTGTTCTGGTAATTTTAATCTTGAAAATGAACCAAGGGGCGACCTGAGACCAAGGTGGATAATGATGAGCTGAAAGCTGTAGTGGAAGTGAATCCATCTCAACCTATCCGTGAATTAGCAGCAAGGTTTGACATTACTATTCCAACAACATTGGACCATTTGAAACAAATTGGTCAGGTAAAGAAGCTGGATAGATGGGTGCCGCATGAATTAAATGAGTGTCAGAAGAGAAATCGTCTTGAAACTTGCCTTTCTTTGATGTCACAAATAAAGGCAAACCTTTCCCACACCATACTGTTACATGTGATGAAAAATAGATTCCTTTTGACAATCTCAAGCATTTGGCACAATGATTGGACAAAGATGAAGTGCTGAAACACAGTCCAAAACTGAATATTCATCATAAAAAGCTAATGACGTCTGTTTGGTGGTCCAGCACTGGTATTATCCGCTACAGCTTCATGAAAAATGATCAATTACAGCAATGTCTACTGCAACCAACTGGACAAAATGATGAGGAACCTTGTGATTAAGCAGCCAAGATTGGTCAATAGAGACAGGGCAATCCTCTTGCAAGACAATGCCCAGCCACATATCACACAAGTGATGCTGCTCAAACTATACAAGCTGGACTTAGAAACTCTCTATCATCCACCGTATTCACCAGACATTGCACCAACTGACTGCCACTTCTTTCAGGCTTTGGACCACCTCTTGCAATGAAAAATATTCAATCCTCAACAACCTGTGGAAAACGTCTTCTGCAATTTCATCGCCACTCACTTTCCATGCTTCTTTGCTGCTGGTATACACAAGCTACTATTAAGATAGTAAAACTGTGTCAAGAGTTTAGGAGCATACATTGATTAATTGTACTGCTTCCTGTTTGAGATATAATAAACTAAACTTTTGATTCAAAATCAGACATTTCATATTTAATGACCTAAATAATAACAATAGTCATAACTGGTTTTCTCGGACCTTGATGATGAAATAAGAGCCAGGATAATTTTGAATAAGAAAAACAAGGCTGTTTTTGTTCTCACCTTATGATATATTAAAAATTATTAAAAAGCTGTTATAATTATGACAGGGAGATACTGACACACAGATAGGCTGATATATATCTAGATAGGCTGATATATAACTAGAAGCAGACTCAGGCCTGTAGAAAACTTTTTATATATCAGAAATTTGATCCTAAGTGCCAATATTGAATTTACCTGAGCCTTATATAATCAGAAAGCAGCAATAGTTAAGACAAACAACCCCACCCCAATCATTTTGTTCTCTGAAATCTCCACACGCTTTTTTGTTATAGGAAATTCCTAAATACAAAATACGTTCTTGCAGAGCTTCAACTGAGGGACCCTTCTGCAACCTTCCTCATGACTCCCTAAGACTCCCAGATGACTCTCATATTTACCTGCCTCTTTAAAATTGCAGGCCCATTTCCTCTCCTTTGAGATATTCCTCATTAATAAATTTTCTTCTCATTTCAATAACTTAGATAAAATCATCTCTTTAATTTTCCAGTATGTTTTGTCTTTTGCAAAAGTAAAATGGGAAAATATGGATTATTCAATATAGGGGCCTTGGAAATTGGTTACTCCTTTTGGGTTAAAAAAAAAAATCCCTTTTTCTCTCCATACAACATAGATATAAATAAATTTCTATAGGTAAAATGTCAACTTTACATTCTTTAAGAAAAATATAGAAGACTATCTTTATGGCTTCAAAGCAGGAAAAAAATTTCCCTATACAAGACACAAAAATATAAACCAAAAAGTAAAAAAGTGATATATTTGAGTATATTATTAATAAAATTAAAAACTTGTACTTCAAGAGATACTGTAAAAATTGCAAAGCAGTGAATGCATTTGAGTCAAATACTCACACTGGAGTTTATTATATAGTTTTCTATAGTAGTTATTTTATATTACAATTACTTTACAATAAAAAATTAAGTTTGAAATTCAATCTTTAGCAATCTTCTGCTCTGGGGTGGAATATTTGATTGACTTAGAACTCTCAGCAATTACTCATTAGTCTTCCCAGATCAAGCAGTGTCCATAGCTAGAATTACAATCTGCATGTTTTAGCAGTCTTATTTTAAATCTTTTAAAATAATCATGGAGAAGAGACAATCATTTGAATTACCACATCCTTGCACTGGCAAGGAAGGATATTTCCTCAGCTTAGGCTCTCAGAGGCCCTGGTGGTATTTCTGTGACCCATGCAAACACTGGCCGTGCAAAGCCGTGGACAATTACTCAGGTCGTCTCATCTCAAGGACAGTCTCCACAGTAGGACTCATTCTCTATCCCCTCAATAACACAGCAACAGCTCCAACATCCAGGTTCTTTAAAAGTTTGCCTTTAGAAATAATGAAATAATATATGTGAAAGGGGTTTAAAAAAGATAAGCTCTGCTTTGCCAAAGAACGTAGAAAAAAGAGGAAGACAGAGAAGGTTTCCCACTGAGAAAACAAATTCAGTGGTGTAGAAAAGAGAATAATAAAACTGCCCTGGATTTGTATATCGGTGTTTCTTCCTAAGAACACTTAGGGATTTCTCATGCTATTACTTCACTCTATCCTTGTAAACTGGTGTCCAGTGGAGACTGGAGTTTAAGATTTTTGAAATTAGAGAACTGCCAAATAGGAGCTAACAAACATTTCCTGCCTTATTGCTGGACATTGATATACGTTTTGTGGCAGATTTTCTTTTATTCTGGGAGGCACAACTTGGAGGATCCAGTCTTTTAAGTCATATAGTTGTTAGGCAAATAACATAGGTATTTAAAGTATTCTTTAAAAGTCCTGAATCAATGCAGTAATCTGAATTACGATGCATTTGTAATAAATGTGAAGTGGGCTGTTTAATAGGATGACTTCTATGTATCTGTAAGGCAACAGCGTTTTGTGGATTCAAATATTGAGTCATGGGTTGAATTGTGTTCCCCAGAAAGATATGCTGAAGTCCTAACCTGTGAATGTGACCTTATTTGGAAATACGGTCTTTGTGGATATAATCTAGTTAAAATGAGGTCATACTGGATTACGGTGGGCCCTAATCCAATGACTAGTGTTCTTAAAAGAACAGGGAAATCTGGACACAGAAACACACAGAGAAGAAAAGCATGGCTCAACGAAGGTAGAGATTGGAGTGATGTGTCTCCAAGTCGAGGAACTCCAAGAATTGCCAGCAACCATCAGAAGCTAGAAGAGGAGAGGCAGGGAACAGATTCTCTCTCAGCAACTTCAGAAGGAACCAACCTTGTGGAAACTTTGACTTCAGACTTCTGGTTTCTAGAATTGTGAGAATAAATTTCTGTTGTTTTAAGCCACCTAGTCTGTAGTACTTTCTTATGGCTGCCTTAGGAAACTATTAATAACCTAAGTCAAAGTTAGTTTAGCTTTTTTAGTTTCATTTTCCCTGGATCTGGATTTAGAATATCTAATGCTTAAAATTTATATATTCTTTGTGGCATGTGGAGGTGTGTGAGAGGGAGCGAGAGAGAAAGGGAGAGAGAGAGAGACAGACAAAGAGAGTTTTGGCTCAAGCAATTGCTTTGTTTTCATTAGCTCCCTAGACCATATTGAGCCAGAACAGATAACCAGATCTGATTTTCTCTTAAAGTCTCACTTGTTGAAAGGCAATCAAGGGAGCTGGAATGAGATATCTCAGAGATGTTATTTTATATTAATATAACATATTTGGGAGTGCACTGTCAGTTACTGCTGACCATTTGACTCACACCACACCATATTCATAGCAGGGGGTGTTAAACACAAAAATAATAAGCATTCTCACTGCCAATCATTCTGAAGATTAAGTGGAAGGAAATGAGCTGGAACTTGGACTTAGGAAGTCAGGGGTTCAGGAAGAGTCTTCTTCTTGTCTCTGGGCATAAAATAAAGTAGGGCCCTGTTTTCCAGGCATGAAGATAATGTGTATTTCCTTTGATATGAGATGAGCTAGATCTATGGATGGTTAGGCAATGACTTATTTGAGATTTTTAGTCAGTGAGACCTAAGAATAGCCACTGCTAGTAATGGTTTCATGCTATGTTTATGTTGTACGTATCTTAATATCAGCTTTTATAGATTCTTGATACATGTTGCTTTCTGCCATGAATTGTGCTGAGAAAAACTAGGTGGAACAGTGAAATTATCAGTGGTCATTGACAGGGAAAGAAACCACATCTAGTAGTTTATCTGTAGTAAATGCAGGAGTGGGATGGCAAAATGAGAAGACAGGAACAGGGCCAGATTTGCCCTGGCATCAATGAAACTTTCCAGGGAAACTTTAGAAATATGTAGGGCATTGCTAAGAAGTCCAAATTTTTACATACAGAATAGTGTATGTAAAACACTGCATACACTACATACATACATGGTGAGAACTCTATAACAATTTGAATGTTCAAGCCATGTCATTTTATGTTATAATTATAGACATGGTCTAGTGAGGCTAAATTCTTACAACATCTAGTTGTGTCTGGCACACAGTAGTTGCTCAACAAACACATCTTAATTAAGCTCTTTCTTTGTCTTAAGTTTAACACATTGACTGCCGCACTAGAAAAAAAAAATCCTGGGGGACATGGTGTTTTATTACGAAAATAGACAAAATGATCCTTCCTAATTTACTGAAAAATTTGTTATTTTTTATAGTTTTCTGTGCATGAGTTAGATGCACCTTGAAAAATAGTTCACATGTCTCCCAAGGTAAAGAGATGTGTGAGTTACATATGCTTCATGAGGCCCAGGCTGAAAACTAGCATGAGTTAAATACAACTCATGTGACAGTTAATGTGTTAAAACAAATGAGGAATAGAAAAGTTGATTAGGGAAAGATTAAGACTTTATTATATGAGTCTGTGATAGTTATTCTTTAAAGGTGGCCCCCAAATTCCTCCCCTCTCTGTACAGAGATGTCACTCTTCACTCTAAGAAATAGAATCATTTTTCCTCTCCTAGGATCTGGACTGGCCATGCATGCTGCTTTGACCATTGGAATGTGGCTGACATGACATCCTGGGAATTAAGTGACACCAGGTCTTAAGTGGACTGGCAGCTTCTGCATCTTTCCTCTATAATGGCTCACTCTTGGATAGCCCTTTCTTAAGACCCAAGCCCCATGGGCTAAGAAGCCCAAGCCACGTACAGAAGCAATGTGGAAGAAAACTGAAGTGCTCTCATCAACAACTCCAGGTCAGCTCCTAGTCCTGAGTCAGCAACAACTGCCACTCCATGTGAGTGAGCAATTGTACATTCAGGCGGGGGCCCCAGATGACTGCAATCCCATCAAACATCATGTGGAGTAGAACTGCTCAGTTGAGTCCAGTAACCCACAGAATCCCTAAAGATAATAAATTGCTGTTTTAAGCCACTGAAAGGTATGATTTTTAATAGAGCAATGAATTACTAAAACAAATCTTTTTATTTCTTTTAATGGCTCCTCATCAATCAACTTGATAAAAACAAACCTTAAGTGCCTTGGAATTATGCTGCCAAAGCCGTCCGGTGAATTTAAAAAAACAGTCTTTTATTCCATATTAAATGTAAACGGACATGCTTTTGTCGTTTTTTTTTTTTTTTTTTGTTTGCCACTGAACAGATAAAAAGAAAATAGTCAAACAATACTCTGAATTTGATGGAATATTGATGATCAAATGATGAAAATTCTTCTGAGTGCCATCAAGATTACATTGACACCTCAGACAAAAACTCTTTCACAGATATCTGTTTATTCTTTATGTGCATATGGGACTTCAAAGTCATTTAAAGATTTCTACTTCATATATTTTCATAAGATGGTAGTTTTTGTTGTTTTGATTACTTAATTATTGTTGTTCAAATTGGACTTAATTTTAGAATGTATGGAATCTAATTTAATTTAATGTAGAATTCAGAAAGTGAGAGCTCTGGCCTCATTATTTGCATGACATTAATATGGAGCCAAGAAAAATGAGTTGGATACAATTTGTTGCCTTTACTTTTTTTGTTCCTGCCTCAAAATCATGCCCTCTGTCTTTGATTAGGGCTGAGAATTGTTTATATTTTGCTGTTCATAAAATGCTTGACAAAATAGAGGTTAGATATGTTGTGGAGATAAAAAGCATATGTGAACATTATAACTATGTATGCTAACTTGAGTGTCATTCATCATTGCCAAGTTATTCACAAAGTGGCAAATTTTATTCTTCTTATATGAACAATAAAGATTGGCAATCAACTTAATTGCAACAACTGGATGATTTTTCAAACTTCAGCTATGATTACTTCTCCCTCAAAAATTTACATTGAATGAAAATGACACCATAATGCCTGAAAGTATAAAAAGTAATAGACTCAAGACAAATTATGACTCTCTGGAGACTATCTATTAAAGATCTATAAACATTTTTTATAGAAAATGAACCATTTTAAGATCAGCTTTTATAAAACATTTTCATAAGATCTTCTGTATCTTCTTATGATTTTAAATTAAACTGACTTAGTAAAAATCAGGGATTATCTCTGACACATTTGTGGTAAAATGGAGACATCGAAGATCATCTGATTTCTAGTGTGATGTTTAGCAAGGTCGATTAAATCTAAGTGATTATCCTGAGTAACACCATTTAACACTTCACTCTTCACTTGTGAAGAATAAGCCAAAATAGTGAACTGAAACACGAAATAATCAATGCTCAAATATAATAAAACACAAAACAAACACAATGAAAAACATTTGATTTTTCTCATTTGATTTTCTTTCCTCTATGCTCTCAGAGCTATTTTTCTGGAAGTACAGTTTACAATTATATTAGTATCTTCAAAGACTAAAATCCATTACACAGTCCTTTAGAAATTACAATGACTCTAGAAAGGGTAATACATACCTGGACATTACTCTTTGCTTTGATTCAAACTATTTTTCCAATTTATTTCTATTGATGAGGCAGATAACACTAATGAGCTAAATTAATTTAGTTGGGGCATTTGTTTTTGTGGTTAATATGACATTTCAACATTATAAATAGTTTTTGCTTCAATGATGAAAATTGGATATGTCATTTAATGTAAGATAACAAAATCTGTATGCAAGAAAATCAACAGCAAGTATATTCCTTAATATAAATAATGCACCTGAGTGTCCACTTCATTAATATTCTTCTAATGTTATTTATATATTTTAATTTGATATATTGCTATATAAAACATTTTAGAAATGATTTAAATAAAGTGAAATCATTTTGTTCTTTTCTGCGTATATGGCCATTTTATAAGGCAACATATTACTGATGCAACATTAAGAGATAGTATGTGCATACATCATACAAGATACCAGCTTTCGTACAAAAATCATATAATTATTTATATTAAAAAAAAAACAGAAGTTACAGAACACCTATAGTTAACCCCTATAGCAAGTATAATCATTGGTGTGCCACCAACCCACACCCGTGTCAGGAAGTTGTACAAAACTATGATAGTCAATTGCCATCCTGTATTGGTTACTTATTGCTTCATAACAAACCACCACACCACCCAACAGCTTCAAATAGCCATTCTTGCTCATAATTATTTGGAACAGGAAGGTGGGCAGGACTCATAGAGCTCAGCTGGTCTCTGCTCCACTGTGGTATTGGTGGGGCTGACATGACTAAGGATAGAGGATTCAAGAAGGCTTTACTCATGTGCCTGCCACCTGAGTTTTGTTGGCACAAAATGGATGTGGTCTGGCTACTCTATCTGGGTTATTTTTTTCCCTGGTTTTGGCTGAGTTTTCTCATCTATATGAGGCTTTGGTTCTCCTTCACTGGAACTCTTTCTCCACTTGGCTTCCTAAGTCCCAGGGTCTTTCTCTCCACCTGGCCTCTCTCCATAGCAGCATAGCCAAGATCCTTTCCGTGGTGGCTATGGTTCCCCTGCATGAAAGTAGAAACTGAAAACTTCTTATATTTTTATCTCAGAAGTCCTAGAATGGCAGCCCCCAACTCCCGGGCCCTGGACCACTACAGTCAGTGCCCTTTTAGGGACCCAGCCACAGCCCCACCCTTCCTACCTCTACCCCTTCACCCCCAACACCCTGTCTGTGGAAAAATTGTTTTCCATGAAACTTAGGAAGGGGTGGGTGCACAGGAGGAGGTGAGCAGCAGGAGAGCAGAGAAGTTTTATCTGTGTTTATAGCCGCTCCCCATCACTTGCATCACTATTTGAGCTCTGCCGGCCTCCCACTCCCCCACTCTCCCTCTCTCTGCCCCCTCTACAGAAAAATTGTCTGCCTTGAAACCAGTACCTTGTGCTGAAAATGTTGGGGACCACTGTCCTAGAGCATCACTCCCTACCCTGTGTTGGTAAAAGAAAGTCACAAGGCCAGTAGAAATCGAGAGATGGGGAAATACATTTTACCTTTTGATGGCAGCAGAGCAAAGACATGGCAGAGAGGTATGGCCCAAGGGAGGCCAGATTCATTGGAGGCCATTTTTAATAATCTGGTTCTTAACATCTTTTTAACAAATGGTACACAGATCTTTTCTAATTTTTTTTTTTAATTGGAACAAAATATGTTACTCTTTGGAGAAGTGTTGTATGAGTTAGCTAAATGTCTGCTGTTTTGTTTTGCTTTGTTTTTCTGATCTGCTTTTAGGCTATGAATTTGGCTAGGAAAAATTTTTCTTGAATTATCATTTTTAAACTCCTACTCAAAGACTGTGGAGCAAAAGCAAAAGTTCAAACTTTTCTTTAAAATGAAAGCATTTGAAATATTATGAGCATCTAATCTTTTAAGCAACATGTAGAATTTAAAATTCAAAATTATTGAGACATATTTTCCAGTTTCATTTTTTTCTCCTGTTGCTAATGAGTACCAAGTATAGATTTATGAAGTTTTTTCCTGTAACCCTACTATAACCTCCCCACCCTTTCTTCTAAATTTCAGCCATAGTTTTTCTTTTCCCAGCCTTCTCTTTTTTTGGCTTAACTATGATAATTACTCAAAAATTTTATTAAAATTCAAAGTTCAAAGAGAATATAGCAGTTTTTCTTCATTCATTCATTCATTTCATAAAAATGGATCATATGCTGTGTATCAGGTACTGGGATTAATTCAGTAAAGCATACTCCTTCATCCCAAAGAGCTTCTACAGAAAAAAAAAGCAAACAAGTAAACATTCATTACAATACAACATGATAACTGCAACCATTGTAGTCAAAACAAGTGTATTGAGCAAAAAAATAGGGACTTTATTGCAAAAGATTTAGGTAATGCCAATGGCAACACTTGATGCAGGCTGGAACTCACAGCAGAGAAATTAAAAGATATATCCCTGGTCCTTCCTTCTTGGTAACCTGTAAAGAGGCATGTTTTAGTTAGGCACTGGGGAAATTTCATGAGCTGTGCTGCTGTGTTCCAAGTGAGAAATATGATTATGATGTGGTTTAGAATAGACGTAATAAAGAAAAATGGGTAGGTAGTAAATGCTTATTTAACAAACTTGATTGTAATACATACATTGATATATGAGAGGGGACTTCAAAAAGTCTGTGGAAAGCTGGAATTAAAAGATAAAAATAAAACTATTAACTTTATTTCTCAACATAAACTCTCTCAAAGTCAAGACACTTTTGTAAGCAATGATACTAGCCATTTATTCCAACCCTAAGGAATTGAGGCTCCTAGTCATGTCAATGTAGTCTTTTTTTTTTTTTTGACATTATTAATTGAAGAAAAATGGGTGCCCTTTAAAGATTTTTTAAAATTAGGAAACAAAAAGAACTCAGAAGAAGCCAAATCAGGACTGTGAGGTGAAGGCTTTAATGATTTCCCATGAAAACTCTCATAAAATTGCAGTTGTTTGAAGAGAAGAATGAGCAGGAGCTTGGTTGTGGTGGAGAAGGACATTCTGGTGAAGCTTTCCCAGGCGTTTTTCTGCTAAAGCTTTCACTAACTTTCTCAAAACACTCCCATAATAAGCAGATGCCATCCTTCTCATTCTTTGGCCCTCCAGAAATTCAACAAGGAAAAGGCCTTGAGCATCCCAAAATACTGTGGCCATGACCTTTGCTCTTGACCTGTCCATTTTTGCTGAGAATGGACCTCTTCCACCTCTTGGTATCTATTGCGTTGGTGTGGTTCATTTTCAGGATTGTACTGGTAAAACCATGTTTCATCCCCTATTAAAAAATTTTGAAAAATGCTTCAGAATCTTGATCCCACTTGTTTAACAATTTCTATTGAAAGCTCTGCTCTTGTCTGCAGCTGATCAGGGCACAACAGTTTTGACACCCACTGAGTGGAAAGTTAGCTCAACTTTAATTTTTCAGCCAGAATTGTGCAAGCTGAACCAATTGACATTTCTATCATATTGGCTATTGCTTGTGCTGCTAATCATTGGTCTTCCTCAATTAGGGCACTAAAAAGATGATTTTTTTTCCTAATAAATTGATGTGCATGTTCTGCTGCTGCAGGTTTTATCTTCAATGTCATCTCATCTCATGTTAAAATGAGTTGTCCATTTGTAAACTATTTATTTCTTTTGGGGCATTGTCCCCTAAACTTTTTATAAAGCATCAATGATTTCGCCATTTTTCCACCCAAGCTTTACCATAAAGTTGATGTTTTTTCTTGCTTCAATTTTAGCAGAATTCACATTGCCCTGATAGCGGCTCTTTTCAAACTGATGTTTTATGCTTCTTAGTGTCTCAAACTACATCCTATTCAGACATGTTTTAATAAGTTAGTATGAGTTTATTGGGTGCAAAAAATCTTTGTGCTTCATGCGTAGTTTTTTCATATATGAATTTTCCATGAAATTTTTGAAGTCCCCTTGTATATATAATTTTTAAATTTCTTAAATATATCTTCACTACTTTTTAGGTTGGTAGTATAAACTAATCCTTCTCTCAATCCGTTTGGGCTCTGTATCTGCATTCTAGAGTAGCTGGAGTTGGTGCTTACATAAAGGCAAGTCATTTAGAGAAAAAAAGAACAGGGACCTCAGTGGCTAAGAACCACTTTCGTTTCCTATGCCAGTATTTTCTTCCAGACTCAGCTGTGAATGTCTTACTCTGTGCCTTTATTGCATTTCCAAAGCTACCAGGTGATGAAGTAAGAAACAATGGTCTCTAATTTTCCTGCATTTACCTCCACTGACATTTGTTGATATATTTCCTTTGTGTTTTACAGTAGCACAGTCCAATCAAATAGCAGCAGAGTACCTCTTATGTAACTAAAAAACCTCTTTGTGCTCTCTTTTAGCTAATTCTGTAATGTTCTCAGAAGGACAGGTGGAATTTTGCACTCACCTGGAACACTGGATTATTTCAGGCTTTGTCTCAGGGCTTATCTGCATAGACTCCACATGACCACTCCTTCTGTTTTACTCTTCGACAATCAAAATGGTGGGAGAGAATTCAAAAGTTTTTTGTTCATTAGATTACAACAAGGTGAGGATTCAAAGGATCCCTGTGCTCTATGGATCTCCAAATCTTTTTAGGAGTTTTAATACTCTGTGGTTTTGACTCCAGGAGGAGTTCTGAGTGTGTTTGCAGAGACACATACTAGTGGCTAATGCTATTGCTCTTGTCTTTGACCTTCCTCCTTCCTCTCCTGGATTAAATAAGCTTTATAGTGTGTAAGCTATTGCTATCCTTTTGCATATATTGCTTAGGCCAGGATATAGGTAGGCATTTGATGCTTCAAAAAACATGATTTATATTCAGGGCTCCTTCCCTGCTGTTATCACTGCCATCTATGCTTTTGAACCTGACAGTTAAACATATTGGCTACTTATTTTTCTGAAATTTCTGTAGTAATAACCCTACATATAGGATAATAAAGGTAGAATTTCTTAGCTTCCTAAGAAGGAGAAAAGAGGGGTTTTCTCAAGATAGAGCAGAACTGAGGCTAGGTTGGTAAAGGAATAGATACACATTAATTGGAAAAGGGTTTATAATATCAGTCTGACCAGACAGAGTTCAGTGAAGAATGAATCTGGTCAACAGTATTTGAATGTGTTGAATGAAAGAATAAGAAAGCAAGCATGACTTCAGGCAGCTAGGTTGTGCTCCTCATCAAAATGGATGGTGGGGAAAAAAATGTAGGTTTGGGAAAAGATGATGGGCTAGGCCAAATCTCAAATAATAATGTTTTAAGAAACAACTCAGTCTGAGTTTGAGATTGTTGTTATTTAGTATATTGCTGAACTCACAAACAAGTAGTACAAAGATCATGGATAAGAAAAAATATAACTCAATCCACATGACTTCATGGGCCTCTATGGTAAATGTCACTTGTAGCATGATTTTTTGGTACTTCGGAGGCAAAATACGCCCATATAGGCAAAGAATTCTCACCATCCTCAGCAAATATCAGAAACAACAGCAGGCTCCCCATGTTTTCTATGCATGGGAGGTATCTCTGCAAGACATGAGCTTTAAGTTAATTTTGAAACAAAAATAGTAAAAAAAGAAGAAATGTCACCTTGTAAATAAAAACTACCTCTGGTAGAGACTACTAATAATCTTTCGACATCTACTTTTCCCTTCTCACATAGTAATGTTTACAGGATTGCCTATTTTTAGCTGACTACTCTGAAAAACCAATACATTTCATAACTGCCCAATACCCCAGGCCGTGTGACTGAGTTCTAGCCATTGAGATGTAAGGAAAAGTGTTTTGTGTCTCTCTTGCTTAATTTCCCTAAAATACAGCCGGAATGTATGCTTTGGCCTTTCTTCATCATCCTTTCCTCCTTCCTGTTGGTTGGCATGTGAGTGAGATAGCTGGAAAGGACCAGTCTTTTGGAATGAGGAATTGGCCTTTAGACACAAGGAGGAGTATAACAAGATAGAGGGATCCTGGTATTCCAGAGCACTGTGGAGCAAAGTCACCACATCAGCTCTAAACCATCTACCCTGGACTTTCACTGAGGGAGAAATAACATTCTCTCTTAAGTCACTGCTTTGGATCTCTGTTTCTCATAGCCCAAATCATATGTGATATCTGGATTTACTGTTTCTTTTCTCAGGATAAGTTGGACCTGTGGCAGAAACATTTAACTGAAAAACAGGTAGAAATTAGTTAAACATTAGCAAAATATCTGACTATTGGCTCTTCATTCCTCCCTTTCCAAGTCATATTTTTTGTTGTAACATTAAGTCAATTTCTTTGGTGAATTACTTTATTCATCTTTTGTTAATTTCTTGGCATCATATCGCCATACCATGATGACTTTCTCCTTGTTGCGGATATAATATAGATCAGAACTTGGATCGCCAGACCCTCCTGTGCTTCAATGCCTTTGCTTACAACGTCTCAAGTAAATCAGATTTAATGTAGCTAGCTTTTTCACTGGTTGATCTTTTTACATTTCTCTCCATCCCTGAAATCTTTGCCATCAAAGATTTCCACTTTTTATATATCTATGTGATCTGAAACAATTAATACTTTACTGCTATAAAAGTTTTGCTGACTCCTTGAAAGCTCTTGGACAATACAGTGTAATGACTTAGAGGTCTTACTGCCTTACTTTCACCATTTACTAGCTATTAACTTTAGATGAATTACTTACCAACTCTAAAATCGCCCTTTAATTTTTTAAAATCAAAATGGGGATATTAATAAGAATAAAATTAAACAATCCATGTAAAGCAATTAGCTGAGGCCCTGCTAGAATAAGTGCACTATATACACTAAATGAAAATAGTAATGGATTTTCTTTCCCACCTTGCATTCTTAAAAAGAATAAAATCTTCTGTTATTTTCCCCTTTGTAGACAACATAGAATACATTAATTCATTTATTCAGTAAATATTTCTGGCTTATTTTTGTGCCAGGTACTGAAAATACTGTTTAGCAGACAAACCTGGCCCCACCATCACGTCTTCTTGTTCACTTGTTTGCATATGAAATTCACTAGCCAAATAATTCCTGTGCATTACTGGCTTGATATTCTTTCAGGTGTTTTGTGCTTTTCTTATGTCTCCTTTCATATTTTTACACTGTCTCATGACAATCATCTAGGTAAATGGTGCATCACAGTTTAATTTGTTTTAATTAATTTCTCTAGGTATGTGTATGTGACTATATAGTACTTCAAAGATATTCATCTAATTTAACATAGCTGATGCTTTGAATGATAATCTATAAATAAATAAAGTTGGAATAATGGTCTGAAAGTAGTAGCTTTATCTTCATTGTCGAAATAGATTCCAGCAAAATCTTTGATTGACTCTTTAATCTGTTTATGTTTTTATTTCTCTTTGGAAAAAAATAGATTTGGAAAGTTTTTTTTTTTTTTTTTTCCCTTAGAAACACAGTTTGGATATTGCCAATGAAAGGTTATTTCAAAAATCTGAGCAGTTTCTCTCTGTGATCTACCATAAGAAGGGAATATGGAACATCAGGACCCTGACTCAGTACAACAGTACACACGGCATTCAGACCAGGACTGCCACATGGCACGGCTACTGCTTTCCACACCCCCTTCCCTTCCATAGCTTCTCCCACCTTCCATTACAACTCCTGCATCCAATAATTACTCATTTCTTACTGCCATATCTCTGCTCCTGACCTGGATAAAGAAATTTTATTTTTCCCCATTGGTGCAAAACAATAAAATAAAAAAGAAACACTTTTTTCTGCTAAAACTTCATTTTTATTATATCTGTTTGCTGCCTTACCCAATGGAAGAAGTAAGTAAAATATGAAAAATCTCTGTTAGGATGCTGAAATGGGCATCCCAAAGGGCATCACCAAATATGCACCCCCAAAATCTTCCCTACTTGAGGTGATGAAGAAAGCCCATTTATTAAAAATCTGCAACATACCACATTATGCAGTATAAATCAACATAATGTGATGTGATCTGACATCAAGTTAAAAAGTGCCTTTTCTGCTTCTGCTCAGGCCATATGTTCAAATTATTTAAAATATCCACAAATGCTTTTTTGTTTCCTTTTAACAAACTCAAGCTTCTCTGAAATAAACCATCTCAACTTAGGTATTGTTGGGTAGAAAACTATTGATATTTTCTTCTTTGGGGCACTTTTTTATCAATTACTTTTTAGATAATATTTTTTTTCTTTTGCTAGAAGAGCTTTTATTATATAAAAGAAACACATACAAACACAGATATACACACACAAAAAGTAAACTGTCAAAAAGTAGTGTTACTGTATAGTGAAGAAATATAACTTACTTGGGAAAGATTAAAGTTAACTCTTGGGCTATATGCTCTTCCTAGTAAAAGCTTTTGATTATTCTACTTCATATTAGAATTTTAATATTCAAATAGGAGTCACTGACGATCTGAATATAAGTGCCTGTTCATTGTCACTAATTTTGACCTGAATTCTGTTTACTGAGCAATCTCCAAAAACTTGCTCACCCATGGGTAAATAGAAGCTAAGCTTTCTTTAAAAAATTATTATCCCATGCAATTTATGGGGAAACAGCCAAGTTGGCAAGTTTAAAAAAAACACACACACAAACGCTGGAACATCTTGACTGGGTTGATGACATGACAGCATTGTAGTGTACTACCAGCTGGGAGTTGGCTGGGGTTCAGAAATGGACTCAAGACAGTGGAAGCAGAATGCAAGAGGAGGCAGCTCTCCACTAGTGTGGCTGTTTTGTTAAAACCAGCAAGAAGACCATTTGCTACACCAGCTTTCTCTCACTCTGCCCTTAGCTGATTTCTTGTCGGCACCAGAAAAATGTGACATAAGGGGATACGACAGCATGTGAAATGATACTGCACAATCTGCTCAATCTGCCATTGCAGTCTCCAGGCATGTTTCTCACCTTGCTCTAGATCCCCCCTGAGCTGATGCAAGCACAGAGTTCTCCTGGACTTCCAAGGGGGCTCCGTGCTTGTAATAGACTAAAGAATGGGAGGTAGAGGGAGAGAGGGGAAGGACAGATGAGCCACTGCAAGTTACTGAGTTCACTATCATTTCCTCCAAATAAAGACCAATAGAACGTTAGGTAAAGCTCAAAAAAAAAAAAAAACAAAAAAAAAAACCTACGAAACTAATTTATGAAGGTTTTGAAAACTCACTTTGCCTTTTTAACATCTCTGCATTTCTGGAATTTTTTAAAATCTCTTTTTAAGCAGATCCAGAGAATGCTGAAAAAGCAGGGAAAGACCATGCATGTAGTATTTTCAGTTCAAACAGCAACATGGTGCTCTCGAAATCTTGCAAGATAGCCCTTTCCCCTGCAAGACTTGACGTTTAAATTTGCAAACACCAGAATTTCCACAGTTTTGATAAAGTTCAAGTAAGCATCCTCCAAACTTCAATATTTATCTGGACCAAGGTGGATGTTGCATTTTTTTTAATTCACCCAGCACTAATTATCTTAATATTGTGAGATAACAAATATTGATCTGTAATCTTTCCAGGGGAAAAGTAATATGAGGTTCTCATTAGGAATAGCTTTTTATTAATATCCTTAAGGGTCTTGAAACATTGGGTATTGTTGTGTCAGCACATCTGTGTATCCTGTTTTGGCAGAGAAATTAACTATCTGGCAATACTGATACAGCAGGGGAATTTCTGAGGTCCTTTGATGAGAGAAAAGTATAAATGTAATGAAACCTTAAGGACTTTTTTTTCCTTATTCTTCCCTTCTCAATTTACATTGCAGTATCTCTGCCATTAGGAAAGTGAAAGAAATAGCGTAAATTCTTAATAGCTAAATGAGGCCTGAAATAGACCTACAAATTTAAAAGTCTATAACCCTAAGCATAAAGAGAAATTAAATACCTTCCAGCATTATTGTAGAAATGACAACTCTTTATCTAGCAATAATAATAAAGATCAGAAAAGTTTATGTTTTCATTTAATAGCTAAGCATTCTTTTAAAAATTTACTTCTACTAATCCTTTATGCTTGGTCAGCCATGAGAAATAAAATGTTGAAAATCTCACAAGCACTTATACGCATTTGTGTTTGGCATGCAGAACCTCATTATATTTGTAAAACAATGTTAATTAGGACTTATAAATTAAAATATGTAAGGTAAAATAAATTCTAATTGCCTTAGTTATGAAATAAAGGACTGTCCTATATTTGAGTGTTGATTACTCCTCAAGAGAGCAGCCCTGGGTATCTGTACAAACTATCAACTCAGTCAATCTACACACAGTTTTATTCTTACAATTATGTCTTCTTTTTTGAAGTGAATTTTTCTGATGGAAATTCTATGCCTCAATTGACCTCTTCTTTCTCAATACCCCATGAATTGTTTTTCTTATTATTTCTACTCTATTTATCCTTTGCTATATCAGCTCATGGCTAGATTTCACTAATTTGCTTTTAATTTCTTATAATTTCAGGATTTAAAGTAGATACTCAGAATAATAATGAGTAGTAGCTAGCTCTGATTTATTGATTACTTATTAAATGGGTCACATGGTGCTTGCCGTTCCCCACATGTGGTCTCATTTAATTCTCATAATAATCCCATGAAGCAGACATCCTTATCTCCATTTAAGAAATGAGTAAAATGAGGATCAAAGAGTTTAAGTAAATTCAGCAATGTTTCAAGGTTAGTGAATAGTAAAACCATAATTGAATTCCTGGTCTCTCTGACTCCAACACTTAAATTCATCAATATTAAATACTTCACTTATTTATGGACATATTAAATCCCATGGGGTCTTATGAAATGTCATTATAAAATGTCTTCCCAGATGATAAACAAATTGCAAGTATATTTTGTTTAACCTAATCATAAAGTATAGTTTTAATATCTTGTACTAATTGCTTATCAAACATACAGCCTTATACTGATAGACTTCAGGTTTATGTCCTGTGATGATGCTGACAAATTTGCATGGGAAAAACAGATCTGAAAGTAACAATTCCAATGTTAAAAATTCTTGTTTTCTTTATTTTTATGTAATTCAACTTAATTTCTAACATGACCTCCCATTACTGCACAATGACAGAAAATTTGATCTGCTTAATTCTCAGTTCTAGTGGCCTAACCCAGTGATTTCTCAGTCATTATAGGCTCATAACATAGTATCATTTAGAGTTAAAATTCTATCTCCAATGAGTCTCTTTCTACCTGAAGAAATTTTGAGATGATGCCATTTCAGAACTTCAGTTGAATGTAAGAGTATTATCCATTCTTCCTCTGTTTTCTTTTTTTTTTTTTTTTTTTTTTTTACCTTTTCTTCCATTTTTAAATTATCTTGTCAGCCTGCATGCAGGGTAATGTGGTGATATCTGGGACACCTGTGGGTCTAACTTTGGCTTTCAGTTGGCTCTCTATGTCATTGTCAATCCACTGGTGTTTCACCTATGTCCTTATACCATCTCCAGAAGGGAATGAGTAAGGTATATCCTAGGATATATTCTCCACTAACCTTTACAAGGCCTCCATGAAGGTTGCTGGCACATTTTCTCTAACAATTTCGTGTAACAGTATCCTGCTTGAGAACCCAAGGAACTTTGTGAAGCCCTCACAAAACCTCAGAATACCATTCAAGGCTTTCTTGTATTTGAAATGAGGTATGTTCCTCTCCTTTGAGTGTTACTGCATTTGATGACTATCTTTCAAAGGTAAAGAGAAGGGGGAGGAGGGACAGTAACGTGAAATATGAAATAGTGAAAAAATGTCTCAAACACCACCTTAACCAAGTGATCAATCAAGGTTAACAACCACTGATGTGATGTTGTTATTATGCACCATAATGTGATGAGAAGGGCAACTCATCTCCATGGTATTATTCTCAAAACTCATGAGAAATCATTTAGACAAACTCATATCAAGGAACATTCTACAAAATAACTGATTGTTACTCTTCAAAACTGTCAAGATCGTTAAAAAAATGAGAATTGGAGAAACTGTCATAGATCAAAGGAGACTAAGATGGCATGACAACTAAGTGCAATGTGGTATCATGGACTGGATCCGGGAACAGAAAAAGGACATTAGTGAAAAGAATGGATGGCATGTATGTGAAATTTGCAGTTTAGTTAATAGTATTGTATCAATGCTAACTTTGCAATTTTGACAAATATACCATGGTTTTGTAAGACATTAACATTAGGGGAAAATGGGCAAACATTTTGAAAAGTGACATTGTAAACAAGTCTATCTTTAGATAAATTTGTTTCTGAAAATAAAGAGTACCACCTATAAAAATTCTCATATAAGTATGCTTTGAAAACCTAGAATTCTAGCTCTCTAATCTGATTATGGGTCTACCAAATGAATTGCTGTGACTAGTATTCAATGTAGTTTATAAAAATGTGAAAATGAAAATATAGCATGTTTTAGCATGAAAGAATAACTGATAAACATAGGGAAAGTTCAAAACCTACTAGCTTATTTCAACAAAATATTTGCCTAATTAGTGAATAGGACTGAAATATGAGTTTCAGGATTTTTCAGATGCAGGCTATATGCATTTCTTTCATTTGGATCTATGAATTTTTACCACTTGACTTTTCCAGTCATGAGAATCATTAAAACGATAAACAGAGTGTTCAATACATAGAACTTAGAACCAGACCAGCAAATCATTCTAGCATGAAGTTTTAAATCAAGAGTTTCATGACAGTTATACATATTTAATCCTACAAGCATCAAACAATTTTAATAAATTTTTTAGCACCAGTAATAAAGAGAAGAGAATTATAGTTCCTAAACATGTTTTTATTTTATCTTTATCACATCCATTTTAATTTGATGATTTTGTGTACATTATATAAAATACAAATTTATTGTTATAGTAATATATGCATACCTTATAGAGATTATTATAAGCACATGACTATTTACATATCAAGAAATTATTGGCTTCATTTTAACTGTCAAGATTGTTTCTCAAAAAAAAAAAAATACTGAAAACATCTGCCTCTTGCTTTCCACCCCAGGCTATGTCCTAGAAAGATCATCAGAAGTTCTCTCTACTCTCCTTCCCAAACTTATGCAAATTTCCCATAAGGAGTAGAACATAGGCAGTAGTGAATGTTCCTTAACTTCTAATTCTTTTCCTCATCTCCCATACCTTACCATGTTTCTTGATAAAACAAGGAAAGAAAACTGATCACAGCCAGGATATGTAAACCTTCAAACTTTTCTGTCTTACATAAACACCTGAATTTAGAAATAAAAATCAGCGGTTACTATTTACTGTCATTTTACTTTCTACTTTTTTTTTCTTGAGAAAATAGCAGCCCCATATCTCCAATTTAAATGGAGTGGTCATTGGAAATAACGGAATTTACCAATTAATGTGGGTGGTACTGTTTCAACTCATCTGTACAGACTTCACATAGGAAATAACTACTTTAAGTTTATTTAAAGAGTAAATTCTGTCATGAGACAGGTCTAGCATGGATAATTCTCACACACACACACACACACACACACACACACACACACACAATGTGTTCCTGTGTTTACACGGCTGCTACAGCTAACCCCAGGGCACAGAGCCAAAGGGCAGCCAGGCATCAGGGTATTGCAACCTGGAGTGGGTGTGCTTTGATACAAAAGAAAATCGTCATGCAAACTGCACGTGCCAATGTGGCACAGATTTTAGAGAATGAACCCTCAGGCCCTGAAAAAAATTAATGAGTTCTGCCTCTCCTTTCTGTGACCTTTTAGTTAGGTTTTCATGGGAATTTGTTTTCTTTGTTTTAGTCTGAGCTGTTCTGGAAAGAGTCACAGTGGGATAGTGAATCTGCAGAAGTGCTCTCATGGCACAGATTTTGCAATCTACCACCGAGTTGCTGTCTCTTGAGTAATTGCAGGTTCTGAACAAGACAAATTCACATACTAGTCAAATATTCTCTTAAAAATCCAACTCAAGTTTTCTTTTCTGTGGTTTCCTCTTTGATGGTGTATTATTTTGCAAAGAGCCTATTCATTTCATTATCACTCCTTTTTCCATCTTTCCGACCCTGCTTTCATTAAAAGATTAGATTATTTTACTTATCATGTTACAAAAGAGTAGAAAATAGGGACATGAGCAGTGGACCTGGGGTGAGAAAACCTGGCCTAAAAATCTGACATTGACACTTACTGTGAGATTCATGCCTCAGTGTCTTATTCCATAACATAGGGCTAATAACCTCGGCCTTGATTTAAGTAGCAGCTATGCAGATTGTGTTTCTGAATCTGTTCCACTCTGACCCCTCACCCTGTTCAGCGGCCAGTGAGCTTTAAGTGGGATTGTCCCCAACACAGATCCAGAGTGGGTCCCTTTTTGACCCAAGTTTATCAGTTAATTTCCTTTCATTTGCCATTAAGACTGTCTCTTGGGTAGACAGTAATGCAGGACTAAGTGAATAGACCTGATTCTTCCCACAGCAGTTGATCTAGGGGTGGGCTTATTAACTTAATCTGTCTAATCAGCATCTCTTTTCTTCAAGTAATAAGCTGTGTAGTATGAAGCTTGGTCAGATTCAAGGTTATTCAGAAATTTTAAATTAACCATGGCAAAATTACTAATAATATCTAATATTCTCATTCTCAGAACTCTTTTCTTAATAGCACTCCAAACCTGCAACAAAAACCCTTAAAGCTGCTAGGAACTGCAGCAGTAACCTTGTCTAATGAACCCGACACCATTGCCAATTATGGGCCTTACAATATTTAAGGTCATGGGAGAAATAAAAAGGAAGGTTTCTTTTCTTTTCTCTTTCTTCTTCTTTTCCTTTTTTTTTTTTTTTTTTTTTTGAGATGCGGTCTTGCTCTGTTGCCCAGGCTAGAGTACAGTGGCATCATCATAGTTCACTGCAACCTCAAACGCCTGGACTCAGGAGATCCTCCCACCTCAGTCCCCCTGGTAGCTGGGACTCCAGGCATGTGCCACCACTTCTGGCTACTTTTTTTTTCAAATTTTTATAGAGATGGGGTCTGGCTATTTTGCCCAGGCTGACCTCAAACACCTGGGCTCAAGCAATCCTGCTGCCTTGGTCTCTCAAAGTGCTGGGATTATAGGTATGAAACACTGCACTCAGCCAAGATATCTTTTCTATTTGTCTATTCTTATCAAATTATTCTGCTTTATTTGAATTTCCTAAAATACAATTCTCTTAATTTTTGAAGGATTCAGAAAATATAAACATGTAATATGAATTGGAAATAGTGAAAGAAAAAGAGAAAAGTGAAGTTAGCAACATAAATTTGAATAAGAGTAAGGCTAATTAAAAAGTACTATACAATTATACACACATCTTAAGGGCAGATTATAAAATTTGTTTAAAGCCAGTAAGGTCAATTTGTTTTATATAAAATTTAAAGTCTTATAGTTTGGAGATGTCTACCTATAGTACCATGTATTCTTCACTGCATCTTAATTTTTCAGGAATGTATGGTTTATTAGTGGTTATACTGGCTTCTGTCCAACAGGGAAAGTGTAAGTATAAGATATTAGGAGAGGCTTCTTGTGTTTCTACTCATCACTGATAGCTTTTCTACAATAAGCAGCCTTGGAAGACAGAGGTAGTGTCTCTCTTTGGAACAAAGGGCACATTTATATACTAACCAGTTTAACAAAGATAATGTCTCACTCTGAGATAGGCTTACTAGCCATTATAAAAGATTTTGTTTCCTATGCTGGGGGTTCTTTTTCCATAACAGAACCCAATGTGCACGCAGACATCACCCAGCCCTCTCCACATTGCCCTGTGAGAACTGGGGTTCAGGGAACCAGCACAAATCCTTATACACTGGCTTCTGCTATTGCTGGAAATACTAAGGCCATTTATCTCTCATCCAGGAATCTCATATCTCTTACCAGCATGCATGAAACCGGCAAGTTAAATATTAGTTAAGTAGGGTAAAATTTCAGATCCTTCACAGTTCTTGACATAGCAGTCTGTATTAGTTAGTTACTGCTATGCTATAGAACCGAAGTCTGGATTTCCTTGCTGGGGGCTGCTCTCAGCTCCTAGAGTACACCCATACGTTATTCCTTGCCACATGGCTCCATCCAGGAAAGCCAGAACAGATAGTATACCTTAAGTTGAATCCTTCTCACACTTTGAGTCTTTGACTTCCTCTGCCTCTGACCTCTAGATTCAGATTTAAACGGCTTACATGATTAGGTCAGGTTCACCCAGATAATCTCTCTTTCTCAAGATCAAGTAATTTGGGGCTTTGATTACAACTGAAAGATCCCTTATCTATAGATTCCACCCACACTCAAGTGGAAGAGAATGTACAAGGGTAAAATCAACAGGAGTCATGTTGGAATTCTCCCTGTCACAGAGTCCCAGTATTTGTCATCCCAGCCCTAAGTCCTCAAGCAACCAGTGAAAACTGCATAGCGAAATCAGTTCCTAAGATAACAATATCCTGAGATAAAAATGAGCCAATAAGTTAGAATAACAATTTAATTCCATACTATTAGGAATAAAGATTTGATTAACATTTCATAAAAGGAGTGCTGTGTACTATAACAAATAACATCCTCAACAATATTCTTGGCATGGACATCATGATAGGATCTATAGGTATATTTCTTATAACGTATTTCAGCACAGATGGATGGAAACGCCAACACACAATTCAGCAAATGGAATTATATAAAGACTTCTTTTAAAGAATCAACATGCATAATGCTTTGCCAGATAGTCTTAACACAAAGGTAGGTAGGTATTATTAAGGTATCTGTAGCAGGTTAACAAGGTGAAATCATGTCAAGGACCAGGAAAACAATGTAATGGTGAAGACAATAGGGAGTGGTGGCTTCGGAGGCTAGCTAGAAAGAACACGGCCTGCCTCATCACATTCAATGTATCATGTTTAAAACACTACACCTGATAAACAAAACACATCTTCAGACTGCAGTAAGTCAGGTCTTCCTTGCAACCTTTAGGATATCTTCATGTCATTCAAGCAATCTCCTATATTGTCATCTTACTTGAACTTTAGATTACCTTTGTCAGTAAGTTCAAGATTATATGCCTTGCAAGGCATACGAAGGGTAGTCATCAAGTAAATGTCAGATCGGACTTAAATAATGGCTTCGTGTTAGTTTTGAATTGTTTTATGTGTTTTTGTGATATTTCTGTTCAAAAGCTACCGATGGTTATTTTGATAGTTCAATTAAAAAATGTTGAGATACTGAAAAACTAACCTCTTTGTGAATCTCCTTATGCATCACTTTATGCAAGAATAAAACCATTTATGTGGTTCTAAGTAAATTGGTTTGGCAATCATTAAAATTTCACATTTAAGCTTAACTTATAAATAGCTATGTATCCTATTTCTAAACTTATGCTGAGCAGAGTTGTGAGAAATGGAGAGCCTATAGAGTTAATTAAACATCACTTTGATGTCAAAGAAACACAAATGTATATGTGGCACCTGTGCTACTCCTCTGGGTTCCAAGCTCCCACATTTAACTGCCTATTTGATATTGTCTCTTAAAATTTTATGACCATCTCAACCTTATTAAGAATAGATAGAATATATCTTAAAACCCAATGTCAGTAAAAAGCACCCTACCTATCTTTGAAAATTTAGTAGTTATGGATGGTTTCTCCCTTTGTTATCTTACTGTATTTAATCATAACGTATGTTCTGTAGATTCCACCTCCAAAATACAGCTCAACTCAATGCACATTAGTCTATCTACAGTGCCACCATCTTTGTTCAGATCATAAGTATCTCTCACTTTGTATTGTCCAAAGCCATCTTAATTGTTCCCTACTCCATTCATTCTTCAAATACAGCAAAATACCTTTCTCAGTACTAAGCAGATACTGCTACAACTTCACTTAGAACCCATTAATGGCTTCTTTATCACAACACCCATGCCTCTATCTTAGGGCCTTTCTATCTGTTGTTCCCTCTGTCTGGGACATCTTTCCTTGAGAGATCCTCTTGGCTCTCTTTCTCATTTCTTTCAGGTCATATTCATGGCCCCTTCTTGATGAAACTTTCTATAACATCCTATCCAAAAAAATAGTTCCTCTATTCCCCCTTGCTTCTGGTTTTCCTTAGCTCTTCTCTCTACGTAACATACTGTTTCTCTTACATATTTTCTTTCTTTGTCACTGAATGATAATGATGATTTAGTCTCTTTTTCTCCCTGTTGGAACATTCCTCCCCCATTCTTAATATGATAATTCCAACTCATTGCTTAATGCACAGTTGAAATACAATACATTTTGGTAGAAGTCTTTTATGACCACTCCATCTAAAGTCATTTCACTTTAATATACTATCTAACTTAGCAATTTTTAAAAACCATAATAGCCCAACTTAAAATCATTTTCCTTGGCTTTATACCCCTAGGAATTAGCTCAGTATTTGTCAAATGATTGAATAACTAAATGAAGGAATGAAGCAAATGTAGGATAGAAATCATGACTAAATGAAAATGTACCTAGGAAAAAATTTTACATATGAAGATCTTTCATAAAATGTCTAGATTTTCAAGTCCATTTATTGATTTGATTTTTTTCAGTAGTACCACAGTATTTCTTTTAATAATCAACATTACACACAAATATTATGTATTATGATACTTGAAATCAGTCTCAGAATTAAATTCCCATTCTAATTCTTACTAGTTACATAGCCATGGACAAGTCACTGAATATTAATTTCTTTACTAATACAGTTAGATAATTATACCTTCATTATAAGTTTAAATGTGGTAACATTCAATTAATGGTTTTGTTTTTGTTGTTAATAGTATAAAAGGAAGGTGCTCATAGAAGTTGAGGAAAGCTCTTTTGAATAAGAAATAAAGTACAAGCTCACACTGCACTAAGCACCCTGGAGGTAGATAAGTTACAAAGATTAGGATTTGCATAATTGGTGTAACTCATAGTTTGCATTAACCTTATGAAGGGCAGCCATTTTTCATAGGTGTTGAGAATAATGTTAAAGAATACCAAAACCTAAGCCCTAACAATCATGAAAGTTAGCATGGATTATTAAGCTAATTAAAACACGGAGACTCTGGAGACCTGAATTTTAATACATATTTGCCACTAACTTATAATGTAACCCTAGGCAAGAGAGCAGATCTCTTTATTCTTTATTTTCTTCATCTGTGAAGTGAACGTTACCTTCCAGAGGTAGTTGTACTGCATAGCAATGAACTGATGTGAGGTACACTGTAAGAATGGCATCCTTATGATAATTGTAAATGAGTAAAATAAAAGGAATATAACATGGTTAAAAGAAACCTGCATCTAGAGAGATTACATTTTATCTCTTCAAATGGTTTACTATTCACAGAGGGAACAGAATCATTTTGGTTTTGACTGTTTGGTTTACTCCACCCCCCACCGTCACACCCCTTCAAATAGCATCCAAAAGTAAGTGATTAAGCTGTTCAGAATACTTCAACAACCTAAGGACTAGAAACAATTTACAGCCAGCAAATGTTAATTAATATTAGATCTTTACCAAATATACCTTCAAATGCAAGGTACACAGACTTACTTCCACCAGAGCACTCATTTATTGCTCCTTAATTAAAGCTGCGATGTCTATTGCCACTGCTTCTCTTGACTGAGCCCTTCAAGAAGCGTAATTGGGAAGTAAGATTGTGGCACTAAATGATGAACGAGTGTACCATTCTCCATACTAAGTGCTGTAGTGGAATATAAAATGGATGGATGTCATCATGGTATAAAATATGGGCTTCAGTTTAAGATAAATTAGCCTACCTATAGCACGTTGCAATTTTCCATACAAAATAAATTTATTTCTACTGCCAAATTACTGTACATTTATTAATTTGTACAGGTTATGTATTTTATTATTAAGGAGAATCTTTCTGTATAATAGTAAGGTGATTATTTGATTGTATATTATTTGTTCATTGTTGTAACTATAAAATACTTTCTCTGATATCCTCCAAATTTGCTGTCAATGTGAGGAAATAAGAACAAGAATTCAGAAAGTTTTAAATCTTTTATGTAAAATATTACTGGTTGTTTAGAGGAAGAGACATTTTTTTAATTTAAACACCTTTAAAAACAATATATTTTTCTTCTTTTTAGAGAATTGTCTAAGTTAATGTATAGAAAGCCCAAATTATGCAAGGGAATCTAAATTCAATGCTCATTACTCTAGAATGATGCATACCTCTCATGGGGGTTAGATTTCCATTTTCCTCTTTATACACACTTAGATGGCTTTTTGTAATGTGCCTATAGGTTACTGATTTGGGCATACCCTTTAGATAGTATATGGTTTTATTTTAAAGCCATATGAATAAAGAAAATGAAAATAGAGAAAAGAAAACTTCCAGAACATTACATGAGACTGTTTGGTAGTCACGGACTACTTGTGACATCCACCACATCTATAAGAGACTTTCTGACATTAAAAAAAAAAAAAAAAAAAAATCAGAAAGTACCAGATCAGCTTATTCTAACAAAATAAATTTTATTTCTGTATATCAACCAGGAATACAAATTCAGTAAGAAGTAATCATAAATTAATCATGCTTATTTTGAAGTAAATTGTGACATTGATAATATTACCACATACTTTCTAAAGTCATGATAAAAACCAATACTATTCTGAGTATTTCCTATCCTTCATCACAAAAGACAAACTCAAGTACTTATATATCCCCCTAATGTCATATGTTTTACAGTTTTAGCAGAGCTCTTAAAACTATTAGGATTTCTGGAGAGAAGCATGAATATATTAAAGCTATCATTAAGGTATTCCAAAAATTGCTGGTTTCATTTGCTCTTTCAGTAAACTAATCCATAAGTTGATGGCAATTTTATCTGACCTTCATGCAGGTGTCGCACTTGGAGTATGGAATGTGGGATGACTGTCTCTGTAAATGTTTTATTTGAAAATATAGTCCAATAACATTGATTTACAGTGATGTCTAGTCACAAAACCCTTATGAATACAACATTCAAAACGAATAGGACAGTGACAGTACATCATTCTGGGGAAGGGGAACAGCTCGGCAATATGAATCATGGTCATAGATAACTGGTGTCACTTAGACCACATTAATATTAAGGAGTGTAGTTTACATTTTGGAATTACTCAGTATGCAAATACTGCATTTCAATTTTACAGTACATACCTAGTCAACATGGGAAACTATACAGGAAAGATTTTAAACTTAACAGAAATGATTTTTATGCTTATGTAGCTATCAGTAATGATATTCTTTGGATAAATAACAATAATACTTAACATTGTAATAATAACAATATAATCAATTAGCAAAAAAATATCAGAGGCACCAGCTTTCAAAGCTAGGGATTTATTATTTTATATGATGGAAAGATTGGCAACATCCAAGATAGGTTCTGACTGAAATTTATGATTTTCTACATATTTCTCAAAGGAATGTGAAATATATGTGTAATGATGTATACTTAAGTAAATAACAAAGATTTTGCTACTAAAATCTTCTAGCTTACAATCTTTTGGATACTCTGGAGAATAAAAAATACCTCAACAATTGATGAATAGCTCTCTAAAATATGCCCCAAGAGTGGACAGAAAAAAAATTACTGATGTTACACAGACATTAGGAGGCAGTTTAAAGCAGCTTGTTAGTTGAATTGAACAATAGGGAAACTTACAATTTAACAGCTTTGCTAGCAGGTGTTCCTGTGGTGGTATAACACTATATGTTTTACTCAATGATCGTGATAATACGATCGAGCTCTCCCCAAACTGTTTGTAAAAACTCAAGTAATAAAAGCACAGTATGGTTTCTTTGGTACTCTAGTGTTTCTTTAAACTATGTGCCCCCAAATCTGTCTGCTTTTGAAAATGTCATATTTAGGCCAGGGGAAAAATGGCAATTTTGAAAATGGAGTTTGATTTAACCTTACGTGCTTTGTTAAAGCCATTATCTATTATATAAGTTTATTTTTTTCTCAGCCTCTCCACAGATCATTAACAATACAAAAACCTACCAATAAATATATTGTCACCTATATTTACAGTAACTAATTATAATAAAAAGACATACTGCATTAACCCTATCAGGCTTTCAGATAATACAGGATCTCTTCTGGTCATATCCTTTAAACCTTACAATATTTACAGGTTCAAAAAGCTTAGCCTCACGGCAAGCTAAATCAGTTCACTATATGAAAAAATTAACATTAGTTAAGAATAATTATTTTAGTTTTACCATAGAAAATATATGTTTGTTTTGATTTAGACTTTAAATTCCATGTGGGACAGTTAGTAAAAGCAGAACATTATAAACACAAATACGCAAAAAAAGAGAATTTAAAATAAAAAAGAATGAGACCAATAACATCAATAGCTATAATTCTCTCACTGATATCTTACAAAGTTTTACTTTAGACTCAGGTACACGAATAGGCTTCCAACCCAAGCTGCTGTCAATTAGAATGTCTATCTATACCATCTCAGTGGTCAGTCGTTCGTTCAATATTTATTCATTTTCCAATAAAGTATCATGCCAGGTACTGAGGCTACTCAGATAAGGAGACAGGACCTGACCTTCAGGGGCTTGGTGACCAACAGAAGATACAGACATATGAATAAAAAATTGCAGACAAGCGCTGTCGAACAGCTATGAACAAGGTGATAGCAGAGCACAGAGTAGGGAACAAAAACCACCATCTGGCAATACCAGGCAATAGCCTAAGGATTTTATTTGCATAAGATCAGTAAATACTGATCTCCCTGGGGACTGATGGCATGCACATCGGAGTTTGAAGGACAGCACTCAATTAAATCATTATTCAGACTTCAACATACTCAGGGATGTCAGTTTCCTACTGTAAATGTGTAGTTGCAGTTGTGATAT
>CM052444.1:52466384-52482852 GCA_028533085.1 Varecia variegata | reverse complement strand
AATATTTAATACTCATATGTATATCATTATCCAACTTTATGTATTATAATACTAAACTTTAGAGAGACGTGGAGTCCACAGTCACGAAGTTAGTAATAAAGCCCAATGTCTTATGTCTCCAGAGCCAGATTTTTAATCCTTGAGTTATGTTGCCTTATAAGGTAAACCCTATAGAACTTGGCGTTCCTAGATATTCTAATTTTATATATCCCAGGGCCAGATTTTGCTTTGATTACATGACATCAGATGTGATCAGGCATGTATATATTGAGATAATCGGTAATTTAGACAATCAGTATGTAAATAATTAGTAAATCTATTCAGTCACTTAATCTTATGATTATGAATGCCCCAATGCAGCATAGCCAATCTTATGTTATAATGAAAAATGAATAAAGATGAAAAAAAGATACATATGCAATGATTATTTAAATGTAAAATAAATATGTGAAAAAGACTGCAAAGAAAGTAAACAAAATTATTATCATAACACTAGAAATATGGGTGATTATTTTTAATGTTCTTTGGCTTGATAGCATTTTCAAACTTAAAAACTTAAATGGAGTGATAAATATTTAAATAAAAGTTAAACTATAGCAAAAATTTAAATCAGATAGCAAGAGCTGATATTCTCCTACCTACAGTATGTAATGCATTTATTTATGTTAAGTTGTTGCAAATAATTTTATAACATAGGTGGAAATAAGGCCAATTCTTCAGCTATAGGTTTCCATAATCTTATATGTTTTATTTTGCAGTCCTCTAATTACTACTTTTAGAAAAAAGTATGACTGATAGTGTTATTCTAATGTCTTTAGATCACTATTTGTAAGAGTTAATATATGTTAACAAACACCTATATATCCATATGTACATTTATATATGATCAAAGATATAACGATATATATGAAAAATGTATTTATACATAAAATAATCTGGACCATCCTTCAACATTTCTCCAAGTACTTTGTTTAATATCATTAACTGATTGTGGAGGGCACATGAACCTGCATATTTATCAACTACTCAGTTATGATTTATATATTTGATGCTGAAGTGAGATACCCTGAGATAAACAGGAATTTCAGGGAATCAATAAAAGATATTAATGGAAATACATATATGTTGAGAATAAGCTGCTAGAATGTACAATACTTTGGTCACAAGTAAAACATGCTATAAAGAAATAAAAAATAGCAAAGGCTGAGATTAAGGATAATCTTAAAGACTTATTATTAGTCTTTTATTTCTATATTGCTTCTCAACTACAATGTATTTATGACTTTAAATCATGCCTACATTTCATTATATGTGATTGGAAGATCATTCAAAGCTTGTTCTCATATCCCTTATAAATCTCCACTGCAAAAATACTTCTAACAAGTCAACTTGTTGAAGCTCTGACTC
Source organism: Varecia variegata (assembly GCA_028533085.1). NCBI lineage: Eukaryota > Metazoa > Chordata > Mammalia > Primates > Lemuridae > Varecia > Varecia variegata. The sequence goes on along the minus strand of CM052444.1, from coordinate 52,481,445 downwards.
AGGTGGGGCAAAGGCAATATATGTAACCTAAACATTTGTATCCCTGAAATATACTGAAATTAAAAAAAAAAAGTCATTAGGCCCTTCATATAATTTACCATAGCTATAAATTGGTAAGGATTATGGTATTTCCTGCATCAATATTTATTCTAATGGAAGCATCCTAAATATGACATCTTGTATTATAGTATACTATATTACATATTATTATATTAGTTACAAATCCCAGTTATGAATCCCCTACTTTTTCATCATTTTAAAGAAAGTAAAGTCATGCTATCTTTAGTTTTGTATATTTTCAAACTTTTGAAATTGGCTCTCTTTTTGTTTGCATATGTAGTCAACCTATATTAACACCCCTGGGAGAGTGTTGAGAATAAATGTACTGTGTACTGTCATGTAACATTCATTCGCAGTTTTTAGCAAAGATAGGCAAAATATACCATAAAGCCTCTGTATAAATTTAAACAATTAATGAATTATATTATAGATAGTTTCCCCAAAATATTTACACAGCAATATAACTGTATATCAAATTAAGAACCATTGGTAGACATTAAAAACACTTGTGTATTATATTATATTAATGGATTTGGCAAAAATGTCAACACTAAATTGTACTTAGGCTATTTCTTTGAAGCTCACTTTTGTAACCTTTAAAATTGGAATGAATATCATAAATACTCTTTTATAATTGGTAGTTTTATATTAAAACATTTCCTATTATCCAAATAATTAGAATATGAAAACATAAGTAGAGATGCTAAATGTACTTAGAAATCTTAAAATCTGTTGACCATATACAAAGATAGAGCTATGTCTGCCCTCTGTCAGTATAGGTGAGCATTTCTGAGGATGTTCAAAGTTATTGCAAGGTTTTGTTGTTTTGTTTGCTTCAGATTTCCATTTGGGAATCTGGTCAATCTGGCCTCCTCCATGGAGGACTGGGGAGGTGGTTTTGTTTCAGTAATAAGGAAAGGGTCTTGGGAGAGTTTAGAAGGTCAGAGCTTCTTGATCTTTGACAAACACTGATTAGTGAAAGTGAATTTTCAAACTCCATCACCTTGGGAACAATTAGACAAATAAACTCAGGTGCCAAAGGAAATAGGTAACATAAACATTAATATAGTATTATCTATCTATTATACTATTTTCCTTTCTTTGTGTCTAATTTATACAGTTCGGCACCATGTAGTTTCAGATATTGGTCTTTATTCTGGATAAAGGTAATCTCAAAGGATTTATAAAATACAATCAATCATACTTTAAGAAAATCTATTTTCCAGAGTATTTGATCAATATGACAGAGTGTAAATAGAGACAGAGTGGAGAATTAAAGTGAGAATACAGATCACCTAGAGAGGGTAAGGAACTATGGCAGGATTTGGGAGTTAGAAGCCTGAATTATTCAATTTGACTATTATATTGTTCAAATTTTCCAGTGAAAGTCTAAAAATTACATTCTACATTGAGTGTGCAGATAACACTAAATTACCACTTCAGTATTTTTGTGTGTGTATAAAGAAAAAATAGTTTACTGAATTTCATTGCCACTTTTTTGTAGAAGTGTAAGAACAATGTTACCAGGAAATTATCTACAATAAAACATGGTCATATTTATAGTTTTTAAATAAGTGACAATATTAAAAGGAATATTTTTAAATGGAGAAAAGTACCATTAAGTCCCTAGACAAATAATTTTGTTGTAAATTACCTTCTAGTTCTGTCCACACATACATAAAATTTACATTATTACAATTATACAATACATTGTATTTTATGCTCCATATATTTGAATTATCTTAAAACCAGTTTCTATGATTTCATTATCTTGATAGTAATTTTTAATGCTTTAAATTTTGTGTCCTACACATTTAAAAGTATAGTATATGAACATAAAGAACTGAAAACCAAAGCTGATTATTTTTATGTTTTTATAATCAACATGAACACAGCATCAAGCCTCTTTATATATTTTATATACTAATCAACAGATATTTACTGATGTGTACAATGGTATCAAACTTTCAAAGCTTTTAAGTATGTGTGTATGTGCATGTACAGATGTGCTTACATATCTGTACTATATATGTGAACACAAAAATATTTACATAGTGATATAACTGAATATCAAATTAAGAACCACTAGTACAAATTAAAAATACCTATTACATTCTATTAATGGACTTAGCACAAATGTGCATACTGAATTATACAGTAGGTTATCTCCTTGAGCCTCACTTTTATAATCTGTAAATTGGAATGAAAATACTAAGCACAGAATAAACAAAAGTAATAATAGGATTTAGTATGCTCTGTGTGAATATCAGTTGAATCTGAACTTTGATGGTTACCTATAGACAAAATTAGGTACTATGTTACCAGTTAATTGGTGCATTAAAAATGGATTATAGTGTTAATCTACTTATTTAAAATATTTGCAATCTTCTAGGATAATTGGTATCAAATTGTTCTAAATCTTGATTTAAAACCAACTATAAATGAAAAGCCTGCAAATGATAGTGACAGTTTCAATAAATCTATTGAATCTTTGGTCTTTATTGCAGTTAAGATGCCATCAATGGCAAATAATAGGACCTTGATTCAAACTTACTTAAGCCATAAGGAATTTTTATTATTTCACATAATGAGAAAGAAAAATGTAGGAAGTTTCTTTGGTTAATTTAGTTGCTTAGAGACATTATCAGAGATCTAAAATCTTCACCTTTTTTAATCAAACTTTTTTAGCATAGAAGCATGGTCTTCAGGACAGCTTTCTGCAACAATGCAAAGCGACTATAGCATTTCTAATTATCATGTTCAAATATGACAGCATCTAGTAAATTCTAAGTCCATCTCTGTGTGCCTGGATTTGTGAGAATTCTGTATATAATGGATCTAATTTGATCTCACCACACTTAATAGATTTAATTTGTTCTTGGACTAATTTGCCACACTTTTGTCTTATGCCTAGGTCTAAATCAATATTAGCAAAAGGAAGCAAGATGTCCATGAGCAGCTTAGTAAACTTGAAAATCTGTTTAAAACGAAGTGTGGGAGTTAATTAATTGTTGTATAAACAACCTATACTGCCTCATCCAGTATGCAAGTGCTACTTAAAACTGATTCACTCATAATTATAGACACTTGCAAAGAACAATAGAAACAGAGATTAATGGCTAAAGTAGTATGCCAAAGGTAACTGTATGCTACGAATTCAAATGGAAAAACAAAAAAACAAAAAGCCTCAAATACTTCCATGTACTTTAAATGATGAAAGTATCATCACCAAATTGATTAATTAAAGACCTGAGTTAGAGCACTTACTGATTTTCTAGGTGTAAATATTCCCACCACGGGTCCATTTCCAACTACCAGCATGAAGTCCAGTGGTTAGTGGGCCACTTATAACTAGGTCCAATTATTTTGAGGACCTAGTTATAATTTGCTTAAATTTGCAACTTTCCCCCTCTGTAATTTTATACTTATTCTGTTTTCCTCCTCTAATCCCCCATGCCAAGTACCACCTTCTCACATACTATAAAATTTACCTATTTTTAATGTCTTTTTTTTATTTGTTACCCTTGGCTATAATTTAATCATTAGAAAAACAATTTCTTTTTTTTTTCTGATATTTCCCAAGTACATAGAACATTATCTTGAACCTGGTAGGCATTTAATAAACATCTGTTAATTTAATAAATAATAATTTTCAATAATCCAAATAATGTTTAAAATACATGTATTCTTCTTCTGAAAACTGCTCTTCTTTACAGTAGTCTTTTCTATATAAGTACATTATTTTTTTCTCAGTGTGTATCCTAGAAACCATATGGTTCTCTTACTAACATTTTTAAATGTTCTCTCATATCCATTTTGATTTGAAATTAAACAAATAAACAAGTATGATGATTTTCCTTATATGCCAACTATAAAATCGATGCTTTGATACGAATAAATGACTTACTTATCCATCTTTTATACATAACCAAACTGAACCTTCAGAATTTTTTTGGTATTTTCCAGTGATAATCAAACAGAAAACATAGATATTTCTTTCTTTCAAGATATATGTAAATCATGGGAAATAAACACACAAAATTCTTTGGTTCTTGCAGAAATTATTTTAGATAAAATAGTTTCTACATTCAGAGGGTATAATTTCAAACAATTGCATGAATTTACCCAAATGGGGTTAAAATATATGTCCACACAAAAATCAGTACACAGATGTTTATAGCAGTTTTTTTTCATAATTGCCAAAACTTGGAAGCAAACAAGATGTCTTCCAGCAGGTGAATAGATAAATAAACCTTGTTACATCTAAACAATGGAATATTTTTAACCACTAAAAAGCATTTGTACTCCCGTAATATGCTGAAATAAAAATAAATAAATAAATAAAATAGAAAAGAAAAATATTATATTTGATAATAAATATAAAATAAAAGAAATGAGCTATTGAACCATAAAGACATAGGGAAATCTTAAATTTGTACTGCCAAGTGAAAGAAGCCAATCTGAAAAACTACATACTGTATTATTCCAATCATATGACAGTCTGGAAAAAGAAAAACTAAGGAGACAGTAAAACGATGAATGGCTGCCAGGGATTAGAGAGGCAGGAAATACGAGTGGGCAGAGCATAAAGGATTTTCAAGGCAGTAAAACTGCTCTATATGTTACTATAATGTTGGATACATGTCATTATACATTTATCAAAACTCATAGAATGTACAACAGCAAGATTGAACCCTTATGTAAATTATGGACTTTTGTGTTAATGATGTGCCAGTGTCAGTTCATCAATTTTTATAAATGCGCCACTCTGGTGCTGTGTGTTGATGGTGGGGAGGGGGTGTGTACATGGTGGGGGAGAGGAAGGGAGCATAAGGGAACTATCTGTACTTTCTGCTCAATTTTTCTATGAACCAAAACTGCCCTAAAAAATAAAGCCTACTTAAAAGTGGAGGAAAAAAAGAAAAACATTGACATCAAAAACCATATTAAATGTTGAAAATATACCACACACTAGATGACAATTTTGCAACACATATGAATGAAGGATTTTAGTGTAAGTACATAAATCTTATGCAAATCAATAAGTAAATGACAAATAATTCAAAACAAAAATATGCAAAGGATATGATGAAGCAAGTCACAGAGTACGCAACACAAATAGCTAATAATCCATTTAATTCATGCTTAACCTCTTAGATAACATACAAAATTAAATCACAGTGTGATTCTACTACGTCATTCAGATTGTCAAAACTTTAAATCTAAAATTACCAACCACTGTTAGGTATGCGAAACAATGGCATTCATACATTGCTGGTGGAAGTATAAACTGGTATAATTTTTTTAATAATAATTTGGTAATACCTATTGCAAGTGTATATCCAGATAGACAGCTACTTTTCTAATTATACATATAAGAGAAAATGTGCCCATATCCATTAAAAAGACATTTATTTGTAAGTATGATCATAGCAACATGGTTTATAATGATAAAAAGAGGTGGGGGGAACTACCTAAATGTTAACAAAAAGAGAACTTATAGATAAATTATATATATGTATATTTCACAGACAAAGCATTGGAAATGAATGAATCAAGCTACTTGAATTAATACAGTAGAATCCTATAAATATTTTAAGTAAAAAATGTAAGTTGCTTATGGCAATTGAATGCAATGAGCTATTTTGATTGGATCTTGAATCAAAAGAAAACTGCTATAAAGGACATTATTAAGATATTTGGATACATTTAAATTTGGGTTACCTATTAGATAATTGAATTACATGGGAGAATTCACTTATTCTTTGGAGACACAAGTAGTGAGGTGTAAAGATGTAAAGTTTATATTGCCCACAACTAAAGCTTCCCAGAAATATAGGTAGAATGAGTTAAAACCATGATCTTAATAGGGGATTATAATACAACCATATTACAAAGAGACTATCTTAGTCAAAGTTCTCCAGAAAAACCTGGAGAGATGTCAGTATACATCCAGAAACCAGATATTTCCAATCTGGTTTCTGATTTTATATATATATATAAATATACATATTTATATATATATAAATTATTTATTTATATATAAAAATATATATATATTTATATATATAAAATCTCCAGGTTCTCTGGAGACCCCTGACTAGTACAATACATATCTCATATAATCGTATTCATATATATGAGAAGATTTATTATAAAAATTAGCTCACATGATTTTGAAGGGCAAGATGTCCCACATTCTACCATCTGCAAGCTACAGAAACAGAAAAGCTAGTGGTATAATTAAATTTGACTCTGAAGGTCTGAGATCCAGGAGAGCCAATGGTGTAAGTCCTAGTCCAAGTCTGAAGGCCTGAGAATGAGGACCTCTGATTCTGAGGTTAAGAGAAGATAGATGTTCCACCTCGAAGAGAAGCGAAGCAGCCCTTTCTCTGCCTTTTTGTTCTATTCAAAAAGTTTGTTCTCAAGGGATTGGGTGATATCCACCCACATTGTCAGGGGCAATCTCCTCTACTAGGTCCAGCAAGTCAAATGCCAACCTCTTCCAAAAACACCATCACACCTAGAAATAATGCTTTACCAGTCCCTGAATTTCCTTCAGCCCAGTCAAGTTGACACATAAAACAGCCATCACAGAGATAATTAAACAACGGGGACAAGTATATTTTGTTTAGAGAACCTGTGTGCCATACAAGCAGAAAATATAAATGCATCAATCCATTCTTCAAATTAAAATATTTATTAAAACTGAGAACATATGTGGTCAAAAATAAATGCCTAACTTGTTTCAAAAATTATAACTGTCACTTTCTGAATATAATGCATTGAAGAATAACATCAGCAATAATGACAACAAGATTATTTTAAAAACCTACTAAACACATCAAATTTAAGAAAGAGAATTCTAACACAAAGCAAAGCTCAAAGAGCATGAGGCAAATGAATATAACTTTTTTTTTTCCACAAAAGTATAATATATTCCTATAGGGGTATGCACAAACCAGAAGGTATACAAATGGGCATAAACATTTGGGTAACTATTATTAAAGAAATGTGAATACACCTGAAAATCTTTGAAAATATGGAAGGCTAACAAATCATATGGAGGGTAGGCTTCATGAATAGAGATTCCAAATTTGTTTTTGTTTTTTTTTTTTTTTATGTTTCTTTTTTTTTTTATTTCAGCTTATTATGGGGGTACAAAAGTTCTGCATAGATATATTGCCCATGTCCCTCCCAATCCCCCGAGTCCGAGCCTCAAGCGTGTCCATTCCCCAGACAGTGCACATCGCACTCCTCCTGTAGGTATACACCCATCCCCGCCCCCACCCCTCCAAATTTGAAAGAGACAAAAAATAAAAATGGAGAAGTTCAACGTTTTATTTTACTTTCTTTTTTGCACATCACATTCTGCAGAAAGAAAATACAGGATTTTGCATTTAACTAATATTAAAGAACTTGGTAATGTGGAACATATTTCAAATTTGGAAGATATTTACTTAATTGTATCAGAGTTAATAAATATAAAAAAAGGATCTCTAGGCATCACAAACACTATATAGTTTAGTAAAACTTTTAAAAAATACTTAAAAGATTTATCATTTAACAACATATTCCCAGAAAGCAAATTGCATCAAATTGGTAGAATACTATACAACTTACATCCTGAAATAACTATCCATGATTGTAGGAAACCAAAAAATAGATATGGACTATAAGAATACACATAAATCTCTGGTAAGATTAGATTTTAGAAGAACATGTACAAACTATAGAATAAAAGGTATATATTGAAGGGAAAACCAAGAAGTAACAAAACATTATAAGTAAAGATGAAAGAAAAATATATCCTAGAATAGGCTAATGTCTGAGGAAGAAAAACACTTAAGGAAATAAACAAGCAAAACACTTTGAGTTATGTTGGCAGTAAAGACAAAACCAAAAACAAAAGGGGAAAGAGATGTATTTCAAAGTGAAATAGTATAATACTAGTATATACAAATGACAGTGAGAAAACAGAACTGTCCAACTTCTACTTTTTTCTTCTCTATCAAAGAAAATGATTTTAAAATTGGAAAGAATTGAACAAAAATTGTTTGAGTGGACTTGAAAAACCTGAGCTAACTACTCATGCCTGTACCCTATGCATTTTCGGTGTGTCTTCTTTTTTGAAGCAATGATGAATTACCAGTAGCCATTCATCTTCTCTCATTCACCTCCCATTTTGACCAATTACACTCATTTTTGAGATGACCATCTAGAAAAGAGTTTGATTTATATATGTTTAACAAATTTATTGAAAGGTCTAAATTTATTGAGGGAACAAAGAGAAAACCTCTTTACTTTTCTGTAACTCCTGCCTTCAAATATGCTCCATTTGCTGTCTGTTTTGAATTATGACATCTCAGAAAATGCCCATAGCTTTCTAGTGGCCTTCAGGCATTAAAATAGCTTGCCATGTCCATATTAAAAGTTCTTTATATAATAACATATAACTGAAATTTCCCAGACCACCCCTACCCCCTAACCAGTGTCTGATTCATGGCTTAGGGATCTTCTGTAAATAAGAAGGCATGATCCATCTTCTGCTATTTCTGATTCTTTAAGGATAGAATCAAAAGTCATGAGAGGAAGCATAAAGAGAAAGGACAGATATTTGTAGGTTTGTAGCTTGTGTTCTGTGGGACAAGTATACAAATTTTATGTCTTTCATGGCGTACAGTTGTGGAACTCTCATAGTTCATGGTTCCCTGATTAAGCCATGAACCGTTATGACCCCGTCCCCTCTGCTCCTGCCTCTACAATGTTACTGCCTAAACCTCTCATCCCAATAGTCCACCCTCTTGACTATGATACCATTCACAATGGCTTAGAACCACCTATCTTCTTCTAACTGCCTGATACATGGGAAACACGCACATCCTTGTCTTGCCAAACAATGGAAGTTTAGTTTGTTCTCCTTCTGCCCTTATTTCACATAACCTAACATTGCGAGCTGTAGCTGCCAGCCTCCCACCTATTCAGAATTATATAGTTGAGAGGCAGGGAGAAGTTTCGCTACTCACATGACCTCCAAACTGCAGGGATGACAATTTCCTCCAGACATTTTCACAGCTCACCAATTTCTACAGCTTAGCAAACATGTACTATGAAATGGGTAAGGTACCAATCTCCTCCTCTGGAAAACACCCCCAATGTTTACAAATAGTTCTCTCGAAGTGCACTCATTCAACTTGAGGGCCAGGTCCCTTGCCCCACTCCACAGGAGAAGAGGGGAAATCACAAAGCATCCTCTCAGAGGTCTACAATGCCACTATCTCAATTATCCTGCTGTATTTTCCAGTATTATCCTATATGGCCTTATAGGGAGCAGTGAGTTTGAGAGACACAGGTAGATTTTGGGTGTCTTTTAGAACACTCTGGAAGAGAATAAGAGTCTGATAGTTAAGTGCCATCTTCAACATGTGAAGGCACTTATTCCTGTTATCCTCAGAAACAGGACCAAACCCATTCGGTATTATGTTACTACCTATATATCTACTTCCACTTCTATATAGGTACATTTCTTTCAATAAAAAGACAGGGATTGATTTTGTGATACTAGTTGGATTAATACAGAATTCTGTTCACTTGAACTACCTAACTATGGGTTAAAATATGGAGAACTACAGAGCGACTAATTTCTTGGCCATTCGGTGGCTATACTTGTCTCTAAAATTGGCTTCATTTTAGTGTTAGCTCTCTAATTTACATGAATGTATTCAAAGTTGTTAACATTAAAGTTAACCTAACCTTTGACATTTGTAAAAATTTATGGATTTCAATGACTCATAACTTTGAGCAAAATCCCTTTGGTTATTTTTAAGCCAGAAGCAGGGAATAAGTGCACTTTTCCAATTTTAAGTTCAATTTAAACTTAGTGTGCTTCAATAATTCAGAAACCAATGAACTTTAAAAACTGAAGGTTTTCATGAATCCAATCCTCTCCCACTAAGATTAGTTCAGAAACATAGGCAAGATACTTTCAATTATTTGAAAGTTATATATTACAAAAATATTTCTTCTGGGTTTAATATAAAACTGAGTAATTAATTCTATTTCAAATATGAAATATAATATTACATAAAGCTGGGCAGTTTGTGGTACTGCATGAGAAGAAGGTGTATACATTTAACATATTAAGATATGGAAAATAAGGCTGTTTATATTGATCTAAACAAAATATTTAAAAATAAGACTAAATAATTGGCTTAAAATAAAATCATTCTGATAAATTGGTTTACATTTTAAACAAATATTTACACTGATTTTATATTATACATATATGTAAATGTGCTTTTAAGAGACTTCGCATTACCATAAACTATAAGTTTTATAATTTTAAGAATATAATTTTAGAACATCACTATCCAATAGAACTTTCTTCAATGATGGAAATGTCAGATGTCTTTGCTGTTCAATGAGGTAGCCACTAACCATATATGGCTATTGAGCACTTAAACGTGCCTAGTACAATTGAATAACAGAATTTTTATTTGAATTTTTAATTTGAATTAATTAAAATTAATCTCTATAGCCACATGCAATTAGTGGTGATCATATTTGACAGTTCAGCTCTAAAATGAAAGCCTCCTTAATGTTCTTCTAGTATATGCATTTGTATTTTTGAAAATTGTATTTATTATAATACTTTGCAATGTTAGGATACACAGGATATTAGGAGACTCAAAGAATATTATTTTCAAAATAAAGTTGTTTAAAAACAAATTAATGATATATGGAAAAAGGCAGCATATATCATTGATATCTCTAAAAACCTGGCAATCTATATAGCTCATTGATGTCAATGCTCACTAAGAAATGAGTATATCATTCCATGGAATACAATGTTTTTGGACTTGTGTAATTTTTAAATATAAATTTACAAGTCAGATTATCATAAGACTCTATTATTAGAAATTACAAAAGTATAATCATTTTTAGACATTTTGATTTCCCCACTTCCACCTTCTGACCTCTAAGTAAATTTCTCTGTGTTTTATCATATATCTATAGTGTATTAAATTGGAAAAATAGTAAAGTAGAAAAATTCTAAAGTTTAGAAAATGTAAGCAGCTTGTTTCTTCCATGACACATGTGTTCTCTACAGGGGAACTTTGTAGTGCTGAGTTGCAAAAGATTCCATACTCAAATCTTCCCTTGGGACTGTCTGTCCTGTTCTTATTTCCAAAGATGAATGTTTTCTATACTCTGCCAAATACCAGAAAGAATGAATTCATTCAAGGCTGAATTATTTAAAAGAATCTTTTATACACCTCCTTTCAGGGACTTTGTTTTGTTTCTGTTTGGTAGTACTGTATTCTATAGTGACTTCCAGGATAAAAATTATAAAAGAAAATATGAAGACCATCTGAAACATTTTATTTAAAGGTAATATTAGTCAGGAAAGTGATATAAAATTCAATGCATTCATTTTTATTACAGTCAGTAATAGTAATGCCTTCTTTATAGGATTGTTGTGAGGATTAAATAAGCTAACATAAATTGAACACTGGTAATGACACATACAATTAGTGAGTATAAAAGTCCTAGGAATTCATTACGATCTTCTCCACAATGTTGCAGAGATTCTGAGGAGAGGTAGTGCTTTCCAGAATTGTATAATTGTGTTATGAAAAATCTAAATAACAAAATTTAGTGATTTGTCTGTCGTATCCTCAAATGATATTAGTGAGCCACCATCAATGAAATCAGTGCCTTAAGCTATTGGTCTACTAATGGAAATGGATTTGCCTCTTCCACCCATATTGCCCTGCCCAGCCAATGTCATGCTTTTGCGAGAGTGCTGACCAGCATTACAGGAGCAAACCGACCCCCAAGAGTAATTAACTCAGGAGTCATGGTCAGTTGGCCTAACTCATTTCAGTCCACTTCTATATTTCAGTCCAGGTAAATCAAGAAATCATGACAGGTTTTTAACATTCTGGTTATTTCTTTCAGTCTGTAAGCCATGGATTGTGTTTCTCCTCGTTCTCATGAACCTTTCTTAATTATAAGAAAGAAATATGTTGACAGAATGATATTTTTACCATATGAACTAAAAGAATTTTAAGCAATATTCTTATACTATTTGTTAATAGAATAAATTTTAAGAGATATTAATTGAATAAGCCCATTTACAGTTTTAAAATGAAAATGCAAATGTCATTATAGTTTTTTCTATTATACTCAAAAGTAGGGGACTTGTTCTTAAAAATAATAGATTAATTAACAGTGAAATAATATTTTTAGAAAGCCAAACGTTTAACGACATTACAGGGAAAGAAAATAATTTTTTAAAATCTTTGTTTTCAAGGAGTTTAAAGGTGATGTTCAAAACGTATTCACGGGAAATAATAATGCAATTTATATGCGCAGTAAGTATCAACTGCTTACTTTGGATAGTAAGTACAAAAGAGGTGGGACTTTATCTAGGTGGTACCAGAATTTGGAAACATGAATGGAAGAGTGAAATGGTAGAGAATGGTGTAAAGAGAATTTTATAACAGGGATCATAATATGGATGGCATATTTGCGGTAAGATGCATAGACAGGAATCTTTTCAGGAAGAGGTATGTGTAAGGAAAGCAGATTAATGTTTTATTAGGGAGTCTGAAATACCAGTTTTAGGAACTTAAACTAGTAGGAAGTGGGAAGACAATGAAATTTAAAGTTGGGATTGGTCTGTATTCTGAAAATCTTCAGGGAATTCATCAGGTGGTTAAGTGCAGTATGTATTTGAATAGGAAGACATAAAGCAGGGAAACAAGTTAGGATTTTATGGTGGTTTTAAGAGTAGTATAATAGTAGTAAGAGGAATAGTAGTAATAGCAGCCATTATATTTCACTTTAAAGTTATTTGACACAGTTGCGCTTTTTATTTTACTTTCTGTGATTGAAGCAGGACTGATAAATGACTGATCTAGCGTTGAGGTAATGGCAACATAAAAGAACAGAGAAGTGGAAGTTTAAAAAAATAGTGTAGACAAGGCCAGGCAGTATTGGTATGTGGGCGTAGCAAGATAGCTCTGAAATGAAAAGAGAGATAGCAGAAAGAGAAATAGGAACTAGTTTGACAAGAAATCCTATTAGTTCTTTGATAGAGTGTTGAGTCTGAAGTGACAGCAAAACATTAAAGTGTAAATGCCCAGTAAGTAATTCAAACCTGGCCACTCATTATATAGGAGAAAGGTCAAGGCTGAAGACGAAAGTGAATAATTCTCAAGAGTATCTTGAGAAGTAAAGACCACAGAGAATTACTCAGTTTCAGAAGAGAAAGAATAAAGAAATTTGGAAAACCAGGAAAATTCAATGCCAAGATACAATTAAACAAATGATTCTTGAGCAAAGAGAGCATGTCCAATAGTTTGGTCTAAATTTCAAGATTTTAAATTTCAGTGACTGAGAGAGAGCTTTTGGATGGGGAAGAACATTACTAATGATCTTCATGTCTGGACTTTGAGATCCCAGACTGATGGAAAGATTAAGAAGTGAAAGATGGCAGGAATATTGTGTCAGGCAGTATCAGAAAAAGAGGCAAGAAATAAGAAGGGGATAATAAAACAGCTTTATGAAGGTGAAAAGGTTTAAAGGGAAAGAGATCAGAGAAGAGAGTGAGATTCAACATGCTAGAACCAGAGGAACAAAAAGATAAGCACAGTGTTCCTAAGGGAGCTGAGAGTATAAGTGCAAAACCAGAGGGAGGAAAGGCCCTCTCACCCAGACATTCTTGATATAATTTCCTAATTAAAGCTCACGGCAAGTACAATACCAACTGAAGTATTTTTTTAAGTTATTCCTTCATCCAATAACCATTCTGTAATTCTATGAATAATATCTGCATATAAAAAAGGTAAAAAATTGAGCTCAACCCTCCTAGAAAAGGTACACTTCAGTCATAAAGAGTTGTACAGTCATCCACATGGCATTGCAGATCTTAAAAGTGGGTTCAAAGGGCCAGTATTCAAACCAATGATAAAGAAAAGCCAGTTCAAAGGATCTTCATATTATGAAGTCATATTTTTGTACTCAGATCCTGATTTTTACACCTTATAAAATTGCTTTTTTCAGATAACACACCTGAATGGAATTTATAGTGTTTTGTTCTTAATACAAACCATGCTTTCTGCTTTTACTAGTTTTATCCCACATTTGTTGCAATGGTCAGGTCATTTCCTTCTTACTACATAAAGTGAAAAAAATCTTTCTGTGAGAAAGGATGGAAAGAAATACTTAACATTAGTAGAACAATAATGTCCCGTATATCTCAGAAAATAGAAAGATAGTGCTCCAGATAACTTCTTTTACCTGCAGTAGCTTTCTGTGTCAGTTAACGGCAGAGTATTCACATTACAACAAGTTCACACCAGTTTTGTTTCTGACTAGAACAGCAGTGGCAATATTAATAACCCATTAAGATGGAAACTCTGTTTAGAAACAATGAAGTGAGCTTTTATAAGTCAGTAAAATCAAGTCACTGTTCCAAAAGAAAACTTGAATTATAGTCAAGGTTAAATTTGCCTTCTAAACTTCTCTAGTATCAAAGTTCTGAAAGGATCAATATTTTTAGTTTCTTAGGCCAAATTGTCTGTAAGATACTCTTATCTTATGAAGAGATAGCTGAGATAGAGTTCTAGTATGAAAATATAGTTCTCAGCTGAACTTAATTCTCTTCAAGTTTTCAGGGCATTGAATACTTACACTAAAATAATACTCATTTTAGGCCGGGCGCGGTGGCTCACGCCTGTAATCCTAGCACTCTGGGAGGCCGAGGCGGGCGGATTGTTTGAGCTCAGGAGTTCAAGACCAGCCTGAGCAAGAGCGAGACCCCGTCTCTACTAAAAATAGAAAGAAATGATCTGGCCAACTAAAAATATATAGAAAAAATTAGCCGGGCATGGTGGCACATGCCTGTAGTCCCAGCTACTCGGGAGGCTGAGGCAGAAGGATTGCTTAAGCCCAGGAGTTTGAGGTTGCTGTGAGCTAGGCTGACGCCACGGCA
>CM052444.1:52422605-52465884 GCA_028533085.1 Varecia variegata | reverse complement strand
TACGAAGTGGAAACAGGTTGTAAATCCAGGTTAGCCTAACAAATGCCAGGAATATTCAAATACAGCTATTTCAGATGAAGTGCTTGGAAATTATTTATTTGTATTATTATTTTAACATATATTAGGAACTGAATTAAGAGAAACTCCGTGTAAAATTTTGAGTGTTCATTCCTGCAATAAATAAATATAACCACCACTAAAAAAAAAAAAAAAAAAAAAAAAAAAAAAAAAAAAAAGAAAGCTAAGAATCTTTATGACCATTATGTGACTCTTGAGTAGTAAGAAATTATAGGAAAGCAAGCTAGGGAACAATGGCTGGTTTTTTATATACACACACATACTCATATGTATGTGTGTGTGTGTATGTAGATAGATAGATATATATTTATATTTAACAGTTGTGTATATATATATATATATTTAACTGTACCTATACCTTTGCAGAGTTGAGGCCTCTACCACAGTTCCCACCATACAGTTTTTTATTAATTTTGTAAGTGGCAGTTTCAAAATGTTTGCTCAAAAATATTTTTATTGAAATATACAGTAAAGTGCACAAATGCACAGATTCTAAGTGTAAAATACATAAAACATTTAGAATATACCTGAACAACCATCACACATATCAGTATAAAAAATTTCCAGCACCAGAATTTTTTCATGTGTCTTTTCCCATTAACCTCCCCCTCAAGAGAGGCCCATTATTCTGACTTCTCTTAACCATAAATTAGTTTTGCCTATCCTTGAATTTCATATAAATAGAATTATAAATTACATATTCTTTTTTCTCTGGTTTCTTTCCTCATTATATATCTGTGAGATTCATTCAGTTTACTAAGTTCAGAAGTAGTTTATTTTTTCATATTGCTGTGTGGTTGTGGCATGTAGAAAAATATGTTTGTATTTCTATAGAGTAGAGGATCTCTGAATAATTTTACTGGGCTAAAACCAAGCCTTGGGAAGTTAATTTACAATTGTATAGATAGAGAGAGAACTCCAGTGAGATTTACCTAGCATCTAAAGTATGTATTTACATTTCAAGAGAAAAAGAAGCCCAAGACTTTGGCAAAGTCTCCAGGTTGTAAAATCTGAAGACATTTAGGACTGTCTTGCCCTTGGAGAGATTTTAATTATATTCCAAAAGATTAGAGTAAGAACCAGGATCCTTTCCATCCCTTCTCCAAGGCATATACGTTTTTTCTCCCTACTTTTAAGAGAGGGAGGCATGTCCCTCTTTCTCCTGTATTTAAGCATTTCTTGCATAAACATAGACTTCAAAATTTTTGCGTGTACGGACATTTGACCTGGCTTTCAGCATACCACCTAAAGAGTAACAATGGCATATGGAGGACACAAAATCATTATTAGCTTTTCAAGTAATTAATGATAATCTGTGTATGGGCCAGATCACCTGTATGTGCATTAGGTGTAAAATTGGTGAATATAGATATCAAAAATCCAACACTGGTATTCCATTGTATCCATTATATAAAAAAGAACAATGTATTATTCATCCTACTTTTGATGCCTACTTAGGTTGTTTCCATTTGTGACTACTATGAAGAGCACTCCCATGAACATTGGTATACATATATTTTGGTGGTCATGTGTCCTCATTTTTGAAGGCATATATAATTAGGAGTGAAACTTCTGGATTACAGAAAATTTACATGTTTAGTTTTTCACATATTGCTATATAGCTTTCCAAAATGATTTTCAATATGCACACCCACCAATATGCAAATGTTCTACTTGTTCCACATCCTTTGCAATACTTATTCACTCATTGATACTTATTTTTCAATGTTATAAAGATACTTTGTATTGTCTTGTGGTTTTCACAATATTGGTTCAATAGTTAGTCATTTTACTATTGTTTCTTTGAAGGTGATATTTCTTCTCTGGCTACTTCTAAGCTTATCTATCTGTTTGCCTTTGCCTTCAGTGAAGTTGGCTTTTTTTTTTTTTTTTTTTTTTTTTTTTTTTTGAGACAGAGTCTCGCTTTGTTGCCCGGGCTAGAGTGAGTGCCGTGGCGTCAGCCTAGTTCACAGCAACTCAAACTCCTGGGCTCAAGCAATCCTCCTGCCTCAGCCTCCTGAGTAGCTGGGACTATAGGCATGTACCACCATGCCCGGCTAACTTTTTCTATATATATTTTTAGTTGGCCAGATAATTTCTTTCTATTTTTAGTAGAGACGAGGTCTCGCTCTTGCTCAGGCTGGTCTCGAACTCCTGAGCTCAAACAATCAGCCCGCCTCGGCCTCCCAGAGTGAACTTGGCTTCTTGAATGAGCATTAGAGCTTTTTCTTCCTCACATGCTTGGAATCCTGAGATCATAATGTGAATAAATCTGAGTTAATCTCCTGGAGAAGAAAAGGCCAGTAAAAGGAGAAATGAGATATATCAGCCAATAGTTGGCCACCCACCATCCTACATTCTGCCAAATACTAGACATGAGAAACTGTCCTAGATTCAGATGCATGAAATCTAGCCCAGGAGAGATCATTCAAACCTGATGAGACTCAAGGAACCATTTAGTCAACTCACACAATTGTGAAGAAATAATGAATGGCTGTTGTTTTAAGTCACTAAGTTTGGTAGTAGTAGGTTACCTAGCAAAATCTAAATTTTTCTATGCCCCAAATATTTTATATCCTGCATCCTCCATTTCATTTATTTTATGATTTTGTAATTCACAATGTTTTCTGTTGATATGTCTTTGAGTTTATTCCTTCTTTTTTTATATCAGTTGTTAAATTCATCCAATGACTTCTTAAGTTTAGATATTAAACACTTCAATTCTAGAATGTCCATTTGATTCATTTTATGGTAATTTTTAATTTTTTTAAATTTTTTAATTATTATGGATAAATAATAATTATATATATTTATGAGGTAAATGTGATGTTTTGATATAGGCATACAATGTGTCATGATCAAATCAGTGTAATTGAAGTACCCATCTCCCTAAGCATTTATCAATTCTTTGTATCCAGAACATTCCAGTTCTACTCTTTTAATTATTTTAAAATTACAATAAATTATTAACTGTAGTCATGCTATTGTTCTACTGAATACTAGATCATCATATCTAACTGTACTTTCACACCCATTAACTATTCCCACTTTATCCTCCCCTTGCCCACCCTGTACCCTTCCCAGCCTCTGGTAAACATCATTTTACTATCTCCATAAGTTCATTTTTTAAAAATTTTAGCTCACATATATGAGTGAGAACATACTATTTTTTTCTTTCTTCACCTGGCTTATTTAATTTATGGCCTTCAGTTACATCCATGTTGTTCTAAATCACAGAATTTCATTCTTTTTATGAATGAATAATATTCCATTGCATATATGCAGCACATTTTCCTTATCCATTGATGGGTGACGCTTAGGTTGATTCCATATTTTGGCTATTGTGAATAGTGCTGCAATAAACATGAGAGTGTCCCTTCAATATACTGATGCCCTTTTTTTGAATATATACCAACTTGTGAAATTGCTGAATCATATGGTAGTTCAATATTAGTTTTTTGAGGACACTCCATACTGTTTTCCATAATGCCTATACTAATTCACATTCCTACCACCAATGTACGAGGGTTCCCTTTTCTCCACATCCTTGCCAGCATTTGTTGTTGCTTGTCTTTTGAATAAAAACCATTATAACTGAGGTGAGATGACAGCTCATTATAGTTTTGATTTGCATTTATCTGATGATCTTTAATGTATTAATAATGCTGTTTTAGTTATTGTTGCTCACTCTAATCTCTGGACCATGTTAGGATCTGTTTCAATTGTTTATTCTTTCTCTTGATTATTAATCACATTTTTTTGCATGTTTACATGTTGCTATGGTCTGAATGTTTGTGTCGCCCCTAAATTTATGTTGAAATCCTAACCCCCAAGGTGATTATATTAGAAGGACATTGGGTAGTGATTAGGGTAGAATCCTCACGCATAGGATTAGTGCCCTTATATAAAACACCCCCAAAAGTAATCTCACTCCTTCCTTCCACCACATGAGGGCATAGCTGAAGGCACCATCTATGAACCAGAAAACATGCCCCCACCAGACACCAAATCTGCCAGCAACATGATCTTAGAATTCCCAGCCACCGGTAGTGTGAGTGATAAACTTCTGCTGTTTTTAAAATACCCAGTCTGGGATATTTTGTTATAGCAGCCCAAACACATTAACATACATACATACATACATACATACATACATACATATATATATATATATAGTATTTTTTAAATTTTAAGCCAGATTTTATCAAAAAAGACTTGTAAATGTCTAGATAATATCTTCTACCCATAAAGATTCTCTCCTTTACTGTTATAATAAAATAGGATGAGGAGATGACTATCTCTATCAAATCAGAAATTGATCTTGGTCAGAACTGAGTTCCATTTTTGGTAAAAATCTTGTATAATTCTGCCCTTTAACTTTCAGCTCCTTTAGCCTCCCAGCTTATGAAGTTCCAAAAGCTTTCAAATGTCATGAAAGGAGACTGATTGTATGTTTCATGCAGACTATTTTTCATCTGCCCCATCAGCATGGCTTTGGCTTCTGGGCCAACCCCTCGCCTTCCCTATTACCCAAGTTCAAAAGCATTTCATAAGGAAAACCAGTCTTTCTTTGGAGCTTCTTTCATTTCTAATCTATTTATTAGTCCTATAATACCATCAAAAGTGACAATTGTTGCAATAAAGATATATAATGTTTTCAAGGAAGAAATATTTGCTCACATCATCAAGGTTAAATACTCAATTACACAGAAATTAGTTGGTCTTTCCTATTGGCATATTGATCACTTCCCTATTAGAGGAAATGAATAGATAGATAGATGATAGATAGATAGATAAACAGATATAGAGATATATATGATAGATTAGATAGATATAGTGTTTACTTCACTATACCTTTGTCTCATTTCTCTCCTATCATGTAAATATATTTGATTTTAGAATTTCTCTAGTCTCCTCTTTTATCTCTTTTCTGCTGTTGTCAAATTGTCTACATATTATTTCTCAGACAGAGATCTTACATTCTTACATAGTCTCAGCAATTATTTTTATATAAACTTTTTCTAAGTCTTTAGCTCTATTTTTTTCTTTCTTTTCAGTTGCACTCTTGATGGCAAAACTTGTTTATTAAATGCCATGCCTGGAGATGCTACAGGTTTTCAAATTTGAGCTACCAGGGAAAGAAATATACTTGTTAAATTGATAGTGACTGGATGTATTTAAGTAGGCTTCATGCCACCTACTTGAGATTTTCAAGAAGCATAAACTTAGAGGCAACAATCTGGTTTTTAGTTCATGGAAAACAGAGGTAAGCAAATCATCTTAAAGTTCAATGTTTATATCAAGCACCTCAATCATTCACACAAAAATATTTATTAGCACTTATTATGTTACAAACATCATTCTAAGTAATGGCAATATATCAGTGAACAAAACAGACATAAATCCTTTTCTCGTGAGGTTTACATTGAATCAGGGGAGATAGACAATAAACAATAAACAGAATAAATAATGAATAAATATGCCACATAAAGATACTATATAATGTAAGAACATGATAAGTGCTCTAAAAAGTAAATAAACATGCAGGCCAAGAAGGATTGAAAGTACTGGAGTGCTCAGAATGGGTCTCATTAGAAGTGAAATTTGAGCAAAGGCTTGAAGAAGGTGAATGAGGAATGTGTCATTCAGGTTTCCATCAGAGAAACAGAGCAAATAGGCTGTAAATATCCTATGAGAGAGTAAGAAACACAGGGGAGGGGGAGGAGAGAGAAAGACAGAGAGAGAGGATGGTAAGACAGAGACAGAGACAGAGACAGAGACAGGGAGATAGATATATACATTTAGGTATGTGTTTGTGTATATATTTGGTCTTCTTTATTTGTAAATTCCATTATTTGTGAATTCACCTGCTCACTAAAATTTATTTGTAATCTCCAAATTAATACAAATCAATCATTATGGCGCTTTTGTGGTCATTCATGAAAATGCAGAGTAGCAAAAAATTTGAGTCACCCAACACACATGTTTTTAGGTGAGGCCAAACAAGGTAATGCTATCTATGCCTTTTTGTTTTAGCTTTTATACTATAAACAAGTCTCCTTTTCATGGTCTATTTAGTGCCACTTTTTAAAATACTTTTGTTTTTTTTTTTGCTAGTGTTTCACAGTTTAAAATGGCCCCAGAGCAGAGTGTGAGGTGCTATCTAGTGTTCCTAAAGCACAAAGAGTAAGTGATGCGCTTTATAGAGAAAATATATGAGTGTTAGATAAGTTTCATTCAGGCATGAGTTAGAGTGCTGTAGGCTATGAATTCAACATAATGAATCAACAATATATACTTTAAAAGGTATCTTTGAACAGGGATACACATAAAATAAGGGTATTGATTGATTGGTTGATGGGAATGTTGTGACTAGTATTTAACCCTCTATTTGCCATAGGAGCAATGATTCATTCGGTATTGGCTAATTTAGTGCTCACGGTGACTTTATAGAGCATCACCACCATGAATAACAAAATGTTAATATCTATTCACCTATCTATCTATCTGTCTAGAGAGAGAGAGCAAGAAAGGAAGAGAGAGAGACAGTTATTGTAAAGAATTGGCTTACAGGATTTTGGGGGTTGGCTAGGCAGGTCCAAAATGTGTAGGGATGTCAGAAAGGGCTCAGGCAGGAGCGGATGCTGCAGTCCACCCACAAGCAGAATTTCTTCGTCTTCTTCTTTAGGGAAACCTCAGTTCTGATCTTAAGACCTTTCAACTGATTGGACCAGGCCCACCCAGATTATTAACGGTAACTTTTTTTCTTAGGATCAGCTGACTTTAGATGTTAATCACATCTAGAAGATACTATCACAGCCACACTTAAGTTAGTGTTTGATTGAATAACTAGGAACTACAGCTTGGTTGAGTTGACACATAAAACTGACCATCACAAGAATGAAACATGAAGATATTTGAGAGAAAAGTATTTCAGGTAGAGAAACAGCAAACAAGACATTATACAGACTTTGGTTCTCACTTTGAGGGACCCAGAGATTTACTGAATGGTTTTTGAGCAACATAAGATTATGATCTGATTTATATGTTAACATGATCACTTTGGTTGTGGTATTGACAATAAATTGTAGGAAAGCAGGAACAGAAAAAAAAAGGGAAGCACTAAGGTAAGAGATTATAGACTTTGATCAGGGTGGTAGCAGTGACGGTGATGAGAAAATATCCTCTGGATATATTTTGCAGTTAGTTTCAAGAAGATCTGAGAAAGGAGGAGTGAGTGAAAGAGAGTAGTGAAAAAGGGCTTCGTAAGTTTTGGCATGGGTAACTAGAAGAATTGATTTGTTTTTAACTAAAATGAGACGACTCTGTGTAAACATAGTTTGGATTGGGGAAGAAATCAGAGGTGCAGCTTTGAAATGTCATATGTATGACTCAAGTGGAAATGGTAAGAGGGCAGTTGAATATATGAGTTTAGAATTAAAGATCTATAATTGGATGTAAATTTTGGAGTCTTCAATTCACGGATGATGTTTTAACCCATCAAGCGTATAACATCACAAAGAGGGAATAAGCAAAAAGGGAAGCCACCAAAGGACTTAGAATACTTCAATGTTAAGAGGTTGGAAAGTGTGCACATGTGCGTGCACACACACAAATGATGAGGAAGAGTAGACATCGATGTTAGAGAAAAACCAAGGATGTGGGGTTACCTGGATGCCAAATTAAGAAAGAGCTTATAGGTGTATAGTTGGTGAATTGTAAAGAAATATTTGCTTATTGGATTTAACAATGTGGATGATATTGGTGGCCTTGGTAAAAGAGACTAAATCCTGATTGGAGTAGTTTTAAGAAATAATGGGAAGAGAAGAAATAAATACAATGAGTGAAATCAGCTCTATTAGTTTTGCTACAACATGAAGATAATACAGTTCATTGGAAACATAAGAAGATTTGATTATTGGGTTAAGGGGATAACCTCCTTCACAGCCAGACTCCAGTTATCATCACTGAATGATGGTCTTTGAATACACTCTATACTGCAGCAACAAGGCTTGTATTCATATAGTCATGGGTAACTAGAATTATCTTCACCTTTCAAAATATTTTCTCCTGCCCAATCCATCTTGTTAAAGCCACTTTATTAATTAATCTTCTCATCTTCCTTTATTAAGGAAGAAAAAGGAAGATTTTCCTTTTTCTTTAATCTAAATCCCATATTATTTTAAATTTATACTTCTTTTAACATTCAGTTATATTCTGATCTATATGTTAACTTTTTGTTACTTTTCTTTATCTCCTGCTAGGAACTTGAAGACAGGAAATTTTTCTTTCTCATTGTTGTAGTCTTCTTAGCACCCCCATAATGCCTTGTGTAAAGTGAGTTTTGAATACTTATATGCCCGCTGAATGACTAAACATGATAGTTCCTACTTGTTAGATAAATATCTATTCCTGAACGAAAACACAAAATTGGCATAAAAATTTATTAAGTATTTTAACTACCCTGTGTAAAGGTAATATTAAAATGTTGGGTTTAAAAAACATGCAGTCATTGTTTTTGAGATTTGCCTTGTTTAATTAGTTTGCTATTTTTCATTTTCTAAGAATATCTTCAATGTGGTCTTTTTTGTCTCTTTACATTTATGCAGTCGTATTTAACTCAGACCTCCATTCAATCTGTCATTACAAGAAGTAGCTTTATGGCATAATGAACAACCTCATTTCCTGCAATTTTAAAAATAAGTTAAAACTATTAAACTAAAATTCACTGATATGATTCATTAATAACTGTGCTTCTTTTAATATTTTATTACAGCATCTTTGCAGATGGTATAAAATGATTTTCCAACAATCATAATATTTCTTTTTTCACATTACATAAATACATACAATAAATATATGAAAGAAAGCATAAAAGTTCTGAAAACTCTAGACATAGCAATTAGATCGTTTTGTTTGTTTAGAAATACAAAATTAGTACAGTGTCACAATGTCAAAACATGCTTTATTATGCATAATCATGTGAATCAAATTTCTTTTGCTTTCTAGTAATAGAAACAGATTATAGCTAACTTAAGCTGAAAGGGTTATTTATTACAAGGAAACAGAAGCTGAAACTCAAAATGGTAAGGAAGTGTGACCTTCTTGACATGGTGATAGGTTTTTTCTTTAGAATCCTGATAAATATGATTCACCTCCAACAATGCGACAATTTCAAATTCAGAAGAAGAAAAATCTCATTAGCTTAGCTCGCATTGATTAGCTATAGCCAAATAAGAAATTTTATTAAAAGCTTACCTTTGTGTGTCAGGAGTAGTTTCAAAAAAAGCTGCAATTATTAGTAGCTGGCAAAACCACTTTTAGAAATACAAGTTAAAGTCGTCTTTTAGAGAAATTTTCAATTGTTAAGCAGATATACTCTATGTTCACTTATTTTATTTCCCCATTGATGTTTTTAATGAGAATTCTTCTCATTTATCCATTTTTTCATTCGTTCGTTTTTACACCAAACACCTTATGCATATGGCCTTTGCATCATGCACTTGACTAGACATTAAAAATCAAGATCAATGACAAAAGTTTTTCCTTCAAAGACCTCTTAGTTGAGGAAATGTGAAAATATGGACACAAATAATTACAGCGTAATATTATGTTAAAATTCATGCAAATTTCTGGGCAATCACAAAAGAGGGAGCAAATTTCTTTGAAGAGTACTTTTAACTCTCAAAAATTTTAAAATCACTAGTTTATACAATTCTGGACACCAAATAGCCTTAAGATACGAATCATTTTCAATCATTTTCAGATATTTCATAAGACTTGGGACAGTAATTTGAAATGAAAAGTTTGAAATCCCATTACCATGCCTTAAGCTTCTCAGTGTCTGAAAAAAAATTTTTTTGATGGCACTTCTTCAGTTCTACAAAATGATTAATAGCAGAATATTACTAGAGTTTAAATATTTCTGAGAGAGCAATTCTTCACTCCCTGCTGTTTACAAGTAAAACACTGTCTACAAATAATACATTACATTAGCTGTCCTCTTTATCATAAAGCCATGTTGAATACTTGTAACATTTATAAAAAGACACCAACTGATTGCAAGATGAGCGTTACCCTTGAGCAAATTATGAACACATTTATTTCAGTCTTATGCGTTTGAAACTAATTTTCTGGTAATATCAAAAGTGTTCATAGAATTAATTTCCTGTCAGTTCAGCAGTATTCAAGTGAATATTTTATGATTTTGCATTAGCTGTATTTGTCTAGAGTTGTGACATGATCGAGTCATTCTCTGAGGGAAACACATTAATAATTAAACTCTGTCCAATGTGGAGTGCTAAAGATGACAGCATAATTGTACATTTTCCAGAGACCGTTTCGCAAGACAGAGAGGAAGAATTGCCCTGCTACCATTTAAATGTCAATTTAGAATTTCTTTCAAAACTAAAACAGTGCTTCAGAAAAAAAAGGAGGGGGTTGATGTCAAATTTGGAAATTGTTCTCTTTACTTTCTCTTTATTTTAAAATGTGAGCTAAATGCAAATAGCCTCCTTCATTCTTTCCTTCTCATGCTGAATAAACTGTCAGTTAGAAGTTCTTTCTTTTGGCGATATAACATCATCAATGGTCTTTGAACTAGAACTGTTTAAATGATAAATA
Source organism: Varecia variegata (assembly GCA_028533085.1). Taxonomy (NCBI): domain Eukaryota; kingdom Metazoa; phylum Chordata; class Mammalia; order Primates; family Lemuridae; genus Varecia; species Varecia variegata. The sequence continues at coordinate 52,455,183 of CM052444.1, read as the reverse complement.
CTACTTGCATAGATTAGCTCCCTAGGAAATAGTGCAGCTGACACAAGAAACTTTGGTTTCAGCTCTTATATTTGAGTCTTTTTTAACTTAGATAACTTCAGCAATAATTTAGGATTTTAATCTACTTCCCAGACAAATGGATCACTATATGTGTCCTTATTTATGTTTCCTATTCTGATTCTTAAAATAAATTTGTTGGAATTTTAGAAGTGGGATTTTAAAAATTTCTGAGGCCTATATATTATATACGTTAAAACTCGTATTTGTGTTTCCTACCTAGACAAACTGTGGTTAAAAATTGTGACTGGAGAAAACATAATAAAATTAAATTCAATAGGAACCAAGACTATTGGCACAAAAATGGTCCCAAAATAATTTGAGTTGAAGTTTGTTGTTAAACAGAGTCTAGCAGCTAACCCCTCAGTGAACTTCAGTTTATTTCAGACATATATATTCTTTAGCAATAATAGATACTTTTTTATTATCTAATACTGGCTGAACAAATACATAGTTTTGAAAAATTCTACTTCCTGGAATTTATCCTGAAGAAATAATACTAAGTAATATAACCACAGTGTAGTTCATGGCAGCATTGTTTATAAAAGGAAAAGAAGAGAAATTAATTAATTTAGCTGAGTAGCTAAAAATAGGAGATTTGTTAAATAAACATGATGTATTTATATCATTAAACATTCTAATGCTACAAATAAAAGCTTTCAGTAACTAGGAAATTGTTTATTCATCTATTTTTTCTTTTATTTATTTATTCATTCCATAAATATTCATTAAATGTTTATTAAGTGCCAGGCAGTGTTCTTGATTTTGGAGATAGGGCAGCAAAGAGAACAACATCCCCAGTTTCATGGAGCTAGTATTCTAGAAGGGAAAGCCTGACAATAAACATATGAAAATATAATGTTCCAGGATGTATTAAAAGCTATGAAGAACCAAGTAAAGTAAAGAATGGATTGGGCAAATGGTTATACAGATGGGTAGCCAATGAAGACTTCTGAGAGTTGAAAATAATGAGTTAAGCCCTGAGGCATTTGGAGGCAGCATCCACCCCCCCAGGGTAGGAGATTAGGAAACACAAGGCCTGAGGTGGAAGCTGGCCAGATTCTGTGATTGAGAGACAGAGAGAAGGCCAAGGTGGCTACCATGGGTGAGGAAAGAGGCACCAATCAAAGGAAAGGTCATAGAGCAGCCACCAACATTTAGTGCCTATAGGCCAAGGGGAAGGGCTTGGGACTTTATTCTCAGTCATACAGGAAGTCGCTGGGGAGTTCTGAGCAGAGAACTGCAACTATCTGACTTTTGAAAATAACACTTTCACGATATAGTAAGTGGAATATAAGCAGTTTAAAAAAAAAGCACTACGTACAAGATATCATGTGTAATGAGGTATGTGTTGGAATTTGCACTTGCTCCTCTGAATTCTTAGCTCCACGGGGCAGGGGGGAAGTTGGAGGGGGGACAGAAACAAATGCCTATTTCCTCATCACCGAGTAACCGGCGCGTAGCTTTACTGCCTGGTTTACATTAGACACAAAGTAAAATTTGTTGGCTGAATGGACGATTAAATGAATAAATATTTTAAAAGATTTTAAAAGATCACATAGGCAGATATATCTCATTTTATTGTTTTACTTTATTGCACTCCACAGACATTGCACTTGTTATAAATTGAAAGTCTGTGGCAACCCTATGTTGAGCAAGTCTATTGGTGCCATTTTTTCTAATAGCATTTGTTCACTTCATGTTTCTTTGTCACATTTTGGTAATTCTCAGATTTCAACCTTTTTCATTGTTACTATATACAAGGGCTGTCCAGAAAGTATCCAGCCATGCAATATGAAAAATAGAGACGTTTATTGAAGAAGATACAAGATACAAGGAACATTGTACGTAGGACAATGACGCCTCGGTCCCTTTCAAAGTAGGCACCTTGGGACCTCACAGTTCTCCCAGCCTCTCTTAACCTACCCCATACAAGTTCAACATTCTCAGGTGTTCTGCTATTTGCAGGCCTTTCAGAATGTAGATGACTTTCAACAGATTCTCCACCATCTTTGAAGCATTTGCACCACACTTTTATTTGTGTTGCACTCATTGCATTGTTCCTGAAAGCCTTCTGAATCATCCAAATACGTTCCACAGAGGAATGTTCCAGTTTAACGTAAAATTTGATGCAGATTTGTTGCTCTGCACACTCGGTCATCTTGAATGCGACAGTCACACAGTACACATGCTCACTCAATGATGTCTAGCACCCAGATGATGGTGAGATCATCATTGTTCATACATGTGCATCCCAGTCCACTCTCCTTGGCTGCCATCAATATTGTTACATTATTACAGCAATGGCTGGATACTTTCTGGACAGCCCTCATATGTTGTGGTACTCTATGATGTTACTATTGTACTTGTTTTGGGGGGCCATAAACTGCACTCATATAAGATGATGAACTTAATCAGTGAATGTTGTTTGTATTCTCACTGCTCTACCAACCAGCCATTTTCATTTCATGACACTCTTATTTCCTCAGGGCTCTCTATTTCCTAAGACAAAAACAATTATTGAAATTAGCCCAATTAATAACACTACAGTGGCTTCTAATGGTTCAAGTGATAGGAAAAGTTGCAAGTCTCTCACTTTAAATCGAAATCTAGAAATGAGTAAGCTTAGTGGGGTAAACATGTCCAAAGCCATTCTAGATGCCATTGAGAACATTTGTGACTCATAGGAGGAGGGCAAAATATCAACATCAAGAAGAGTTTGAAAGAAGTTGATCTCAACTTGCATGGATGACTTGAGGAGTTCAACACTTCAGTGGAGGAAGAAACTCCAGACACGGTGGGAATAGTGTGAGAACTAGAATTAGAAATGGAGACTGAAGATGTGACTGAATTGCTTCAATATCATGGTAAAAATTGAAAGGAATTTTACCTTTGTTATGGATGAGCAAAGAAAGTGGTTTCTTAAGATGGAATCTACTCCTGGTGAAGATGCTGTTAACATTGTTGAAATGACAAAAGGATTTAGAATATTTCATAAACTTACTTGATAAAGTAGTAGCAGGATTTGAGAGGCTTGACTCCAATTTTGAAAGTTCGACTAAAATGCTAACAAACAGCATTGCATGTTACAGAGAAATATTTCATGAAAGGAAAACTCAGTGCCAGAAACTGCTTTATTCTCTTATTTTATGAAATTGCCACAGCCACCCCAACCTTCAGCAACCACCACCCTTATTTATCAGTCAGCAATCATCAACATGAAGGCAATACCCTCCACCAGCAAAAAAGTTACAGATCAGTTGATAGCATTTTTTAGCAATAAAGTACCTTTTAATTAAGGTATTATGTACATTTTCTTAGACTTAATGCTTTTGCACACCCAATGGAATACAGTGCAGTGTAAAAATAACTTTTATATGCACTGGCAAACCAAAAAGATCATATGACTCTCTTTAATGTGATATTATTCGCTTTATTGCAGTGGCCTGGAACTGAACCTGTTGTATTTCCAAGGTATGCGTGTAAACAAGATCACTTATTTTCCTTTAATCATCTGGCTATAACTTTGCAGTTATCTTACTGGTTCCTCTTATTATATTGAACTAATCATAGTTGGAGTTCCACAAGGCTTGATCCTGGGGAGATGATAGGAATTGTATTTATGTTAATTCCCTCCTAGTCTCTGAATAAATCTAAATGACTTAGTCTGTGATGTCCTTGGTGGAATGTGTGTTATATGGAAAAAAAGTGTATAAATCCATGTATGTATATACACTCATGCCCTGATAATGATGTTTTGGTCAACAGTAGAGAGCTGTGGTCTCATAAGATTATAATGGAACTGAAAAATTCCTATTGCCTAGTAACGTCGTAGCACGATGCATTAATCATATTTTCGTGACGATATTTGTGTAAACAAACCTACTGTGCTGCCAGTCATAAGAAAAGTATAGCACATAAAATTATGCACAGTGCATAAAATCTGATAATGATAATAAATGACTATGCTGTTGGTTTATATATTTGCTATACTTTTTATTGTTATTTTAGAGTGCACTCTTTCTACTGCTAATAAAAGAAAGTTAACTAAACAGCCTCAACCAAGTTCTTCAGGAGGTATTCCAGAAGAAGGCATTGTTATCATAGGAGATGAAAACTTCACGTGTGTTATTGTCCCTGAAGACCTTCCAGTGGGACACGATGTGGAGGTGGAAGACAGTGATATTGATGATCCTGAAATTGTGTAGGCCTTGGCTCATGTGTGTGTTTGTGTCTTAGTTTTTAACCAAAAATTTTTAAAGTTAAAACAAATTTAAAAAATTTAAAATAGCTAAAAGCTTACAGAATACGAATTTTAAAAAGGAAATATTTTTGTATAGCTGTACAATGTATTTGTGTTTTAGGCTAAATATTATTTTTAAAAGAGTCAAAAAGTTAACAACAGCCCCCTTTCTGAGTCTTATTTTACTGTTTAAATGGCTGTAAAATATCTGAAGCTGGGTAGTAGGGTTCTTTTTTTTATGATCCTTTTATTTATTTTTTATTTCAGCATCTTACGGGGTTACAAATGTTTAGGTTACATATATTGCCTTTGCCCCACCCAAGTCAGAGCTTTAAGCATGTCCATCCCTGAGACTGTGCGTACCACACCCATTAAGTGTGAATATACCCATCCTCTGCTTCCCCCCGCCACCTGCCTGACACCCCATGAATGCTACTACTATATGTTTACAGAAGTGTTGATCAGTTAATACCAATTGGATGGTGAGCACATGTGATGCTTGTTTTTCCATTCTTGTGATACTTCACATAGTAGAATGGGCTACAGCTCTATCCAGGATAATACAAGAGGTGCTAGATCACCATTGTTTTTTGTGGCTAAGTAGAACTCCATGGTATACATATATCCCATTTTATTAATCCACTCATGTATTGATGGGCACTTGGGTTGTTTCCACATCATTGCAATTGTGAATTGTACTGCTATAAACATTCTAGTGCAGATGTCTTTTTTATAGTATATCTTTTTTCCCTTGGGTCGATGCCCAGTAATGGGATTGATGGATCAAATAGTAGTTCTACTTTAAGCTCTTTGAGTTATCTCCATGTTACTTTCCATAGAGGTTGTACTAGTTTGCAGTCCCACCAGCAGTGTATGAGTGTTCCTATCTCTCCACATCCACACCAAGATTTATTGTTTTGGGACTTTTTGATAAAAGTCATTCTCACTGGAGTTAAGTGATATCTCATTGTGGTTTTGATTTGAATTTCCCTGATGATTAGAGATGTTGAGCATTTTGTGTATCTTTGTTGGCCATTAGTCTGTCTTCTTTTGAAAACTTTCTGTTCATGTCGTTTGCTCTCTTTTTAATGAGGTTGATTTTTTCTTGCTGATATTCCTGAGTTCTATATAGATTCTAGTTATCAGCCCTTTATCAGATGTATAACATGCAAATATTTTCTCCGATTCTGTAGGTTGTCTGTTTGCTCTCCTGATAGTTTCCTTGTCTATGCAGAAGCTTTTCAATCTGATCAGGTCCCATTTATTTATTTTTGTTGTTTCTGTGGTTGCCGTTGGGGGTCTTCTTCATAAATTCTTTCCCTAGGCCAATGTCTATAAGAGTTTGAAAGTTTAAAAAAACATTTATAAATGTAAAAAGTTACAGAAAGTTAAGGTAAATTTATTATTGAAGAAAAAAATATTTGTTAATAGATTTAGTGTAGCCTAAGTATACCATGTTTATAAAGTCTATAGTACTGTACACATTTACTCACCATTCACTCACTGCCTCACCCAGAGCAATGTCCAGTCCCGCCTTACACTGGTGTGCCAATTTTTATCTTGTATGCTGTATTTTTACTGTACGTTTTCTTCTCAATACACAAATATTTACTATTGCGTTACAATTGCCTACCATATTCAGCACAGTAACATGCTGTACAGGCTTGTAGCCTAGAAGCAATAGTTTATACCATATAGCCTAGGTGTATAGTAGGCTATGTTATCTAGGTTTGTGTCAGTACCACTCTGTGATGTTTGCACAATGACTAAATCACTTAATGATGCATTTTTCAGAATGCATTCCCATCTTTAAGGGACACATGACTATTTAAGTATTTACATAGTTTGACATTTTAAAAAACTTTCTGAAAAAGCTACACTTTTCTTATATTTTCAAAATAGGAATAAATAGTAAAAAATATATATATTTAGAAAGATGACCCAGGCAACTTAATAGGCTTGAAATTTTAAATTCACTTTATCAAAAAATATTAGAAAACCTTTTCTCAAAATTCACTTATTTAGAATTTAGAGACTAGATTGACATTTCTTCTTTGCAATAGACAGCATAAAAAGAGATGTGCAAAAAAGGTGAACTGTGCAAACAAAAACCCAAGGGACACATCTTAAACACATCGGCTCTAAGTACTGTTAAACCACAATTAACAAAAACCTCAATCTCTCAGAATGCTCAATTGTTAGGAATTGTGATCGCTATTTTTATTTTGCTTATTCAGCACCATCTTCTAGAAGAAAGAGGCAAATGACAAAAATACCCCTAGGCAACTTTTGGAATTTATTCAGAAAAATATCTTCCAGACTACATTATGCTGTCAAAACATATTCCCACCTTTCTCCACTTTCTACATCTACATTTATACAACTATGCAGTGACAACCAAGGTATTGAATGACCTAGAGGTGCTAGATTTTATTATGATCATTAGACTAGACTAATTTAGAAAGAAATATGAAACGCTGAATTTTAGAATTATCTTCTCAGTATTGGGAGTTAAACTACATTTTATCAAAAAATTCAATTAATTAACTTGCACCCAATTTTGAAAGGTGGTAATTAAATTGTTTTTATAGTCCATGAGTTTCCTTTTTCGATCTAATAAATATACATATTATACATACACAGTTAAACCATAAAGTTAACTGTCACAATTGCCAGACTAATTATATGATTATTTAATAAAATGGTTTGTCTGCAAAGTAACATATATGGCAAGCGTAAGTTAGCAATCTTAGGAGTATTCATATGAAATAAAATTTATGACAATAGAACAATCTGAAATATTTGATAATTCAGAAGACCCTTTGGGAAGTAGGAGGTTCATTTTGGAAATTTATCACAACAGAACTATATTTATGGAGGCCCTAATAAATGGAGGCGAAGAACAGACATGTGTTCACTAGAATTTCTAACAGGCAACATTTTATTAATATATAATCAGTTATTGCATGTGCTTGACATCAATGCAGAATTAGAATTTCCTTAAATAGAATATATATATCACCCAAAGCCCAAATTAATGAAGTTTTGCCCTGTGTGAAATACGTTAGGTTTAGAGGAGTCTGTATAAGATCATACCTCTGAAAAACATTCTTGTTTCCCAGTTATAGAAAAACAGTCAATAGCTTTCACTGACTTTTGAATCTTTCAGGAGCTACTTTTTTATGTTAAAATTATCTTTCTAGGTCATGAAAGTGTAATATATTTATGTTGTAATACTAGTGGTGCATTATTAAAACATCGTCACTTCTCTTTTAGAAACAATATGAGGATGAGATTGTTCTGGGGCTGCAGAACTCTCGCAGCTATAGTGAGGGTTTAAATATGGATCAATTGAGAAAACTATCAGCATCTTTCTCAACCTCTTTATTTCCTGTGTTTTGAGTATCCTTCATTTCAGGGCCAGATAAGACTTTTTGCTGCTTCTTTGTACTCACTTCCACCTCAGCTTCACCCCTGGCTTTTCCTCTTGCCAGCTCATTTAAATACATACTAGACACAGAATGGGCCCTCCATGTCAATGAGTTCTGCATCCATCTGTGGATTCAACCAACCACCAACTGAAAATATTTGGAAAAAAATTTGCATCTGTACAGAACATGCATAGACATTTTTTCTTGTTCTTATCCCTTAAACAACACAGTATAACCATATTTACATAGCACTTACGTATTAGGTATTATAAGAAATCTAGGGATGATTTCAATATGCAGAAGGATGTGTGTAAGTTATATGCAAATACTACACCACTTTATATCAGGGACTTGAGCAGCTGCAAATTTTGATATCCTTGAGAGGTCCTGAAACCAACCCCTCATGAATATCAGAGATGACTGTATATATATTTGTTAATTTAAAAAATACAGTAACATAGTTTAAAAATTCACAGAAATATGCTTAAATAATAAATATCTCTCCCTACTCCCTATGCCACTGAAACATTAGGTGAGGTCCTAGAATATATCCTTATAGAAATTGTCATATGTACATGTATCTGTGTAAACTATAAATCACCTTTCTCCAGATTAATGGGAATATTATGTGTTCTGTTCTGTACCTTCTTTTTTTCCTTTATCAATAGACTTTGACCATCTTTTCACCATAGTACATAGTAAACAACCTTAAAAAAATGACATACTATCCCATCTTATGGATATACTGAAATAATTTAAATTGCCTATTTACAGATGGAGTCTCTAGATATTCCCAGTCGTTGCTATTGAAAACGTTGGTGCAATAAATATTATATAAAAGGATTTGTGTACGTGTGTAATATTAAATCTTCCTACTCAAGAAATAATATCTTTCCATTTATTCAGTCCTCTCTCTCCAGCCTCCCACTCTACTAATATTTGTCAGAAGAGAGTTAAAGCATTCTTCATATAGGTCATATATGGAATGCTCTCTGATCACACTATGTAAGGGATGATTTCTATTCAATATACGAGTTCTGAAGTCAGATCACTTTGGTTTGTACCCAGCTCTACTAACGTACTAGATCATTGACCTTGAGAAGTTTGCTTGAAATCCCTGTGCCATGGTTTTGTTATCTGTGGACTAGGGATAATAATAGTACCTACTTCATGGGCTTGTAGTAATATAAGAAAAGAGTAGTTAAAAGAATCTCAGTCACAATAGTAAGCATTTGATAAATGTTAGCTACCAGAATTATAATTATTCCAGTATCATTTTATGTGTTCCTACATAATGTTAAGAAAATTTTATTTGTATTTTATTTAGAGGTCTTGAGGAAGAATACTTTCAAACATTTTAAGATTTCCTCTTGAGTATCTATTGAAAGAAACATATGACCATTCATGATCTTCTTAAGAATGTGTAGATATCCATAATTGAATTTGTCTGCAGTTATTTTTTTTCCTTATTTTTAAAACTATCTTTCTCAGGTTTTTTGTATTAATGTCACTCTTTCTTTATAAAAACATATGGTGGCTTTCTTTTCTCTGTGTTCTGGAAAACAATTAAAAGCATTAGAAATATCTGTCTTTGAACATCTGTTAACATTATTCATGAATCATTTTAACCTGGTACTTTTTGGGGCTGGCATCCCTGTAATAATTTTTCCAATGTTTTTATTCACTCGGGTCAGTTAAGGTGTTTTACTACTTTGGTGAACAATTGTGGAAATTTATCTGTTGCTAGATAAACATTCATTTCTTACAATTTCTGAATTAAATTTTATTTACATAGGGTTGAACTAAATTTCTGTTCTTTTAATTTTCTTTCTGACCTTTCCTCCATTTTCTTACTAATTTTCTGTTGATATTTTTTCTTGTTTCAGAGCACTTTCTCAACATATTTGCTGAGTTCCTTGCAATTAATGTTATCCTCTTTGGGGAAAGCAGAGGTCTGCATGGCTCTCAGTGAACTCCACTGCGCCCTACAACTCCCTTTGCAGCTAGAACACATTTATGTGCTGATTTACTATGTTGTGACTTATCCATGACCTGCCAAGTTTACTGCTATTCCAGACAGGGGATTTAGTCGCCCCTCTTATGCCTCTAATTCCAGGAGAACACAGTACTTGCTTAAGATTTGTAGAGGTCTGTGTCTGCACCTGTCCTTGCTTTGGCCTAACTTTAACAGTATTTGACAGCTATTTTTTATAGGTATAGGTTTAGGGTTGTGAATAGCTCCTGTTTTCATTAGTGATGCTTTTTCTTTTCTTCTTCTTAATTTTTGTATTGGTATTTTAATTTGACTTTAAACTAAGAAGTGAAATAGAATGCTTCTATTGTATCATATTCAACTATAAGTCTTGCTTTTTTGGTTATTAAATTTAATTTTATTAATTCACCCATTTCTTTAAGAAGCCTTTCTAAACCTCACTAGATTAGGAAAGGTATTCTTTACATTTTTATAAAACTTACCCCATATCTTTCCTTTTATTTCTCCTTCCTTAAAGTTTCTAATTTGTTTGAATTTCACCAAAATTTGCTAAACTCAGAGATCAGAGACAATGTCAGTATTCACCATTGTATCTCTAAATCAGTGTCTAGCATATAGTAAGCTCTAAATAAATATTTATTAAATGAATATTTCCCTCCTTGGTGGTTGTTGGGGATTTTTGTATAGCAAATTATTTTTCAGTATAATTGTTAATACAAGCTTTTGCTCTTCAATAATGACACATTTTCACTTACTAGTCAAGGAAGGTTTTAGGTAAGAAAGTGGTCTGTTTCAAGTACAGGAAGTGCAGAATTTTGGAAGACCAGAGCAGCCACCCCACCTCCTCTCTTATATTGTCCTCATTTGCCAATATCTCCAAATGCCATCATGCATCATATCACTACTTAAGTTATTTTTTCCCTGGATCACCATACTTTCATACTCAATAATCTCTCTCTCTCCCTCTCTCTCTCTCTCCTCTGTCTCACTCACACACACACACACACACACACACACACACGCACACACACTGTAACGAATGAATACTTCTTTCGCAGTTACCAGTACCACAGGAAGTGGTGTTCTAAATTCAGGTGGTAGAAGTGGGCTGAACTCGTCTTTCAACACAACACTACCCACTAACTAGCTGCATGACTGTAGGCAACTTGCTTAATCTCCTGAAATCTTAGTTTAATCATTTAGGATACAATCATGGTAGTACACCTACTTCATAGAATTGGGTGAATTACACGTAAAGTGCTAAAGGCAATTTGCTCAGAAAAGTGAAGGAACTTGTACACCCCCTTCTGGATTTTGCCAAGGGCTGACCCTGCTGGAACAAAGTAAATAACAAAAAAGTAATGGCCTCCAGCAATCTTGATTTCCCACTCCCTGCTCACATTTCTAAAGTTCTAATGTTTTTTAAACAATCATAACCTTAACCTTCCTTAATATTGCATTAAAACCATTTACTATGCCATGATTTTTTAATGCTAACTTCAAAATGTGCAGAAGGGAAATATACGGCTACAGAAGGTTAAATAGTAAGAAAAGATGTCACAGGGCATCAAATGGTGTCTGCAGCAGTCAAGCAAATGCCTTTGTCACAGGCTTCTCAGAGCAATCCCTTAGGCTAGTTTCAACTTTACTCCTATGAATTCCATATGTTTTCATTCAAAGAACTACCACTGAACCACTCAGCGGCTGATTATTCAGGTTTTGTATCTTCCTTCTTCAGCCTGTAATCTCTCTGAAACCCTGTCTGTTACAGAGTTAGGTGGTCTTCCTATCAGAACATGGGAGAACAAAACAGATAAAATTTAAATTAGCCTATATCATTGTTATCTCTGTAGATTTTACAAAAAAATGGTAGAAGCAATGGTTGATTCTGTAGGTTAAACTGAAGACTTCAAATATATTTATCTATTTATTTCCCTACTGCCCAGATAATTAAATGTCAATACTTTGGCAATTTATCAGAGTACTGAAAGAACAGCTTTCAAACACTGTAGAACTCAGAGAAGTTTTAAAAATGTCTTTTAAATGAAGAGAAATGAAGAGACCTAAATGAAGGGAAAACTTTTAATTTCAAAACCTTAGCAAGGGATTGACAGCAATGTCTCTGATTTTGTAAGCATCCAACAGGGGATGTGCTTAACGTAGAGGGATTGAAGACTGCTAAGCATGAAAAGAGAGCAAGAGTCTAGGATCGTACAGAGGAGAGAATTGAGAAGGAAGAAGGAAAAAGTAGAGGCACAGAAAGACCTAACAAGTGACAAAAAGTTAAAGCTGCCTTAGAATATGAGTATCCAATATTCACTTCTAAATTAGCTCCAATGGTTCTAAAACCCATCCATGCTTCAAAACCCACCATAAAGGCTGTTATGTCACATGCCTAGTGAATGTCCTTGGTAGCGGTGGGAGAAGAAGAAGAAGAACAAGGGTCTGAATTCTTTGAGTCAATAATGAACAAAAAGGGAAAATAATAACTGAATATGAGATCCTGGTGAGATCTATAGTTCCCTGGGGAAAAAAATTGAAATAAGAAATAGAAATTAGAAAAATAAATGTAAGTGCACAAGGGGATGATAGGATACCCCATAGAACATTGGCTAGAGAAATTCTTTAAGATATGAAAAATAGGATAACTCATCAGACATCTGGTATATGCTAGTTTAGTGTTTCCCTCTTTTAAAATAAGATGTTAACTATACGGTGAGATGGTTAAATACTATTAATATTAATGACAAAAAAAAACTTTCTTTCCTTTCTCCTGCTCTCATTTCATTCCCATCTATCTACTATAATCTATGATTTACATTTACAGCAATTCCACATTAGAATATCTACTACATTTAGAGCTATTCAACATTAGAATATTTACTACATACTAGGATCAACATTTAGAGCAATTCCAATTGCAAAGGATTTTATACGTACATGAAAGTGTAATATAAAGCTCTAGTAGTATAATTAATGAATCATGAAAGGAGCAGACTGAAGTAGATTTAGGAAGTGTAGGTCTGAGGAAAGAGCTTGGCTGTTGTTTTTGATGTGCAGATATTTATCAAAGTCTTTTCCTCATCCCAACAGAACTGTCCTAAACAACTCATTATCTTCTGTAACTCTGCTTGCCCAATGAATAAACATGGAAAGATACATACACATTTGAAAAAAAAATGGTATCTAGTAGACACTATAAATTTGGAGAAAAATACAAACTTGTAATGGTAATGGCTATTACTATTAATAATAATTATTGTGTGCTACAATTTATTTACCCTTTCCTTTGGGTAGATATGTTTCCAAATTGGGGTTATCAATAATGGTTCTATAAGCATTCGTGTACATGTATTTTGGTGAATGTATATTCTAATATTCTGCAGAAAAATACCTAGGAATGTGATTGTTGGGTCATAGGGTAGGCATATATTCAACTTCAGTATATAATGCCAAACAGTTTTCCAAACCAATTTAACATCCCATCAATAATGTATGTGAATTCCAGTTACTCTTTACTTCCTCTACAATAGTTGATATTGACAGTCTTTTTAAATTCCATCCATTCTGATGAGTATTTAATGATACAGTGTTATGGTTTTATATCATATTTCCTTCTTGAGAAATAATATCAAGCCCTTTCTGTGTGACTACTGGCTATTTGAATATCTTTTTCTGAGAAGTATCGGTTCAAGAATTCCACCAATTTTTTAATTGGGTCATTTGTCTTTTTGTCACTAATTGCAAGAGTTATTTATATAGTGTTAGTTATTTTTTAGTTATAAGTATTGTCAAAATTTTTCACACTGTGACTTGTTTATTCATTTTTTAACAATGCATTTTGGTAAACAGAAGATCTTTATTTTAATTAAGTCCACGTTATTTTTTTAATGATCAGTATTTTCTTCTCTTCATTCAAAGAAATCTATGTCTACTATAAAGCCATAAAGATATTCTCTTTTTCTTTCTTAAAGCTTTATTGCTTTTTTTCTCACATTTAGTTCTATAATCAACATGCAAGTGAATAACCACATTTTAATAAATTTATAAAATGTAATACCATACAGTAATAAAAAATTACTTATGTATAATGACATAGATGAATCTCATAGACATTACCTGAGCAAAGGAGTCCATAAAAAACATTATGTACTGTATGTATTTACTGTATGATTTCATTTGTATGAAACCGAAGAATTGAGCAAACTTATTCTACGATTATAAAAGTCAAAACAGAGTCTTTTGAAAGAACAGAGACACAAAGAAAGCTTAAAAATGAAATGATGGAAATGTGTATTTTATCTGACACTAAGCATACACAAATGTAAATGTTTGTCAAGTTCTTTACTTGTACTACACTTTATATGTAAGGTATGCCTCAATTTTAAAAAGTGCTTCAGTTAAAAAATGCAGGTGCTTTCTTAAATCATCTGATTTACTTCTCAGAACCATCCTTCAAGTTAAGCATTTTAAACCCATTTTTTAATCATAGATTCAAGGACATTAAGTGGTTTCCTAACACCACAGCACTAATAAACATCAGAGCCACTTTTCTAAGCAACTCTGTTTGACTATGAAGTTTGACTTTTCAAAACATTTTACAAAAATAAGCCATAAAGAAGAAACTGAGGACTTTGTATTTGCAAAAATATTTTTAAGTGTAGTTTTTAGTAACTCATTGATTCTTTCCCAGGTAAATTTTTTACATCTTCAATATTATTAGTTCAATTTGATTTGTCATTAGAGCCAGCATTTTAGCTAGGGGCTATTTTTTGATGCTGAATATTCATTAGGAAATAGTCACATATTTCAACATTATGACATACTGGCAAGACCTCCTCATGATGGTAAAGAAACTTAGCAAAAGACTGTATCATTGGTGAATGTCTTCACAGTGTTATGTTCTTCAATTAAAACAGAAACAAAAACAGAGACTAGAAACCTGGTGTCTTAAATTTCTAGGTTGCTATTTAAAAAGAATACCACAGACTAGGTGTCTTTACACAATAGAAATTTATTGCCTCACTGTTCTAGAGGCTAGAAGTCTGAAATCAGTTATTGACAGAGTTGATTCCTTCTGAAGGAAGGATCTCTGTTCCAGGCCTCTCTTCCGAGCTTGCAGATGGCCATAATGGTGTTCTTAGTCATGTTGGATTAGGGATCCAGCCTACTTCAGTGTAACCTCATCTTAATTACATCTGCAATGATCCTATTTCCAAAGGAGGTAATACCCTGAGGTACTTGCAGTTAAGAGTTTAACATATAAATTTGGTGGGGACACATTTCAACCCATAACACATCACCACAGTGTCATAAAGTCCAATTCAGACACATCATGGTACATTTTGAGAGATTTTATGTTAATATAATATTAACCTTAATTTTTCATGAAGAAGAAATTGCTAATAACGTCTAAAATTTTTCCAAAGATGCATCTTAAAATATGCAAAAGAACAATTTATCAGACTTCTAATATGAATCATTATCTATATAGTTCAAATGTTCTTGTCTTACATTTTACAAATAGCTATACTGAATTGAGTTTATTCTGACCTTTGATTAAAATGATACATTGAAAAAATTAAAAATGCAAATAACTTACATATAAAATTAAGCAGATATTTGATTTACCCAGCCAACTATAGAGCCCTTAAATCTCTAATGATTTAATTCCATGAACAAATACTTAACAATATTCTGAAATTTGATCTTGGCATAGGAATATATAAAATTCATATTTCCTTTATACCTATTCCTTCCCCTACTTTTTATAGTGAAAGCTCCTGCTCAATGCTTTTAGTGTTTCTTTTGAATTATATTTCAAAAACTTAAAACATATTTATAATCACAGACACACCATAGTGTCGTATAAGTAAGAATCAATTCCGTCAGCAGTATAAATTGCTCACCTTACCTCCTCATAGTTTATCTTTAGAAGAACATAACACCAAGACATGTAGCACTACAGCAGTCATGTTGGTATTCTTTTATATAAAATCATAAATCCATGACTAAAAATAATGCAATTCACCTATACATGCAAATAGAAAAGCTGTATTTGACCAAATCAATGCTGGTAAATTTAAAACAAATCAATTTTAGGGACTTTTTTGTATTTGTTTTTAAATCTATGATCACATAAAGTATAACCAATTGCAGTATTTTCTTAAGTTCTTCTCACATTCATGTTTGTTAAACAACTAAGATGTATGCATGGTTTTCATTTTTAACATTTACTAAAAATCCATATTTTCATATTGTAAAAATTTGTATTGGTCTGCCAGAATTTCCTTTAGAACATTTTCCATCTTTTATATACATTGGTGACTTACTTTTCTTTCCTTGTGGGAGATTTATTAAGTATTGTACTGATGCCAGTTATCTTTGAGTAAAAAGTATCAACAGAATGAAATCTCATGATGGGTAAATATAAATATAGACTAGTAATAAATGGCTGAATTAATATAAAGAAGTAGTTCTACAAAAGGTGTCTACTTTTATCAAACCAACTGCCTTCCCTTGCAGCATACCACACATACACACATGCAGAGTGACTCGAATTTTATCTCAGGTTACTGAGGAGTTTGCCCACGATGTCATTGGCTTTAGGATTTTGTGGAAGGCAATTTGTTATGAGATAAATAATGTCACCCTCAATTCTATGTGTTGAAGTCCTAACCCCCATACCTCAGAATGTAACTATATTTGGACCTTTGAAGAGTTAATGAAGGTAAAACAAGGTCATGTGGGTGAGCCCTGATCCAATATTACTGCTGTCCTTATAGGAAGAGGACACTAGGATGCAGACAGCACACCAGTGAAAGGGTGATCGATCATGTGAGGATACAGTGAGAAGATGGCCATCTCCAAGCCAAGGAGAGAGGCTTCAGAAGAATCCAACTCCACTGACACCTTGATCTTGGATTGTCCAGCTTTCAGAACTGTGAGAAAATAAATTTCCATTTTGAAAGCCACCCAGTTTGTAATATTTTGTTATGGCAGCCCAAGCAAACTAATGCACTATTTATTTTTTAGCAGAAGCTGCTCTTGGATCTTTGTTAATTTGCATAACTGGAAAAGACATTAGTAAAACCATCCTCTGTGTCTCTGAAAGCACATGCTTACTGTTGAATTACAATCGAACTTTAACACCCGCTGTCCCTTACCATTCTCCACACAATTGGATTTTTGTATTATTTTCCATCCTGCAGTCTTATAGCTCCTTCAAGGAAACTCACAGCATTTTGCTAATAGGGAAACAGAGTGGATAAATAATTTCCCCATTACAGACTATGTGACAGATGTATGTATGATTAAGACAAAAAATGTTAATTCTATTCAGAATTGTTCATTAATAACACTAACTTTTATTTGTTTTGTGGAAATTAATGTTTAGAGAGATTACAGGGTCAGATAGCTAGTAAGTGGGGCAGTGAGGATTCTAAACTAGGCTTACAGATTCCAGAGCCATTTTTCTTTATACTGCTGTTTAATCCACTCTGACTAAAGCTCAGACATGATCATTTGCACTTTCAGGTTATCACTACCTCCAGAGTAGAAGTCAGTGTACTTTCCACTTTATAAATACCCAGAAGAGACCTTCAGTAAATATTTCGTGATGCTTTGGGGGCTCTGTGTGCTATTCTATTTACTCACTTCTTGGTCCCAAACATCTAACAAAGATATCAATAACAAGGTAAAACTATATCGAAGCAAATGTCTGAAAATGGTACATGCCAAGCCTTCCTCATAAAGTATTAAGAATAGTAACTTATCTTAAAGACAACCAAAATGTAGAAGGAGCTCTGAGATTCCAATTTACATCAGACAAACTAAAGATTAGCATATGCTAAAATAAATAACAGCAAAATGTATGGCTATTTTACTTTAGGGACATTGTTGATATC
This sequence comes from Varecia variegata, assembly GCA_028533085.1. Taxonomy (NCBI): domain Eukaryota; kingdom Metazoa; phylum Chordata; class Mammalia; order Primates; family Lemuridae; genus Varecia; species Varecia variegata. Next base: position 52,437,552 of record CM052444.1, on the reverse strand, counting down.
AAAAGAAATTGTCAAAATCAGATGGGCATTATTCATTTGAGGCCATTAGAGGTCAATACCAGAGCCAGTTAGATTGCATACATCATTCAGAATTGGGAGGAACAAAAGTACTTGGGTTAAGTGAAGCTTTTCTAATTAATGATTACAAAGTACCTTACAACATATCATGCTACACAAAGGCCAAACAAAAATTATAACATCTGGTTTGTAAGAGTTCACCCTACTATAATATAGGACTACTTTATAGATCTGATTGCTTCCTCCCTTAATAATATGTCTGGATTGGAATGCTGGTTTATTTATTGGTTCTCTACTATTTAATGGTATTTCCGTTAAGCCAGTATTTTATAAAAATGGTACGATATTTACCCAAGCATTCAATCTATGTTTAAATCTATGAAATAAAAAAGACTTGTAAAGCCTTTATTTGATTTATGGGATATTCTCTCAAGTAAAACTCTTGTTATAAATATAGGTTGATGGCAAGGATAACCTGGGTGGGTGGCAACAATGGAATGAGAAGTTCATTCCTGATCTTTGTTTTCCTAGTCATCTAATTTAGTGTAGGCTTTCACAGCTGGACTCCCTACTCTATAAAATAAAGTGGAGGGGAGTAAAGGTATCTAGCTGTAAAGTAGAGAGGGAAGGAGAATATTTTCCTATGACCCAATATGAGCAAAGCCTTTATAGTAGCAATGTAGAAATAGTTACTAACAATTGTATAGGACTTTATCACATAAAAAAACACCTCAAAATGTTATTAGTTTCATTTTAACAAATATATTGAAGTATGTATATTGCAGATGTGAAAATGTGATTCATTGAAACTATGTTACTTATACAAAGTCATCTTCTTGTTAGCTGAAACCAGGATGGCGTCCACTTCACCATGCTTGTCATGCCCAGAATGTGTGGATAGAGTGAGGGCTTGTTCATACTAAGATAACAAATCTGTTCTTTCTCTCTGCCACACTGATGACTGACACCTGGGTGAAAACTAAGGGAAAATATCCTTTCTCTATTACAAAGTTTGAAGAAATAGAAATGAGAGAAAAAATCAGAAGAACATTCATTTCCCTGTAAAAAAGAAAGCTACATTTTCAAAATTTTCATTTCTTATCATTGTTTGATTTTTCTAGACTTCAACTGTCTAAGGGTTAGGTTATAGTAAAAATTAAAGAAAAATAGATGCTAATATTATCTAAAAACCAAATTCTTATATATAAAAAGTCCCCTTAAATGAAATTATTTTGCAATATTTTAAGGAACTGAAAAGGTAAAACTGAATTCTACTGGTAAAAGTAAAGTGGAATTTGATTATATAATAAATGAATATTGCTAGGTACAATGGAATTTTTCCTTTTATCTTTGACATCTTCTTTAGTTATGCTGAATAAGCTAATTGCTTACCTAAATTCTCTATCCACTAGATCTTGCCTTTATGTGGTATGCAGAATGCTCATAAGCATGTGCCACATGTAATACAAATTTATTAGCTTTAATGATCTCATAATTGGAAATATCATGAATCTTAAAATGGCTATGATAAGCTTGCCTTGACTTTGCTATTTATATAGACTCAAACTTTGTGGTGATTCAACTGCACTCTGAAATTCAAACAACATATTTCCATTTTAAATACTTAACTTTAACCAATCATTTATACACTAAAAAAAGAGAATGCTATTCCAAGGAGAAGTTGGCTTCTTTGGAATTTCTCAACATTTGTATGCCATATGCTTTCAAAAAATAAAATATTCAATATTTAATAAAATAATCCCAAACTGAAACGCATCCATTGCAGCTGGAGTTGTTTCCTTACTTAGAATGGTTTACTAAACTTTAGTTGAGGGGAAGATAATTCAGGAAGAAGCCAAGCTTCTCCCAATAAGACCACTTTTCTCATCATGCTGAAGGTAATTTTATAACACTCCATTAATGGAAAGATCTAAGCAAGATTAAGAGGCCTCTCCAGGTCCCTCCCACAGCCCAGCATGCACTAAAGTACTTTAAAGGAACTGTTTGCATTGGAATTCTCCCATGCATTAGCACTTAAATCTTTAAAATATCTTTGAAGCCCATCTGCTGCAGAGCTTCATTTTTAATGAAAATGAAAAGGGGCAGTTATAACTGTCTCTGATACAGTAGGTCTTTTTCTATAATTCTAATTTGTTGTACTTCAGAGGAGATCTTTGAAACAGGATTTTTTATTCATAATATAATGAATCCATTGTAAACTACTTGTAGTAATAAAAATCATAGAAAATGGAAATATGTCAGCAATAAATAGGCCATTTTTATCATTTTAGAGTTGTATTCTATAATATAGAATATATTAATTTGTTGCTCATTCATAAACGGATATAAAGTCTTTACATGTAGTGTCCGACAATATTTTCACACTCAAATGTAATGAATACATTAAATTTTTGAAGTCTTTGCTTTTGAAAACAAATTCTTTTGAAATTAATAATGTAAAACAAAGAAGAGAAAAAAATTAATGAATAACTCCCCAGTATACATTTCCAGATATAAAGTTTTTTAGATTTAATCGCTGTATGATTCCAACAGAAATTTGTCCCCTTGGTTTTCTTGTCCAGATTGAGGTATTTTAGTTTCCAAGCAAGAAAAAGAAAATGATTTCTCACTTCTGAGGCAGTATATATAATGCATAAAGTTGGGCTTTGAAGCTAAACCATTCACCACCTACTATCCTATGAGGCCTTGGCTAAGTTACTATGTTGAGTCTTAGTTCCAGTCTCAGTAAAATTGGAATAAAAAGGGCATCTAGGTCATAAGGTAGCTGAGAGCTTTAAACATGTTAATTACATGTAAAAGATTTAGCACATAAATAATTCTTAATCCATGTTAGGTGTAATATCATTAAAGTAATTTATTTTCAACAAAAATGTTTTTTCATGGCTGATTGGCCATAACTACTCCAGTAAATTTACCTGTACACAGAGTCTAAAAAGTGGCACCACAGAATTATCCCACAGGGCAAGTTCAAATTTCTTAGAGAGCCACAAATTTCTCTGACTTGAGACCTCTGAGGTATTTTACCTTTTCCTTGTTTTCATCAGCATCACAAAATTTCATGTAATAGTAAAAGCACAAGATTTTTCTTTTTAATATAAAGAGATGATTTTAGAATCTGCTTTTCATAGACTATGTAAATTAGTGAGTAGTTTGAATTCATCTATTAAAAATGAAAAAGATTATACATACTCTGAAATTTTATTGTGAGGAATAAATAAAACAATAGGCAATCCAGTAGGCATTTAACAAATATTCCCTTATATAAACATTTTTTAAGAAAACTGGTTGAAGAAGATCTACTCCCAGAAAGATGAAGGAGCTGGTGGTAGACAAACAATCCAACTGAGGAAACTAAAAATAAGCCAGTAAAATGCAGAAAACACTGCTGCTGGGAAAAAAAAAAAAAAAAAAAAAAGGATTACAGAGGCCAAGATCCTAAAGAGAAGAGAACTTTAAAAAGTTGAACTGAGTTTCTGGAGTTTCTGTAGCTGCATTTTCCTCTAGGACTTTTTCAATTCAGAGTGCAGGGTAAAAATCTGAGAATATAGGCTTTGCATAGGCAAACCACCACTATGGGAGATAGGAAACCCAACAGTTTATGGTGATCTTTGGGGGCTGATAATACAAAATTGGAAATTTCAAAGACCAAAATGCCAGTGGGAATGGTAAGGCAGAAAACAGAGCTTAACACACAGGCAGCTTTCTCTCAAGACATTTGTCAAAATCTAAAACTGGAGAGACAACAGGGAAAGGAGTTAATGAGTAAAACTCTTTCCCTTATAAAATTACAATTCAGGACCATCCAAGTAAGAAGCTCCAGTTAACACAGAAGGTTCTCAGTTGAATGCCCTGAACATCCATGACCTGGGCGTGCATGTTAATCAGAGTTAGATGGGACCTTAGCAAAATCCAAACCACAATCTTGCTTTACCTCAGCTCAGTCTCTTACTGGGTTCAGGTGGTTAGCACCCAATCTGCCCAATAGTAGAAAGGATAGAAACTCTTTAGAGAAAAATGGTATCATCTGGATTCTCTGTAGTTTTTACACATAACATTCAATATTTAATTTAAAAATTACCAGAAAAAAAAGTTGCAGGATACAAAATCATCATACCAAAATCAGTAGCATTTTTATACATCACTAATGAACTAGCTGAAAAAGAAATCAAGAAAGCAATCCTATTTAAAATAGACACACACACACACACACAAAAAAAAAAAAAAAAAAAAAAAAACAACCAACCAACCAAACAAACAAAAAAAAAAAAACCTTAGGAATAAATTTACCCAAAAAGGTAAAAGATCTGCAATGAAAACTGTAAAACACTGATAAAGAAATAGAAGGAGACACAAGAGAAACAGACAAACACTCCATGTTCATGGATTGAAAGAATTAATATTGTTAAAATGACTAGACTACCCAAAGCAATCTACAGACTCAGTACAATTCAGTACAATTTCTATCAAAAAAATACCAATGACATTCTTCATAGAAATGGAAAAATCAATCCTAAAATTCATATCCAATCACAAAAGACCTGGAATAGCTGAAGCAATCCTAAACAAAAGGAACAAAACTGGAGGCACCATAATACCTGACTTCAAATATATTACAGAGCTATAAGGAGTAAAATAGCAATGGCACTGGAATAAAAACAGTCACATAGACCAATGGAACAGCATAGAGAACCCATAAATAAATACACGTATTTATAGCCAATTGATTTTCAACAACATTGACAAGAACACATGTTGGGGAAGGGACAGTCTCTTCAACAAATGGTGCTGTGAAAATCAGATATTCCCATGTAGAAGAATGAAAGTAGATCCCTATCTCTCATCTTATACAAAAATTAACCCAAAATAGATTAAAGACGTAGATGTAAGACCTGAAACTATGAAGAAAACATAGCGGAAATGTTTCTGAACATTGGTCTGGGATAAGATTTTATTCCTAAGACCTCAAAAGCATAGGCATCAAATGCAAAAATAGACAAGTGGGATTGTATTAATATCAAACTCAAAAGCTTCTACACAGCAAAGAAAACAATTAACAGAGTGAAAAGAAAATCTACAGAAGAAAATATTAATATTACCAAACCAGTTATCAAACAAGGAATTAATATCTAGAATATACAAGGAACTCAACAGCAAAACAACAAATAATCTGATCAAAAATTAGGGAGTGATCAAGTATATGAAAAAATGTTCAACATCACTAATCATTTGAGAAATGTAAATCAAACTGCAATAAGATGTCATCTCACCTTAGTTAGAATGGCTATTACCAAAAAGACAGAAAATGACAAATGTTGGTGAGTATGTGGGGAAAGAGGAACTCATACACTGTTGGTGGGAATGTAAATTAGTACAGCCATATAGAAAACAGTAGAGAGTTTCCTCAAAAAATTAAAAATGGAACTACAATATGATCCAGCAATCTCACAACTGGGTATATACCCAAAGGAAAGGAAATAGAAAATCAGTATGTGGAAGAGATGATCTGCACTCCCATGTTTATTGCAGCATTATTCACAAAAACCAACACATGGAGTCAACCAAAGTGCGCATCAATAGATGAAAGGATAAAGAAAATATGGTTTATATACAATGGACTTCTATCCAGCCATAAAAAGAAATGAAATTTTCTCATTCACAGCAACATGGGTGAGCCTGGAGTATATTATTAACTGCAAAAAGCTAGGCATAGAAAAAGAAATACCACATGAGTTCTTATTCATGTGTGGAAGCTAAAAATGTTGATCTTATAGAAACAGAGAGTAGAGTAGTGGCTACTAAAGGATGGTAAGGGTAGGGGGCGATAGGGAGAGGTTGATTCACAAATGCAAAAGTTCAGCTAAATAGGAAGAATAACGTCTAGTGTTCTATAGCAATGTAGGGTGACTATAGTTAATAATAATTTACTTTATATTTTCAAATAGCTAGAAGAAAAGAATGATAAATGTTTGAGATGATAGATATACTGATTACCCTGATTTGAGCATTTCACATTGTATACATGTATCAAAATATGACAATCTAGCCCATAAATACATACAACGATTACGTGTCAATTGAAAATAAATTTTAAAAATTACCAGAAAAGCTAAGAAACAGGACTAGAGAAATGTGTGTGTGCACGTATGTGCCTGTGCATTTGCACATGCATGTGTGTGTATGAAAATGGAGAAAAACATAAATAAATTTAACAAGAGACTAGCATATAGAAAAAATGAAATGGAATTTCTAGAGCTAGAACATAAAATAAATTAAATTAAGAACTGAAGAAAAGGTTTTAACAGCAGATTAGGCTCAGCAGAATACAAAATCAGTTAGCTAAAACTTCAATAGGAAGTGTACAATCTGAAGTCAGAGGAGAAAAATAAATTTTAAAAGAGAAGAATTTTAACATAGCAAGAGCCTACGTGACAAGTGAAACATTCTCAACAAGTATAACGTGAATAATTGGAATCCATTTCTCAAATGGACTGAAATAACATTTGAAGAAATAATATCCATGAGTTTCAAAACCAATGAATGACATGAAAACACAGATTGTAGATACTCTCTGAACCTCAATAGTATAAATACAAAGAAAATAACACCTAAACGTATAATAAAACTTCTTGAAACTAAAAAAAAAAAAAAAAAAAAAAAAATAGGAAAAACTTAAAGCAGCCAAAGTAAGGGAAACAATCACACATTTCCTTCAAACGTTCAATAGTATGACTAAAAGATGACTTCTCAACAATAACAAAGAAAGCCAGAAAATAATGGAGTAAGTTCTGTCAATATTGAAAGAAAATAACTGCCAACTAAAAAATTCTATACCCAACAGAAATACTCTGCAAGATAATGGCAAAGAAAAGACTTTGAAATAATTAAAATCAGAAAATGTGTCACCAACTTACTGGCAGTATAATAAATAAATAAATAAATAAATGTCATTCTTTGGGTGGAAGGAAAATAATCCGAGATGAAATATTGAAATAAAGGAAGAAATAAAAAGTAAAGGAATGAGTAAATATATGGGAAAACATGTGTGAATTGTTACTTTAAAATGTACATTATGTAGATACTATCTCGTGGAATTCAAGGTGTAAGAAGAATTTTACCTCAATTTCTATTTTGCCTAATACTAATAATTCTTTCTTTGCTTTATTTGGCTGATAAATACTTTTTCATCTCTTTAATCACCATATTTTGTGTATTTTTAGGTGTGTTTCTGGTAAGTAGCATATAATTGGATTTGACTTTTGGTTGTGTTCCCGGTTGCTTATACCCCCTTAACTGCCACATACATTGTAGGATTCTTTGTGATTTCAAATAGTATTAATATTTTCACCCTTCATGTTCAATGATATTAATGATATACTTGATTAGGATTTATTCATTCTATTTTTCTTATTATCTATTCACTTATTTTTTGTTCTAGGGTTTTGAGATATGTGTGTGCATGTGTGTATATGAATATGATATGCACATTTCTTCTGATGATCATCCTTAAATATTTAACATATTGATTTAAATGTATTTTATCACCATTTAGAGTTTATCATATCACTAGCTACATGCATCTCAGAAACCGCTTCCAACTGCCTTCTTTCTCTTGTCACAACACCTCCATGTTGATATCATCTGGTATTTCAATTTCATATTGTTTCAATTGTTTAATATTCTATGTCAACAAGTATTTGGGTTTAACCATAAATTTTACTGGGCTCTTTGCATACTGACATCTGTCTTATTCATTCTTCTTTCTCAGGTTTTTTTTTCACTTTCCTGGGATATATTTTGTAGCATTTGTTTTAGTGATTCATGCATGTATGCTCTCTTTGTGTGTTGGAAAACATATTTAATTCCACCTGGGGATGCTAGCTCTTCTTATAGGGTGATGTGTATAGTGATTTAAGGGAAAGATGTTAAATGCTTCTAGGTTGGGTGCAATGACTTGATTTTGTAGAAATCTCCTACTCTTTTAGAATGCCATTATCTACTGGGTGCACAGCTTTCCATTTCTAGCTTAAATGCTTATATATGCAAGTTCAGCCTCTTAGGAAAATACTTTTGCTGCCTACTGTTTCATACAAGCTGTGGGGGAAGGAGGGAAGACTAGTAGCAATTCTCTAGGTGTAGTTTCCTAAAAGCACCATCATTCTCCTCCTCCTATCTGAAGTGGCTCATTCCACTTTATCAGCATGTGCTTTTATCTATGCATCTGCTCCAGTTCGCTTTCTGTCTTCATTGATTTCTAAAATCAGTGGGCTGATAAACTTATTTATCATTGTTGTACAGATTATTACAAAGCTACTTTTTAAAAGTTCATATTTTATATGTCATTTCTGGGGTTCTAGGGTTTAAGTAGTCAGTCATTTGATACAATCTCTTAAATATGGAGTTCTGGTTATTGATAAAGAGCAATAATATATGAAATTTTAAAGGGATAATGTGGCAAATGACCGTGCTAGTTGAATACTAATTGATTTATTTCAATTTTACTTTGAGACCTGGATGTTATAGACTGAATTGTGTCTCCTCCCAAATGATATGTTGAAACCCTAGTCCCTAACATGACTGTATTTGGAGACAGGGCCTGTAGGAGGTGATTAAGGTCATAAAGATGGGGCCCTAATCCAGTAAGACAGTATCCTTTTAAGGAAACAAAGAGAAACCGGAGATTTTTCTCTCTCTTCCTATACACTTGGAAGAAAGTCCATGTGAAGACATAGGAGAAAAATAGTCATCTCCAAGCCAGGAAGAGAGGCCTCAGCAGATGTCAATCCTGATGGCACCTTGATGTTAGACTTCCAGACTTTAGAACTGTAGGAACATAGATTTCTGTTATTTAACCCACCCGATCCCGCGGTATTCTGTTATGGCTGCCCAAGCAGACTAATGTACTGGGTAAGGGTTCAAGGTGTCTGCTAATAGCTCTTCACCTTGCTCTAGAACTGGCACAATATGTAGAGATTCCCAAAGCATAAAGGAGAAAATAAAATCAATTAAATTAATGTTAAAACAATAAGATATTATATAATACATCATAAAAAATAGTATCTAGCAGGCTACAAAATTACAATCACATTTTTCTACCTGACAGAGAACACATAATTTCAGAGGAAATAAAATTGGGCCATGGATTCTATTTTGGTCATGTTAATTTCTCTTTTCTATGCCCTCTCACTACTTACTACCCCCATTAGGAAGATAAATTTTATAAATATACTTTATATATTTCTGAAAAAATATATATACCTTTTTTACCTTTTGGCATTTTCAGCTAATTTATAGCAGAGCCTATCCCATTTTTTGGTATTTTTCCATTGTTTAATAAATATTGGTTAAATTGAATTTAATATCAAGTAAATAAAGTTATACCTAAAGATATTTTCACACGATCAGGGTTTTTTTCCTTTTGAGTAGTATGCTTTGTTTTCCTTTTAAATTGGCCAGTATGTTTTGTTTCTTAGAACTTATTTTTAGTGGTCAACCGTACATCACTAATATTTTCTTTCTATTGCTCTCATGTTTTCTTTGCTTATTCCAATTGTTATACTCCTTAAATCTCTGAGACTTCTGTGACTTTCCCAGATCCTCCTCTCACTTGATACATCTCTTCTGAAAGACATCTAGCTGCAGGACTCAAGAGGAGACTCTACCTACTCAAAAGGTAACACCCTTCAATGTTGGTAGGAGACTCATGTTGGATCTTTGCAAATTTCTAGGAACTGCACTCAGACTGAATAGCAAGAAAACAAAGAATAATGCAGCTAACCACTCTTGAGCTAAAGTAAAATAAACTAAATCTTTCCAGATACTCATGAATATGTTACAGATTTAATTCATTAATACTGACCCACATTTCCTGAGATGTACAGGTACTGTTTTAGGGAAAAATATATGCTGATGTAGTTAAGATTAAAACCTTTCACTTGGCAGGATGGGCCTAAATTATCTAAGTATTTTGTCACCGTTAAAGCTTCACCTATTAAAATATGCCCAACGGAGGGTTGGTAGAGTAAGACAGATAGATGGGAAATGTGAATGATTACAGATAGGAGGAAGAGGTGCCAAGCAGGCAACCAAGGAGATTAGTAGATGGTTAAGTCCCAGAAAGATAATATGGCAGAAGGAAAGACCCAATTTATGCATAGCAGTCATTTAGTACATAATAGCAGTTCTCCAGTGAAATAATGATGAAAGTGTCTTATCTCTGAAGTCAGAAAGAACTGGGTGAAAAATCTCTGCTCCACAATGTGATACCCATGTTCTTGAAAGCTTTTGTTTTTTCCTTGTAAAACAAGAGTAGTAATAAAATCTGGTTCAGAGAGTCATCTTGAGGATTAAATGTGATACCATGGTTAAATAGTGTTCACTGTTATTAGCCATTATCATTATAATCCATCTAAGGCAGAAAATATAAGAATAAAATGTGAACAAATAGCATAGAGAGTGAGAGATTGGGATAGTTGATTCAAACTGGGAATAAAGACAAGAGAATTAAAAAGCAAGCCCATAGAAGCCCAATTCACATTTTAGACCTCTAGAGGGCATCATTAATATCAGAGTCTCTGTGAAATATGCTCCCTGGATTACTGCAGTGAATCATCTATATAGTTGTATGCAGTGGTAGCCCTAGTACAAGAAGATAATATTAATGTAAGTTATCCATCTAGGACAGGTTATAAAAACAAAGATTCTTATACAAACATCTAGTCATCCATTTGTATGTTTAGTGTGAACTGAGACTAAAAATTCCTTCTAATCCCCAAATACATTGAAAATACATAATTTCATAACGAGAAATCTGGTATCTGGAGATTCACGATGTATTGACAACATTAAATGACCCAAGACAAAAAAGAAGCTCTTATACATGAGAGAGACCTCTAAGTGGCAGCTGTTAGTGCCTGTGGCAGTCTTTGTAGAACTTTTCATAGGATGATCACAGCTGGGAAACTTGGCCCTTATAATTAATAGGATGAATCATTCAAGTCCCTTGCTCCTTGTCCTTAAGCTTTAACTTCCTGTAGCTATAAATTATCTTCTTTAAAATAATGCTAGGTGATCACACATCTTCATCCCCCAAACTTCAGCCCCCTTAAGACTCCCTCTGGTGGCAACCCTGGATTTACATGATGATCAGATGACAGGCACACGATTGACTGGAATTTACCGGTTTAGTTCAACTTTCAAATGGGAGGGGAAGCTTGCTATATAAGGTGGCTCCAGTATCTCTATTAGCCTTAATATAAGTGAAGGGAAACAGTGTCTCTTAGGTAACCATGATGAATGTTTGCCATAAATTAGTTTAAAGCTCAATATGTAATTTATTCCTGGCTGGAATTTTCTCCCAAGTAGGTTATGCTACATATTACACAGACATACATACAAGGAAAAGAAAAAAGAAAAAAAAGTCAGAAGTTATAATTACATTCACATGTTGGCTAATTGGGCCCTTAGGGGCCTTGTTCCTAATTATAAGACGGCATACAAAGAAGAAATATCACTAAAAGCAAGTACGTATAGAATGAATATGAGTTTAAATGGGTTATGCTGGCTATATAAAAGCTGTAAAACTTGATAGGAAAGGAAGGCTATTACTTGCCAAACATCTCCTACACATTAAAAAAAAAATCAGGCCCACATTAGTGTCATTGACAGAATATAAGATGAGAAAAAAATTGTGAGCTTTAAAGAGAACACATTGAAAAAAGGAAGCCTCCTAATATATATTATAGATATGTTTTATTTTATACCTGTTTTAGAAATAAAAATAAATTATAAATTCATGATGCCATTTGAAATAAAAAATTATTTTTGTGACAAATTCAATACTGTATATGTAAGACTTTTGTAAGACTTCTAAAAAGAAAATTACATAGATACATAAATATGAGCTCGAAAATCTTCAGAGAATTTATTCGTTATTTATTCATTTGTAATGTGTACATTTTGATGATATTATTTTGTAATAAAAGCAAAAGTAGATTTTGATCCCTAATACTAGAAAACTATACATTGTTGTTCTGATAACTCTGAAAGTGAATTTTACAGTTCTTTCTCTTCAATTTCTCCTTCAGATTTAAGATGGCAGAAAGGGTATAGAGTATACCCATGTTAGAGTAAATCGTGGAACTTTTTACAAGGTTGTAATTCATTTTATTTCACATCAAGTGGTGCCCTTTTGACATGTCTGTAAAAGTCTGAATGTTTATAGTAGATGTGTATATAATATTACATTACACCTCATAACCGAGATAAACTGGCAAGAACCCTAAAGCTCAATAGGAACAAGATTGCCTTTATCTCTTAAAACTGTCATTTTAATTTTCCACACTAGACAATGCAATAGATGCAGGATGACTTAAGTTCCTGGTGGCTGTTAGACCACAATCTTGTAATGTTTTGAATTTAGTACCTAATCAAATTGCTTTGCTTTTAGTATTCTTATCTTGATTTATGTGAATTGGTATATGGTACCCTCCTTAGTATACCCGAAGGAACAGTGTATTTTATAGCATTCTAAATGCAAATCCTGCTCCGAGATTTATGCCATGGACAATGCAACCACACCATTAAAAAGAATTTAAAATGAAACCAAGAAAAATTGAAATGACAATTACAGAGTCAAAAACCTGCAGCGGCTGGCCCTGACGCTCCGAAGGTTGCCATGACTGAGCTGGAGTGTTTGAGGAGGTCAGAGTCTGCAGCCTGCAATTTCAAAGTTACCTTCTGTGGAGTTAGAATTAAATGCCCAGTTGATACAAAGGAAAATTCCCCTTGTACAAAATCTGATCAACTGTAATATGTCTATATTATAACTACCATTTCTGTGACTATTATAATTCAAGTTCCTAATTATGAGTTCAGTTCATAAAAAAAGAAAATTGGCTTTCATTTGAGCAGCATTTTCCATTAGAAATGGGAAACACACATTTAAGCACACAGGTTTTCAATTCATTATTCTCTTTATTTCAATACCCATTATGGGCCCAATTCAACTCTCACATACTGATATCCAACTCCCCATGCAGTCAGGTTTATATACAAATCTTGGACTCAGCATAAGTAGGAAAAGTAGAGAAATGATTCCTCAGAAGGAGAGGAAAATTAACCATCCATAGGATAGGTCTAAAAAATTTCTGTGAAGCAAGACTAAATATACAGGATTAAAAAAATCTCAACTAGGTATGTTTGAGAAAATAAACCAATTTTTGGTTTCTGTTCCTTTCCACTGAGTGTTCCAGTATAGCTTTTGCCACACATGCAACTGCTCTATCCCCATTAAATTCAGGGTTAGCTGAATTTGAGATAGTTTTACCTGGGACGATAGACTATACAAATAGATCCACTGCCTAATTTAGAGAATTATTGTTTTAGACAAATTTACAACATCCAATTTAAAAATTGGTCAGTCCAAAAATTTTCCTTTGTAAATAGTCTTTTGTGTTTGGTTTTTTAATCTCAAAATGTGCTTTTACATAAAAGTCAAGGCAAAAATGTTGGTCCAGAAGCCAGGCCACAAAAGCTGATTTAACTTTTAACAGATGAAATATCACAGAGTAGGCCTCAACTCTAAATATATTCCTTTTTGTCTGCACATGAACCATGAGTCCCAAGTATATCTGAACCCAGATTCTTTCTGACCTTAATCGAGATCACTGATTTTAACTGAAAGTTGAATGGAATTATGAACTGGGTTGAAAGTAAGCTGAAAAGAAGCTTGAAGAATTTGACAACTTTCACAACAAGGGGTATTGCTCTAGTATTATCCTACTAGAGAGGTTGGAAAGGAGAATGGATACAAGTTTCCTTGGCTTCCAAGAAACGTTAGGATAGGAAATCCATGAAAATTTGATCAGGAAATCTGAGAAACCATCGTCAATAGTGCTAACTGATATGTAGAACAAGGGAAAGCCACAAAAGATCATTAAAATATAAAAGGTCATCTTTATAATTCTGAAATAAGAAGTTGTGGATATTGGCTGTCAAAAAAAAAAGGAGTTATTTGCGTAGTCTAAAAATGTCTGTGTGATGGTATTTTGGCACATTGAGAGTAGGAAAGATACCTGTGACTGAATTCAGTGATGAAACAGACATTCAAAAAAATCTGCTTGGATATTCTTGTTAAAGTCAAACAAGGTTTCCAACTTATAAGAAATGGAATCCCAATAGGAAAGGAAAAATTTGTTCCAGATTTATTTATTAATGTTTCTAGAGTAAAGAATATACAAAGACATCAAAAAACTGTGTATATTTTACTAACCATCATGTTCACAATTTCCAGAACCTAATATGTCTTCAATAAATATTTGTTAAATTAATTTACACATGGCAGGATGTTATTCTTGAATTTATTTTTTCTGGTCAAGCTTTTAAAAAATATACTGTCATTTTTTCAATGATTTGTAAATAGTGATTTTTCTAAAGGAAATCAAGTAAAAATAAAGTTAATAAGGTGCTCACACTTAATGTGCTAAATGCTGAGCACTATGGTTTGGACACTATATACATTTAACAACTTGGTAATTCAGGGTTCGGTGAAAACAAAAAAGTGAGGCATTTCAAGAATTCTAGGGCTTATTGAAGCAATGATCAGACTGGAAAAGGAAAAGTCAGGGACACTGCCACGACCATTTCAGTTATGCTTCCTTAAATCTATCCTGAAGTCAGAAAGTTGCTAATGCTACGAACCCATTCTATTAAGTGAAGCATCCCAAGAATGGAAAAATAAGCACCACATGTACTCACCAGAAAATTGGTTTCCCTGATCATCACCTAAGTGCACATTTGGGAATAACACCAATTGTGTATTGGACAGAGGTGGGGGGTGGGGGGAGGGGGATGGGTGTATACCTACATGATGAGTGCCATGTGCACTGTCTGGGGAATGGGCACGCTTGAA
>CM052444.1:52391073-52422105 GCA_028533085.1 Varecia variegata | reverse complement strand
ATGGAAAAATAAGCACCACATGTACTCACCAGAAAATTGGTTTCCCTGATCATCACCTAAGTGCACATTTGGGAATAACACCAATTGTGTATTGGACAGAGGTGGGGGGTGGGGGGAGGGGGATGGGTGTATACCTACATGATGAGTGCCATGTGCACTGTCTGGGGAATGGGCACGCTTGAAGTTCTGACTTGGGGGGGACGGGGGTGGGGGAGGGGATGAGTGTATACCTACAGGAGGAGTGCGATGTGCACTGTCTGGGGAATGGACACGCTTGAGGCTCGGACTCGGGGGATTGGGAGGGACATGGGCAATATATCTAACCAGATCTTTTGTACCCCCATAATAAGCTGAAATAAAAAAAAATAAAAATAGAACATATAAGAAAAAATAAAAAAAAAAATGTCAGCGAGCTATTTCTGATGTCACAGATGACCCACAGCTCTGAGGCTGCAGTTCCAGAAAAACAGTAAGTGGTCTGGGATGGTTCTCAAAACAGGTCACATGAAAAATAACTGAAGACACTAAGGATGTTTATCTCAGAAAAGAGGAAGTTAAAGAAAGACTAGGAAAGACTAGATACTTTTTCTTTTTCTTCTTTTTAGTCAGGGTTTTGCTCTGTAGCCCAGGCTGGAGTGCCTTGTAGCAATAATAGCTCACTGTAACCTTGAACTCCTGGGCTGAAGCAGGGCTATCTATTTAGTCCTAAGCAGAAGACAGCTTTGATTAGAATCAGGAGTTAATTGAGTTACTCCTGAGTTACAGGAAGAATTCCAAATTTTTAATGTAAAAGAATTACAGTACTAGGGACTGAGGTAGATGGTGTTACCTATCTATGTTATTTATATCCTAAGAAGAACATAATTGTGAAATAATTATACTTCCCAACTTAAAAAATATTTACTCTATTGAATAAATACCCACTAAACATAAAATTTTCTTTGACTTTAGAAACCTAGACAGAAATTGATGAGTTCTTCTCAGAGACCATTGAAATATTCTGATAGCAGTAGTTGTAGCTACTAATCGCTTACTCTGAAGTTTCATGAGATCAGCAACTCAACTTTGTTTTGTTCCCCAAGTATCTCCAGCACACACGCTACTTGTAACTAGTAGAGCCATGATTCAAAGCCAGATCTGGGAGGAGCTGAAACCTACCAATAGAGAACTTTCAGAAACTTATCAAGGCAACGCTATAAAAGTTGAATAAATTTGAGATTATCAACTAAAATAATTTATAATTTTTATACATAATTATTAATGAACTGAACATTCCAAAAAAGTACAAATTGGGATTTCTAGGTTATTAGTGATTATTTGTGATATGGATTTTTTTTGGAAAACATTTTTAATTAAATAATTTATTCATTTGTCTCCAGCATGGTTATTAAAATCATAAACAATGGTTTCAATCTGTAGTTCTATCTACTATATGGTGTACAGTTGATCTAAGTTTTTAAGCCTTAATTTCCTACACTTAAAATCAATAAAATATTTGTGCTGCCTAACTCATTGTTAAACAATTTCAATAATGTAAACTCTATAAAATAGATAAATTATAAATGTATATGTAAGCCATCATATAACAACAAATAATTATTGATTTTTTACCAAATGGTAGCTACTCCACTTAGTTGCTTCCATGCCTATTTGAAGTTAATATTCACATTTATGTTACTACTATTATATAACTTTTAGAAAAATTCTGTGAAGTAGATATTAACATTATTTTCATTTTAAAGATAGGTCAACAAGGTTTACAGATCTATGCATTTTGGTAAAAGTCACACAGTTACTAAGTAGCAATGGAGTACTTAACCTCATACATTGAAATTTTAGGTTATGCAAATTTTACTCATTATTACTATACTGCTTATATTAATCTATAATAGGTAAGTAATAGTTAAAATTTTATTTGATATTCACAAAGTTATAGAAAAGTTCAAAGAATAGTACATTAAATACACACATGCCTTTTACTTTGCCTGTTATCTGCTGCAATATGTACATTAGAATGAAAACTGTTATATATTGCATTGAAATTAATAAGAGACTAAGATTATGTGGAAAGGCATCACACTTACTACCACTGACAGGACATTCCAATTAGGTTCTTTTGTTTCTAAGGAATCCCAACCAGCTATAAGTATTTAGAAGTACGATATTCTGAATTACTCATGTTTTACCTGTGGAGAGTTACCACATCTCTTTAAGCCACAGTTAGTACCATAAATTCATGCCATAACAATTTTCTTTGTAGTCTTTGCAGAGAATATTCTGTGAAGAACTAGTATGCCGAAAAGGCAGAATTACAGTTGATAAACTTTTGATGTTTATGCTTAATCCACACAACTTCTGCAAATAAAGGAGTTTAAAATATTCTGGTGTCTAATAATAATGGTATTCTTGAAGACCATGAAGGATTTTACATGGAGAAATTCCAAGAATACCATTACAGTAGCAATAAATTGAGTTCTCAGGAAATAACAAATATAAGCATACCTTGTTTAAAGGAAATAAGAACATAGAAGTTTAGAAAAAATAATATTTCACATAATATAAAGGGGATTGTGGCTTACTTTTATATTACCAAATAGTAATATTATAACCCCTTAACTGTTAAATACAAGAGTCTTTATTTTGCTTCACTGGCTAATGTATGAGGAGTCTGCAATACATTTGGAAAATGCACCATGACCTGAAAATATATGTCCTTCGGTGGTGGTGGAAAACACTATTTGTACTTACGTGTTTATGGTATATCTAGGTGTTAAAAAAAAACTCTCTGGAAGAGTGCAGAATCTATAATTCTTAAGAAAGGAGACATAGTTTGGTCTCTATTTTAAAGCATTTAGATTCATGATCCAAAGTAAAAGGTGAAAATGGTGGTGTGAGAATGGTAATTCAGAACTCAATCTTTATATCTTGAAATCAAATACATACACAAGAAAACAAACCAAAATTTAAAACAAAACAAAAACTCAGGTTGCCTTGCACAGATTGTTAATAGAAACATGGATATTAAAGGTTCTACTGGTGAGGACTCAGAAAGAAGTTAAGAGCATTTTCAAGAAATCCTAAATCACCTTAATGAAAGCTTAAATATCTGTGAACAGACTCTTAGTAGAAAACTGGAATTTAAGAGCCCACTGAGGGCTCAAAAAGAAGTGAATAACATGTTATTAGAAAATGAGGAAGAGAATTTCCTACACTTTATTTAGTGGTCACATGTTAGCAAAATTGAGTCCTGAAAAGAGAGCTCTTAAGCAATATACTTGAATATTTAGCTGAGGTTATTTCCAAGCAAGATATTGCCTTGCTTATTCCTGCTACTGATGGTAAAGTGTGAGAGGTGACCAATACATTGAGTGAGAGACTATTAAACAGTATATGGGTTTATGAAATTTGAATTTGGAAAATTATGAGCCTCTTCAGATGACAAAAGATGCTAAAATTCAGACACGGCTGCTGAATATCTGACATAGAAAAGAGGCTGAGAGTGTGGCTATACATTCATCTGCTGAAATTTTAAAAATATCAGAAGTCACGGTATTAGGTCACTTTAGATTAAGGGTATGCCTTATATTAATGGCTCTCAATGAAACTGGAAGGCATCTAGAAAGCAAAAGATTATTGTCACTCAGCCATCTAATTGGAGGCCAAAAACAAAGAAAGGATGTTTATAACTTATCTTATGCCTGTCCCACCATTTTATATCGGGAGTGTTGAGGTCTGTTAACTTGTCTCTTTAATTTTTCTGGTCCAGAAACAGAGAGGAATTTTTTCCACAAGAGGCATGCTAATCAAATTTAAATGAGATTTTTAGAGTTTTGAGCTGATAAGATTTAGATTAAATTTTTGGGAACTTAGCTGATGCTGTAATGGTATGAGAGTTTGGAAGACATTGGGATGAGGTAAATGCATTTCAAATTTTAAATGAATATGAATAATTTGGGGGCCAGATGATGGAACGTAGTAGGAAGAATTCTAAAGATGACTGCATAAAATCTAAGTCCCCTAGTTATTCAAACAAATATTAATCTCTGCAGCTGTAATGGCATTTTGTATGTGTCTTTAGAGTCCCAGTCAGTTAACCTTAAGGTATGGATATTATCTGGATGGGCTTAGCCCAGTCAGGCATCAGGTGAGTCTTTTACAAGCAGGGAGTTTCCATTAGCTGTTAGCAGAGTCAGAGATATTTAAAGGGTGAGGTGGATTAGGTACAAGGTGGGTTCTCCATTGGTGAGATGGAGGGGTTACATACATGTATTATGTTGACAAGAAGAACATGATAGCAGCCTCTAGAAGACAAAACTATCCCCCAACTGACAGCCCACAAGAAATCCAGGACCTCAGCCCTATAATCAGAAGAAACTGGGTTCTGACAACCCATGGAATGAGCAGGTCAGTGGACTTTTTTCACCCACAGTCTATAAAAAGAGCTCAGCCTGTCCTACACCTTGATTTGACCCAGTGAGACCCTAAGCAGAGAATGTAGGCAAGCCTACACTTCTGAACCATAGACCTGGGAGCTAATAAAAAAATACAAATTAAATTCTCCCACCACTATTTGTTAAATAGGGCTTCTTTTCTCCAGTGAATATTATTGTCTGCTTTGTCAAATATCAGTTGGCTGTATGTGGATGTTTTTTTATCCAGGTTCTCTGTTCTGTTGCATTGGTCTTCATCTCTATCTTTGTGCCAACACCATGTTATTTTGGTTACACAGCCTTGCAGTATACTTTGACATCTGGTAATGTGACACTTCCAGCTATGTTCTTTTTGCTTAAGGTTGCTTTGGCTATTCAGGCTCTTTTCCAGTTCCAAACGAAGTATATAACTATTTTTTCCACATCTGTGAAATATGATGTTGATATTTTGATGGGGATTGCACTGAATCTGTAAATCACTTTGGGTAGTGTGGACATTTCAACAATGTTGATTCTACTGATCCATGAGGATATATTTTTCCATTTGTTTGTGTTGTCTACTATTTCTTTCCTCAATGTTTTGTAGTTCTCCCTATAGAGGTCTTTCATCTCCTTGGTTAAGTATATTCCGAGGTATTGTATTTTTTGTGTGGCTAGTATGAATAGCATTGAGTCTTTGATTTGACTCTAAGCTTGTCTGTTATTCATGTATAGGAATGCTACTGATTTGTGTGCATTGATTTTGTAAGCTGAAACTTTGCTGGAGACTTTGCTGAAAGTATTTATCAATTTCAGGAAAATCCTGGTGGTCTTTGGGGTTTTCTAGATATAAGATAACATCATCAGCAAATAATGATAGTTTGACATTCTCTTTCCTGATTTGGATACCCTTTATTTCTTTCTCTTGCCTGATTGCTCTGGCTAGGACTTCCAGCACTATGTTGAATAAAAGTGGTGACAGTGGGCACTCTTGTCTTGTTCCAGTTCTTAGTGGGAATGCTTTCAACTTTTCTCCATTAAGTATGATGTTGCTTGTGGATTTGTCATAGATGACTTTTAAGATCTTGAGATATATTCCTTCTATGCCTAGTTTGTTTAGGGTTTTTATCATGAAAGGGTGCTGAATTTTGTCAAATGTTTTTTCTGCATCTATTGAGATGATCATATGGTCTTTGCTTTTGCTTCTGTTTATGTGGTGCATCACATTTATTGATTTCTGTATGTTGAACAATCCTTGCATCCCTGAGATGAAGCCAACTTGGTCATGGTGGATTAGTTTTTAATGTGCTTTTGCATTCAGTTTGCTAATATTTTATGGAAGATTTTTGCATTTAGATTCATAAGGGATATTGGTCCATAGCTTTCTTTTTTGTTGTATCCTTTCTTGGCTTTGATATCAGGTGATACTGGCTTCATAGAATGAGTTGGGGAGGATTCCCTCCTTCTCCATGTTATGGAATAATCTCTGCAATTTGGGTACCAGCTCTTCTCTGTGGGTCTGGTAAAATTTGACTATGCATCCATCTTGTCTGGGGCTTTTATTCATTGGAAGCATTTTTATTACTGCTTCAATCTCATTGTTCGTTATTGGTCTGTTTAGGAGTTCTGTATCTTCCTGATTGAGTTTTGGGAGGTTCTGTTTCTCCAGGAATTTATCCATTTCCTCTAAGTTTTTGAGTTTATATGCATAGAGACTTTCATAGTATTCACAGATGACATTTTGTATTTCTGTGGTATACAAGGAGATTGTAATATCTCCTTTTTCATCTATCATTGAGCTTATTTGGGTCTTTTCTCTTCTATTCTTGGTTAATCTAGCAAGAGATTTGCCAATTTTGTTTATCTTTTCAAACAACATGCAGAAGATGAAACAGGATCCACCACTCAAAAAATTAATTCAAGGTGGATAAAAAACTTAAATACAAAACATGAAACCATAAGAATTCTAGAAGAAGTTGTTGGAAAAACTCTTAGATATCAGCCTAGGCAAAAAAAAAATATGAGGAAGACCCCAATGGCAATCACAGCAACAACAAAAATAAATAAATTGGACTTGATTAAATTAAAAAGCTTCTGCACAGCTAAGGAAATAATAAACAAAGCAAATAGACAATGTACACAATGGGAAAAAATATTTGCAAGCTATATATGTGATAAAAGGCTACAAAAAACTCAAGCATCAGCAAGAAAAAATGAATAACCCATTAAAAAGTGGTCAAAAGACATGAACAGAACTTTTCTAAAGAAGATAGGCAAATGGCCAATAGACATATGAGAAAATGCTCAACATCACTAACCATCAGGGAAATGCAAATTAAAACTGCAATGGGATATCACCTTACCCCAGTTAGAATAGCTCCTATTAAAAAGTCCAAAAACAATAGATGCTGGCATGGATGCAGAAAGAAAGGAACGTTTATAAACTGTTGGTGGGACGCAAATTAGTGCAACCTCTATGGAAAACATTATGGAAATTCCTCAAAGAACTAAAGTAGATCTACCATTTGATCCAGCAATCCCACTTCTGGGTATTTACCCAAAGAAAATGAAGTCATTTAATCAAAAAGATGCCTGCACTGGAATGTTTATTGCAACACAATTCACAGTTGCAAATATGTGGGAAACAACCCAAGTGCCCATCAAATCATGGGTAGATTAACAAAATGTAGTATATGTATACTGTGGAATATTATACAGCCATGAAGATGGATTAATTAAGGGCTTTACAACAATTTGGACAGAACTGGAGACCATTACCCTAAGTGAAGAATCTAAAGAATGGAAAGACAAATACCATATGTACTCGCTCCTAAATTGTAACTAACTGATGAGCACACATATACGCAGAGGGAAGTAGAATTCAGTGGAAATCAAGCAGGAGGTAGGGGGAAGGAGGCAATATGTGAAAACCTACCTAACAGGGAGAGTGAACACTATCTGTGTGATTGACACACTTATAACCCTGACTCAGGCATAAAAAATGTGATCCATGTAACCAAAAACATTTATACCCCCATGATATTTTGAAATAATAATAAGAAATAGGAATTAAAAACAGAAAACATTTTTTTCCAAAAAATGTAATCTAAAACCCATCAGTCCAATATATAAACTGAAAAAAAAATTCAGCTAGTCAGTGTAGGGGAAAGACTGAAGAATGAATTCTCATACCTGACTAGATGGATCATTTTAATTTGTATCATCTGTATGTATTCATATTTATCTATAGAAAAATAAAATGAAGGTAACATAACCTAAGTACTCGCTTTTAGTAAAATTTAAAAACAAACCAAACATCATGTGTAAAAGTCAGGTTCAATTTCAAGTAGATGTATCTTCAAAATTATCTAGAAAATGGTTTATTATTTGCAAAAGTTCAAATTTCAGGGGAAAAACAAAAGTATTTATTTAACTTATAAATAAATCCATCTGCAATAATTTGAAAAATCTGATTTAAAGATTATTTTCTATGAATTATATGCAGAAAATGTATTTATGCAGCCAATAATTTTTAACCAGAATACATTTAATAGTAGCATGTGCATCAGATTCGTAAACTATCCTAAACCCAATTTTTAGGTATGTCTATAATCTTTCTTCCTTTTTCTATTAAAGTATTTTGAAGTGCATTTATTCATACATTTTAAAGTAACATATTTTAAGATAAATTTTGTAAATGTTTTCTAATTCAATCAAATCAAGTATTTCAAGGCCTTATTAAAAAAAAAAAGGTTTTAAAATGCATTGTAAAATGTATCACTTTCCACTCACTTACATACGTTTTTTATTTTATTTTCAAGAGTATCCTGATTGACTATTTCCCTGATATGTCTTTATTCCAATTTCATTAGCATAACAGCTCAAAACACTATTTATTAATGAGAAAATTTTGATGATGCATATCTTTATTCTCTTGTAGTATTTTATTATCATAGTTATATTAATTTAGATAGTACCCAAAGTTATAATAGTTCAACATTAAGAATTGAATGTCTCTTTATCACTTCCAATTATACATTAGGTGACTTAATTCTACATATAAAAATAAAGAAATTTCATTTTATTCAAAAAACTTCTCTAGAAGAACAAAATATACTTTTATTAGATAAAAAACACATGAATGCTAATAACAAATTTGCTTTTATCTCTCATATAACCTATGGGAACATACATTTATACATAGTATCTGTTGTTTGTATAAGTGTAAATGTTTCTTCTCTTATATGTGAAAATGTTTCATATAGCATATGTGTTAGCATAGCAATGTTAGGAGCATGGACCTGGGAGCCAGAATGAATAGATTCAATTCCTGGTACCCCACTGCCTGGCTGTGTGTCCTTCAGAAACTCACTCACCCTCTCCCACATTTAGTTACTGATCTGTAAAATGGGGAAAATACTAGCCCTACCTATTTTGGTGGTTTTGAAGATTACTGGGATTAATATGTGTAAAGTTAGTTAGAATGGTGCCTATCACATAAAAAAGTGTGATACATTGGATATCAAGATACTTATATGACAAGTACATATTGATAGATGTCTATGTGCTAGACATCTGCACTCTCCATTGTGCAGAAAGATTTTCTTAGTTCCTAAGGTTGACTTGGAATGCCATTATGAGTGAAGAACCAGTCACTTTGCTAGGAACTGAGTTTATCAAGATATTTGCTCTCTAATCTCAAGAGACTTATAGTCAAGGGAGTAACATGGATGACTATAACACATTGTGATAAATATTATGATAGAAACATTCACAGGACCCCGTTAGAAGTACAAAAGACAAATACAATGCAGATGAGTCTAGGTCTGGTAGATCAAAACATAACCATCTCTGGAAGAGGTAATATGTGTACTGATTAACGTAGGCTAACAGGATATTCCTTGAAAAGTGAGCAACCTTGAAGCACATACGTCAAAAGCAATTTTCCCATAAGAAATAATGAGAAAAGATTACATTGCCTCATTTCTAGGACACAAGCTACAGTTATAGGTTAATTGCTCATTCTGCTGCTGATTAAAGGAGTAGCAGAGGTCTCCTCTGCCATCCCCATAGGGCAAAAGTTGCAAATGCTACAGGGGGGGGCCCTTTTAGGAGAGGCTGGTCAATAAAACAACATCTACTGTGCCCTGTATAATGGCACATAGCAAAGGCTTTATATAACTTATAAGGGCAAGAGAGTCCTATTGACCTGGATTATTAAACAGCTCTCTTCTGATACAATTTAAGGCCAATTTGAACAGTTAAGAAAAAGAAAAAAAAAAAAAAGAAAAGAAATTTCCAGTGATGAAAGGTATAACATACTTTCAAAACAAAACTACATAAGTAAAAAAAGTGAAGCAGCAATGATTAGTTGTTTACCAATGAGTACTAGCTTAAGATGGAGCCAACACTGGTGAACAGTGATGTGTATATGTTACAGAGTCTAGAAGATAGAATGTATGCATAGATTTCAACTAACAAATGTCATTCAGTTTCCAACACATAATTTCAATGTAGCTGATTGTCTTCTTTTTACTTGGTTTGGAATTCTGGCAGCATGAAAGTAACGAGCTCCTTAAAGAAGCTAAGAAATAAAGAAAGAAAGAGAGAGAGAGAGAGATTAGAAAGGAGGAACGGAGGGAGGGAGGGAGGAAGAGAGAGAGGAAGGAAAGAAGAGAGGGAGGGCAGACCTAAGAAAGGGTGCCTAAAATAAAGCTAAGTTAAAAAATATTGGATATCAGAGATTTAAAACACATTTGAAGAAAACATTAATAGAATATATTTGTCACATGACTATCTTTAATGAAACTTTGAAATTCACTTGATTTGCTTTCAAAAATGTTATTTTATTTTAGAGAAAAAAAAATCCTGGATCTTAATACTTGAAATTAGTGAATATGAATGAGCACACAAAAATTCTCAACTGAAATATTTTAGATAATGACTGTGGGAGCAAGTGCATATTTAATTGTATGATAGTCCTTTTGTGGGATCTCTAAATGGAACAAGTTTTATTCTTTCCATAAGGCAAGAAATCTGGTTCTCAGAGTAAGGAGGTGTGAGAAAACATGTATATGTCCAAAGACTAACTATAACCTCAATTTAGCTTGTGTTAAATTAGTAACTTAAATTGATTTGTCATAATAAAATTGGTGTCAGTCTTTCTCAGAAATATTCTCAAGAAAACTCACTTATCAATAAGAAGAATATCTGATATCCTTTTGACAACTAATTCCTGTATTTACTCATCTCAAATGTCATTATCAAAGTATAGAAGGGAGAAATGAAAACCAGGAAAGAATATCTACTTTTCAAAAATTCCCAACCAGCACCATCTTAGTCCTTCTCTTACCAAACCTTGTCAAAGATAACTGGTCTGTTCTTAACTATGTTGGAGATGTCTGACCCTAACCACGGTTACCATAGCTAGCATCATATTTGTTATTGATAAGGCCATTAGCAATGTCTAAAGCATCAGTGATTTCTGGCCCACCAATACTGACTAGATTTTTCAGCATATCAATTTCTACTGTGTGGTTTCAGCAACATTGATCTCATTGATTTCAAGGATGATTCTGTGAAGAAAGTAGAGGAAACAGATATTATTGCAGGTACTGGACAAGTCTCTTATGTCCTGAGGTTATAAAGTAAAAACATATTTATTCTGACAGTATGTTGTTTATTCAGCAAACTATTTGCTGAGCAATTTCATGAACAAACAGTCTTCTGGAGTAGAGTTTCTGCCCTCATGGAACTTGTATTCAAAGAGTCTCCAATAGGAAAGCTAAAATAATATTTGTGGCCACACCAAGGCTGGCATATGTTGGCCACAACTTACATTTTATTAATTTATATTTTTATAGGAGAGTTTTAAGATTCCAGCTTGGGGATACCTCACCCCCCAAGTAGATATGAGATATCTACGGACAGGGAATATGTATTTGGCTCTGTCACAAAACCTGTCCTATTGATTGGATCTTCATAAATACTTTGTGGAGTGAATAATTTATTTATACAAGGCATGAATTCAAAGGTTTGATGATATTGAATGTTATTGTTTCCATTACAAATTTGTTAATTATTTTATACAAAGCATATTTTTAAATTTCATTCATCAAATATCTATTGAGTGCTTAGAATTTGTCAGACTAGAAAACTATGAATACCATGGTGAAAAAATAACAAAAAAAGAAGAGGCATGATCTTTTCCTTCATAGAGCTTATGTTTTAGTGGGATTTTAGAGATTGAGGAAATAATTGCACAGGTATTAAGTTGATTAAAATCCAGTAAGTGCTAAAAAAGAATGCAAAATTTCTTAGGTCATCTTTATCAAACCAGGCCCTGATTCAATCTGGGAACGCTTTCCTATGGAAGTTATGATTGAATACAAAAGTGCAAAAATATGTGAGTTATAAAAGGTTAAAGTGAGGGAAAATGTCCAGGTGCAAGGAATCATATATGAAAATATCTGTGGCTATAATAAGTAGCTATACACTAACAATGAAAATTTCCTCCCTCATAGCATATGATCTTCCCTGGAGGTAGCCTTGGCAGGCAGGGATTATGTCTTAACATACTATTGCATTCACAGCTGCTAGGTCACTAGTTCTCATGCAAGGATTTCAAATGAGAGTGATGTGTATTGTTTCTACAATAAGGTGCCTTCTTTTCTCTGGTTGAACCCCAGGATGGAAGGAGCCTGGGTACCTGAAATACCACATGAAGAAAAGTCACTAGGCTGTAAGCAGCATGCAGATCAGATTGTTAGACAGTAAATGACAAACATTTATTCTCTTGAAGCCACTGAAATGCGGGTGTTTATTTTTTCAGCAGTACTATGGTTAATGTTAACAAAAACAGCATGAGTTGGAAAATGACTAAGGGTTTTGAAGTTCCTGAAAACTGTCAAGTGTGACTAGAGCATGGAAAGAAAAGAGAAATTGAATTGTACTGCACGCTTATACTTCTGGCACTATGGCAAGGCAAATATCCTGAGAAATGTCCCACTACAATACAGCTAGAAATTATGAAAAAAACTATAATAAATATTATTTTGAATGTATAGTTAAGCCCAATCTCACCTCAAATAACAAAAACACCTAAGGATCCAAAGCAAAGATAAAGGTAAAAACTAGAATAGTAAACTAAAAGCTACATCTATGCCAAAGTCAGAAATCAAATGTTTATGAAACATACCAATGTGGGCTTTGGCCCTGCAATCAGAACATAAGGTGGTGGAGAGCGATGGGATTCAGACTTCTCTACAAGTACATTTCCCAGACTAGGAGGGAGCAATACATTCTAGAAAGACTGTAAAAGAAAATAATCTAATAAATAAACATAACAGCTCTACTTAGCTGTCCTAGCCTCAGCTGTGGTGAAAATAAGTTTGCAAGAATTCATAAACACAAGCCTGCTTTTACATCATGGTTCAGATGTTCAGATTTAAACTATTACATTATAGAAAGGCATACAGGTAACTTAATATAAAATAATCATAAGACAGAAACACGTCTAGGACATCTATATTTTAAAATATTATCTTTCAAAATAAAGCCCAGATATGGTCCTACATGACTCTCACAGAAATGACCATTAAACCTGAACTCATAGTCCAAGATGATAAACTGTTTAATAAAAATAACACGATAAGTGCTTTTCAGCTGAACCACTGCAGAAGAATTAAACCCCTAAGTTCTTTAGGCAGTTGAATTAATCCATATAGAATTTTAAAAATCTTCAAGATGTTTATAAAAATTAAAAATGGAAATCAATACTGCAAAATTAAAGATAATATATGACAAAGATTTGAAAAATAATCAAATAGATCATCCATAAATGTAAAAAGTATGTAATCATCAAAATATAACACTAAATAGATGGGCGAATAAAAAAATAAACAGAACTGTGAAGAGAATTGGTAAATTAGAAAAAAAATCTGAAAAATATTGCTCAAAATGCATCATATAAATGAAAAAGATGGAAAACTCAAGAGACTAACAGACATGGAGGATAGAGTTGAAATGTTTAGTTTTCATATAATCTGACTTGTAGAAGATAATCTGAGAAGCATATAAGAGGGTATACATTGCCAAATATAATGGGTGCAAATTTTTCAGAATTGATGATAAACAAGAGTACTTTGGTTTAGAAAATGCAAACAGAATGAACAAAAAAATATCCACACCAAGAAATGTTATAATGATACTGAAGAATATCTGGAACAGAGAGAAAAACCTAAAAGTAGCCAAAGAGAAAATAAAGATGACTTATAGGGTTTACAAACACCGTAATGCATATAAATAGCCAGTAGAATAATATTCCTCAAAGTTCTCAGAAAAGGGGAAAAATATCTGCCAATTTAGAATTAAATTCCCAACCAAACTGTCACTAAAGATTTTGGAAGAAATAAAGATAGAAGAACTATGACACAAAAGGAAAGTCTTATATGAAATGAAAAAAAAAAAAAAGGCATGCAACAAAACTGAGAAATACGTGACTAAGTCCAAACAGATGTCAACTATATGAAATAATTCAAATAATAATTTGAGGCTAAAAACAATAAGGTAGACAAAAATACATGACAACAATTACATATAGCATGTATGTACAATATACATGACAGCAATTTATATTATATATGAGAAGGGAGTGATTCTATTAAAGTATTCTAAACCAGTGCTACTCAAACTACATTCTGTGATCATTACCAGTCCACAAACTTTTAGTGATCTGTAACAAGAAATATACAGAGATACAAAGTTAGAAACTTTAAAACCATTTTGACAGAGTAATTTTATGCCTGTTAAATTTAGTAATCAAAAAGGTTTGCTTGTGTATAATGTGGTTTTTTATTTCATTTTTTTAGTAATACATGCCCATTTTATTTTACAGAATTATTAGTCCATGAAAAACTAGAAAATTTAAAAAAAAAAAAATTCTTTGAGGGAGGGGCAAGATGGCAGACTAGAGCAGCCCACTCAAGGAGAGGATGGAAAGTTGCAGGTGGATGCCCACCTTCGGATAGGGCTTCTTGGAAAGAGCATGGTAAAACACCAGAGAAACTATGGGGACATTCAGAGTGAGGGAGAGCCTGATTCATTCTGCAAGATCCTCAGGTACCTGGGGAGGTATCCACATATGGGGAAAGACAGGAGGAGAGAGCCCTGGGGCTCCATGCTCCCCCTGCAGGCACCAGGCCAACACTGTGAGGAGCCCCCCAACACCACCACAGACCTCTAGTCTGATCAGGGAGCTGAGTGGAGTCTGTGCAGTAACACTGCACCTGAGAGCAGCGACCTGGTGGCTACTGTTTCCAGGTTACTGCAGTCCTGCAAGGGGCTCGGCTTGGCTCAGCCGCCTCCGTATCACCCACACTGGGCCTGGAAGCCCCAGTCAATAAATGGTTCTGGTAAAACTAGATAGCCACATGCAGAAGAATGAAACAGGACCCCTATCTTTCTATATATACAAAAATTAATTCAAGACGGATTAAAGACTTAATGTAAGGCATGTAACCATGAAAATTCTAGAAGAAAATGTAGGAAAAACTCCTGTTAGACAATGACCAAAGGCCTTGGATGCTGGCAGTGGTCTGAGAATGCAGATGATGCAATGGGATTTGGGAACTGCATAGGGTAAGAAAAACCCTATCGCTGGTGGTGAAGCTAACAGAGATAGCCCCAGGCCCAAGGTACCGGTGCAATTGTTAAAACACCCACACGTGGTGACCTGGTATAGAATACTAATGGAGAGCATGGAGTAGCTTTTGTAATAGTATGTCCTGGGTTTGAGAGGCATGTGGCAAATGCTAACTGTAAGAACAGTTGAATTGGGTAGGTGTTGCTAAGCCTGAGTGAGGCTTTAGAAAAAGATAACTAAAAGCTGAGAGTGATTACTCAGCAACTAAAAGCTAAGTTTGAAAGCCAGAGGGCCTCTTTGTTAGCATATGAAGAGCCTCTCTCCTATCTAACAGCCAAAAGGCAGAGAAAATGAGGACCAAGCACATAATTTAATTGAAAGAGGTGAAAAGCTTCAGATAAAGTTATATATTCTCAAAATAAGCAGGTCTGCTATATTGAAGTTACGGCTCTATTTGAGAAAGCATGGGACCCGGAGGCATAGATTGGGGGTATCAGCATAGATAGCCCTAAAATATTTAGTCATCATATTATTATTCTGAATTTTCTGAACTGGTAGAAGTGGCCTACTCCTCTTTTCTAATGATTAGAACCCGCTTCATGCAAGAAGATGCAGAAACCACCCTCCCCTACAAGACCACGCGTACCCCTACTCACAATTTGCCACTGCCTCCTCTACTCTGTAATAAGACACAACAACATAACCAATGCAGGGACTTACTAAGTACAGGACCTAGTCAACAGAGTCAGGAAAACAAGCGTAGAACTGAATTCTATGGGTGCATTATTAAGGGGGCAGAACATGAGCAAATATGAGCCATGTTTAAGAAGTCACGTTTACAAGAAAATTAAACAAATTTTTTAAAAGTTTTGGTCTTCATGAGGGGTACATCATTATGTTACATAAATAATTACATATCGTCACCATCTGATTACATGGTGAAGTTCAGTAAACAAGATTTCTTAAAAATTCAGAATATGTGTTCTGAATATGCAAAACTTCTGATGAATTAACATGATTTGGGGATAAATATTATGACATAAAAGAGTGGATAAATTGCATATGAATTGAGAAAAACTCCATGAAGTTTATTTCTCACAACAAAAATTTTTGGACAAAAAAGAAAGAAACAGGCTTGAACAACAGAGAAGCCAAGATTGTGTTATCTCTCAGGTACCTAGAGTCAACAATTTCTACATTATCAGAGGAGGACTGATGTGTAGACTTTGACAATTAGGTGGAATGTTATCATAGGGTTGGTAGGAAAGCGAGGTAGAACAGCTGCCTGAATGGAAAGCCATCCAACAGCTGCACAAGCTAATATAGAGAATGCATGAGTAAGTAAAGACTTGCCTCAGACAACTGCTCTGGGTCCAATTCAACACAAATGCAAATGGAAAATTAAGAACCTAAGATCTACTATCTTAGAAATGTCTAATAATTTTAGTCTAGAAATATTTAAAGCAGAAATAATGAGTTACCTATCATGACTTTAAAAAGACACTAATATAACATTTTTTATGACCAAACTGCATGATGAACCCCACAAAAGGAAGTGAATGCATAAACTGTACTCCTAAGTAATTATAATTTTTGAGCTATATCTAGGATTATTGAATATAAATAATTAAATATGAATATCATTTTTCAATGAAAATATCTTAGCTTTGGACTAGTTAATATAAGTCTTTTAAAGAAATTATATAGCAGAACAAGTGTCATTAAGGTGATTTCCTATATATAAGAGGCAAATGAGTCATTGGCATCCATAAGAAACCATATTATTTCAGAAAGACATACATTGAAATTAATAATGTTGCTCTACCATAAAAAGCATAGATTTTTAAAAAGATAGATCAAAATAGTTGCATTTTGCTTAATTGTTGCCTGTTGTTTTTTTAAAAAAATCTTCAATTTTCTACCTAACTTTCTTGGTAGTATATAAATATCAGTATGAAGGGAAGCAAAAAACAAAACACTCCATTTGAAAGGAAATTTAAGCTATCTCAAACTTTTATTTAGAATTGACATGACTAGTATATTCGATTTACCTCTCTCTATATATATTTATATATTTTTTATTTTCATCCTGAGTATGTAGAAGCTATATTTTCAGTTTCTCTACCTTTTCAAGTAACTGTAATTTGAAATACTGAAGGAGCTCAAATTTTAATGAGCATGAGAACAGAGTTAGGGTTAGAAATTGTATACACTTGATAGTTACTGTTTTATTTATATCTTGATTGAATACTAGTAATCAGTGATATTGCTGTGGAGCCATAACTGGGAAATGGTAAAACAAAGAGAATAGTCATCCTAAGATTCCATTTGATTTTTGTCCAAGAGAAAATCCTATGTAGCAGGCATTTTTTACTAAAACAAAACTCCAATTCGCTTTTCCACGATGAGAAGATTGAAAGGAGGGATTTTGATTTAAAAAAAAAGAAAAAAAGGTGAAATACATGGTTAGAACTGGATTATTATTGGGAATAGATTCTTATATTCAGGTCTCTATGTTACTCTGGCAATTGAATACAATGGAAAGAAAACAGACTTCGAAGTGAGAGGAACTGTGTGATCTATGCCCTTCTCCCATCATTTACGACTGACTTAGTCTCTCATATCACAACTGTGTCCTGGTATATCCAATTATAAAATATAACCTATGATTGACAATCTAATTAGTTCCTAGATAGTGATTTCAAATTACAAAATAAGCTGAAACCATATATCCTATGTGCATGATGTTATTAATTGGGATCCTGTACCAGAAAATAAAATTTATATTAGAAAAATACTAAAACTGGTGTTTTAATCACCTCCTTTTCACCCTGTTGGTGAGAAGGTGCTCCTGCCCTAGGGCTACGAGGATGGCCAACCAGATGACATCTGACACTGAACAGATGAGATGAGATTGACAGCAGTTTATTAGTCACATACACTCACAGCTAGGGGGAGGAGGGCACAGAAAGCCAGGAAGGGCCACATGGAGGTTGTACTTGGGAACAGAGTGAAAAAGTAGGGACGGTTGTAGGCAGGCTTTGTGGGGTCAAGGGGGTTGTGTGACATCCTGCAGGACGATGAGATTGGCCTAATTGAATAATTCAGTGGGCTGGCAGGGAACTGAAACTGGCTGTTCAGGAATAGACAGGAATTCTATCTGCTCCCCTTGGTGAGGAAGGTTATTTGGTTATGGAACTTCATCTGCGGGAGGAAACTGGGGAGGAGAACTTCAAGGTAGGCCAGCAAGGCCCTCCCAAGGTTGCCCTAGGATACTCAGCACAGGATACTCAGCCTCAATTTCAGACTTTTCACCACAACTGGTCCCAAAAACGAAATTTGTAAAATGAACACAATGTAGCCTTGTAAAAGCATTTTGAAATCTGTGAAACTAAACATTTAATATGAAAGTTACATTGTAAATGATCTTTTTAAGAAAAATTTCTGCTTAGAAGGAAGTAAATCACACTTCTTTTCATAGTAAATCTTTTGTAGCAGTTAGCAGTATATTTAATATTCTAAGTGCTTTTGAGATGCATTCAGAACTGGGGTCAGCTGTTTTGAAAACTTTGAATATTGACTAAATATTCAAGAACTCCTTCTAAAAACTTTTTTAATGTTAAATTCTTGACAGTTTTCATGGGAATTTCTTCTCCTTCAATGATTCTTTACTCACTATTTCATAGACATTAAAAACCTATTATGAAAAGCATCCTCCCTCATTAACGGATTTAGCTTTCCTTTTTTTAATCAAAAATCCTTAAAACTTTTTCATGAGGGAGCATTAATAATTCTTTAAATTCTGCTATGCTTCAGTCATACTCCTCAGTAAATTATACCTTACTTTTCTCTCACTAAAATATTTTTCATAGATATTCATCACCTGTTCAAAAAATTGCTTGGTAAAATCATATTTATGCATTATTTTCTATTATATATAGATGCTGTCTGAAGTTTTCTGCTTTATGGATCAGCCATCACGTTTTCTTATTGGTGATGATTATTGCATTGGCCTAAAACTAGTCAATTTGACACAGCATTGCATTTATTATTAGATAGAAACTTTATAGCTCCCTTTGGCCATATTCATAGAGTGTTGGTCTATTATTAATATAAGGATGTTTATGATAAGACTACCTTTAAAACTTGGATTCACAAGTCAAATTCTCTCTAATTGGAGTTCACTTCTAATCCATATGCTGTTTGTAAGTTTTTTGTCTACTATAAAGTACTATACAAATAGTATTTCTCACAATAGTACCTCTTAAATTTTTAGGACTCTCTTCTTTATCAAATTCACTGGCAAGTGTTCTTTCTTAAAAGTTCAACTTCATTACTTTTCTGTATTAACTCTATATGCTATGTCAAGGTGAACTCAACCTTCCACTTTATCCATTTCTAAACGATCTCCAAATTTAATGAATTAGTCACTAGAACTTTAGAACTTTCTCAATGTGTAAATCCATTTTCTTTTTTGTTAACATTAGAATGATTGGATATTTCAAAAAGAGTAGCATGTGTGTTTGCAATATTTATCAATATTTTTTCTGTTAAAATTATAGAAAAATAGACTTGCACAAAAGAAAGCTGTCAAATGCACTAAAATTATTGAAAACATGTACAGAACATTATTTTGGCTTTTCATGTCTATATGCAAAAGGTGTAAATGCTTGTGTGATTACACTTAAGCATCAGAACAACCAAAGTTTTAGTCACCACTGTTTTTACAGTTGTCTAAAATATTTAATTAAACCAGATATTTAATTGAATTGTGATACTCGTAATTACAGTTGTGTGCTACATAACAAAACAATGCTTCATTCAATGTCAGACTGCACATACAATGGCGGTCCCATAAGGCTATCATGAAGCTGAACAATTGCTATTGACTAATAATGTGGTAGCTATCATCATGTCATAGTGTAATGCATTACTCACATGCTTGTTGTGATGCTGGTGTAAACAAACCTACTGTGCCAGCAGTCACATAACAATATAGCACATGCATTGTGTACAGTACATAGTACTTGATAATAATAGTAAACATCTATATTACTAGTTTATGTATTTATTATACCATATTTTATTGTTATTTTAGAATATACTCATTCTGCTTATAAAAAATAAGTTAACTGTAAAACAGCCCCAGGCAGGTCCTTCAGGAGGTATACCAGAAGAAGGCTTGTTATCATAGGAGATGACAACTCTATGCTTGTTTTGGCCCCTGAAGACCTTCCAGTGGAACAAGATGTGGATGGGGAAGAGTGATATTGATGATCCTGACCCTGTAGAGGCCTAGGCTAATGTTTGTATCTTCATTTTTAACCAAAAAGTTTAAATAGCACAAAAAAATTTAAAAATAGAAGAGTTTATAAAGTAAGCATATACAGAAAGAAAATATTTTGTACTGCTGTAAAATGTTTGTATTGTAAGCTGAAAGGTATTAAAAAAGAGTCAAAATGTTAAAAAAGATTGAAAAGTTTATAAAGTAAAAAAAAAATTACA
The DNA here is from genome assembly GCA_028533085.1 of Varecia variegata. Taxonomy (NCBI): domain Eukaryota; kingdom Metazoa; phylum Chordata; class Mammalia; order Primates; family Lemuridae; genus Varecia; species Varecia variegata. The sequence continues at coordinate 52,401,549 of CM052444.1, read as the reverse complement.
GTAAGCTAAGTTTAATATAGTATTGAAGAAAGAAATTTTTAAACATAAATTTAATGTGGCTCACTTGCACAATGTTTATAAAGTCTACAATAGTGCACAGTAATGTCCCAGGCCTTCACATTCACTCACTGCTCACTCACCCACCCAGAGCAATTTCCATTTATGATAAATGCTCTATACAGGTGTATTTTTTATCTTTTTTTTTACCATATTTTTACTGTACCTTTTCTGTGTTTAGATATTTCTAGATAGACAAATATTCACCATTGTGTTACAATGCCTGTGGTTTTCAGCGCAGTAACATGTTGTATAGATTTGCAGCCTAGGAGCAATAAGCTGTACCATATAGCCTGGGTGTACAGAAGCTATCCCATCTAGATTTGTGTAAGTATACTCTAAGATATTTGCACAACAACAAAATCACCTAATTTCTTAGAATGTATCTTTAATGAAGGGGATACATTCTATCTCCTATGCATGACTGTATTCCTGTATACTCAGAAAGACATCATTTGATGGGGGGGTGGGAGAATTTGTCAAATTTTACTTTTTTTTTTCTTTTTTTTTTTTTGCCTCTCTCTAATACTCTCTGTCAGTGTGAGTGTCCTACAAGTTATGGGAGGCAAATTATATATAGTGCTAATTCTCACAAATCCATATATGACAGAGGGTATCCTAATCAATATTTTAATAAACTATTGAAAATGAAACAATTCAATTAAATTCCAATTCAATTCAGTGAAAAACCATTAGTAGCATGATTTTACCATCTTAGATTCTGACACTTGGAAAGTATGATATAGATTATAAAGATCTCACTGCCATCTACGTAGAGGAAGAACCAAGATTTTGTTGAGCCTGAAACTATAATTCAGAGAGCCCATGTTAAGAAAATGAATATAAAACTAGAAGTACAAAATTAACTTCAGGTCTTTTAAATAGGCTGGTGAAGTTAACATGAGTGAAGTGTAAGCTTCATTAGCTTCATAATAAATCTACCTCGGTATGTAAGAATAGAAGTCACATCCAGGACTAGATAAACTTATTTAATTAAATACTAGGTCTTATATTGACCCTAAATCTACCTTTTTTTAAAATGTTTACCCATTGTCTTTTGGAAGTACTCAGAATATTTACTTCTTCCTCATATTAGTTTTTTAAATGTTTGATTTAAACCATCATCTCTAACAATGTTTTTTTTTTTTCTTTCACAGTCCAATAATCTGATTCCCTCAATAATTCTTTATGCCACATACTTTCATGATCTCTATGAATTTTTCTAGCTTGACATTATTCTTCTCAACGTGAAGGATAAAAACTGTTAATATATCCAACTCAACAAATATTAATGTGGAACATTCCTACCTTCCATTTCAATGTTACGGTGGTTCAAAGCACCTGACACCCATCCCCAATGACACTGCAATGGACAATAATTATCTCTCCTCAAGGTAATTCAGGTTAATGCTAAAGATAGTTAACTGGAGTAGCATCACACCAGAAAGTCTGTCCTAGGGTTAAATTATTTTATATTGCTTCTGTGCTAAGCTTTTTATTGTTCACATTTATTAAGTGATCATTTAAGAAAGAACCTATCTCTAGATCCCTTCCTTTAGCTGAATATAGCTACCTTTTTGAAACATTCTTCAATGCTTCTGTATAGGCACTTAAATGTCCCCTTGAAAGCAAATGACATGCCAGCCTATTTCTCTTGTTTAAAGGGATGTTTTCTCATTTTGCAATGAGCATAACTGAAGAATACAAAATGGAACTTATTAAATTCACAACTTTAATTTAAAATTAAATATTTTTTTGTTGTTGTATTCGGTTTAGCCCAGGACATATTTTAGCCACCAAATATGCTATGATCACGATTGTTCAGTTGTCTGGGGAAAGGAATAATGCAATTTACAATCATAACTATTCCTGTGATAACTAAATAGAATGAATGATAGGATATGACATTCAAGTTTCAAATGGAAGCTTATTTCGAAAATACATTTGTTCTATCTTGTCAGTTAAATTTAGAAAGATAGCCGGCCAGGAGTGAGAGAGACAAAATTTTTTGTTTGTTTGTTTTGCAGGATTTGTGATAAAACAAACTATCTTTCATTCATTATTTTTTAAGCAGAAAAAGTTTGCAGATATGCTTTAATTACACCAAGCTGTTAGTTAATACCTTGAGAAAATTAGACTTTGTAAAAATTAGAAGTAAGTGGTTGTAACCTCAATAGATTCAAACTTTTTTAGAATTTATTTTTATGGAGGCAAAATATACACATATACAGGCGGTCCCCGGATTATGGACAACCTGACTTAATAGCATTCTGTACTTAGGAACAGGCTTCCAAGGCCTGTTATGGGGATATAAATTATCCCCAGAAGGATAATTTATAATTAAATAATTAATAATTCTGGAACTAGTCTCTTCTGCACATGTAAACAAACACTGACGGTGTAAGCAGTTCATTGGCGCTTTCATTGTTTATACAGTGACGCACATCATCACTTTCATCTTAACTTTTTTATTTGATTTTGTGACTTTGCTTGCCTTTATGATCATGGCTTCAAAATGAAAGTCCACTGCAAGTCTGGGTGAGCCGGCAGTGAAGAGAAAGGTGATTACAATGGAAATGAAAGTAGAAATAATTAAACATTTGGAGAAAGGCCAGATGCCATCATTCCTTGGGAAAGCATTAGGCTTCGGTTGCTCAACTAGCAGAACAATTATAAAGTGAGAATAATGGGACACGTATGTGAAAGGCAGTGCTCCAAAGAAAGCATCAACTATTACTCAGCAGCATAGTGGATTAATTATTGAAATGGAAAAGTTATTACTGATTTGGGTAGAAGACCAAAATAACTGTAACATTCCTATTAACTGAGCGTTTAGACAACATTAGGTGAGTGTTAACCTTTAATAATCTGTTTTGAAATTTCAAATTTCTCCTATCTTCTATCTAAACTTTTTGTATGAGTTTGTTTTCTGTTTGTTTGAATTAAAAGAAAGGGCACAATAGTTTCTGTAACTTATTATTACAGTACAAGGGTATTATTATTATTGTAGCATTACACTGTATTATTACCACATATGAGCCACTATAGTATTGTTGTTATTATTATTATTACTATTGTATATGCGCTGTTCATCAGGGATCCGAGTTTCATACAAATCCTACCAAAGATGTTCTCAGACACACATCTCATCTGTAACCTGGGGACCACCTCTAACTTACCATCTTTACCATTTGTAAGTGTACAGTTCAGTGGTAATAAACACATGTATATTCTTTTGTTTCCCTTTATCCTCACTCTTCCGCAACCCCATCCCCAGCCTCTGGGACCTCCAAATTACCCTCTGTCCTCATGAGATCCACTTTTTAGCTCGCGCATGTGAGTGAGAACATGCAATACATGCCCTTCTGTGCTTGGCTTATTTCATAATGGATTTCAGTTCCATCCATTTTGCTGCAAATGACAGAATTTCCTTCTCTTTTATGGCTGTATAATATTCCATTGTGTATGTATGCCACATTTTCTTTATCCACTTATCCACCGATGGGCTCTTAGGTTGATGCCATATTTTGACTATTGTGAATAGTGCTGCAACAAACATGAAAGGACAGATATCTCTTTGATATACTGATTTCATTTCTTTCAGATATATGCCCAGTAGTGGAATTGCTGGATTATATGGTAGTTCTATTTTTAGCTTTTTGAGGAAACTCTATACTGTTCTCTATCATGGCTGTACTAATTTTCACTACCGACAAGTATATGAGTATTCTACTTTTTACACATCCTCGCTAGAATCTGTTATTGCCTGTCTTTTTGAAACAAGGCATTTTAACTGGGGTGAGATGATATCACATTAAGGTTTTAATTTGCATTTCTCTCATGATTCATTTATGTTGAGCATTTTTTCATATACTTGTTGACAATTTGTATGTCTTTTTTTGAGAAATGTCTATTCAAATCTTTTTTTTTTCCATTTTTAATTGGATTATTCATTTTTTGCTATGGAATTATTTGAGCTCCTTATGTATTCTGGTTATTAATCCATTGTCAGATGGATAGTTTGCAAGTATTTTTGCTCCTTCTATGGGTTGTCTTTGTACTTGTTAATAGTTTCCTTTGTTGTACAAAAACTTTTTAGCATAATGTAATCCCAATTATCTATCTTTGCTTTGGTGGCCTGTGCTTTTGAGCTGTTACACAAAAAATCTTTGCCTGAACCAATGTTCTGAACCATTTCCCCAGTGTTTTCTTCTAGTAGTATCATAGTTTTAGGTCTTACATTCAGGTCTTTAATCCACTTTGATATGAATTTTGTGTACGGTGAGAGATAGGGGTCTAATGTCATTCTGCATAAAGCTATTCAGTTTTTCCAACACTATTCATTGAAAAGACGGTACTTTCCATGTTGTATGTTCTTGGCATCTTAGTCAAAAATGAGTTGGTAATGAATGTGTGGATTTGTATCTGGGTTCTCGATTCTGTTCCATTGCTCTGTATGTCTGTCTTTATGCCAGTACCATATTTTTTTGGCTGCTATAGTTTTGTAGTAAATTTTGAAGTCAGGTAGTGTGATGCCTTCAGTTTTGTTCTTTTTGCTTGGGATTGCTTTGGTTATTCTGGGTCTTTTGTGGTTCCATATACATTTTGGATTTCTTTTTCTATTTCTGGGAAGAATGTCATTGGAATTTTGAAAGAGATTGCATTGAAGCTGTAAATTATTTGAGTAGTATTGTCATTGTAACAACATTAAATGTTTGAATCCATAAACATGAAATATCTTGCCATTTTTGTGTATTCTTCTATTTCTTTCATCAGAGTTTTATAGTTTTCCTTGTATAGATCTTTGATTTTCTTGGTTAAATTGATATCTAGGTATTTTATTAATATATTCTATGTAGCTATAGTAAATGGGATACCTTTCTTGATTTCTTTTTCATATTGTTTACTGTTGCTATATATAAATGCTACTGATATTGGTATGTTGATTTTGTATTCTGTAACTTTACTGAATTTGTTTATCAGTTCTATGGTTTTTTGGTATCTTAGATTTTTCTAGGTACAAGATCATGTCATCTGTAAAAAAAGGCTAATTTGACTTCTTCCTTTTCAATTTAGATGCACTTTATTTCTTTTTCTCGCCTAATTGCTCTGGTCAGGACTTCCAGCCATACCACCCTGAATGTGCCATATCTCATCATTCATTATTTATCAAGTAGTGTAATGTGTAGCACATTATTTTAGCCTAATTAATTTGTTTCTGCTAAGAATATGCTCCACGTAGTTTGGTTTATCGTATATTTCTGGCAGTATCTTATCTACCAAACTTTGAACTCCTTAAGGAAAGAAACTTCCTTGTCTTAGTTATTATTCTAGCAGTTCCACCAGTTTGGTAATTGATGTTCAAATTAATTGAATGTATAGATTGCACAGCTATTATAGACTTTGAATTCAACAGAGTTATCGGTTAAATTCTGCTTTATTTATTCTTTTGGAAATTCTGAGGCCAGATATAATAATCACAACTCTCTAGAACCTTTTAGGTTTCCCTTGGACTTACTTTTGTAATATTCTTAACAGCAATGTGGAAGGTCTCCTATGTTTCACAAGAAAAACCTTTCTGAAATGCTAAAAATAAATGAATTAATGAATGAATGGGTGAATACCTTCTTAAAATCAGAATAAACTCTGGTCACATAATTTTGATTGAATATAATACAAGCAATATATTACATAGTAAAATAACATCTTTGTTTTGTTTATGGTCCTGATTAAACTCAGTTGGAATTTTTTTACCATTTATTTTTTTAAGTTACTGGATTTCATCCTTTCCCACTCCTACTAATTCTCAAACTTTAGGTTGTTCATCATACTTCCAACGATTTAAAGATTTTAGATAAAATCTTTTAAAATTTTAGCCTTTTAGAATATTCCTGTTATATTTCAAAAAAAGTAACTATAATTTCCCAAATACATCATTCTCCCATAAGTTTGGAGAAGCTCTAATGAGCTTCCATGTAAAATAAATATGCAATGTATGTTCTTCTAATACTAGGAGGAAAAACACATATTAGAACAAAAGATACCATGAATATCTTGTGAAGGGCAAAATATCCACTTGAACATTGCCAGTTTCACTGGTCAGCCATCATTTTCCCGGCTTTGTATTTGGTATGACTCCAAGTTACACTGAAGCAGATATCTTACATAATATATCTTGTGTATGTGCTAAATACTTGGTAAGCAACACTCTTGTAATTTCCTAAACAAAGTCTTTAATATATTGAAACCTACTTGGTTATATTATGTGTTCTGATTATTTTTCTTTTAGCACATTCTATAAATTATCACTTATCTTTCATTAGTTATATCTTCCTGATGAATTGGCTCTTTTCATAAGGGGAAAATGTTCTAATTTAACTGTAATAATACTTTCTGCCAGAAAGCATATTTTCAATATACTTGTGTCAGCTTCTCCCTCCCTCCCTTCTTTCCTTCCTTCCCATCTTCCTTCCTTGTAGGGGTGTTTATATGGCCTTTTTTTCTTTCACTTTTGAACTTTCTCAATTGTTATGTCAAAACAGTTTCTCTCATAAGCAGACTATAGCTTTTATTTTGAGTCGTGAAAACAGTCTTTTCAATAGATTATATAATCTGTTATATTTTGTGTCATTACTGATATATATATACACTCTGTTGCTATGTGTATTTATTATCGACCAAATGTAATTCTATGTTCATATTTTTTGCATCTTTTGAGTTAATTAAGTGTTCCTTTTATTATCCAATTTCCTCACTAGCTTGATAGTTATATATATTTTTTAATGAAGCTTTTGGTAGTTAGCCTGGAGATTATCACCTATCTCATTGACTTACAAGTGTTTTAAATGAATTAGAATTCTTAGTTTCATTTGTCTAGTGTGATGGTTAATTTTGTGAAAACTTGGCTCAGCTATGGTGCCCAGTTGTTTGGTTAGTTGTTTCGCCTAGATGTTGCTGTGAAGGTATTTGTGGAGGAGATTAATAATTTTACTCAGTTGACACTAAATAAAGCAGATTGCCTTCCAAAAAGTAGTGGGCCTCATCCAAGGAGTTAAAGGTATTAAGAAAAAAAAGACTGAGGTTTCCTGAGGGTATAGCAATTAGGCCTCAAGACTGCAATGTAGAAACCTTGCTTCAGTTCCCCACCTGCTGGCCTGCCCTTTAGATTACGAATTTAAAACCATGCCCTGTGGATTATGAATTTAAGCCTACAAAATCAATCCTTAATGAATTTTGAATCCTGAATGAATTTTGAGCCTGACATCCTGCCCTAGGGATTGCAAACTTGTCAGGTTTCTCACAGTCATGTGGCTCCATTCCTTAAAATAATCTCCCTTCCTCTCTATCTCTCCAATATATGTGTGTGTGTATACATATATATATGTATATATATATGAAATATGTACATGAGATATATATTATGGGTTCTGTTTCTTTGGAGAACCATGACTACTACATTTAATAGATTATTTTACCTGGGATGAACTGCTAGGTTTATGATTTCTCACAGCAACAATGGAAGCCAAGAATCAATGCAATGGAATTTTTTTATATAATTTTATTTCAAAACATCAAGGAGCACAAGTGTTCTTGTTATACAAATGAATTGTATAATGCTGAAGACAGGGCTTTTAGTGTGTCTGTCATTGGAATAGTGCGCATTGTACCTGATAGCTCAGTTTTTATCCCTCACTCCTCTCCCACCCTCCTGCCTTCTTAGTTTCCATGTCCTTTACACCACTTTTTTTTTTTTTTTTTTTTTTTTTTTTGAGACAGATTCTCACTCTGGCGCCTGGGCTACAGTGCCATAGCGTCAGCCTAGCTCACAGCAACCTCAAACTTCTGGGCTCAAGCAATCCTTCTGTCTCAGCCACACTATTTTTTGACCATGAGTATCCATCCTTTAGCTCCAACTTATTAGTGAGAACAGGTGGTGTCTGTTTTTCCATTCCTGAGATACTTCACTTAGGATAATGCTCTCTAGTTCCATCCAAGTCACTATAAATGACATTATTTCATTCCTTTTTATGGCTGAGTGGTACTCTATGGGATGTGTGTGTGTGTGTGTGTGTGTGTGTGTCTTTATCCACTCATCAATTGATAGGCACTGAGTTTGGTTCCATATCTTTGCAATTGTGAATTGTGCTGCAATAAATATTCAGGTACAGGCATCTTTTTGACATAAAGACTTCATTTCCTTTGGGGAGATACCCAGTAGTGGGATTGCTGGATTGGATGGTAGGTGTTTTAGATAGGTTTTAGTTCTTTGAGGAATTGCCATACTGTTTTCTATACAGGTTGTACTAATTTACAGTCCCATCAACAGTGTATAAGTGTTCCTTTTTCACCATATTCATGACAACATCTATTGTTCTTTGATTTTTTTAATGATGGCCATTCTGATGGAGTAAGGCGATATCTCATTGTGATTTTAATTTGCATTTCCCCAGTGGTTGTGATGTTGACCATCTTTTTATGTCTGTTGGCCATTGGTATATCTTCTTTTGAAAAAAATTCTGTACATGTCTTTTGCCCATATTTTAATGGAGTTATTTGTTTTTATCTTGCCGATTTGTTTGAGTTCTTTGTAGATTCTGGATATTAGTCCTTGGTTGGATTTATAGCTTGCGAATACTTTCTCTAATCTATAAATTGTCTGTTTACTCTGTTGATTATTTCCCTTGCTGTGCAGAAACCTTTTGGCTTAATTAAGTCCTATGTATTTATTTTTATTGTTGCTCTATTTGCCTTTGGGATCTTAGTCCTAAATTCTTTGCGTAGGCCAATGACTAGAAGAGTTTTTCCTATGATTTCTTCCAGAATTTTTATGGTTTTAGGTCTTTAATCTATCTTGAGTTAATTTTTATATGTGGCAAGAGATAGGGATCGTGTTTCATTCTTCTGCATGTGGCTATCCAATTGTCTCACCACTATTTATTGAATAGGGCATCCTTTCCACAGTGTAAGTTTTTGTCTGCTTTGTCAAAAATAGATTTTTATAGCTATATGGTTTTATTTCTGAGTTCTCTATTCTGTTCCATTGTTCTCTCTACCTTTATACCAGTACCATGCTGTTTTTGTCACTATAGCCTTGTAGTATAATTTGAAGTCTGGTAATGAGACACCTCCAGATTTGTTCTTTTTACTTAAGATTTCTTTGGCTTTTTGGGCTCTTTTTTGGTTTCATATGAAGTTTAGGATTATTTTTTCTAGATCTCTGAAAAATGATATTGGTATTTTGATGGAAATTGTATTGAATCTGTAAGTCACTTTGGGCAGTATGGACATTTTAACAATGTTGATTCTTCCAATCCATTAGCATAAGATGTTTATCCATTTGTTGTGTCATCTACGATTTATTTCATCAGTGTTTTGTAGTTCTCCTTATAAAGATCTTTCAACTTCTCAGTCAAGTATATTCCTAGATATTTTATTTTCTTTGTGGCTATTGTGAATGGTATTGTTTTCTTGATTTGACTCTCAGTTTGACTTTTATTAGTATATAGAAACACCACTGATTTGTGTACTCTGATTTTGTAACCTGAGACTTTCATGAATTTATTTATCAACTCTAGGGTTTTCTAAATGCAAAATCATATCATCAGCAAACAGGGATAGTTTTACCTCCTCTTTCTTGATATGGGATGAAACCCACTTGATCATAGTGAATTATCTTCTTATTGTGCTGCTGAATTCAGTTTGCTAGTATTTTGTTGAGCATTTTTGCATTTATGTTCATAAGGGATATTGGTCTGTATTTTTCCTTTTTTGTCATGTCTTTTCCTAGGTTTGGTATCAAGATGTTACTGGTTTAATAGAATGAATTAGAGAAGTTTCTCTCCTTTCAATGTTATGGAAAAGTTTCAGTAGAATAGGTGCCAGTTCTTTGCAGGTCTGGTAGAATTAGGCTGTGATTTTGTCTGGGATAGTTTGTTTTTGTTTTTTTTTTTTTTTTTTTTTTTTTTTTTTTTTTTTTTTTTTTTTTTTCCTGTTTTAATATTGCTACTTATTATTGGCCTGTTCAGGATTTCTATTTCTTCTTGATTCAGGCTGGGGAGATTTTGTGTTTCTAGGAATTTATCCATTTCCTCTAGGTTTTCTGGTCTGTGTGCATAGAGGTTTTTGTAGTAGTCACAGATGATATTTTGTATTTCTTTTTTTTTTTTTTTTTTTGAGACAGAGTCTCACTCTGTTGCCCGGGCTAGAGTGAGTGCCGTGGCGTCAGCCTAGCTCACAGCAACCTCAAACTCCTGGGCTTAAGCGATCCTCCTGCCTCAGCCTCCCGAGTAGCTGGGACTACAGGCATGCGCCACCATGCCCAGCTAATTTTTTCTATATATATATATTTTAGTTGGCCAGATAATTTCTTTCTATTTTTAGTAGAGACGGGGTCTCACTCTTGCTCAGGCTGGTCTCGAA
>CM052444.1:52312560-52390573 GCA_028533085.1 Varecia variegata | reverse complement strand
AAACTCCTGGGCTTAAGCGATCCTCCTGCCTCAGCCTCCCGAGTAGCTGGGACTACAGGCATGCGCCACCATGCCCAGCTAATTTTTTCTATATATATATATTTTAGTTGGCCAGATAATTTCTTTCTATTTTTAGTAGAGACGGGGTCTCACTCTTGCTCAGGCTGGTCTCGAACTCCTGACCTCGAGCGATCCACCCGCCTCGGCCTCCCAGAGTGCTAGGATTACAGGCGTGAGCCACCGCGCCCGGCCGATATTTTGTATTTCTGTGATATCAGTTGTAATATCTCCTTTTTCATTTCCGATTGAGGTTATTTGTGTCCTTTCTCTTTTATTTCTGATTAATCTGGTTAGTGAACTATCATTTTTTGTTTATCTTTTAAAAGAACCAACTTTTTGTTTCATTATTGCTTTGTATTTTTTGTTTGTATATTTCCATTTTGTTTTGTTCTGCCCTGATTTTTGTTACATCTTTCTTTCTGCTGGCTTTGGTTTTGTTTATTCCTCTTTTTCTAGTTCCTTGAGGTGTGACATTAGGTTGTTAATTTGTGATCTTTCAGTCTTTTTGATGTGAACATTTAAAGCTATGAACTTTCCCATTAGCACTATTTTAGTTTTCTGTATCCCATAGATTTTTGGAAGCTTGTGTCACCTTTGTTATTTATTTTAAAAAATTTTTTGATTTCCATCTTGATTTCATAAATAACCCAAGGTATGTTCAGCATTAGGTTGTTTAATTTGCATGTATTTATGTGGATTTGAGAGTTTCTCTTGGAATTTAATCCTAGTTTGTTTCTACTATGGTCTGAGATGATACATTGTATGATTTTTATATATCTAAATTTGCTGAGAATTGTCTTGTGGCCTGACATATGATCTATCTTGGAACATGTCCCATGTGCTGATGACAAAACATATATTCTATAATTTTTGGGTAGTGTGTTCTGTACATGTCTGTTAGATCCATTTATTCTAGGGTCCCATTTAAGTTCCATGTTTCCCTGTTGATCTTCTGCCTTGATGATCTGTCTACTTCTGTCAGTGGAGTATTGAAGTCTCTGGCTAGTACGATGCTGCTATTTCTTTCTTTCCTTAGATCTAGTAGAATTTGTTTTATGAATCTGGGCGTTCCTATGTTAGGTGCATTTATATTCAGGATTGTTATATCTTCTTGTTGAATTGATTCCTTTATCATTATTTAACGTCCATCTTTGTCTTTTTTTCATTGTTGACTTAAAGTCTATTTTATCTGATATGAAAATAGCTATTCCTGCCCATCTTTGTTTTACATGGAACATTTTTTTCCACCCATTTACCTTAAGACTATGAGAATCTTTGTTACCCAGCATATGCTATAGGCACACCCTTAAGGAATGGGAGAAAGTCCCATCCAAACCAAAGAAAAAAATTCCCAATATGTGCCACCTGCTCCAGATGAGAAGGAATCAGTGTGATTGCCTGAATGGATAAAACAACACAACCCAAATACATGCTGTCTCCATGCAATGGAACTTTCAAGAGATTCAGCAATGTAAATTACAAGCAACCTAATATTAAAAACAAAGTAGATAGCTTGAACAAGATACTGGACAAAGCTGAAGAGAGCATTCATGGACTTGAAGACTGGTTAGCAGAAAACACCCACATAGAAGTACAGACTCCAGAAAATATAAGCATAAGGAAAATCCTAACCTATATATAATTAGACTTCCAGAGAGAAAAGAGAGAAAACCAAGAACCATGAATGTGTTAAATGTTTGATAATTCAATTGAATATGCCTGCATATAATTGTATGTATAGTAGTTTCTGAAGCACAATATATGTATAGAATTAAAATGTATTAAATATAGGATTTAATTCAAAAAGGAAGTAAATGGAGAAGCAGTGTTCCAAGATGCCATTAGTGCTTAGAAAGAGATTAAAAGTATTAATGTACATTTTATTTTTATAACGCAAAAGTACATACTATTAAGATAGTAAAAAATATTATACCTCCTGAGAGGAAAATAGAATAATAAAAAATAGTTATTTTCAAAGAAAGATGGAGAGGAAAAGGAACAGAGGCACAGATATAAATTACAGAATAATTTTGAAGAATTAAACCAACATTCATCAGTTATTATATTAAATAAAAATGGAATTAATGCTCAAATTAAAAAATATATTTCAAAATTATTAAAGACAGTTTAAATGACAAACATGCATAATGAATGAAAAAAAAGATATTTATGTAAATATCAGCCCCAGATGGTGTAGCTAAAACTTTTTAAGAGTCTACTAACTCCTTAGAATATAAACTCTCTATAGATAAAGATTGTGTCTTACTCACATTTGAACACTTTGTGAGGCTTTGCTCAATGGTATGCATATATAATATACAATGATACAATCCACTTGAATAATGCATAAGAATTCATAAGGTCCAGTAGGATATTATCTTCTTCAGAACAGTCTTGTATAATAGGGAAAAAGGTATTATAATTTTTATTTTCATAAATGAAAACAAACAAAAGCCAAGAAAGTGCCAACATAGCCAGAATTGGAACTCAGATTTAAATTGCTTAACATCTATCTTCTCTACTATTTTCTGAATTAACTATTTGTCAAATTGAATTGAATTGCATCATTCATACCTTTAATAATTCTCCAAATATTTTGAGACCATTCATTCAAGAATGATTGAACGCATGTCTAATTGCTTCATTTACTTATATCATCTTAATGAATGTGAATTATAACTCAGTCAATTTAGTCCTAATAATTGACACTGATGATAAAATTAGATCTCCTACCTGTAGCTTCAGCTACTTGGGAGGCTGAGGTGGGAAGATTGCTTGAGGTCAGAAGTTTGAGGCTGTAGTATGCTATGATTACCTGGGAATAGCCACTGCGCTTCAGCCTGGGCAATATTAGCAAGATTCCGTTTCTAAAAAAAAAATAAATAAATAAATAATAGAGCTAAAGCAAAACATGTTAGTTCTGTTTCATTTGTTATGAAGAGTCACAGCCTTTGTGTGAAAGAACATATTCACCCATAGAGCAAACCAAGAAATTTGCATCTTTACAGATCCAATCAGAGACAGTAAAAAGGTTTCACATGTATTAACTCTAATCAATTGGAGTCAATCAGTTGGGTATCTGCCATATTCTTACCAGCTGGAAAACAACCATGACAGATATTCTGCTAGGTACTGAGAGATAGTTCTTATAAAACAGTAGACATCTTATAAAACAGAAGACATTGATGCTATTATAAAACACATGGTATATTGTGATAGCAATTAAACAAATAAAAAAATTTTAAAGAACAGTAAATGAAGATGACACTGTTGGTCCTTAAATAAGATCATAAAAAGTAGAAGCTATTTTCTATCTTCTATAGCTGGATTTGTGATTCATTTGTTTTATCTATGATATGTATGTTGATTATATCTATGATATCTCATTTAAACCTCATACCAACCTGGTATGAGACATATTAAATTACACATGAAAAAAAAGAAAACCGATATTCTGAATTATCAGTGTCAATAATTTCTAGATTAAATATATGATTAATAATTTCTAGAACTTAATTTCTAGAACTTAATTAATTTATTAATTTCTAGAACTGGGATTTGTACTCTAGCATTTGTATATGATTTTGAAGTCAAAGTTTGGGTTCTTTCAGCCATATCAGAAGACTGTTCTGCATTGATTTACTGTGTTATGACATGGTTCTTTTGTTGTACTGTTTGTAGATTTTTCAAATTTCCATTTGCAATGAAAAAGTTTAAATAGCTCTTTTTTTTAAAAAAAAAGTGATAGTAAAGATTTTTTTTAACCTATTTTCTTTTTCCCCAGTGAAGTGATTGTCAGTTTTGGTGTATAGAAGTAAAGCCATGAAATAAATATAAACTATGTAAATAAAATTGTAATGAGAAACAATTCTAGTATTTGAACTATGCTTTAGAAAGCAAGTAGAGGACAATAAATTGCAATAATATTTTTCCACTATGGGTATATATTTTTTTCATTTAGAATGCAATTACTTTCAAATAAATCTATATAAATAATCTTTGAACACAACAAAATGAATTATTTCTGTTTATATAATGTCCATTAGATAATTTCTGATCGTGTATGTGGACTGTTGAATTAAAGAGTTACTAAAATAAGACAATGAATGACAAATATTTACAATGTATCTACTCAGCACCACAATTCTATGCAGAACTCTTGATTTTAAAACTCCTACAGAGAAAGTCAGAGTTAAATGCTACCTGATAGGAGGTGCCATGTCAAATACCACATATGTTCAATGACATTTGTTTTTCTAGAGATTTTTATAGTAACAAGAAAAACAATCAACATGTTTAAAAATAAAGGTAGCAGTATGAATTTTAAAGACAGGTCTAGGACAGTGCCTGAGAGATGGTAGAAATTCAAAAATATTTGTTAAATTTATGAATGATAAGAGTGGAAATGCAAGTACGAGCTCACATTCTCACTTTAGTGAGCCTTTTCATTTCTTACTGTTTGCTCCCAGAACAGAAATTATTTCGGACCAGGGAAGCAAGAAATCTGAAAATGTTTTTACATACAATAACGTGATCTTTATGCTCTCTTTCCTATTTTGAAAAATATTGGTGAGGGTGGGTGAGTGGGTGGATCCTCTGAGAATCAGTAAAGATTTTTCTCCCTGAACCTGTGGCACACAAACAGATTTCTTAGTGGAGCACTTGATCAACCTGTGTGAGCTGTGAACACCTGGGTTGCCCTGTTGGGAGCAGAGCTCTCTGTCTCTTAAGGATGTACATTGCTGTCTGCAGGTTTTGTCAGCAAGAGAAAAAAAAAAAAAATAACAAAGGTAATTCACAGGGGGGTGAAATGCACACATCAGTAAAGTGGAGGTGGCAGAGTTTTCTAGCATCCACCAGGAGCACTGTCAGAAAAAATGAAAGTGCTGCTTTGCATTGTAAGGAGCAGCATGGGGTAAACTTCACAAAGAGAGAAAATAACACAAATTGTCTACCTGTGATAAACCAAATTCCTGGCATAGTGCCTTCAGAACATCCTTGCTTCTTCCCTATGGTCAATTGAATGCTTTTCAAGTGGGAGTGATTCAGTGCAAGGGTTGTATTTCGAGTAACCAAGTGGTTGAGGGTAAACTATTTGGACATAAGGCTGGGCGCGGTGGCTCACCCCTGTAATCCTAGCGCTCTGTGAGGCCGAGGCGGGTGGATCGCTCAAGGTCTGAGCAAGAGCGAGACCCCGTCTCTACTAAAAATAGAAAGAAATTATCTGGCCAACCAAAAATATATAGAGAAAAAAAAATTAGCCGGGCATGGTGGTGCATGCCTGTAGTCCCAGCTACCCGGGAGACTGAGACAGTAGAATCGCTTAAGCCCAGGAGTTTGAGGTTGCTGTGAGCTAGGCTGACGCCAGGGCACTCACTCTAGCCCGGGGAACAAAGTGGGACTCTGTTTCAAAAAAAAAAAAAAAAAAACAGTTTGTACATGTATAATGTTTAAGTGGTTATGGCCAGTAAACAATCACTTGTGCAAAGGAAAAGATCAAAAAGAAAACTACATGTAAATACATATAAAGCATATTTACTTTTCTAGAACTTTAAAACATATGACAAACAATAAAATGACTTTTTCATTGTCTTATACGATGCAGCAGTTTGAAAGGTTGACATTCAACCCAAAGAGATTATAATAGACTGTAATAAAATGGAACCCCTCCCCCTACTTTTTACATCCTGATATTAGGCAGTGCTTTCCAAATCAGCAAGAATTTGATATTACTCACATAATTATCCTGCTTAAAAGACAAGAATAGGAGCAAAGAAGTCAAAGGTGGGGTTTCTGTCTTGTCTAATGAGTAGAAATTGGGGTTCTTTAGCCTGTGGCTTTGGAATAAGCCATAACAAATATAGATATACTGTTCCTTTTTATTTTTAAAAAGCAAGAGCTTCATTATTCATGCATTCATTTAGTACATACTATTGTGGATTTTGGTATTCTATGTTTTGCATGCCTTTAATACAAAATCAAGTAAGAATGTCATTAAAATTTAAAAAAAGTATTATGAAACCTATCAACCACCTGACATTTAATTTAAATCAGACCTGCCATTCATTTTTAATAACATTTATGAATCTCTGAGGTGGAAGAAATCAATACACATTTTTAGAAAAACAAAATCAGCAGGAAGTAGAAGACCCTCAGCAATACTTTGATTTTCTTCTGGAAAAGCAGCAAACGATGCTGTTTTGTTGTTCCTATTATCTAAATGCTCCTGAATTCCTTTAGTCATACAGCAGTGTGTTGTTAGAGAAATATTTTTACTAAAAAGCTAAAGCCTTCAAAGTGATTGTTTGCTGTGATCCTTTCACATCTCTTTCTTCTACTCTATCTTTCTCTTTGTGCCTTCGATTACCTAAAAAGACAGACAAATGAGCATGAAAAAGACTGTACTTCTTTTGTTTTCCCAAGACTAACAGGAAGCAAGGGAGTGAAATGCCATGGTGTACAGGGAGCATCTGCGAGAGAGAGAGAGAGAGAGAGAGAGAGAGAGAGAGAGGTAAGGAAGAGAACCTGCTGAAATACAGATGAAAATGAGTGTGAGGAAGGGAAATGTTTGATGGAAAAGGTGATTTTAAAATACATTGTAAGGCCTGAGGGGTACACGGATTGGCATTCATGAGGACAGAATTTTTATCTAAGGAAAGCAGGTTTTGTAGGAAATGTATTTTCCTGCCTAGAATAGAAACATTCTAAATTAAGTTGATGGTAGATTGTTAACATATCCACCATCAAATGATAAATATCCTGGAACCTCAATGAGTTAATAAATCAGAGTTCTTTATAGTCATCATACTGTAGCATCTTTCTAATTGCATAGTGAACTTTTGTAAAAGTTCAACCCAAATTTCTATCTGTGTAGTCCACCAGTCTCTCTACCTGCCCTTTTCTCTAGCCCAGCTTTTCTCCCCTTCAGCAGTACCGATGTCTTGGATCAGACAATTCTTTGCTGTGAGGGGCTGTCATGTATCTAGGGGTGTTTAGCAGCATGCCCAGTTTCTACACACTAAATGCCAGTAGCAACCCCCAACATAAAAACAAAGTCTCCAGACATTGCCAAATGTCCCCCCGGTGCGGGGAGGGGTAGGAAAATTGCTGCCCATTGAGAATCACTGCTTCAACCTCAGTGAACCACTAAATTACTTCTGAGCTAATGAATTACTTTTTATTTCCTGAACATACATGATGTTTTGCTACTCTGTGCTCTGTGCATTCCATTTCCTATGCATTCAATGGTTTCCTATCTTTCTGTGTCTAATGCACTCTTATTCTTTAAGCCCAAACCAAATGTAACTGTCTGTGAAATTTCTGACATCCCATAATAGTGTCACTTTCTTTTCTATACTCTTAAAGCAGTTTATTCATATACCTATATTATATTCTATAATAATCACTTGTGTAAAATACATCTTCTCCACTGCAATACCCACTATTTAGGGACTGAAACTTGTCTAGTCCATTTTTTTCTGTCCACACTGCCCACCGTAATACATTATACCTAGTGACATCAACAGAAACAACCACAAAAACACCAGTAAGCACTTGTGTCTATTAAGGCACTGTTCTAAGTTGTCTTAGTCCATTTAGCATTGCCATAAAGGAATACTTGTGGGCAGGTAATTTATAACGAAAAAAGGTTTGGCTCACAGTTCTGATAGCTGGAAAATTCAAGATTGGGCATCTGCTTCTAGTGAGGGGCTCGGGCTCTTTCCACTCATGGCAGAGGGGAATTGGAGGGGAGTTGGCATGTGTAGCGATCACATGGTGAAAGACGAGGAAAGGGAGGGAGGTGCCAGGATCTTTTTAACAACCTTCTCTCATGGAACTAGTAGAATGAGAGCTCACTCACACTCCAGGCAGGGCATTAATCTGTCCATGAGGGATCTACCCACGTGACCCAAACACCACTCATTAGGCTCCATCTCCAACACTAGGGATCAAATTTCAACATGAGATTTGATAGGGGCAAACAAACCATATCTAAACCATAGCCCAAGCACATAATATTTGCTTGCTGATTTTATCCTCACAATATAACTATGAGATATGCATTATCGCTATTACTATTTTACAGATAAAGGAACTGAGGCTTAAAGAGGCTATCTTGTACAAGTTTACACAGGCAGGACACAGTTGGTTTGAACCTAGGCAATGTGACTTTGGACTTATATTTTTTTTACCATTGTACAATAACAACTTCCCAAGTGAAGCAATTAATATTTGTAAAATGATTAATTTTATTTGCATAGTGGGAAGATGTTTTGGTATTATCATTTATGATAAAATAGCAATGTGCAGACCACAGAGATCCATCTTAATGTAACATTCCTGTAGTGGACCTAATAGATGAAAAAGATACAACTCCAGAGATATGAATGAGATCCACTGTTTGGTATTTGATACTATATAGGGTTTAGGGTTGACAAAGAACAATAAAGAAACAGATTGGTCACTAAACTTGAAGAAAATTGAGAAAATTTGTAGAAAAGCCTCCTTTTATGTAAAAAAAAAACAAGGCAAAGAAAATAGCTTTATTCTTTCAGTTGACATTCTCATGTAAGCATCCGTGGTCTAAGTATGAGACAAAATTATGGTTTTTCCTATCTCTGTTAAACCTTTACAACATTTTATTTCTACAATAAAATATATGGGAGCCCAAATATACTTCCTAAATTACTCATTTTCTTTAGCAGAATGCCTTAAAGCTCAGCAATTATAATGAATAAAACAAATTTCAGAGTAGTTTTTTTTCCAAAAAGGAGAAATCAAATAACATTTTATAGATGCATTTATGAATTCATTAAGATTCCTGTATTCTTCAAAAATCACCTCTGCAGATAATTTCAAAAAGAAGCATAAAGCTCTCAAAACAAGCTTGCATCTGTTGAAGTATAACCTTGAAATTCTCCACAGCTCTCACATATTCATAAATGGTTGGGACTATCATATCAAACTGTGTTCATCCCTTAGGTACTTTTATTTGCCAATACCATTATGTATGAGAATCAATGGAATTATGTTCCAAATGTGGAGTATATTCAGCAGTTCCTTGCACACAAGAAAAACATCGAATTTAAGTTTTTCTGTGGCTGTTTGAGAATCAGCACTGTTCTTTTTAGTATACTGAGGTTGAGCAAACTGAGGGAGGGATGTAAACTTGGTTTCAATTCCATGTACATTATCAGTGGTCAGACTCTTGCTTGCGAGTAATTCAGCAATTGCTACCTTAATATTATTTTATGTTTAATTCTTTAATTAACCATAATATATAAATGAGTTATTTGACAATAACTGAACAACAGTGTATTCATTAAGTGAAAATTGGCTTCTGGAATGTTTCTAAATTGGTAGCTTAACAGTACGTGTATTTTTAGCCCATGTCCTCGTCCAAGCTGCTGATCCTTGTTGGGCAGCCTTTCATGTGGTCATTTAGTGATCCAAGCTCCTTTCATATTGAGGTCTTCCCTTGTCTTCATCATCAAATTCCTCTATACTCAGGTAATGTTTGGGAAAAGAGAGGGAGAGTTACTTGGGGGAGGTTTATAAGTTACACACATCATGCTGTGCATATTCTACAGGTCAGAACTCACTGGCACAACAACTCCAACCTGCAAGGAGGCCTGGGAGGTGTAGTTTAGTTCTGAAACTGAAAGAAAAAGGAAATAGAGTTTAGAAAACACCCAACATTCTCAGCCACAAGCATTATGAGCAACAGGATTATTAAATACTTAACATAGATATATGTACTATATACACATATTTATTCTTGTACGTATATAAACCAAAGTGCTCAAATACATCTGTTCATATCTATTTCTCTTTTTTTCTCCTTTTTTATTTCAAAATGTTACTTGTGTACAAATATTTTTGGTTACATGCCTTGATTTTGTTATGCTTGAGTCAGGGTTATAAGTGTGCACACCACCCAGATAGTGTTCGTTGTACCTGTTAGATTGGTTTTTGTCCCTCCACTTCTTCCCCCTTCCCCCTGCTTGATTTCCACATTGTTTTAATTCCCTCTGTGCACATGTATGCTCATCAGATAGCTCTAGATTAATAGCAAGTACACATAGTGTTTGTTTTTCTTTTAGATACTTCACTTAGGATAATGGTCTCCAGTCCGTTCCAAATTGCTGCAAAAGCCATTAATTCATCCTTCTTCATGACTATGTAGTATTCCATAGTATATATATACTGCATTTTGTTAATTCACTTATGAATTGATGGGTACTTGGGTTGATTCCACATCTTTATAACTGTGAATTGTGCTGCAATAAATATTTCCATGCAGGTGTCTTTTTGATAAAGTGTCTTTTTTTTCATTTGGGTAAATACCCAGTAGTGGGATTCCTAGATCAAATGGTGGTGTACTTTTAGTTCTTTGACGAATCTCCATATTTTTTTACATAAAGGTTGTCTAATTTTCAGTCCCACCAACAGTGTATAAGCATTCCTTTTTCTCTGCATCCATGTCAGCATCCATTGTTTTTGGACTTTTTAATAAAAACCATTCTAACAGGTTAAGGTAATATGTCATTGTGGTTTTATTTTGCATTTACCTGATAATTAGTGACAATGAGCATTTTTTCATATGTTTATTGGCCATTTCTCTATTTCTTTTGAAAAGCTTCTGTTCATGTCTTTTGCCCACTTTTTAATGCAGTTGTTTGTTTTTTCCTTGCTGATTTGTTTGAGTTCTTTGTTGATTCGGTTTATTAGCCCTTCATCAGAAGTATAGCTTGTGAAAATTTTCTCCCATTCTATAGGTTGTCTACTTGCTCTGTTCATTATTTCCTTAGCTGTGCAAAAGCCTTTTAGTTTAATCAAGTCCCATTTATTTATTTTTGTTGCTGTGATTGCTAATGGGGTCTTTTTCACAAATTCTTTGCCCCGACTGATATCTATAAGAGTTTTTCCAACATGTTTTTCTAGAATTCTCATGGTTTCATGCTTTGAATTTTTTTCCTAGGCTGATGTCTATAAGAGTTTATCCAACATTTTTTCCCAGAATTCTTATGGTTTCATGTCTGAGATTTAAGTCTTTTATCCATCTTGAATTAACTTTTGTGAGCAGTGAGGGATGTGGATCCTGTTTCATTCTTCTGCATGTGGCTATCTAATTTTCCCGGCACCATTTATTGAATAGGAATTCCTTTCCTCAGTGAATATTATTGTCTGCCTTGTCAAAGATCAGTTGGCTGTATGTAGATGGTTTTATATCTGGGTTCTCTGTTTTGTTTCATTGG
Source organism: Varecia variegata (assembly GCA_028533085.1). Lineage (NCBI taxonomy): Eukaryota > Metazoa > Chordata > Mammalia > Primates > Lemuridae > Varecia > Varecia variegata. Next base: position 52,379,255 of record CM052444.1, on the reverse strand, counting down.
TCTATGTCTCTATTTTTGTGTCTATACTATGCTGTTTTGGTTACTATAATCTTGTAGTATAGTAACTACAAGATTAGTTACTATATCTTGTAACTAATATATATAGTTTGAAGTCTGGTAATATGATGCCTCCAGCTATGTTCTTTGTGCTTCAGATTGCTTTAACTCTTTTCTGGTTCTAAACAAACCATAGGATTATTTTTTCTAGATCTGTGAAATATGACGTTGGTATAGTTTGTTTGTTTGTTTGTTTTGAGACAGAGTCTCTGTTGCCAGGACTAGAGTGCCGTAGCGTCAGCCTAGCTCACAGCAACCTCAAACTCCTGGGCTCAAGAAATCCTACTGTCTTAGCCTCCAGAGTAGCTGGGACTACAGTCATGCGCCACCATTCCCGGCTAATTTAGTTGTCCAGCTAATTTCTATTTTTTTTTTTTTTAAGTAGAGATGGGGTCTCACTCTTGCTCAGGCTGGTCTTGGACTCCTGAGTTCAAACTATCTGCCTACCTTGGCCTCCCAGAGTGCTAGGATTACAGGTGTGAGCCACCACACTGGGCCAATGCTGGTATTTTGATGGGGATTGCATTGAATCTGTATATCACTTTGGGTAGTATGGACATTTTAACAATATTGATTCTATTGATTCGTGAGCATGATATATGTTTTCATTTGTTTGTCTCGTCTGTGATTTCTTTCTTCAGTATTTCATAGTATTCTTTGTAGAGATCTTTCACCTTCTTAGTTAAATATATTCCTAGGTATTTTATTTTCTTTGTAGCTATTGTGAATGGTATTGATCTTTGATTTGACTCTCAGCTTGACTTGTTATTGGTGTATAGGGATGCTACTGATTTGTGTACATTAATTTTGTAACCTGAGACATTGGGGAATTTATTTATAAATTCTAGGAGTCTCTTCATGGAGTCTTTGGGGTTTTCTAGATATAAGATCATATCATCAGCAAAAAGTGATAGTTTGACCTCTTCCTTCCCTAGTTGGATAACCTTTATTTCTTTCTCTTGCCTGATTGCTCTGGCTAGGACTCCTAGCACCATGTTGAATAGAAGTGGTGACAGTGGGAACCCTTGTCTTGTTCCAGTTCTTTGGGGTAATGCTTTCATCTGTTCCCCATTCAGTATGATGTTGACTGTGTGTTTTTCATATATGGCTTTTATAATCTTGATATATATTCCTTCTATGCCTAGTTTATTGAGGTTTTTATCATGAAAGGGTGCTGAATTTTGTCAAATGTTTTTCTGCATCCATTGAGATGATCATATATATTTCTTATTTTGGCCACCAATCTGTGTCATCCAAATATCAATGATATTAATATTATTCTAGTCATGTTGTTTCTTGTTTTTGTGTATCTTACTCTGTGCTGATCTTTGCTCCCATTTTCTTATGCCTTACATCTTTCCTTTTCCAACTATCCTTGGTAGTGGTACTTCCCATAACAACTGTATTAGTCAAGTAACAGTACCTCATGTCACTTTAGATTTAAAAGGAAATTTGTTGGATATCATTACCCAAGAAAGATTAGACACTGAAAACCTTGGAAAGAGTAGAAATATGGCTGGGGCTCAGAAACAAATGGAGCTTAGGACTCCACATACACCAGGGGTCTGTCTCTATCTCTAAATCTTTTCTTCTCTCTGAGTGTCATATTCATTCTGTCTCTACCAAACAGCTGCCCAAATATGTCGGCAAACATTGTTTTTACATCTTAGGAAATCTACCACTGGAGAGTAACCCTTTCTCAGTTTCAATTAAAAAATTCCACTTGGCTTAGTCATATACCCATTCTGGATCAATCGTGGGTTTCTGGGGGAAGGTCAAATAGGATAATGGCAGCCTCTTTGGGAATGAGATACTTGTACAAGTATGTGGAACAGTTCCCAGAAGTGGTGGGGTGGGAGGAAAAGGTGAAGTTGGGGAGGTGGAAGTAATTTTTTCAGAAAAAAAGAACTGGTGCTAGCAGGCAAAATAATACACCTACTTTTGCAGAAACTCATAGATTTTCTCAGCAAATTCTTCATCCAGTTACTATACTGTAAAGATTTGCAAATCTCACTAAATAGAAGTCTTCTCTTTATTACTAGATTACTTTATTTTCCCTTTTCTTCTTTCCTTCTTCTTTTTTAAATCATGATTTATTTCTAATTTTCTTTTCTGTTTTATAAGTTATCCTTTTAATCTCTCTGATGCTCCATGCAGTATACAATATTTTACTGCCTTTAAACACCATCTGTCCTCTTATATTATTTGGCGTTATTATCGGAAGCTACATTCTCTCTTTGGCCACATATCACCTAAATATACACCCTTATGGACCAAATAAAAAGTATTTTATACACCATTAGGTAGTACAGACTCACATATATACACACATATATTTATGTAATGCAGACAAAATGATTTTTTAAAAAAACTTTTATCTTTATTATATGTGATTTACTCTCATATTTATTATATTTCACTTACAAATGCCAGCCACAAACAACTGAATTTATTTCACAACCCTCTGCTCACTCTGGTCCTCTAACCTCTTAGCATTAAAACTTATAGGATAGACTGCCCAATGTCACCTAGTGGCCCCACTGGCTACCTGCTAAACATACAGATCTGAAATTACCTAATCCACTCCTCTTGGATGTCAGAGCAACTATGGCATCATCAACTCTAGGACAAACCAGAGCATTCTATCTTCAAGAAGTAGAACGCCATATTTCTGGGTTATGGTCTATCCAGAAGAGGCTAGTGATTATAGCCAAAATTTTAACAGTTCAGGAATGAAGAGTTAGTTTGCTTATTTATAAAATAAAAGTAAAAATGATGCCAAGTCCTTTTCCAATAGAAGACAAACATCTAAAAATCCCCAATAGTATGTCCTAAACAGTATGGCAACAATATGAACAAAGTACCACAAAGTTGCAGGTGTACACCCCACAATCTCCAAAAAAGAGTGGTTATTATTTCTCTACTGTTTCCATGTAAACCTTTAGTGTTAAGTTATTTTAGTCAGGACTTGATGAAATAATAAGATTTTACCAAGGAGAGGAGTCAAAGGGCAGGGAGATCAGGCTGAATGAATATCAGAGCACTTGATAGGTCATTTTATCATGTTTTCCTTTTATACATATATCATTTGAGAAAACATCACATTAGATAATAATAGTATAATAATAATAATGATAGCAATCATATACTATAAAATGACAGAATGTCAGCCACTGTACCTGCTTTATTTAATTCTCAGGGCAACCTTATGGGTATGGATATTATTATCCCTGTCTCACAATTTAGTTACGGCTTGTTAATTTGCCCAAGGTCACATTACCAGAAGTTTTGGAATTAGAATTTAAGCCCTGGTCTGTTTCATTTCTTAGTTGGATGTTTTAATCACAGGCTGTACTGCTTCCTGTTCTCCACCCTCCCAACTCCCAACAGCCAAGTTACGTTCCATCGCTTCCGAAGTCGTTGCTGTCATAATCACTGATACATGGTGCTTCAATTGTGACACAGAAATTTTTGCAGAGAAGCTCTTTTTGTTGTCGATCATATTTTTCCTCTAAAGCTGCACTGTCCAATATGGTAGTGCATGGCTATTTAAATTTAAAGTAATTGAAATGAGGTAAAATTAAAAATTCAGTTACATTCCTATACTAGCTACATTTCAAGTGCCTGGTAGCCATATGTGGCTTATGGCTACCATATTGGACAGCAACTATATATATGTGGGAGTGTGCACACATTTTCACAATTGCACAAAGTTTCTAGGGGCCTGCACTGAAGAGCAGTTTGAGTCACAGGCATTCTGACCATTACCTATACTCTTTGAATCAATTTAACATGATGTGATTCTATTTTATTTCCTCTCAGGTTCCTTACTTAATACTCATGAAAATTAATTTCCTGAATCCTGAGAAAATGTCAACTATTCTTATCAATCTATATTTATGTGTCTAGCATGTATTCCATTACTGAAGATATATTTTATTTTAAAAAAGAAAAAGAAAAATACTTTCTAAAATTAATTAAATATTTAATTCTCATTGGCCCATAACATCCCAGTTCTAATAAGTCACTAGACATGTGGTTAATTCAAATGAAAGTCTTTGTTGTATCCATAAAACCTTGGTGTGTTGGAGTCATTCATTCATTCTTTATCTTTCAGCAAACATTACACTGAATGACAGATAGTGTGACTGGCATAGGGAATACATAGCAACATGGTCAAGTTATCCTGGATCGTATAGGTGCTACTACAATGTGCCCTTCTGAGTCAAGATTGTCATTGGCTTTGTGCCCGGTTGTATCCCCAGCACCATTTGGCATGTAATAAGTTCCTTCAAGATATAGTTTTGAATAAATGAATGAACAATTTTTTTTCCAATTTTTATATATTTGTACATATCTTGGCCATGACACTATATACACATAGATAAATAAGTTGAAAGGAGCTGACCTAAACCCATTCTGTTTTCCCCATAGAGGTAGTTTTAAAGTAATTTAATTTTAAGTAAAATTTTCTCACATAAAAACTTCAAATAAATCTTAAATGTGTTACTTAGATCCTACTTTTCCTAATAGGTTTAAAATGTAAGCTAAATTATAAATTGAAACAGCAGGCCTAAAATTGGATATGAATTCCTTTGTGGGACTGGCCATCGCACTTCATATACCTGATTCCATAGAAGTGAAGTATTATTGGAATTATGCCGGGGTGAAGCCCAGATGTTCAAGCAATGCTCACTTTTCTAGGCAAAATTAAAATAGAAACTCTTCATTCTGGCAGCTTACAGTTGGCATGAGGCCTCTCAGAGACTAATGAGAAAGACGAGAGTGATAACACTACATTGAGATTCTATTTCATTATTCATCCCCTACTCTCTATGGAGGCTTTACAAACATTAACTAATGCTCAAAAATATCCCTGGGAGGTAGTTTATCATTGATGTCTTTGTCTTGTACCTTGGAAACCAAGGCATAGGGAAAGATGAAATTATTTGAGGAAGTTCCTCTAAAAACATACCAACTGCAAAAGATTAAAAACCAAATTTTTCAAAATTCTAAACTCTTGACACAATTCTTATTAAAGTATTAGGTATATAGAGAAAAAAATCTGATAGAAGCCCCATCATTTTCAATTGAAGAAATCACCAGTGTTATTTTAAAGATTCTTATAATTTGATACATCCAACTATGCTGAAGGGAAGAAAAAGACATATTTCTTAATTCCTCTTCCTTTAGTACCGTGATACAACCTGGAAATTCTACTTCTGGTGTAATACCCTAGTGAATTGTTGGCATTGTAGAAAGAGTCCCAAAATTATTTATAAGACCTTGGTCTGCTCTCTAACTCATTGTGCAGTTCGCCAGTTATTGAATCGTATTAAAACATAATTTAACAACAATATTCCACAACATGGCTATATTATGATCTAGACAGTATTCTTCTTTTGTTGGATATCTAACTTTAATCCTATTTACTAATTTAAATAATGTTTCAATGACTATCCTCACATATAAATCTGTCCTAATCTGCAATTATTTGTTTTACATACATAACAAATTATATATATATATATATATATATATATATATATATATTCCTGGAATAGAATTCAAAGGGCATGGTCAAAGAGCAGAGGAATTATTAACACTCTTCCAACATTTCTAATTATCTCTCCTAAAAGGTAGCATCGATTTTCTCTCCCATTAACAGCATGATAGGCCCTACTTTGAGGCACTTTCCCCAAACCTGAGTATAAATATTTTTCAAATAAATATTTCATAATTTTAAAGATAAACATTTATATATCATTGAATGTTTGGCTGAGAGTGAATATTTAGCAGGTGTTAAATACCACCTTTTATTTTACCTGTAGAGAATCACTTAAAACCAAGCCTAAAGCAAATATTGCAGTGATTATGTATTTTTATCAAATGAAATAGTTTATCAAACCACTATACTGGTTAAGGTTATATGGATAATTATAATAACAAACTTTTATAGTTTGTTATAATTTTATAATTTCATTTGCAAAATTATTTTGCAAAGATTTTATAATTTCATTTGCAAAACTTTTGTGCTATTTATTGGCATCTACGTATCTTCAAACATAGAAATAATATTACTGGACCTCTTTAGGGATGCGTCATGGTGATAGAAGGAATTCTCAGTTGGGAGGTTAATATACCTGTCTGAGAATTCTGCGTTTGTGATGTGATGTGCTGTCAGATATTAATCGATAGTTTAAACTTTTTTTACTTCCAAATGGAAGTACTGGATAAGTATTTTAGTATCTACCTCCTAAGTCTGCTGTCATAAACAAATGGGCAACATGTGAAGAAATACCCAGCATATGTGGCACATAGAGGATTATCCATAAAATATAAGATTTTTTTTTTTTATCTTGTCCTGGATTTACTTAACTTCAATAAGGCTTTAAAATTTTTTCCCAGTGGAAGCAATCAACTTTGCATTGTCCCATCAAGTGTCTCTAATCAGTTAATCTCCTTAACATAATAAACAAAGTATTTCTAAGACAAGCTGCTAAAGCCTAGAATTTTGTCTAGATCCATGGAACCTATCAAAGCTAGTCCTTTGAATTAAGAATTACGCATCTACCTTATCTTCAAAAACATCATGAGTTTAACCAACTAAACTATCCAATTATAATCACTCCAGTGGATTTAAATTATAATTCTGCCTTTAGTGATTTTCTGACTTAAACCCCTATCTTCATCACTTCATTAGGACCCTAGCTCTCTTTTGAGAAAATGATTTATTAGTAAGAATAAACCAACCAGTTTTATGATTTACTTTATTATTAATATTTTGTTTCATTTACCATCTGACAAACATTTAGCACTATACTAAAACATCTCCATTGGTAATTTCTTTCCTTTTGTAGATATTCTGTGGCTCTTTACATCTTAAGATATGGCTATATATTTTAACAGTTAGTAAGTGCCTGTTAAAAAAGACACTACAGAACTGTTATATGTACCACGATGTCTATTCTCCCCTTTCAGAGTGAAAGAATTTTTAGGTGGGAACATGGTGCTCAGAAAAAAGAGTATATTTTATTTAAGGTACTCTAACTTGGGGTTATCTGCAACTCACAACAGAATCTGATCCTAGTTTATCAGTCATCTGATGAATATAATTGTCAAATATACTTTCAACTCATCCTACATATATCAGTTTTTTACAATGAAATAAAATATATTAATTGAATTTTTTAACCATTTGTTGATTGTTAGAAATTCCATGGCTTGCCTTTGAGAAACATCAGCTCTGATATACAGGCCATGCAATACCTTTTTTAATTGCATAATTATATTTTGTTCACCAAAAATTCTCCCAAAGTCTTCTTATCATTTACTCTTCACACACTTTTCTAATATGGATAGAATTCTTATGTCTATAACCCAATGGAAGATACTAAATGGAAGAATTTGGTTCATTATCTATGGTATATTCTATAGTTTTCAGAGAGCTTTGCCATTTTTGTCTACTTAATACGTAAAATATAAAGTAAGTAAGTTTCATTACCCCACAATTGAATGAAATGAGAGGTTCAGTGCCTTGCCTGAGGCCACATAGTTAGCAGGTAACAAATTAGAGATCAGGATTTAAAAGTTTCTGACCTTCCATGTTTTGCCATTTTTCCCCCCTAGTCTCTAAAAAGCAAATATCTTCTACTATGGACAAAGTTTAATTTCTGTAGATGTTGAAATTATTCCTGAATAGGAATTTCTAAATATATTTTAGGCCTTTGGATTATCAGTGTGGCTATTCTATTTTATGGAACACATATTGCATTCACATGTAGTTTAAACCTTCCAACATTAACTGACACACATAATCCAAAATGAATAATCATTCATTTAACAAAAGTGTCATAAATGACTAATAATATCATAAAATATCTGGTGCTAAGGCTAAAGAGAGTCAATAAGCCAAGGTCTCTATCATCAATAATTTCTTTATCATTAGTACTTTGTTAAGATGTATAAATACTAATAAAATACATACATCTCATGTATATGTTTAATATCCCAAAAATAATGACTTCATAGATCTACAGAAGATTCATATAATCTTCAAAACCTATCCAACTCAATCAATGTGCTATGTTTATTCTCCTTTACCTACAAAGGAGTTTTCAAGTCTTAGTTCACTGTAGTTAACAAACCAATTTCAAATTGCAAAGACATTTGGTTTATCCATAGTTATACAAGTTATATTGAGAAAAAAATATTAAAATATTCTTCTACCAAATATAGACTTTAGTTCCAGGCATGTCACTCTGAGGGTTAAGTTTTGATTTAAGCAAGAGATTATTTAAACACAGCAAGTATCTTTAACGCAAAGAGTGTTTTATGTGACTATATATGATTACTAAACTTGTGTTCCTTGAAATTTGATATTTTCTTTATGTGGGAAGAATTAATTCACTTTGGCTCTAAGCTATAAAGGAGTGAATGTCACAGGAGGAAAGGCTTGAATTCTCATAATCCCTAAGAGAAGTTATTGTAGAAGATATTGGATAAGACACACTTCTATTCTAAAGCACCAATACCATTTAATGAGAGAGTGGTATAGCCTAATGAATTTTGAGGCCCCTTATGCAATTAATGGCTCGAAGTGTTGTCTTTCTTATTGTTTATATTGACTTTGTTAGAATTATTTACTTGCTTTTCATTTAAGTAGATTTTTAACCACTAGAGCTTCCACTCTTCAATACATGCACAAAATCTTCCAGAATTAGAGAATCATTCAAGAACGATAGCAGTAATTTTTCTTTTATGGGATGAAAAATCTCACAAATACCAGGGATTGTCCAACAGGGTGGGAGTCAAGTTGCATTCCTAAGTCTTTGTGTTGAAAACCAAGAAACTCTGAAAGAAAATGTTTTAGTTCTTTTTTAGCCCACAAATACATGCCTTGTCTTTTATGATAACTACAATAGATCCTTTCTTAAAAAATAACGGATATACCTAATCTATTCCTGTAGTATTCAAAAAAAGGGTAGACAAATTTCCCAGACATTTTAAATGTATATTTCTTACATTAAAATGCTTGTTATTTTACCCCTCTGAGGTCAGTAAGTACTACAGTCTTATTCTGGTATTACTGATGAGAAGATGGAGGCAGCAGGGCTCAGATGACATATTCATTACAGCAGAGGAAATTAATGACAGCTCTGGGATCAAACTCAGAAGCTCCTGGCTCGCTTACTGATACTTTGCATATTTGTTTAAAATAAAAATATCTCCCAGAGATCTGACTGTAAAACTCTTATCATGGTACCTGAATTCTCTCTTTTAACTTAAAAACTAAAAGAACAATAACATCAGAAAACTTCTATTTCTTATTTTTCATGAAGTTCCTAAAAATGAGAACTAGTCTGGTGTACTTGTGTATAAATCCTAAGTGAAAATGTCTCCAAGCCGTAAGTGCCTCAAAGAGCTAACTCAAATGTTACATGACATATTGCTGTGAAAGCTTCAAGGGAGCTTGGGACTTGGATTGAACTGGGGAATATTCTCCAACAGTCCATCTGGTTATAGACATTTTATGTGGCGTTTTCTTTATGTTTTCTTCCATGGATGTGTGTACTTTGTTGAAAAAAGAAATCAGAGATTTTATTTTTAAATAGAAGGGTAATGATGCATTTTTAAGGGAAAAAAAAAACCTAGATGCCTAGCATGAGTTAATTAAACTATCTAAAGATAATCATTTATTCCTTTTTATGGGCATCGTCAATTATGTTCACCTTAGTTAAACATACTGTCTCTTTTATAAAGCAGTAAAATATAGAGGTTACTACCTGAAATGCTCCAATGTTTGAAAATTTCAGTTCCTGAAACTAAATTTGCCTGTAGCTGAACTGAATAAAGATAGAAATAATTCTAGCCAATCAGAGAAAATTGCAGATGAGGTTACAGGGATAATTTCAACCCAATAATTGGGGGGAATTTATCCCCATTTCCGCATACAAAAAAAGATTTTATATTGGGGGTTCTTCTCTTCCTTTAAATTACAGCCTACTGTAGAAGGAAAGACTTTATTTATCATTTGTCTTCAAAATTGGGACAATTTAAATCAAGTCATATGTACAAAAGAATAGAAATGGGAGCAGGACAAGATTGGTATGGTGAAGTGTGCGGCAAGCCAGGAAGGGAAGTAATAGAAATGACAATAATATTCTTCAGTCGTGATTATTCCCTCACTCATAATTTTGGCTTTTAAAGATAAAAAGATGAGAGTGGAAAAGAGCATTAAAAAAAAAGGTTAAAAGAGAAGGTGGATGAAATGGACATTGAGGGAAATGCTTCAGTTTGATTTGAAAATTTTCAAGGGTAGATGTTCCCATGTCAACTCTCACCAATTGCTGCTCAGCTGCATTAAGTACTCTAAGTACACTGGAGAGTCCTTACACAGTATTTACTATAAAGCCGAATTCATCATGTGAACCATAGTCAAAAAATTTTAGTTTGCAAAAGTACATCAGCCAGTATGAGTCCCTAGAACATAGTTTTAGCAAAACTTCTGATATCCATGTACTCCTGGTATGTATGATGTGCATGTGTGTATGTGTGTTTGTGATATTTTGCTCCCTAAATTGCTGATTTACTCCACAGTTAGGAAAATATCTAGTATATACAAGTGTGGACTGTGTACTTTAGACTCTATTACCACCATAAATTTCACCTCTCTCTCCATATTGGTATTAAAATATTCATTTCTGCAATTTTCAAAGAATGTTGCTCACAGCAACATCCTTAGTGTCTATCAGTGGGTCAGTATCCCACCCCGACCTAATGGTAGCTTTCTCTAGAGAGTTTTTACGGCAATAAACATGGAAGAAAAACACTAAAGAAGTATTATTCATCAGATATCCATTCTATGCACAGTGCTAGACTTGTTATATAAAATATTCATGTTATTTTATATATTTTGAATAAAAATAAGCAGGTCCAACTTAAAATGTACATTTTGAGATTATGAACCTCATATAATCCCAATCTCTTCAAATTGAAAAATTAGAGGAAATAATAGTATAATTTCTACTCTAGAATATCGAATACCAAGCCAATTGTTATTTATTTTGTGGTCCAAAAAGCAAAATATGCATACACCTTTTATTTTAAAACTTGTTTTACATTACTGTTTTTACTGATCTTTTTATTTTTCATATCTGGCAATTAAATGCATGCTCTGTCTTCTGGCAAGGTGAATAAAAATTAAATATTCATTTAAATAATCTCCATGCTTATGTTCAACAATCCACATCTAAAATATTATTAATGTGTTAAATTATTAAACATAAATCACAGGACAAAACTTTCAGCTTGTAAAAGTCACCAAGGTAAGTCATGAAAATCTCAGTGTCATTTAGTTTTCTCATATATAAGTTGAATTTAAAAAGGTATATAGAGTTCATTCACATAAAAATAGCTATACAAGAGTAGGTAATCATTTCATTATACAAACATGAAACAATAAACTATTAATTTATCACAATAAAAACCGAGTTTCTAAGAATAATGTTAAATCTTTAGCTTCAGTTTTATCTTAATAAGTTATCTTCCTTGGAATTTAAATACTTGGACATGACACATTTTTCTGTTGTAAAAATAGCTTGTGCAAACATGTGTACTTATTTACAAAGAGTAATACAAATGTGTCAAACATAATAAGAATAAAGAAAGTTACAATAAGCATCCCAACATGAATATCCATTCAAAATAATTCAAACAATGTGATGATAGAATTAATCTAGATTTTCTAAACACTGATTTTCACTACATTATAAGCCCTGGAGATATTCATCAAAAGCGTATTTCTAACAATTATAACATTTAAAAAGAATTAAAAGATTCATTGAATAATAAAAATGTGCCCTAAGACCCATTTGTTAATCTGTTCACTCATAGCCAAAGCCTGCACCCCGGCAAACAAGCGTGATCTTTTCTGCAATGTCTAATACAAACTATGGCACTTTAATAAATGATCACATTTGAAAATGTAAATGCACTTCTCTCAAGGAAAGATCAAACAGAACTCTTGTTTAATTCATGTTATGAATATACTTTTCAGTTCAAATACTCTTTCAAGATGTTTTCCTGGTAAAATTCATATATCACATATACATAAACATATAGGGAGTGAGTGTGAAAAACTATGATGGAGAAGTTTTACATTTTGCAAGTCCTTTAATGAGAGTCAGAGAACGCCATCAGGAAGACTCATAAGCCTGTGTGAAGTGAGACTCATTTTAATGAAAACCCCTCTCACACACCTCATTTGTAGAATTATACAGAGCAGCTTAAATTCCTCATCTGTCACTTAGGGTTTAGGCTTATTGAAATGCATCCTGCACCACAAAATGCCCTTTTTCCTTCTCTCATTTTCACTACTGCTGAGTTTTTGTTCTGAAGGCCATTGATTGGTTCTGACAAGACAGTTAAGCCTTACAAACAGTCTGTTTTATGAAGAACCGATTGTCAGTATCATCAAATGTCTTGGTGTCTACTCCTATCTGAATGGATTTGTGAAATGATGGATGTTCTGAGGGAGAATTCCTTCAGGCATATAATATTATTTCAAAATTTAAAAATTTATCTTTTGACTTAGATGACCAGTAGCCCCTCTCTGACTTGATTATTGTTGATTAATTGGTCTGGAAAAACCAGTAGTGAAGAGTAGGTATTTTTTTAAGGTAAATTCACCAGCACAAACTATGCCAAGTCAGTATAAAACACAATAAGTCATAAAGTGTGCTCTGGCTGAGAAAAAGGACAACAAAACTCTTGTAGATCAAAATGTGAAAAATACGATTATTTATTTATAGCTTGTCAGGTGTATTCCCATAACTCGTTTTGTTTCTGTTTTTCACAACTTCAAGAACATTTTGAAACACTACCACCAAACCAATGGTTTGTTCACATCTCAGTTGTGCTCAAAACTTGAAGAAATTTTTGTTTATGTTTTTAAGTATCAAGAATCTCCACAGAAATTTCAGAAAGATTAAATATTGGTTTGGGATGTTTAGTTAAATCTTTGCTGAAGTATTTGAAGATAATGTAATTCATTATTTTTATAAACTACGTTTATTGTGCTATTTTGCTCTTAGAGTGACTGAACTTCTCATTGCCAAATATGGTATTTTGGTTTGTGATGAGTAAATTAATACTAATAATGCCTTGTGATGACTCTTGCTGTAATTATTTATCTATTGATGACTTGGTATAAAGTATACTTTATATTAGTTATTTCCATAAATTTGCCAGCTACTAAAGACTATTCCTTGATTTCTTTCTACTTCATTTTCCCCCTCATTCAATACCTAATGCAAACCATTCTAGACATTTGAACTTTTAAACTTTTCTTGGGTATATTAATGCCTTACTTGATTTTCTTTCTATAACATATCTCAAAATATAATTTCTGAATTATCTAACATTAGCATAACTAATCATTGGCAAATCCCCCCCCCCTTTTTTTAAACAAGGGACAACTGTGGGAAAATGAGAGGTTCTTAAATAAAAATGTAAAATACCCATCATGTTTGACAGTATAGACATATCTTAGAACTACACCTTAACAAATACGAGAGGTGATTTGATTCTCCACAGGACTTCTTGTTATACATGGCAAATGCTTTTCTGAATTAAATAGATTTGTAATTAATAAAAGAAATTTTCGGCCGGGCACGGTGGCTCACGCCTGTAATCCTAGCACTCTGGGAGGCAGAGGCAGGTGGATCGCTCAAGGTCAGGAGTTCGAGACCAGCCTGAGCAAGAGCGAGATCCCGTCTCTACTAAAAATAGAAAGAAATTATATGGACAGCTAAAAATAGATATGTAGAAAAAATTAGCCAGGCATGGTGGCACATGGCTGTAGTCCCAGCTACTCAGGAGGCTGAGGCAGTAGGATTGCTTAAGCCCAGGAGTTTGAGGTTGCTGTGAGCTAGGCTGACGCCACGGCACTCACTCTAGCCCCGGCAACAGAGCGAGACTCTGTCTCAAAAAAAAAAAAATAATAATAATAATAAATAAATAAATAAATAAAATAAATTTCCTTCAGCTATAGTGGGAATTATAAGTTATGGTAAAAACAACTTCTTGGCTAAAGCTAAATGTTAAAATAATCAAAAGCTTGCTTTAGTGAATATAAAGCTCTTTTAGACTAGATAAAAAAGACTCTTCCTTCTTTTAATAACCATGATTCTCCTCTATTGCCCATAATATTTCATTATTTTGCTATTCTATGGAGCCTAAAACTCAAGGTCCCATCAGAGACAGTCTTTTTAAGGTTGTATATCCTTCTTCCAGCTTCCAGCTATTTGACACAAAGTGTGAAGTTCAATAAAAAACAATTCAGAAAAAAATCTGTGCTTCTTCTGTCAAGTTTCCACATTATATCTCAATAACCTACTGTCAGGAAAATGTCAAACAATAAATAGACATCTTTTTCAGAGGTGAAAATTGTCAAGGGTCCTTTTATTTTCCCCTCCTTTAATGTAATAGGTCTTGCATAGATTTCTCTCTGCTTGTAACAGAAGAGAATTTGTACTTTTTCCAGGAAGTTTCAGAGAATGATTATTTTCCCATGAAATGAGTCAATAAAGGGCACATAACTATACTTAACTACAAAAGTGTCAGCATTAGATTGAATATGATGAAATATTTTTTCAAGTTTTTCTAAAGATTATTTGTAGCCATAGGGAAAGAACATTAACACTGCTAAGTATGCTGTATAGATGAGAAAAACTTAGCACTTGCAAGTAAAACAGGGTGCCTTGATTTTATTAAATTTACTGCACTTAAAGTTCCTGCAAATATCTCATTTTAAATCCTCGCTGAAAATTCTGTATGGTCAATATTAAATGTTCACACATTCAAATGAATTCTACCATTATTTTCTCTCATTACAATTATACTCTTTTTCTAAAAGAAATGATATACTCATGTTTCTCAATCAAAATTCATGTAGTGGGAATGTGACTGTGGTAAGTAATATCCTGTACACCCTAAATTGCCTGTGATGCCACATTTTCCAGATTCTCTGGAAATTAAAAATAAGTACATTTTCCTATGTATATATTGATTTGGGGCCCAAGTAACAATCACTTAGTTCATTTATATTTCTTTCATATCCTGTGCCCTTGATTTCAGCATGGATCTCTCAATTGCAGGTTTTCACCCTATACTCCAAATTGACAGGATGCATATTTAGGTCATAATCAAGAATAGAAGTTAAACAACATTTCCTCCTTGGGGAAGGTAAAATAAGAACAAGAGATTCTGGGTTAGAGATATATTTTTTTTCCTCCTTCCCTCCCTTCCCTCCTCCCTTGCTTCTTTCCTTCCTTTCTCTTTCTTTCTTTTTATTTACGTGGAAACATCCTAAGGGTAAAGCTCCATGAACCATCATAAAATGACCAAACTACTCAGAAAACTATCAGCAAGGTCAAGAAATACAACATAACCTGTGTCCCAGAAGACCCCATTTTGACCCTTCCCAATCACTGCTCTAGTCCCCTTTATAAAAGGTAACCGATGTCCTTAATTGTAATGATATGGGATACTCATCAACTTTACATAAAATTGAATTGTATGGTATATGTTTGCTATGGTTTGAATGTCCCTGCCAATTTTATGTGTTAGAAATGCAAAATCATGTTACTTTGAGGTGGGGCCTTTGGGAAGTAATTAGGATTAGATAAGGGCATCAGAGTGATACCTGCACAAAGGGACTGGTGGCTTCATAAGAAGAGAAAGAGATATCTGAGCTGACACTAATGCTCTTTTCCTCTCACCATGTGATGCCCTTCCACCTCTGCCATGGTATGCCGCAGCGTGAATGCCCTCACCAGAAGCCAAGCAGATGCCAGCACTATGCTCTTGGACTTCCCAGCCTCCAGAACTGTAAGAAATAAGTTTCTTTTTGCTATAAATTACTCAGTTTGTGGTATTCTGTTATAGCCACAGAAAATAAACTAAAACAGTGTTCTTTTGAATTTGGCTTATTTCATTAAGGATTGTATTTTTGAGATCAATCCATGGTATGGCATAAATCTGCAGTTATTAATATTTATTATTGTTTAGTATTCCATTTCATGCATTTGCCTTAATTTATACATTCTATTGTTGATGGTCATTTGGGTAATTTCCAATTAGGGGCTATTTTGAATACTTCCATGATCTGTTTTATGCAAGTCTTTTGATATACATGTATACAATATTTTTATTGGATAAAATACTAAAGAATGAGATTCTCAGACTACATGTTCACCTTCAGTAAATACTATTAAGCAGTATTCCAAAGTGGTTGGACTCATTTATATGATCACTTGCAGTTTGTGAGAATTTCAGTTCCACATCCTTTCTAATCAATAGAGTCAGTTTTTATAACATTAGACATTCAGGTGGTATGCAGTGATGTCTTCTGGTTTTAATTTTCATTTCCCTGTTGACTAAGACTGATGATCACATTTTTATATGGCTAATAACAGCCGTATAAAATAAATAATAGCTAATTAGATAAACTTTCTATTTGATTTCTTTTTGTTGATTTGCAAAAGTTTTTTATGTATTCTAGATATGAATCCTTGCATTGCAAGTACCTTCATTCACTTGCTTATGTTTCCATGCTATGGTGTCCTGTTTTAAACAAATGTTTTTGATTTTAATGTAGTTCAACATATTCTAATTTTCCTTTATGATAAATATTTTATGTTCTGTTTAAGGAATAATTCACTACTTTAAGATCATGGAGTTTTTCCTCCTATGTTTTCTTTTAAAATATTTGTATCATTTTTGTCTTTCATGTTACATCTATAATACACTCATAATTGATTTTTCTGTGTAGTATAAGGTAATAGGTCAAATCATGTTTTTCTATAGTGGCTAGCCAATTGATCTGGCAAGTTTGTTGAAAATTTTAGATGGTAAATTAATATTTAATGATAATGAAATATTCCTCTTTACATCTACAATGCCCTTTGCATAAAGTCTGCTTTGATGTATATTAATATAGTTTTTGTTAATTATTTTTATAGCATATGTTTCTGATCTTTTTTGCTCATCATACACAATTTTATTTGACATATTTATATGATAAATGAATTCAAGTATTTCTAATCATTTGTTCCTTATTCTTTTATTTTTTTCCTTTTTTCTGTTTATTAAATAACAGTTTTTTAGTTTGTCTTAGAGTCTCTTCTTTTTTTTCACTCTGTAGGCTATCCTATTTATGCCCATTATTTATGAAATTATATAGTATATTGAAAATGGTGGAGTTTAGTTTTCCTCCCCTTGAATCTGAGCTGACACTGTGACTATTTCACCAGGCAGAAATGGAGCTGTGCTAGTTCTAGTACTACTTTCAAAGGATTGACAATATTTACTTCCTTCCTTTCTTGGAATACTTGGTCTTAGAATGCTTCCTCTTAGAAGCCCATCACCATATTCTGAGAAATCCAAGCCACATATAGACCCCATATATGTGTCTTTTGGTCAAAAGACCTACCTGAGCTCACAAGCAGAAGCCAGCCCCAACTATCACCTGTGTGACACTTCAACCCAGTTGAGCTCCCAGATTAATGAAGTTGGGCAGAAAATGGGAAGCAGAAGAACCACTCAGCTGAAAATGGTCAACCCACAGAATCAAATAATAAAGTTTTGAGTTTTTAAACTAGTAAACAATATATAGCCTAAACTCTATATGCCAATGAAATCCAAATTTATACCTCTACCCTAAACCCCTTTTCTGGCTTTCAAGACAGTATTTAGCTCTCTTCTTGATGCTTGTTATTTACTTTTGTCAAAGATTCCTTAAACTCAGCATGCTCAATGTTTTCCAATGATTTTCACCTTCCTAAATCTTATACTTCTTCTCTGTTAGCTATTTCAGCAGAGGACCCCAGAATACATGCAATCGTGTGAAAGAGAAGCCTAGGTGGCATCATAAATTAAAATAGCTAACACTTTATACTACACTTTTTCTCATGTCCAATATCCAATCTATCATCAAAACTATCAGTGTTTCTTCTCCTTAATAACCCAATCTGTCTATTTTTCTCCATCTCATCTGCCAATACCCCTATTCCAGGCTAAAATTGTTTATTTTCTGACCTACTAAAATAGCTAACTGGAATACTTAAATCTACACTTAAATATGCCAATCCATCCTGCTTGTAGTAGCTAGAGTCATCTCTGTTACATATGAAATTTTAATCCTGTTATCACCCTCCTTGAAATGTTTCAATGGCTTATCATTGCTCCAAAGATAAAGTCCAAAATCTCTGTGATGGCCTGCAAAGACACATGATCTGACTTCTTCCAGGCACTCCTTTTTTAAGTTCTTTATACCAAATATACTTATTCATATATAACATAAAACTAAACAGGAAGTCTTCATCATCTTGGTTTATTCATCCACAACACTGAATGCCCACCATATTCTAGGTATTTTCACATACATTTTCTGATTTAATCTCTACAAAAACTATTGAAAATAAATGCTATTCTTTAATTTACATACAGGAAAAGTGAAACTCAGAGAAATTAAGTAACTTTCTCAAACAACTTTGAAATGATGGAGGCAGAAATGAAATTTGCAAATTGTCCTGCAAAATCCATTCTTCCTCTCTTCTACAGATCTCTGTAGATGTAGTTTATATGACAAATGAGGATGTGAACAGATTGAGAAGGATCAAGATTTTTCATTGTGCTGGGGTTCCCCATAGGATTATCTTTTCCACACACAAAAAATGATAACTTCCTTAAGTATTTCAAGCAGAGATTGTACAACTAGCAAATCCACACTTTCTATTAAAACTTTGCCATGTTATACCTATACACCTGACAACAATTCCCTCTCAATAGGCACTCAGAATTTGTATATAATATTGTTGTCACTGTGCAATTGTGCACATTTGCTAAAGCACCGGTCCATGTTCTTAGGTAATCAATCAGAGCACACTTTCTCTACTTCTAGTAGGCCTTTTTATGTCACACTATTGCATGATAAAAGAATTTCAGCTAGCTATGTTACCACCCAGTTGGAAATATATTTTCTAGCCTCCTTTGTAACTTGTTTGGCCACTTCACTAAATTCTCACTAATGGTCTGTGAGCAGAAGTAGTATGTGTAACTTTCATATTACTTTCCCTGGATTTATTTTCCCTTATTCCCATGAATCAGCATATGCATACTACAATTTAGATTTAACCATATAGACAAAATCAACACCCTACAAAATAAAAAGAGAAATAGAATTAGCCTAGGCCACAAAATGACAGTGTTTAGTAGCACTTCTTTGAAAGCCTGAATAGACCAAACAGGATTTGAAAGAGAGAAACTTATATTTCATTTACTTTGTTAAAGCAGCTTAGCCTTTATTTTAGGATTTCCCAAAATACCAATTCTGGTCTATCTCACTATGTCTCAAGGAATCACTATCATATTTAATGCATTAGTTCTCAAATTATTTTGTTTAAATCTTATTTCCCGAACCATACATTTTTTAAACATATTCTTCATGATGTAGTGGTATTCAATCTCTCTCTCTCTCTCTCTCTCTCTCTCTATATATATATATATATGTATATATATATATATATATTCTGATTTATTTGTTTTCAGACTTATAAAATTAGTCTAGAAGGGAGTTTAACTATCACCTAGTCAAATTCTCTAAGGAGTCAGGGTCTGAATAAATTGTTGAACTTTAAACTACTGGTTAGCAATGTGATACTTTAGCTGGCCCTTCTCTCTTTCTCTCTGATTTCTGGTTGTTTCATTTTTTAAAAATTCTTTGATTTGTGGTGATTAATGCATCATTTAAAAGTACATACCTAAGTAGCAAAATTTAGTGACAGGTTTCAGATTTGCAATTCCAGTAAAATTCATAGTATGTAGAACTTCTCTTGTTTTGTAGATTCAGTGGTAGTCTCAATTCTCTTATGTTATTTGTGACTCAAAGAATCATGCTGACTTTTCAAAGCAATTCTTAATAAATTGAATATTGGATATACATATCAAAACATAATAATTTATATCAGCACTCATCCAATAGAAATATAAGAGTCACCTATGTGATTTATGTGTTCCAGTAGCTACATTAAAAAGAAACAGGTAAAAAATAATTTTAATAATATATTTTAGTTAACCTGATATAACAAAAAATTGTCATGTAAGCACGTACTCAATATAAAAAATTATTAAATAGACATTTTAGGTCATTTTTTCCTACAAAGTCTTTAAAATGTGGTGTATATTTTATACTTACAGTAAATTTATCAATTTGGACACTAAATTTTTTTAGTGTCCAATATTTAATAAATATTTATATTTTATGAAATTTACACTTGAAAAATAAGATTCACAAATTCAAATGGTTGAAATCATACTTAACAACATTTCAGTTAAAAAATTGAAGTTTAAATTAATTAAAATTAAATAAGTTTAAAAATCCATTTCCATAGCTACACTAGCCTTATTACAATTGCTCAATAGCAACACATGGCTAGAGAGTATGATGTTAGATAGCATAATAATTTTCTCTTGATCATCTCTATAAATTTGATAATGTTCACTACTTACTAATCAAGAAGTTACCCAAATTTTTAAAAATGTATTCTGCCATTCTGTAGATTGTCTATTTGCTCTGTTGATTATTTCCTTTGCTGTGCAGAAGCTTTTCTAATCTTAATCAAGTCCCATTTATTTATTTTTGTTGTTGCTATAATTGTCTTTGGGGTCTTAGTCATGAATTCTTTGCCTACGCTATATCTAGAAAAGTTTTCTTACATTTTCTTCTAGAATTTTCATGGTTTCGCGCCTTACATTTAAGTCTTTTATCCATCTTGAATTAATTTTTGTAAGTGGTGAGAGATAGAGGTCCTGCTTCATTCTTCTGCATATGGCTATCCAGTTTTCCCAGCACTACTTATTGAATAAGGCTTCTTTTCCACAGTGTATGTTGTTGTCTGCTTTGTCAAAGATCTGTTGGTTGTAGGTAGATGGCTTTATATCTGGGTTCTCTGTTCTGTTCAATTGGTCTATCTCTCTATCTTTGTACAAATACCATGCTGTTTTGGTTACTATAGCCTTGTAGTATAGTATGGTAATGTGGTCTGGTTACGTGATGCCTCTAGATTAGTTCTTTTTGTTTAAGATTGCTTTGGCTATTCAGGCTCTTTTTTGGTTCCAAATAAAGCATAGAATTATTTTTTCTAGACCTATGAAATATGATTTTGGAATTTTGATGGGGATTGCACTGAATCTATAAATCACTTTGGGAAGTACGGACATTTTAATAATGTTGATTCTATTGATTCATCAGCATAATAAGTTTTTCCATTTGTTTGTGTCATCTGTGATTTCTTTCATCAGTGTTTGGAGTTCTCCTTGCAGAGATCTTTCACTTGCTTGATTAAGAATATTCCTAAGTATTTTATTTTCTTTGTAGCTATTGTGAATGGTATTGAGTCTTTGATTTAACTCTCACTTTGACTGTTATTGGTATACATCCCATAAATGGCTGATATCCAGAATTCAAACAAATCAGCAAGGAAAAAAAAAACATTAAAAAGTAGGCAAAAGACATGAACAGAAGATTTCAAAAGAAGATAGACAAGTGGCCAATAAACATATGAAAAAATGATCAACATCACTAATCATCAGGGAAATGCAAATTAAAACCACAATGAGATATCACCTTAGCCCTGCCAGAATGGTTATTACTAAGAAGTCAAAAAACAATAGCTGCTGGCATGGATACAGAGAGAAAAGAACATTTATACACTGTTGGTGGGGCTGCAAATTTTTACAACCTCTATGGAAAACAGTGTAGAGATTCCTCAAAGAAATAAATGTAGACCTATCATTGGATTCAGCAATCCTACTACTGGGTATCTGCTCAAAGAACAGTAAGTCATTTTATCAAAAAGACACCTGTACTTTAATGTTTATCACAGCACAATTCACAGTTGAAAAGATGTGGAATCAACCTAAGTGCTCATCAATTCATGAGTGGACAAAGAAAATGTGTTATATATATGTATACCATGGAGTACTATTCAGCCATAAAAATAAATGAATTAATGTATTTTGCAGCAATTTGGATGGAACTGAAGGTCATTATCCTAAGTGAAGCATCTAAAGAATGGAAAAACAAACACTTCATGTACTCTGCAATAATTTGGAACTAATCGATGGGCATACATGGGTACAGAGAGAAGTAAAAGTCATTGGAAATTAAGAAAGTAGGAGGAAGGGAGGTGTAAAAACCTACCTAATAGGTACAATGAATACTATTCAGGTGATTGGAACATTAATAGCCCTGACTTAAGCATTATAAAAGCTATCCATGTAACAAAAACATTTGCAGCCCCTTAATATTTTGAAATGAAAAAAATGTATTCTGATATCTGAGTTCATGTATCTTGTGAAAGCAATGCAACATAGAAAGGATTTTTAAAAGGAAGAAAGAACTATTTTTCATTTCTGCTTAAGTTATTATTTAGACTTTACTTAAGACTTTGGTCAGTAAAATGCAACCACTAAGCCAGATATAATACCTTGAAATTGCTGATGAATTTCTAGAAATTCTAAGCTTTCTCTTTAAATGTCAAAGTCTGATTATTGAAATAGGTTGTGTCTTGGTTCAATGTCTATGAATATAATGTTTTCTCTGCATTTTTTCTTTTATTTAATGTAATATAGTGGAGTGTCTTAAATACAAGAAGTTCCTAGAAGAAGAATGGTAAGGTGAGATTTTTATTTAATGAAACTTCTGCTTCCAGCCAAGATGGAGTAACAGGGATAAGATTTACCCTACCCTCCTGACTTAACCAACTAAAAAACTAAACAAAATATATTAACAACATTTTCTAAAGATATTTGATATCAGGCAGCAAAGGACTGTGATTCATGAGAGATCAAAGCAAATGAGGTGAGCCTTTGAATGCTCCAACTTATTGCCTGGGGAGAGTTTCTAGTCTGTGGGTCAGGTAGAAGTGCCCAGGAAACACAGCACTCTCTCTGACATAAGGAGAACTGTTGCTCAGGAAAGGCAAATCAGCTAGAGTTTATAGGAAAAAGTAACAGAGAACAGGGAACTATTCTAAGAAAGAACTCTAGAGACTGCAGAGAGCCGCCTTGTGTCTTTAGCTTTGTATACTAACCAGCATTGAAGTGTGAGAAAAATACCCCAAAGCCAGGAGAGAACCAACAGAAAGAATCAGAGGGAACAATCTTCTGAATTCACACAGGACTGGAGATGTCTGCTTATACAAGCCAGAGTAGGAAACCTACTAATGCACAAAGCATCATGTAGAATACTCAGGATGGTTTTGCCTCAAGAATGGGACAAATTATACCTAGACTAAATGCTGCTCTTTTTCTCTAAAAAAAATTAAAAGCAAGCTTCTTATTTATTTATTTATTTACTTATTTATTTATTAAGATGATGTCTGCTCTTACTCTGTTGAATTAGACTAGAGTGCAGTGTGATCATAGCTCACGACAGCCTTGAACTGCTGGGCTCGAGTGATCCTCCTGCCTTGGCCACTGCAAACTGGTGGGGTTTCAAGTGTGAGTCTTAATACCAAGCCTCTGAAAGATTAAAATGATTCCAAGTAATTTAACTGCATCACAAAACAAAGCTAAAGAATATTTGTAGGAACTCAGAAACATTCAGTACTCAACAAGGTGAAATTCAGTCTGACAACAAATCAAAAATTACCAGGCATGCAAAGAAACAGGAAAATACAGCCCACACTAAATAGAAAAATCAATGAATGAAAACCTAGAATTGACATAGGTGTTAGATTTAGCATAAAATGATACTAAAACAGTTATTACCCTTGTATTCCATATGTTTAAAAAGTTAAGTAGACACACAGAAGATATAAAACAAACACAAATTGAACTTTAAGAGGTGAAAACTATAATGTCTGAGACAGAAATAAGAATATTAACTAACAGTTACATGGTATTTGTTCTGTGACAAATACTCTACATAACAACAGGAAAAAAATGATACTGAACTTGAAGACATAGCAAAAGAAACTATTTGTAAAGAAACTCAAGAGAAAGGCAAATTTAAAAAATGAAGAAGGTATCAGTGGACTGTGAGACAACTTGAAGTTGTCTTAATATATGTATAATTATGTTCCACAAAAGAGTGGGCATAGGGTCAGAAAATTATTTGAAATAATTCTGCCTGAATTTTTCCAAATTTGATGAAAATTATAGGTCACAGAGCCAAGAAGCTCAACAAAGCCATGTACAACAAACATGTATCATATCGCCAATGGCAAAGAGAAAATTGTAAAAGCAGCCAGAAGCAAAGACCTATTTTGTACATAGGAGAAGGTATAAAATTGCAAGTCAGAAGACAATTTTGAAGCATCTTTAAAGTACTGAAAAGAAATTACTGTCAGTCTGAAATTCAATAATATCTTTCAAAAACAAAGCAGAATAAAAACCTTTTGGATATACAAAGGCTGAAATAAATCACCTGCACTGTAAGAAATGCTAAATAAAGTCCATTAAGTAAAAGAAAAATGATACCACAGGGAAGTCGGGATTGACAAAGTACTAGAATGGTAATTATGAAGGTAAATATAAAACATTTTTTTCTTAGTATTTATAATCTTTTTAAAGGAACTGTTGATTGTTTAAAGCAGAAATAATTAAATGTAGTGTGCATTTTTTAAACATATGCAAAATTAAAATGCAGGACAATGATAACATGAAGACTGGGAGGGGAGAAGTGGAAATACAGTCAGCCCTCCATACTGCATCCATGGATTCAACTAACCACACATGGAAATATTCAAAACAAAAATAACAATACAACAATAAAAAATATACAAATAAAAACAATACAGCATAACAACTATTTACATAGAATTTGCATTATATTAGGTATTAGAAGTAATCTATAGATGATTTAAAGTATACAGGAGGCTGTGCATAAGTCAGAGGCAAATACTACAACATTTTGTATAAGGGACTTGAGCATCTGCAGATTTTGTTATCCACAGAAGATCCTGGAACCAATGCCCCATGAATATTAAGTGACAATTGTATACCATTACAAGGTTCATATTGAGCACATTATATTTAATAATATCATTTGAAAGTGGACTATAATAAGATGTATACTATAAACCCTAAGCAAACAATTCAAATATCACAACAAACTTTTTAGCTTATAAGCCAATATAGGAGATAAACTGAAATCGGGAAAATACTCAATTCATCCCAAGGAAGGCAGAATAAGAGGAAAAAAGCAACAAATATTAGTGAGGCAATTAGAAAACAAGGAGAAATATGGTATATTTAAATTCAACCATATCCAAAATTATATTAGAAATAAGTGGTTTAAACAGTCCTATTAAAAGGCAGAATTTTTAAGCTGGATTAAAAAGAGCAAGACTTTTTTTTTTTTAAACTCACTTTAAATAAAATAAACTGTACTTCCTAGGAAATCACTTTGGCTTCTCTTTATGATAAAAAATAATATTACTTAACACTTTCATAGCATTTGTCCTATGCTAACAACTGTACATATACTAACTCATTAATGTTTGCAGTAACCTTATGAGGTAGACACTGTTACTATGCACTTTCCCCCCACATACACACGTCCCTTTATTTTCACAGATGAGGAGACTGAGACAGAGAGAGACATAAAGCTGGATTAGAAGCCATAGAATCACTAAATTCTTAGGCTACACAAGATTGGCCCAGTACAGTCAGCAGGTGGGGGCATTTCAGGGAGAGAGGTAGCGCAGGGTGATGTAATAATCATATACAAAGGGAGTGCAGCATGGATAGATAGAGGAAGCTATTTTAGCTATTGCTGGAAGCTGCAATAATTGAAGAGTGGGTCAGAATTCTGAAGAGAAAATTTAGGAAACTTTCTATGTGAAATTCTGAGTGATTCTCTCCCTCCTCCCAGTAACGTGCAGGTATCTATAATATATCAAGTTAGAGCTCTAGCATCAAAGCCCTGTTCCTTTGAATGTACATCAAACATTGATACAGCCATGCAAGACACCTGTTAATTTGTGTTATACAGATACTCTATGAAAAATACATTAAGTTGATCACAGTGTTGTCTAAAACAGTGCTATGTAAAATGTGGTCCATAGACTAGTATCAGCCCTCAAATTCTTTTTTTTTTTTCCCTAAGGAATTTACAATGATACATTAAAAATTTGAAAGTAATTTATTTTTACAGTGCTTTGCAAAGCATAAATCTTGCAACAGATCGGAAAAACAAAATAAACTAAAACAAAAACCAAAATCTTAATTCTTCCCAACAAAGAGTTTGAGAAGCCTTGCCCTGAAACTCTACTTTATTAGATTTTCCATTTCAAGCTTTCTTTTGTGGCAGTGCAGCAGAAACCTAGGACATTTTGCTTTCAAACATTAAAGAGGTATTTCTACATAGACATTATAGTCAAATATCTAGACGCTTTTCTAGTTACTGGTTAAGAATAAGAATTTTGGAATCAGGCAATCCTAAATTTGAATCT
The DNA here is from genome assembly GCA_028533085.1 of Varecia variegata. Classification (NCBI taxonomy): domain Eukaryota; kingdom Metazoa; phylum Chordata; class Mammalia; order Primates; family Lemuridae; genus Varecia; species Varecia variegata. Next base: position 52,352,676 of record CM052444.1, on the reverse strand, counting down.
CATTTTCCACTACCTAACAGACATGTGAACTTACACATGTTATTGTATAATGATGTACCTTGGTTCAAATAAAATCTACCATAAAACTGTAAAGTTTATTTATAATAATTAAGTTAAAATATATGTAAAAGGGTACTGAAAACTCTAAAAAAAATTAAGATCTGTATTGATGTACAAATGTAGTCTGCATGGTCGTATTGTTCCAATGTATCTCCAGTGCCTCCTAGGGAAGCCTTGTCATCTTTTCTTCTCTTTAAAATTGTTTTCTCTCTGTGTTAACACAATCTCTAGATGATACTTTAAAACTTCACATCTTCCTAAGGGTTTAGCTTTATTTTAGAGGTTTCTCAAAGTAGAAGACCTGGGACTCATAGTTACAATATTTAGTTTTATCATGTAGCCATCTCTTTCCTATAGCATATAGATTTGAGGTAGGTAAAGGGAAAAGAAAAAGGAAATAAGTAAGACAGGTTCAAGTAAAGATTCACATTATATCTACAAGGACTTTTCTCTTACTACACCAGAGCATGCTTCTGCTTCTGAATCTTGATCTCACTGCCATATTCCATTTTTATTTATGAGGACCTTTTTGAAGATAGAGGACATGAAGTTAAGGTTTGAGGGACAAGATGAGATTTTGGTGAACTAGATGTATTTGTTTCCTGTTGTTGATGTATCAAACTGTCACAAGCCTAATGGCTTAAAACCACATAAATTTTTTAAAGCTCTGGGGGTCAGAGTCTGAAATGTATCTTATGGGCCAACATTAAGATGTTGAGAGAGCTGAGCTCCTTCTAGATGCTTTAGAAGAGAATCTTTTTCCACCTTCTAGATGTCATCTTCATTTTGGACTCATGACCCCTTCCTCCATCTTGAAAGCATTCCAACTACTGCTTCCATTGCTGTATCTCCTTTCTCTCTCTCTGACTTACCCAACGTCCTCTCACAACCCTGTGCCTTACATTGAGCCTACCATGATAATCCAGGAAAATCTTCTACCACAAGACTTTTAACTTAGTTACATCTGAAAAATCCCCCTTTTTTGTCATGAAAAGTAATATATTCACAGTTTTGGGGGAGTAGGTTGTGATGTCTTTAGTGGGACATTATTCTCTCTACCACACTATGGTTTCCTAACTGCCATCAAGTGATCTATGGACACAGTTAGGACTACAGTTTAGCTGGACATTGGAAAATTGGAGTTTTCCAGGTCAGAGTAAGAAGAGGGTACAGGATGTTTAAGTGTTCTGAGCCCTAAGGGAGCAAAGAGCTTGGGACATTCCAGAAACTCAACAGAGACCAATATGATGAAAGCATGTGTAAGAACCTGAATTCAAATTATTACTCACTTTAAACCTTGAATAAGATACTTAACTTCTCTAAGTAAGATTCTTCTTTCCTATATCTGTAACATTAATATTTCATAGAGCCTTTGGAAGGATGAAAAATGTATCTACAGTGAAAGGCTAGCAGTCATCACTGTATAAGTACTTGTGATTATAAGGTCAGTAGAGAGTTGCTTTAGTTGCAACCTCAGGGTCTTTTTGCATTTGTTAGTGACTGTGTGCTAGAACCTAAAATATTCAGTTAGCAAGAGAAATTCCCTGCTACTGATATTCCCAGCACCATGTGCTTCATCTTCGCTTCCTCATGTTCAACACTTTTGTCAATCAAGGAATTTAAATATCTTATTTAAGTCCTTTGAGGTAGTACAATCAAGCACAGACTGTGTGCTCGGAATATATATCATATTTTATGCACCTAGTTATGCTAGTTGCTGTAACTAGGTATATATTATATATTTAAATAAAAGTATGAATTATTTTATGTGGGTACTTTTTATCTCCATTTATCAAGTACAAGTGGCAAATTAAAGCAACAACTTTTATTAGTTTCTCAAAGGTGTGAGATAAAGGATATTTATATGTGTATGTGTGGCACCAAATTGTATTCATATATCTCTAAAATCTACCTTCATTTATTTTCCGCTGATAAAAAACATCTTAGCTGATAGCTTTGCCAGCACACTAATTAGCTCTCAGTTGCACAGTTTTCAGTAAGATTGCACGGACAACCTCCATATTTTATTGGCAGGTAGCCTGACAAGGATATATCATTCTTAAATGCTGAACAGAGTAAACAACAGTGAAGAATTTTTTTTCTTTTTTTCATTTCACATCATTTGGGATGGCTGAGCATAACCAATTTTATTTGTTTTGTTTTGTTGATGTTGTTTGGTTTTTGTCAGATGTTTCATTGGAATTTTTGCCTCTTAGTTTCTACCTGAATGGTATAATGACTGATGTCTCTATTGACTTACAACGTGACGGTGATGAGTTGTCTAGTAAATGCCCAACACATATTAGGAGCTCAAACAATGTTTATAGTTTATAGTTTATATACTAATAGTTAATTAACTAGTTAATTTTCTCACACTTGTAGCAAATAATATAAACATCTTTTATGTACCACATATTTCATTATACACTTTTTGAAAGGTGGAGAAGATTTAACATTGTACTTTTTACATTTAATAATTCATCGGAAAAACTGGAAGAGAGGAGAAGGAATCTAAACAATACCCAAAATTCTGCTCTGCCCTCTTCTTTGTTTTATCAACCTATTATTTCAGTTCTCCTCCCTCAAACCCATCACAAAATCTCAAATACTAATACAAAATTCTCACACTAAACTCTAAAACAAAATCCCTTAAGAACTTGGGGAAAGAATAGCAGAAATACTTGGAATGAGCCCAGGAAAGTTATTTCTATCTAAAACAGAAATTAAAATAAAACTCTACTATTAGAAATAGGACAGCTGGAATAGTTAAACAAACTAATACAAACAAACCATGGAATGCTACTTAGCAAAAAAGGAAAAAAAAAAGAACGAAGTATTGAACTATTGATACAGGCAACAACTTGGATGAAGCTACAGGGAACTAGGCTAAATGAAAAAAGCTAATTTCGAAAGGAAACATACTATGTGTTCCATTTATATATCATTTTAAAAATGACAACATTTTGGAAATGGAGGATTGACAGGGGTTAGTGGAGGTGGGAAAGAGAGGGTAAGATTTTAAAAGGGCAACAGAGGAGATATTTGTGGTAACTGTTCAGTATCTTGACTATAATGGTAGATACTCAAATGCATGTGATAAAACTGTATAGAACTAAAGAGAGATACACGCATGCAAACTAATATGAATAAAACTGGGAAATCTGGATAAGATTAGTGAATTATACCTATGTCAACATCCTGGTTGTGATATTTTACTATAGTTTCAAGATGTTACCATTGGGAGAAACTGCATAAGGTTTATATGAGATCTCTCTGTATTATTTTTAATAATATAAAATAATTTTAATTTAAAAATTATTTTAAAAATATTAACCTAAAATTATCTCAATAAAAATTTCAATAAAAAAGACAGTTCTAACGAACTGTGTTGTAAGTGTATTTGAACTAGATTTGCTATTCAGATACCATATTCAACTTAATTGTCTATGGCCACCATCTCTTTAATAATTATTAGATTGAAAGATTCTTAAAGTGTTTTATTTGCTGTGGATTGAATTGTGTTGTGTACTCCAAAAAAATATGTTGAAGTCCTAACTCTTGCTGCCTGTGAATGTGACCTTATTCAGAAACAGGGTCTTTGTAGATGTAATGAAGTTAAAATGAGATAATAGCAGATTAGTGTTGGGCCCTAATTCAGTGATTGGTGTCCTTATAAGAAGAGGGAAACTGGGACACAGTGACACAGACAGGCACACACAGGAGGAAATTCGTGTGAGATGGAGCAGAAATGGAATTGATATGCATATAAGCCAAGGAACACCAAAGATTGCTGGCAACCACCAAAAGCGAGGAAGAGGAGAGGAAAGATCCTCTTCTAGAGATCTTTAGAGAGCCTTCTAAAGCCTTCTAGAGCCTTTAGAGAGAGTGTGGACCCAATAATACCTTGATGTTTGAAACTCTAACCTCTACAATTATAAGCAAATAAAATTTTGTTCTTTAAAACCACCAAGTTTGTGGTGCTTTTGGTATGGCAGCCCTAGGAAATGAATAAAATGATGTTCTCTTGACTGCAACGTGCACCAGATCTTTTAAGCCAATGTAGGAAAGCCAATCAAACCACAATAAGTAATTCATCTTTGAATTAGTTGTTTTCTATTTATAATATGAAGGTTTTGTTGTTCCTCAATTACAATCCAGAAATATGACCTTAGCAATACCAAACACTGTTTGATAGAGAGGGAAGAAAAAAGTATTTTTTCTCTTCTCTTCTTCCTTTAAACAGTGTATGTAATTGGTTTTCTTATCCTTATGTGTACACATTGTTGAGCCTTCTATGTATAAAACACTAATTTGTGTCAACTATTACTTGCAGATCATATTTTCATCCAGATTTATAGAGATAGAGATAGAGAGGTAGAGATACTTAATTCAAAGTTTAAAAATGCTTTATTCATATTTTCTTTGAAAGCATGTGTACTGTGAACTGTAAATTCAAGTAAATAATGCTGTGGAAATACTTTATTTTATACTGAATTCAGCCTAGGAAGTTGTTGATGTCATTCAATGTTAAAACATTTCTAAAATGCTCCATGATCAAAACCTCCCAACTACTAAAATATTAGAAATCAGCTTCAAGTATAAAGGAAAATATCTTTGAAAGGCCATCAACGTGAAGGGAAAGACTCACACAGATTAACAAAAGAAATGTAAATGCATTTTCAGTAAAAAGAATTTATCAGAAATTCTGCCTGGTGATACATTTTACCACACTTCCCTTCACCCATTTCTGCCCACACCACTACCACCAACACATCATCATCATGAGAGGTCTGCTTTACAGACGTCCTAACTTGGAGTATTCCATCTTTCTAGTCAGTATTACACATATTGTAATAGCTTCAGTATAATTATGGCTTTTAGCAAACTATCCTCAAACATTTCACTCTTATAATAACCATGCAGTCATTGGAAACTTTGCTGTAAAGTGCTGGATAGATTTGTTTTGTACACTCAATACATCTTAGCATAACAATGTGGGCAAAACTCTTATCCAAGACTAATATAATAATCTGGCTTTTAAACTAGATTTCTCAAATATCTCTCTCTCTCTCCCCTCTCTCTCTCTCATACGTGCGTGCTCACACACACACACACACACACACACACACACACCCCTCACAGAGACCTGGGAGTTCTACTGACAAGGATTCTAGTTTTGTCTCTATCATTTATTAACTAAGTTTTGACAGTTTATTTAATACCTCTGTGTCTCAGTGCTCTTGTATATGAAATGATATAATAATGAAATCTAAATTTAGGGTTGTTGTTAGAATTAAATAAAGTAACCCACAGGTAAAGAATTTATCATAGTGCCTGAGAAACAAACAAATAGGTATTCAATAAATGGTAGCAAAAGGAAATTTGGGGATTTCTGCCCTAGCTTCTGTGGAGCCATTATTCTTAACCCACAATTCACACATAATCAATTGCTTCCCACAAACACTTATGCTCAGGATAATCTTTACATAGAGGCAGACTTTGAGCTTTTAAACTGAATTTGTAAATCCATAGCAGAGATAATAGCCCAGAAATACAGGGTTTCTATCTTAAGAGCCAGACTTCTTGGTGACAGAAAAAGTGCTTTGTTTTCAGGAAAGGGCTGAGAAGCCGAAATGAGGCAGAAATGCTGGAAGCAGGGGTGCACAGAGAGAAGATACAAAACTCTGCCTCCACTGGTGGGCGAGTCTTGAAGAAGAAAGAGGAGGAGCTAAAACATGACTGTTGATTTAGTTGCTGCTCTCATTTTTCTTTTAGGATGAGTCTCAGGGATGATAAAAACTTCAAAGTTCAGGAAAATCTCAAAATAAAGGATATTACTGCCCCTCTTCCTGGGACATAAGCACCACAGACAGGCTTCCTGTCCAGAATGCTGTTGAATACTAAGGTATTCATGGAGGCAAGAATGGCCTAGAAGAGAGGTTGGCAAACTCTTTCTATAAAGGGCCAATTAGTAAATACTTTAGGCCTTAGGACATACAGTCTGTGTCACAACTTTTCAACTGGACTCTTGAAGTGAGAAAACAATGACGGGCAATAAATAAAGGAATAAAGACAATTTTTTCATGAATATTGAAATTTGAATTTTGTATAATTTTCACATCATGAAATATTATTGTTCTCTTGATAATTTTCAACCATTTAAAAATATAAAAACAATTCTCAGCTCACAGACCATACAAAAACATGACACGAGTCATATGTGGCCCATAGGCTGTAGTTTGCTGTGCTCTGGTTTAGGAACAGAGAGGATCTAACACTGTCTCTAGGGGTTTCTAAGAGCAGCATAGAAGAACATAAAATTCTCTTTCCTTGTGATGAGGCAGAAAGTAGATGAGAATAAACAAGAATAGACCGCTAGGTGGAAAAGTGAAGATATAGAATATGTGGACTGCCAAAAATAGGGTGAGGTGGGACCACATTTGTCAGCAGCATGAGCACTGTTGAGAGGCCAATGCACAAATTAAGGAAGGTCAAACTAGGTCTCATCTTAAGTCTAAAAGAGACTGAAGATGACTGTGGAACAGACATAAATCTCTTTACCACCCTTGCTCCCTGAGGCCGTATTGTTATCTACAATTCTCTTGAAACCAGATTCTAATGAAGGGGAAAGATTTGGGAGTTTGGGTATCATTAGACAGCATAGAGTGAGATTAAGAAGCCAAAAGAAAGCTCAAAGAGTTCCAGGAAAGGTCACAGAACCTGACTCAGTACCATCTAGTAAGAACCACCAATCTCTAAATGCCAACTTGTAATCCACTGATGCTCCGATGTGTAATAAAGCTCATCCATGCCTAGAGTTTTCCTCTAGCTGCTTGATTGAACCAGTTCTTCTACCAACTGAACCCCACAAATTGAAGGCAGAGAGTTGGGTACTTGGCTGGAATATGAAACAAATTCTCATTGTTTCCACAATGAAACCAGACAGGAGGAGTTTGAGTTCTCCTGCTAAACCACAACAGGGATGACTCCTGCTCCTCTATTAAAATCTCTATTTAACCTTTCACTAGAGACCTCAATGGAGCCAACAAACTTTCCAACATGTCTTTTGTCAAGACATTTTAGCTAAGAGCTTTAGGTTAAAAAGTCATCACTAAAAACAATTTAAAAACTTCATCGCTGCTCTCCTTTGGTTTTCTAGACCACTATTCCATCTGATGTTTCCATGATGACTTGGGATTCATCCCAGATTCCTAACTCTCACTCATCTTCTACATTCAAGTTGACCGCCTAATCCTACCAATTCTATTCCTGTTATATCTCCCAATTCTGTTAACATTCCCTCATTTCAGCCCCATCTCCACAGCAATCTGTTGGATCTTTACTTTCCTCTTCTTTTTGGAAGGGGTTTTTAACTGATCTCTGACCTCAGTTTTATCAGTTTCAACTCTTGCTCCCCCAATTACATTTTGAATACTGTTACCAGGGATATTTCTAAAGTGTAAATCTGATCATATCAGATGCTTGTTAAAAATCCTTCAACAATTCCTCATAGCCTGATGGCCTCATAACCCACTGATAATATATAAATTCTTTAGCAATGATATTCAAGATCCTATATTCTACTAACTCCTCTAGGGTCTTCTCCCACAATGCTTGGTATAATCATTCTAATTATAATTCAGACATCTGTACTCACGCAGTTTGCCAATAATGACATTTTTCTCTCTTTACTTTATGATTCTTTTCCCCAAAGTGTGCTCTGGACAACACATATGTCCTGATATAGTAGTAGTTATTTTTATTTCTTAAATAAAAAATTCTATGCTCAAGCAATATGAAATATGACAAATAAAGTTAAATATATTTCATTACTGTAAAATTGCTCAGGATCTAAAATACACAGTATATTGTTAGTCTCTAGGAAAACTACAACAATATTTAATATAGAGACTTTTTGATCAGGGAACCTGCAAAGTTATTGACCTTATCCTACTTCATTTTATCTACCTTTTTAAATTCCAAATCCCAATAACCCATTTTCTATTTTTTTTTCTCAGAATACTGTGATAAAATGTTTTTATCTCCAATACTTATGTCATGTACTCCTGACTTGGCTGTCTGCATGTGGAAAAAAAAAAAAAGTATATAGCAAAATTGTCTTGGGTTAAGGTCAAGATAGTCTTTCTGAGTCACCAAAGTTTGTTTACACTGTCACTTTTCATGGTGCATTGTTATTATAACTTTACTAGAATTAAAGTGGTTCAAAGTTCTGATTTTAATATTTCTCATCCAGTAATTTCTGGGGCATTAAATTCTTCTAGGGAGAAAAAGTCATCATGTATGCTTTGAAATAAAATGCTCCTTAAAATCATGAAAATTAAAATTTCTTCATTTTTTCTTTTCTGAAGAAATCCAGGTTACAAAGAGAAATGTCCAGTTATGGAGAAATACAATCTCTCTCTCTCTCTCTCTCTCTCTCTATATATATATATATATATTTTTTTTTTTTTTGGTGTCACTTCACATTGTTATAGAAGATTTAAGTGACTCAGGGGAATAATTAGCTGAATGGAAAGACTTGAATAATTTTCCCACTTCAATCATTGTGTTAATTTTGAGTAAGTATGGGTTTGGTTTAAAAATATTGAATATTCATGGGAAAATACCAGGCAGTCTTTGAGAAATATTGAATACAAATAATTCACTTTGAGAGACTAGGTGGGTCATCAGATTACAATTATTTTCCCCATACCCATGTGGCTTACTTATTTTAGTTTGCAACTATCCATATTTTTATATGCCTTGGGCAAGGCTTTATTGAATTGACTAGAAGAATTTAAGGATTTTTCATTTGGTTTGCTGCATTGTTAATATTAGCTTGTCAATGACTTGAGATTACCTTTTCTTTCTCTTTAAAAATGGTTAGGAAGAAAAATAAAAGGAATGGTTGTTTTGTTTAGGAATATCTAATGCATTTTTTAGCAGTTTTATTCTTTAAGATACATATCATGTTGTCAAGCTATAGCTCTAGACAAATGAGAAAATTATTGTCCTGACTTTTGTTCATTTAAATGCTCAATTGTGACATTGTGTTAATGTTATTTTCAAATAGAATGTCCTTGCTTTTCACATGAAAAATAGGAGAAGGGAATGATGTGATTGTTCAAAACTTTGAATTGATGCATATTCATTAGAATGGATGATATGGAACTCAAATGCACTGACTGCACTTATTTAAATATTCTCTCATGATTTCCATGAGTTATTAAAGTAAATGCAGAAATATGCTGTTATGCCAGGACTTCTTTTGCATATATAACCATCTCAAAGTCTTATGTTACCTATAACCTGTAGCAATTGTTAAGTCAGAATTTAAGTAACTGTTTTGGGAAATGCAAGACATTGTGACATGGAAATTTTAAAAAAGTCTATGAGCTTGACTTTGCTTAATATATATGTACAATACATTTCCAAAAGAGTAATTCATGGATGCATAATTACTTTCAGAATAGTTCATCATATACTAACATTTACATGGAAAACAATGATTATAAATTGCAGAGAAAGCAAAAGGACAGAACATTAATTTAGGAACAAGAAGCCTTAAATTCTACTTTTTTTTTTTAACAACAGTTCCAATTTACAATTTTTGGGGAGAAATTCAGACTCATTTCATTGGGGATAGTTGTATTTAGGAAGCTTAAAATCTACTAATTGGAGAGAAGACTAGTCACAACAACTATAACAAACGCTTACCAATTTAAAAAGAAAGTAGAAAATTATTGATTATTATAATATTCCAATCTAGTACATTTGTGTTCTAAACACAATAACCATGTCAGGTATTCATAAATTTGTAAGTCTGGACATCTGCACATTAAACTATCATATTTATAAATCAAGTCCTTAAGTCTCATAGATTTTTCCTGGGCTAAACTAAAGTAACAAACATTAGAAGACCCAAAGTTTGATTCAGAGAAGTAGCAAGGATGCAATGAAAGCAATGAGAATGTTTTTGTTTCTTTGTTTTGTTTTGTTCTGTTTGTAAATAAAACTCTGAGTGTAGGACTTCAGAGAAGGTTAATTTTCAATTTTGGCTCCTATAGGGATTTTAGGAAGTATATAAGAACCAGAAAAAAATAGAGGCCTCCTGTTTACAAGTTCCAAATTCCAAGTACAGAGACTTATGTGTTATATTTAACCTTCAAGATGTTGGGAGATTCATATTAAAATGACATATTTTTCCTTTACAATGAGGCATTTTACCTAACTTTTTAAGTAAGACATCATGATACTTCTGCTGACAGTATTTCAAATATCTTTGCATCTCAGAGTAGTTGCTAAACATGTAGTTTCTTTTATTACAGGTTAAACATCCCTAACCCAACAATCTGAAATCTGAAATGCTACAAAATCTGTAACTTCTGAATGTCGACATGACACCACAAGTGCATGATGAAGATGATTCTGTTAATACTGCAGTAAAAATGCCTATAGACGACATCATGAACATATGTTGTGGACTTACTGAAGGACTACAGCAGCGTGCATGCATAAAAGGACAAGAAATCATGTCAGTTTATAAAATCAAAGAGAGACTTCTAACACAAAAAAAAATGTTGTAAATGAGGCAGGTGACTCTGGAGAAAACATTTTTTAAAAAGCCATCCAGCAGAATGCCTCCTCATCCCTAGAGCACCCACTTCCTGGAACCTCAATTGCTTCTGACCTTTCTCCTCACCTAAAAAAAAAAGTAAAATACAGTGTACAGTAATCTTTTAATCAAAACACAGCATTGTAGGTGGAAACTGAAAACCTCCCATTGTTGGTCATTGTTCACAGCTAATCTAGAGATGCTACTGTTCTGCTTAGTTACTCTGAACACATTATGTTTTTCATTGTATTTAATATTTTTGACTGTTAAATACTTATGTGTGAATAAATGTAAGAAAATGATTGCTTATGGATAGCATATAGATTCAGAATCACAGATGTTGGTGATGCCAAACGACCACAGATAATCCATATGTAAGATTTATCATGCTATACTCTAAGAAATGAAATATTTGAGATAGAAAGTAGTCTTATAAAATAGTCCTTAAAGTTTCTTCATAAGAATGGTATCAAACACACTGACATAGTGACACTTTTGCTTTCTGATGGTTCGACATACACAAGCTTTGTTTCATGCACAAAATTATGAAAAATACTATATAAAATTACCTTCAGGCTATTTATATAAGGTGTACATGAAACATAAAGTAATTTTGTGTTTAGACTTGGGTCCCATCCCCAAGAAATCTCGTTATGCATATACGAATATTCTAAAACCAGAAAAAAAAATCCCAAATCCAAAACACTTCTGGTCCCAAGCATTTTGGGTAAGAAATACTCAACGTTTAGATATATATAAAGGCCTTCTGTGTGAACAAAAGCACTTAAGCTCATGCACAACATTGCCACTTCAGCATGCTGGAGACTCTCTCCAAAGAAGCTGAGTAAAAAAGGGAAGAGACCATTTGGACTGGTATTGGACCCATTGAACAGATTGGGAAAACCATAACCAGTTTGCCCTATTTTTTATGAATTACTCACATAGAAGATGTTAGACTTGCTACTTGCTATAGTCATTTTAGAAGGTATATTAGGAATCATTTAGGCTTATTGCTTTAGCCAACTAATCTTTACTTTTTATCTGATTTTATGACAAATATAAAACCAAAATATTTCTATTAATAACAAATCAGGTATGAACATCAGTGTCAGTAGCTACCTTACCATACTAAATCAATGAAAATATAAAATAGTATAAAAATGAGTGTTCATTAAAAATAATTTCATGTAAACAAATAAGACAAAATGCAAATACAAAATTATTGTTTGCTTTCATATCTTGTTTGAATTTTGATTCAATAAAATGTAATATTTTTCTAGCTTCTAGATTTTTATTATATAAAAATAATGATATTAGACTTTGTAAACAGGAGAATCTTTTATAAAAGTAATAATAAATAATTATTCATTAAATTAAACTCTGAACATAATATTTGAAAGCCAAATTATTTTTTAAAAATTTAGTAAAAATTTATATTTATCATGCTATGCTCTAAGAAATGAAATATTTGAGATAGAAAGCAGTATTAGAAAATAGTCTTTAAAGTTTCTTCCTAAGAAGGGTATCAAACACACTGAGTAAAAGAGAAATAAGATTTTTAAAAAATTGTGGTAATGCCTAGGAATTTAAGTTAGAAGCAAACCAGAGTTATATAAAGACACATATATATGTCTTTATATAACTCTGTTATATAACAATGTTATATAGCAATGATAATTACTTATCATTGTACATATTCATTAAGTAGTCATTTATACATACTACAGAATATGCAATATATTGCATAGTCATATATATTATAAATATAAATAAACATGTGTATATAAAAACTAAGTATATTGGACATTGAGTAGAATGAATGTTACAGGTGACTCTTAAGACGAGAGAACACAAAGATGTTAGTTCCTAAAAAGAGAAATACATACTAAATCACTTTAGTTGTTTTTTTTTATTTAAATTCATTTATTTTCAATTTTAAAACACAAGGCATTTCTTCTTTGCATTTAAGGCAAAACATTAAACTGTAGTGGGGTTTGGTTAGTCTAAAGGCTAAGAAACACAGCCTGCAGTAAGTAGCTGCACACCAACTGTAGCTTATCAACTCTACTGTTTCTGTAAAACTAACATGGTTTGGGAGAAAGCTAGTAATCAAAAAGAAATATGCTTTTTGTTAAAGTTTCTTTTTTTCTGTTCAGAACTTACTTCTGAATAGCGTGAATACCAAAAAGTAAAAAATAAATAAATAAAAAATGCTGTTTGTTTCTGAACTCCCCTTTTTCACTGATGCCCGCCACAGTCTGAGCCACATCAATTTCAAAGTGTCAGTTACAGCAATGGAGCAGCTTTGGTTTAATGGGCTGTTATGCAGCTCTCTATGATGGGTTTTTCTTGTCCATTTTGAAAATATGAACTGATAGAAACTATTGGGAAGAGATTGAAAACAGTACTTTAGAGTAGCAATTGGAATATCAGGTACCTACTTTACTTATACATCTAAAATACACTTCTCAAAATATTTTACAGGCATTTAGATTTGACTTTATCCATATATGCAGCCACTCTTCAACTTTCTGCAGGATTATTTCATTCTTAAAGATAATTCATAATATGAGACATAATGGGGTCAACTGACTACAAAAACTATCTGGTTATTTCACTTACCAGCAATTGTGAAATTGTTCTAAAGAAAGAGCTTTATTAACAAATTTATGTCAGCAGTTGAATAATTTCAAGTTTTACAATATCACTCCATTGTGACATTGGTTCTCAAATTAACAGGATGCTATCATTTTTATTGGTATTTAAAAATTATATGATTTCATAAAGTTAAGATAGGCAATACAAAAGTGATGAAAAAAATGTTATCTGTAGTTCTGAAAATAAATAAGCTATAGAATACCTGACTTTGTAGTCAGAAAAAAAGATTCTTCATTTGGGTAACACACAATTAAATTTGTGGTGACTTTGAAAATAGCTTGGTAAAATACATATTTTCTATGGAATTTTTAAAAGAGTTTCTAAATAATTATATAACTTATTCCAGAATATAACAGCTGTAAAAATTAATGTGTCATATTTAATTTTTAAAAATGTGAAATAAAGGCCAAAGAATAACTTTATACTAAAAGTCATTGGAAATAAAAGCAAGTTTAATTGTTTAGCACTAAAGTACTTTTGATTACTTCTTAAGTTTAATCTAGAGATTAAATAAAATAAGTTTTGAAGTTATTTTCCCACTTATAGATAACAATCATTTTCATAGCTAAGTAAACTAAATGAAAACAAAATAAAATTAAATAAAAAGGTTCTTAACATGAAAGTCACTATCATTTAGATGTAAATACATTTGCATACAAAGTGCTTATAAATTATGTTTCCAATGTTGTCTTTTATTGTAAAATTTTTATTTGGGATTGTTTTAAAACAAATGACTGCACACGTACAGAAAAACATGTTGAAAGATGTCAATTCCTTGGAAAAATCAACTTTCAGTGAAAAAAGGTAGAGGACATCATTATGCTGAAAATAAATATAATAGATTTACTCTCAGAATTCACAGTATCATTCATATAGACATGAATGGCTTGATTCCATTAAAAGAGAAGGGTAAATAATATTCTATTTTCATTTATGGTGTGAGAAAACAGAGGATGGGAGGGACACACAATTTGCACCCATCACTATCATTTAGAGAACCAGCATTACCGACTCATCACTTTAAAAGTAATTGTATTATTAATACTATTTTTTTCCTTTACTGTGATATAATGATCCTCACACATGCAATTTGTGAGTAAATGTACCTTTTTCCTTGCTTGTGGAAGGCGGCAGTCATATGCAAAACCCAAGAGTGACAGAACTGCTTCCCTGGAGCAGTTCTCTGTGAAAGCTTTTCACATGAGCAGAATGCTATGCATGTTGAAATATCTGTTGCCCACTTCTGCAGCCAAAATTCCTATATTTGTGATTTGAATGCAGAAATACCCATAGTCACTCTCAAAAGGATTTATTTAATCCGTGCCCTGATATCATTAGCACTGACAGGGTTTAGGGTAACACTCAGGGAGATAAACAGTTCTGATATATTTCTTCAAAGAATGTGTTCTGTCAGTGAACCTGTCCAAACGCATCAGGGCATATAAACATGCCTCAAGTGGGTTTACTTATCAAGTAGAAAATGACTGGGCCAAGAGAGTACCAGGGTTTTGATGGCTTGTGGTTTGAAATTGAGCATGACCCTTTGTGCTCTTAAACAGAATTTGTCTATTTTTATCTACCTTGGTTCAAAAAGGAAGTAGTCAATGCTAAGTATGGCAAAGTGAGGGCAACTATGATTATAATTATAAAAATCAATTTAAAATAAAGATTCCAGCACTGCAAAAACACCTTGAAATAAGGCTGGAATAAATCGGCTTTTCTCTCATAATTTTTAAAGCACTGCTATAGGAAAAGTCTGGAGATCAATCAAGAGACAAGAAGTTTGAAACCAGCTTGCTAATTTATTTTCTGAGACATATTCCTTGACTAAGTGAACACGTATTTCATTACTTCCATGAGCATGCTAATCATAAAACTACCTATTATCATTCATCTAAAGGGTTACTGGCTTTAGGTTTTGTAAATAAAGTGTTACACTGTTTAAAAACACTCTGCTATGAGGAAGCATCATCTTCTATGGCATATTAAATCGTGACTAAATCCATTCTTGAGGAACTGTTCTATAGGATTGGATGTAAACATTTTGTTGTAAAACTCCCACAATATGATATGAGATAGCTTTTATATATTAAAGAATTATTACCTTCAAGAAAACTAAAGCTTTTCCCAGCTTGGAATTTTCCCTTTGTGTTGCAATAGAGTGTATTTGATTAGGTGAGTTCACATTGACAAGCTAAGATAATTAATACAAATAAGTCACTTGTACAATAATAAATGTTCTTTGGAAAAAAGGCTATTATTGAAGCAGAAACAATTACTGAAGTATAATCCTCATAAAATTAAGCAAATATCACAAGTAATGATTGAAGTTCTCAAAAAGTCTCTCCATGTGTGCAAACAACATAGCTTAGCTGATCATTGTTTTATTCTTTTATAATTTAATTCCATTCCATAGATTGGATTTTTAAACCAACAGGCAACCTAAATTCACAGTAGCTCTTCAATTAAGACTAAATAAATAAACGTAGGTCATCAGGAGAACAAAATACTAATCCTTATCCTACTGCTAGGAAGCTTATAATTATGAGTCCATAGGCAGAGATCCTAACCTTTTTCAGTTTTTATATCCACTAAATTTGCTAAGACAAATTTCACTTGCAGGTCTATAGCTCAGAGTCCTACTTCATAATGGATTTCATACCTATTTACCATTATACACTTGTACATTTATCTCACAAATGAAAAATCAAACCTGCATCTTTGAAATCATTTTAATTGTTTGATTTATTAATGGTGATTAATTTTTTTTATCTCACTCAATATGCCCTAATTGTTTTTGAAAAGAATATCTTCTTAATCTGTTTTCCTTTGTCACTATATATTAGATAATGACTTTAATTCCCCATCCATTTTGAGCAAAGCTCTCTTCCTCCAGTCAATGAAAAGAAGAAAAGAGAGAAGAGAGGCATGTCACCAAATCTTTCAATTGCTTTCATTACAGTATGTAAGTTACCCTAAAGATTCCATTGCTTACCAAACGCTGAAAAGCAGCTATTTCCCTCATGTACAGTTTAAAGACAAAACCACAAATACTCACACATACTAATACACACTTAACATGATCTGACCCAAAATACTTAAATGGAATCAGGATCTGGGTTCCTACTTATAATTTTGACGTTATGATATGCTATTAATTTTTTATGATAATGGTACTACATCAGGTGATTCCTGGGATTAACTATAGGATATTCTCTGAGAATGACTACGGTTCCCAAACTACCTTTTGAGCATTTTTTTAACGTTATGTTTCATGTAGTACACTATATAAGCAGAAAATTGAGATAGAAAACTCAGTATTTTACAATATTTTGAAATTTCCATAAAAGAACAATGAATCATCTGTTTCCTTTATTTTATCTTCACTATAATTTGGATAGCATGGATTTGATAATAATATTACTTCTAGTCAATTATCCCTAATCATGAAGATGGTCATTTATGGAAGAAAATGACATTTTAAATACTAGCAATATATAAATACATTAGAAAAGATATCCAAAATTCTCCAATGTAAAGTCAATTCAATTGTGCAAAGTCTGTGTTTATGACCCTGAAGGTACACATAGGAACTCACAAAACATATGTCAAATATGTTAAACTAACATTTAATGTTTATTATTCTGTCTTTTTTTTTTGAAGTATAATTTTAAAGAAAACCTACCAATCTTTTCTTACTTTATTTTATATCATCAAGGAAGAGTATCAAGGCTTTAACTTTATTTTGAAAGAGAGACTACCTTGTGATGAGGGGTAAAAGAGGAAATGTAATTTTTTCTAAGGCAAGGTACAAAAGTTTAAGGGCTATCAAATTATTTGGAATGGGTGGAGGTTTCTTTAAGAATTTGGCAGCCAGCATCCTTGATATTTATCTTTTTCCCTTTCTACTGGCCCTGCCCCCAAAGGAAGATGAAAATGCTCTTAAGAAATGTAAGTGATCTCTATTGACCTGCGACTTTTGTATAACCATGGCCTCTGGCATATGACTGCAGTATGCATTTCTTGTCCAAACAGGTGAGGGAATCGAGCACTAGCCTGAAGGAATGTGTGTGTGTGTGTGTGTGTGTGTGTGTGTGTGTGTTCAGAACTGAAAGGTAAGGAATTTGAAGAAAAAGTGGAGGAGAACCTGGCGAAGTCAGGGAAGGAAAATGTAACTTGTGCTTTTTTGCCTTTTGAGAGAAATCAGTCTTATTATTTTATAGTTTACTCATCTCATTCTCAATCTATGCTCACTCTTCCTTAATTTTCCTCAGATACTCCATTAATTTTCTCTCAAAATAATTTTCTTTCAAAGAAACATGGTCATCACATTGGGAATGAATTGCAAAATAGCTTCCAATCTCTAAAGACTTTCTCACATGTGATAGAACACATTGGCTTGAGGAGAGAGAGGTCTTCAGTTATGAAAATGAATGAAATTTTATCTCAGATCTTGCAAAAACACCCCAGGAGAGCACAGGATACATTTGAGGAAGGGAAGTAGGATCCTTTCCCTTTACGTGAGCCATAATCTTTTTGAAAAATAGATCACTTAAAATACAGTCATTAAACCTTTCTATAAATTACATATTTTACTCAGAAAGAGAAACAGGGTATAGGAAGATGTATTTTAATGATAGATTCATTTCCCTGTAGAAAACTACTTAAACGTAGTAATAAAAACTGAGAAATTATTTCATCCATATTTCCTTTAACCTTTCAGGGCATCTGCTCAGGTTGGTTCAGAGAGAGTCATTTTACACATACATAAGCAGACACTGTCAAATTTAAAATAAAAGATGAAAGGGAAAATCAGCTCTAACATCATCAATACTCCCTGCTGTAAAATCCTACTCAATCTATGTTTTTTTTCCTTAGTTCACAGAAATGTTTCATATAAAATATGAAAAAGACAACCTTGCCCTGTGCTTCCACCTGATGGTTGCTCTTTCACATCGATCTCACCTGCTTGTTTCATCCCAGGAGCTGTGGGACCAGACCCCAGCACACAGTGTCAGCAGCAACTGCCTCTCAGCCAGATACGCCTAAGGGGAAACGATGGGGTGTTTGCGAGCCCAGAGGGGGCTAGTTTGCTCTGGTTCAAAAATCAAACTCCATACAGAAGCTGACACCAGCTCTCTATAAAATGCCCTACCTGGCAGCCATCTTGAAGGTGAAAAAGTTTTCCTAAGGAATCTACTTTCTGAAAAAATAAGACCTAAACTGAATATATATATTAAAAAAAAAAAAAAAAAAAAGGTAACATGCTGAAGTTGGTTCATGTTTGATATTTGATCTTTAGGCTACACTTCTATGATTGCTTTCTAAAAAATAAGGTGTGGTCTTTGAATTTAGCATAGAAAGAGAATGACTATAGGTCATTACATTCTAAAGGATATTACTTACTTGGATGGATGTGTATAATTGATAGAATAACAAACACTCCACATGTTTGCGAAAAGCAACTCTACCCACCTGCTTAAGGCACATAAAGTTTGTGCTAGGTGAGAAGTTCTGACCATTGACTTTAATATTTGTAGTTCTTAGTTCTTAACCTGTAGTTCAAGGTTAGCGCACATAGAAATAGAAGGCAAAGGCATTTGGTAAATGGCACACTTAATAGCAAGGCAATACTGTTTTCATGTATTTTTAGTTAATGGCAAGCGTGGGATGGGGAAGAAGATGAGAAGGCACAGATAATAGATTCAAATGTTTTCTTTATAAAGTTAAAAGTCATTTTCTTTCATCTGCTGTTTCAGCATGCAAAATGTGGATAGTTACCTACAGTGTATTCTTCATTCTTGGAAAGATCATCTCACCATCCTGTGTACCAAATACTGCATATGATAAGTGCTCAATATTTTCTTAATATACATGATTCATGATGTAAATCTCAAACCAAGGGCTAAGTATAGTCATGAATTCACAGACTGATGGAAAAATCTGATTATGACTAAATTCATTGGGATTACGTTCCTCTGGAAGAAATAAATGCCTCCACTCAAAAAAAATTAAAAAGGCATTCTCCTAAATGAGATAGAAATGTATTTCTCTCCTTCATAAACATCTACAGTTTCATAGTCTAGGACTACCACAGTGGCTCTATTCTTGCAAGTCCTCATGAACTTAAACAGTTTCTTCAAACTCATGCATTCATCATCTCTGTGGTCTGTCCCTACAGATGATACAAGCTGTATCCATACAGACTGCACATGGAAAGAGGAAGAAATTTTTTTTAAAAAGAGACCAAAGTGCATAGGCTGGCTGACACTTAAGAAATCTTTCTGGAAGCTGCCCCAGAACACCTTCTCTTAAAATATCCCATTTAAGAAATTAATCACTTGATCATATCTAGCTGCAAACTGCCAAAGATTAAAACAACAACAACAACAACAACAAAATTATAATGGAAGGAGGAGGAACAGATACTGGAGGACAAGAGTTGTTGGAGGATCGCCTAAGTGTTTCCATCTAGTTGATAAAGTAAAATGCAATGTTCCACTTGAAATTATTTCTTTCACTATAAAATACTCTTTATGTCTTGTCTCATCTCTGAGAACAGACTGTAAGAAGGCAACACAGTGGGCATGTGAGCAGAGTTTGCCAATAGGAATTTAAAATCAGAGGGGCTACTGTTAACACCCTGAAATTCTCTGAAAACAAGATAGGGCTTGGAGCTGGGGAAGTGGAGAAAAACATGATGGCCGGGCAGTACATGGCATTTCAGTCAATCATGTGTCCTCATTTTGTACTATGTTCACTGTGGTACATGTAAAGAGTCCCTGTTTATAGACTAAAATCTTTCTCTCTCTTTTTTTTTTTTTAAAGCAATATCTTGACATTGGAAGTGTTTGGATTTATTTTAGAAATATTTCTAAATCTTATATCAAATTTATAACCCCTTGAATATCCTGCCCACAGTTTGATAATTAATATTAATTTAATAATTATATTATGTTGCTTTTGTGAAAAAAAGATCTGTGCTTAATTGTGAAGGAGGTGTTGGAATCTACCCTATTATTTCTCTACTCACACTTCCAAATGACAGTGGCCTCTATTTGATGTTTCCAGTTTATTCCAATATTGCCAAATTGTTTCAGTTTTAAGTCTTATTTTTTATTTCATTTTAGAAAAAGTGGAGTAGGCCTATACATCAAAAAGTTAAATAGTATTTTCAGGAATGTACTACCACACATATATTGGTCTAGACTCTAGAAAGTACATGGTTATTATCAGAGAAAAAGTCAAAATATGGCCTTGCATTCCACAAAAGCTGTAAACTGAATCACTTTGATCCTCTTCATTTTTTCACTTTGATTCTCACAGAGTATTTATAACCTCTTATGTTTATATGACCTCATGAACCCATGAGAGTTTCAATAGCCAGTTAAAACACACAATATGTTTTTAAAAACCAAACATACTTTAATAAGATGGCTAAAAGCTGATAGCATTTTCCCAGACTATACCAAGCATTAATTATCCTTCCTCTTTCTTGAGTCAAAGATTATAAGAAAAGGAAAGGGCATAACCTTAGTCCATCTGTATAGCAAAGATTGCAACAACAATAAAACATATCAAAATGTGTTTTGTTAAAATGTTGAGATTAACATTTGAAGACTTCCCCTGATACCTCACTTGGCTACACATTTGTTTACACTGGTCATAAACAAATTCAGTTTAGATACTGGTATTTGACTGGCTTGGTATATACTTAAAAGAATAAAGTTGGAGAAAGAAGTAGACACTGAAAGTAAACACAGAAAAGTTCTTGTATGCAAACTTTTAATTGCAAATTCACCAGTTTGACTTGCTATTGTCTGGCAACTACTAATCAAAACAACAAAAAAATAAGTATAATTTGAATTGAAAACTATTTAAATTCTGTTACAAATCCCATACTTGGCTGGGGGGTAAAAGAGCATAACCTAAGAATTAAGTAGCCATGTAGTGCCAAGGTAATATTGGTGAAATCCCAGAAAGTAAAACAATGAGATCTTTCAAGAAAAATGATGCAATGAAAATGCAGCTAGGTATGTATGTATGTATGTATCTATGATCATCATCTATCTTCTATCAATCAATCAATCTACTCCAAATTAGCAACAACTTAAACTGGTACCAGCAGAAATCAGTTGAGGCACCAGAACTCCTCATAAGGTGTGCCTCCCAGTCCATCTAAGGGGTCACCTTGTGGTTCATTGGCAGTGGATCTGGTGCAGATTTCACCCTCACCATCAGTAGCTTGGAAGCTGAAGATGTGGCAACTTATTACTGCCGGCAGAACAATAATTATCCCCACAGCATGCTACATCCCAGAACAAAAGCTAGCTCAGCCAAGCGGAACAGAGAAATTGCCTGATACCACATACCTCTGATTCTTGCAGGTGCAATTGGGGCAATGATCTGACCAATACCATGACATCTAGCCTACCCCTAGCAGTGCTGAAACCCAAAAGTCACTGCCTTATATCTATTTCATCTCCATCTGCAGTCATTTTTTAAACTATGTGAACAGTTTAGTTAAAGATGACCTCTCCTTTTCCTGTTTATAGACTTACGTAAACAGTCCTTTACAAGTTTTACAATTTTACAAGTAAACACTTTGGATTTATTCTGTGGAACTACAGTTGCTCATTTATAACAAAAGGGTACTACAGGGGGATAATTATGGAACAACCAGGTAATGGCTTGCAATTGAAATAACAGTAGTGTCCATGGATTCAAATTTTTTGAGGGGAAGGGTCTTTGAAGGAGTGAAAAATTGAGCCCACTTCCAAAGCACTGTCTTGACACCTGGAAATTTGTTAATTCTTTAAGTTTCACTCTTGTCAGTGGAGTGTTTGACTGAAAATTCAGGAAGTGTTGGATATTTAATTCTTGACACAAGAAAACTAACTGGTTCATCAGCAATCAGAATATAGACATCCAGTGAAAGCTTAAGAATAAGAGACTCTCCCAGAAGGAATATTTCATGGGAATGAGGGAAGGAATCAGAGTCTTGGGAGCAATACCTGGCTCCAGGCCTAAGGAAGTTGAAATCATGAATCCTCAATTCCTCAGTAACTGTCGTTTCCAAAAGCTGAGTGTACCAAGGCACTAACAAGTAAGAGAAGGTAGCTTGGGGCACTCAAGTAAGGAGAAAAATTAAATGGACATTTTATTGTATATCTTAGTTGACATATGAAATGCAGGATCACCCACCATCCTACGAATAAATATGTTTTACTACACAAAAGAAAAGACTTAAAGGTTACAGATGTTTAGGCAGTGGTTGTATAGTTTCTTCAAAAAGTGAGAAAGAAGAAAAGAAGAGTAGACTTTGTAGTAATATGAAGTAAATCGTCCACAGAAAGGAACATATAGGTTTATCATTGTGTCAAAACAAGATTAAAACTTGCTTTCAGTTAAAATACATGTAACACATATGATAAATTTTAAAAATTGATAATATTCTTAATAAAGACTATAAAAAAATCAAGGTAATGACAATCAGATTTGTTGAGCTCAATTCTGCTATGTTTTACAAAAATGATCTTGAATAGTAATGAGTCCTCAATGAATCCTGTGCTTGGTATCTGTTGTTGCATAACAAACCACTCCAAAACTTGGTGATTTGTAACAACTGTTTTTTATCTGTTACTGTTCTTATGTTGACTGGACTCAGGTTGGTGATTCTTCTACTTCATGTCATATTGGATAAGGCTGAAGTCATCTGGGGGCTCAATTAGTCTGGAATATCAAGATAGTTTGCTCACATGACTGGGAGTTGATGTTGGCTGTTGGCTGGAAACTCAACTGGGACTTTGTCAAGTGCCTACACATCCCCTGTTAGTGTGGCTTGGGCCTCTCACACAATGACTGTTGGGTTCCAACAAATGTTCCAACAGTGAATATTCCAAGGGATCCAGTCAAATGCTGCCATTCTCTAAGGGCTTATGTTTGGAATTTGCAGAATGTCACTTGTGCCCCATTCTGTTGGTCAAGCAAGTCACTAAGTCACCCAGATTCTAAGACAGAGGATTAGACTCCACCTGTTAATGGAGTAATGAGATCTCATTGAAGAAGTGCATGTGGGATAGAAGTTATCACTGAAGACATTGTTGGACATATAATCCTCCATAGTTCTCAAAGAATGATCCAGAAAATTTAAGGTATTGCACGTCACATGTATGCCAGGGAACAAAAGGAACACTCACTGAGGGTACTGGGAGGGAAAAAATACTGCAAAATATGTTCTATCATAGACCCTTCTCTCCATCAAAATTAACTACTTCCCTGCCTTTATGATAACAATGTTATCATTTCATTATGCTTTTATCACCCAGTAGACATCCCTAGATACTATAGTTTAATCTTGCCTATTTTTCCACACGTGGTTAGTTAGTTAAGTCTATTTAAACTGAAGGCTCCCTTTCCATCCCTTTTTTATCTATTGAAGAAACAGGGTCCTTTGCTGATTGCCTAATCATGCTTTTTGAAAATTAAGATAAATTTATATTCAATATCCATACTCATTTCTTTAATAGACCTTCAAAATGTTGATATTTTAATTCTATTAATACAATGTCTTGTTCATTTATTAACTGGAATGATTTTATTTAAAAGATACTTTATCTCATCTCTAGTTTACTCAGTAATACAGTTCATATAAGAAAAACTTGATTCTTTCCCCAAAGGTTTGATATCTTTACCTAGCATTTCAGATAATGAATTGATTTCTCTATTCAAGGAAGGCAGCATTTAAGGTAGCCCTAATGATTCCTTCTTGTCTAATCCTCTCCCATTGAGGGTATGCTAGACTTAATGCTTCACTTTTAACAAAGAGAATATGACCAAATATGCATGTCATATTCAAGATTAGGTTATAAAAAGATTGTGTCTTCTGTCTTTCTACACTGTCTTGCTTTTTCCCTCACTAGCTATGGCAGAAGTCAGCTACATGTTGCAACCTGCCCTATGGAAAAACTCATGTGGCAAAAATACTGATGTGTTTGGCCAAGAACCAGTGAGGACCCAGGGCTTGTCAGTAGCCACATGAGCGAAATTCAGAGCAGATTCTGCCCCTATAGAGCCTTGAAACTGTGAGATAAAAAGATGCTGTTAGTATAAGCTGCTAAATTTGGGGGTAATTTGTTACTTAGTAATAAATAACAAAGATAATAACCAAATCTGAACTCATAGATCGAAACTAGTTAACATTTCAATCTATTAAAATGCTTTGCTTTATTGAAGCTCAGATTGGCTGATTTGGGAAAAATGAAGACCTTTGTACACTATTCTACTAGTCTTTGATAGCCTTGCTAATCACAGTGACAAAATTTGTTCTATGCTCATCTTGTATACTTTATGCCCCAGAACTGGATTCAACCACCATTCTCTAAGAGGCTCTGATTTCCTTCTTTCAGTGTAAAACTGGTATTTCAAAAGTGCAATCGAGATTTTAAGTACAGTTGACCCTTGAACAACGCAGTTTTGAACTGTGCAGGTCCCCTTAATATATGCATTTTTTCAAAAAATACAGCAGACATTGTATCTGCAGGTTCAGCATGGGCAAACAAACACAGATCAAAAATATACTGCTCTGGATGCCAAGCCCTTGGACGTGGAGGGCCAACTTTTTTGCTTTTTTGCATATGTGGGTTCTACAGGGTCGACTACGATGGGATTTGCACATGCAAGGATTTTGGTATATGCTGGGGTCCTAGAGCAAATTCTCTGCATATATGGAGGAACAACTGTATAATCATTGTTACCTAGTTGGTCACTGTTTCCAGGCCTTTCAGGTTACATACATGAAGATATTAATAAGATACTTCCTAAATTCATACTGACAGTGAATTAAAATTCTGGAGTACAGGATTTTACTTAATCTCTTCTGTATTACGTGTGTTTCCTTTCTTCCATACTGAGAAATCTGGTTCTCAACTACACAGAGTACAATATAACTTGATTATCCCATAAATACTCAATTTCTTTATCATTTATTTAATGTCCACATATGATAAATATACAAATGCCATCTTCAGAATCTTTAAAGTCAAATGCTTGGGTGGGAACCCTGGGAACTATTCCATTGTCTAATCCTCAAGCAGTAGTATACTTATTTAAAACATTTTCAACCAAGGGCAATCAATTATTTTTAAAAAACAACCTAAGGTGAACATTTAAAACACATTCTAAGATGACTATTTAAAATTTGTCAAAAGTTTAACAACATTTTTGTCTTTTTTCTAGAGTGAGTTACAAATGCTCTTGTTTAAACTTCTTTGCCTGTATTTTATGAACTCAGAAAACAGATATCTTGTGTTTACTAATCGCTAGCCTGTATATAATAATTAGATAATTTTTTAAACAGTAGCCTATATACTTTTCTAGGAAATGATTCTCGTCTCCCCATATTATTACTTGTATAGATATCTTTCCAGTCTGGATCGCAGCTTTGTATTTCAAAGCAAATTATCCTGTCTGATTACGATTTTGACTATCTGGTAGGAATCTGATTACTACTGATCAATCAACATACCTAGCCAATTTCAGTAGTGATAATAATAGCAAAAAAAAAATAATACTATCCACCTATTGAGCACATACCATTCCTATCTTAAGCATGATACATGTATTATCACATTTAATCCTCACAACAATGCTGAGAACGGTTCAGCTATTCCCACTTAAATTCTGAAGAAAAAGAGCCAGAGGAAATAACCTCCTGGGAACATGGGCAAATTTGTTTTTCCTCTCTGTAGTATTCTCAGTGCTTTCTATAAATATATGGTGAATTAGTGTGTTAAATTAAATAAGTAGGAGGCCATTGGCCTAAGGCTGTCTTCAAACTTTGAGTTTCTACATAAATTGCAATGTAACTTGGTACATAAACAAACTAAAACCTAATTTAGGAGTATACTTTTGTAACAAATAGCCAGGTTTCAGATAATTGCAAATAGCCAAGCTTTTGCCAATCACAGGCAGCCAACTGATCCCAGCAAGCACAAATGAGGCAAACAGCTGTATCCAATTGGGTGATTTCTCTACTTTGCTTCTGTGTTCAGCTTATAAAAGCTTAGTGCTTATGCTGCTGGGTGGAGCTCTGTGAACCTCTGCTGGTTCCAAGTGCCACCTGATTCATGAATCATCGTTTGTTCGAATAAACTCTGTTAAATTTGTCTAAATTAAGAAAAGGAGAAATGAATCCATTATAGATAGGGTGAACTATATCAAGTTATAATCTAAGATAATTCAAGTCTTGATCTAGGTTCTCCAGCGAACAGAGTTTGTATCTATGATTGTATGAGGAGGGGCAATCCCAGCAACAAGCAAGAGTGAGGAAAAGGGAAAATAAGCATAGAGGAAACAAAATAAATACAAAGTGGTTATTCCTGAGCCTGCTATAGCACCATAAGAAAATATAATTGACCTTCAGTACTGCAGAGCATCTTCAAAAATGACTTTGCACAAGTGCTGTGAATGGCATCGATTCTTTGGAAATTCAGGAAGGAAGGGGAGGAATGTATTCACCTGCCCTTTTCTGTCCACTGGCTGTTATTGGTAGAGTTCAGTTTGACTTCATGGACCTTGCTGGCTGTGACTTCCAGGTGACAGCATCCGCATCATTTCCCACTGGCACATTTGAATTTGAAAATTGGTGAAAGGGAGAGTAGAACTTCTGGAGGTCACGTCAGACTTACTCCATTAACGTAGTTGCAAAGGAGGCCATCCCTCGCCATGGGAACGTTAAAGTGTTGGTGAATTGACAGCAGCATGGCCTGTGTTTCTACCCTGAGCAAGAAGTTAGGTCAGTAGAGCAGACAAATTCTAGGGAGACTCATAAGCTGATTAAGTATGACCTTAAGTAGGCAAAATCTTTTTCTTAATGTCTACCAGAGCCCATGGGTGAAGACTTTGGATAAGAGTTGAATGAGTTAATAAACTGTGAGTGCAGAAATAGATATCTCATCTAGCACCGAATCCCCAGCCAAGTGTGGTATCAGCATGTAGTAGGTATTCAAAAATATTCATTAAACTAATAAATAAATAAATATAATTACAATTCTCAGTGTTTTGTCAGGGTTCTCCAGAGAAACAAAATACACACATGTGCATGTACATACATACAAACACATATGTAGAGAGAGAAATTTATTATAAGGAATTGGCTCATGTGATTATAGAGGATAATAATTTCCAGGATCTTCAATCAGCAAGCTGCAGACCCAAGAGAGCCTATGGTGTAGTTCCAGTCTGAAGGTAGGAAAAAAAACATGTCCCAGTTCAAAGGAAGTCAAGAAAGAGGAATTCCCTGTTATTTCTGGGAGAGTCAGCCTTTTAGTTGTATTCAGGTTCTCAACTGATTGAATGAGGCTCAGAGGGCAATCTGTGTTACTCAGTCTACCAATTTAAATGTTAATCTCATCCAGAAACACTCTCACAGACACACTCAAAATACGTTTGACCAAATGTCCAGGTATCCCATGGCCCAGTCAAGGGGACACATAAAATTAACCATTACATTTATAGGGCCGTTTTGATAAACATGTGCCATTTATAATTATGTACACAATCAGTTCTTGTTATTCATGGTAGTTATGTTTTCTACAAAGTCCTTGTGAACATTAAATAAAAAAATACTGAATCATTGCTCCCAGGTAAAATACAGGGTTAGGTTCCTAGCAGGTTTGATCATGGCATTTTTGTCAACTAATCAATATATAACCACCTTAATGTATGTTTCTGTTTAAAGACACCTTACTTAATATACATTGTTGACTCGTTAACATTGATCTCATGGCCCGCAGTGCTGTAACTCACTCCTGAACGAAGTTTATCTAACGCCTGTATTTTCTCCGTAAGGCACATCACTGCCCTCTTGTGCTTGGGAACACTAGACAGCCCTTCAGCAATATACTCGGGAGCCATTTTAAGCAGCAAAATCATCAACAAAAAAAGCACAAAAGTGAGAAAAACATGGCACTAAATACATGGTGAAAAAGACATTTATAATATGAGAGCTGAAGCAGGAAGGCAGAATGTCACCTTGTTTGATCTAAGCTGGGATTAGATCTAAGCTCTAGAAGACTTAAATTTTGAAGACTCAAATTTTTGCCCCCACCCTGCACATGTTCATGAATAATTGCAAAATCATTATGAGTATTGATTTGTGATTACAAATAAATTTTAGCAAGTAAGTAAATTTGCAAACATGTACTCTGTCAATAATGGTGATCAATTCGGTGTGTGTATAGGTGTATGCCTGAGTACATGCACACATATATTCCAATACAAATATTTTCAATTAGAAATTTGTTTTACTTTTATGTATAGTCTGTATTTGGGAGGAAGCTTGCGTAACAATCTTTTTATTATTTTGTCACAGTTCTACTTTTTCCTTCTTAATTCCAAGCTCTATTACTCTTTATTCAATTTTATTGAATAACTCAATTTTTATTCATGACCATTCTTTCAATTTAAAAAATCAATGAGATTTGTGAGAAACTATGGTCTAGACTACTGGTCAATTAAATTACAATTTCTTGGAATGGGTCCAGGCATCAGCATTTTAAAATACTGATTAAGAAACTCTTCAGATGATTCTAACAAGCATCCAGGGTTAGAAGCAGGTTTAAATAGCAGCACTGATATTGTGTTACCTAGGGTAAGTTCCATAATAACTTTGATAAAGTCATTGTTTTCATATATAAAATGGACATTATAGCCTCTGCCTCATAAAATGTTGTGAGGATTAAATAAGATACCATATATCAATTGCTGGATCCAGAGTAAAACATTCAATAAGTAAATGTACTTTTTTTTCATATAGAAAACCTGACATACCTTCCTTCTTCCTCTGAACATGCATTTAAGTAGCTCTTCTTAATGTGAAAGAATACCAAGTTTACTCCCTATCTTTACAAAACACATTTTACCTTAGAGTGATATTCAGAATTCACAGCTTATTTTTGCAACCTTACCTCCCACTATAATTCTTCATGCATTCTACCCACTACACAAATTGAACTTACTATAGTTTCTCCATAAATGTCCTACATAGTCCCATCTTTGTGCATTTAGTCAAGATCCGTCTACTGCTGAAATGACCACAATCCTATAACTATCCTTATAAAATCCCACATATATTTTAAGCACAATCTAAAACCACCTCATCCTGAAGCCTATTTCCTTTGTCCACCTCCTCACCACTCTACAGCCCACAGACCAAACTAACTCAGTGTCTTCTGCACTTCAGTAGCATTGTATGTGTTTGTTATGGCACTACCAGTTCCTCTTGTATATATTAATTGCTTGTGTGTGTATAATAAGTTCAGGACTAGAATATACACTCACTGAGAGTGAGTACATTTTTTATTATGTTTAGCTTTTGCTTCCATCTTGTGTTTCTGCATATGTCGAAAGAGAGAAAAAGACTGATTTTGTTTTTTCTGTTCTTGGCTAGTTGTTAAGAAAGGTTTACCCTCTGTTGTGTTCGAAATCAATATGAGAGAACATCAAGGCCAATGAATGGCTCAGGGTTAAATTCATGTCTATTCCCTCTAAGCTTGATATTGTCTTTCTGAAACAATTCTGCACTCATATCTTGAAGGACTCCCTTATTAATAAGAAAGGCTGTTCCCTTAACACAAGTATTCAAGAAATATTTGCAAAAGGAATTTATGTGTGAATTATGCCCCTTTAAAGTAAGTATAATATGTTATTAATAGTTCATATAATGCACAATGCACACCATTTAGGGTGATCACTTCTTAATGTTTACATTGTCAAACATGTATTTCTCTATTTAGAGTAAGGAAATTAAGTTATAAAATACAAAAATCAAAGTCAGGATGGATTATGTCTATTCTTCCTCTTTTAATTTACTAAATCTGATGGGTCTTTTATGCAGTATAAAATTAATTTGGTCAGATAGTGCTTGATCTTCATGAAGACAAGTAATATTTTCCAAGCTCCTGTTATTTTTTCAAGAATATTATGTTTTTAAAATAAATGCATGCCATGTTATAATTTATGAAATATTGTGTGTATTAAAATGTAAGTGCTGAATGGTAATATTATTCATATACATAGTAAGTTTTCCTAGAAATATTGACAAAAGTTTTTTAAGGTCTCTTTGTTCAGGCCTGAGTGCAAAGGATATCATGCATTTTTATGTCAATACTTGAGAATCTGGACAATTCAATGAATTATAAGAATATTTGGAAAATATTTGAGAATGGACCTCCAAAATAATACCCTAGGCAATAAATTAGGAAGAGAATAAAACATGAGGAAAATAATTACAGGAACATTTTGATAACATACTCATGAAATTATTTTGCACATTTAATATATATACAAATATTTTTATCCAATGTTTTGCATAGTTTTTAAAATTATAATTTAGGACATGTTATTGGTATAATTAATCTATGAGTGTTATTAGAAGACAGAACGATTTTTTTCTTGTAGCAGACAAGAACATTAGTCCTGCTTGCCATATAAAAGTTATATTTCTATAAAAAGTAACAATTTTAGTGTATTTTAAGCATTGTTTATAATGGTATGAATTTAATAAATTTGATTTTAAATGTCATTTATTAAATATTTCCATCTCTATCATATCTAAATACAAATTGTTGAAGTTCAGAAAAGTGTTGGGTATATAACTTGTTTATCATATTGCCCTTTCATCCTTCAGCTATTGAATCTCTTCCCTTCAACCTGTCATGGGATGGATTGAGGATTAAATGAGAAAATTCATGTAAACTGCTCCATAGTACCAAATTATTATATATTACTATTAAATATTTTTAGATACTACACATTTATAAAATTTAAATTACAATAAATAATATCGTTCCTATTAAAAACATTTAATGGCCTAAGAATCAAACATAGAATCAAACACATGTCTGTGTATATGCTTTCAACTTAAACTGTTCCCTATAAACACCAGTTCTCAAAATAGAGGAGGTATTTCAGAGAATGAATCAAGGGAAACTGTTCCATCTCCATTTTTTATTTTATTTTATTTTTTTATTTCAAAATATAATGGGGATACAAAAGTTTTTGGTTACATGTATCAATTTTGTTATACTTGACTCAAGGTTATAAGTATGCCCATCACTCAGATAGTGTTCATTGTATCCATTAGGTAGGTTTTCACCCATGCCCTCCTTTCTCTCCCCCATTGCTTGATTTTCACTGGGTTTTACATCCTTCTGTGCACATGTGTGCTTATCAGTTAGTTCCAATTTAATAGCAAGTATATGCGGTATTTGTTTTTCATTCTTTAGGTATTTCACTTAGGATAATGGCCTCCAGTTCCACCCAAATTGTTGCAAAAAGCCTTAACTCATCCTTCTTCATGGCTGTGTAGTGTTCCATAGTGTATGTATGTGTGTGTGTATATGTCTATGCGTGTATGTATATATATATATATATATACACACACACACATCACATTTTGTTAATCCACTCATGAATTGACTGGCACTTGGATTGATTCCACATCTTTTCAATTTGTTCCATCTTATTAATATTTTGGGACAATCGATAGTATATTTATTTGTTGTTTTATATTTCTACCAAATATCCTGAATTTCAATCTCAAGCAGTAAGTGTGAATGGGTATTTGAGTGTGTGTATGTGTGTGTGTGTGTGTGTGTGTGTATATATATATATATATATACACACATATATATATATATATATATATATCCATTTATGCTGTGCTCTTCCATGTTGCCTGGGATAAATGAATGAGTTTTCATGTTTACATTTGATGGGGAAGACATAGAGTAGACATTTTTAGAATATAAGAGAAAAATAATGAGGTAGGTAGTGACTGACATTTTCTGAGCTACTAGTGGCATGAT
The DNA here is from genome assembly GCA_028533085.1 of Varecia variegata. Taxonomy (NCBI): domain Eukaryota; kingdom Metazoa; phylum Chordata; class Mammalia; order Primates; family Lemuridae; genus Varecia; species Varecia variegata. The sequence continues at coordinate 52,320,474 of CM052444.1, read as the reverse complement.
CCAAAATGTCTCAGTTAATAGGTAGTATTTGAGCTAAGGTAATGTAATTAAAAAGAAGAAAGTCATAAATTTATCTAGACAAAAACCAAATAGGGTGGATACAAGGGCATGTGCAAATATCCTGTGCCTAAAATAAGTTTATTTTAAAATTCAATATATTTATTTTTCACTTATTTTTCCTATGCTATGTCATGGTCTTTCATTTATTACTTGTTTTTCTTCAGTGTTTTCTGTCTTCTTTCATTTAACTTATTTTCTAGGATTTTGTTAGTATTTCCTTTAAGGGTTCTCATAATTTTTAAACTTAGTTCAGACAAGTTTATACTTCTTAGAATTTTAAACCTTTAAATAAGTAAATATCTGTTCAAAATTCTTAAGAAACACTGACTTAATAAATAAATGTGCAGAGGAGGTTACAATTCTTATTGTATGTACTCAGGTTAAAATAGGTAGCCCATGTTTAATATTATATAAGATAAGTTAATTTCATAAAGATTAAGAAAACGATTTTTCAGAAAGACTGAGAATTCCTAAAATTAACACTTGCCTGCCCATCTGTTATCTGTAAATATAAACATCGTATACATTAATGGATGACATTTTTATGAAATTATAGGATCTTGCACATTCATTGACTGATGTTATCATATGAAAATAAAGTCCAACTGTACTTTAAGAAAATATATCTGAGAATTTCACATATTTCAAGTAGATTTCCCTCCCTATCACTAAGTAATAACCATCACTCTTTAATTTTGAAATTATACAAATGTATATAGCCCAGAGAGTTTATATAAATTGCTGAACAAGAAAAAAACAATAATCACAAAAATAAAAAAAAAATTATCAAATAATATGAAAACATATGGTGACCAGAAATGGCTCAACATGTGACTGATCGTGGTAGCTAAGTAGGAGGAATGCTTCAATAGGAAGTAGAAGAAATGAAAATCTTCGTCTTTGGCCATCCTTCTCTAAAGACCAATAGTCATATCAAGTCACTCTGCTCTGAAAATTTATTCATTAAATGTTCCTGGGAGACAATTCTAAAATCAAAAACAAATGGTCAGTTATAGTATTAATTTTTTTCCTAACAAAGAAATATGGCTAACTACTAATAACTTCCATAAAAAGCATAACAACAATAATGGTTGCTTTCATTGAGCAGTCTCCAGGTTCTGGGCCCAGTGCTATGCACTGGAGAAAGGGTAACAATTATCTTATTTCATCTTTATAAAATCTTTATGACATAAAATGCTAACATTTGAATTTTACAGGCATGGAAATTCACAAACAGAGAGATTAAAAATTTTGTCAGGTAGCAAAGACAGACAATATTTGCACCCAGATTACCTGACCCTAGAACCTTGCCACCTACTCATCTAGTTCTAAGACAGATGTATCCATTTTCAATCATGAGATAACTAATCCATGAAATGACTAACTTCTACAAGAATTTTGGCCACATTGTACATGTTTTAATGTACCTGTAAGCAGTCTAAAATGTTTTCTTGGCAGATAAATTGAAAAAGAATAATTAAGAGAGGCAATACGATTGGTTTTGACAAAGAGGTGGAGGGAAAGAAAGGAAAGGTAGGGGAAGGGTAAAAAAGGAGGAGAGAGGAGGGAAGTGGAGGGGATGTGAGGGAAAGGGAAAAATGAATTGCCTGTGGATCAAAAAATATAGAGTATTGACTTTAACATTGAGTTATCAAACAGTATTGTACACCATGGTTTTTCTAAATATAGTTCTTCTATTAAAAACTCAGATTACAAAGTCTCACTAAGATGTACTGAATCAGAATCTTTGGGGGTTAGGATCAGGATTGTACATTCTTATAAATCGCCCCGGTTAATTCCTTACATCCTAAATTCAGGTCTCCCTCAAGTCTCCAAAATTAATTCTATTCATTATGAAAAGAACACTTATCCTTTTATGTAACACTAGGCCTAGAAAAATATTGATAAGCGCTAAAAATTTAATTTATGTCTAACTTGGTAATTTTAAAAAATCTGCTATAATATAAAAAAATCAGTTGAGGTAATGTGACATAGTAGAAATTGAGCCAGAAATCTTGTGTTTAAGACATATAGCTCTGCTTCCTATTAGGTGCAAGACATTAAGAAAGTTAATATATGTCTCTGAAATTCAATTTTCTTACATTTAAAGTGACAATAAAATATTATCCTTAACACATTATTATGAGTATCATAAGAAACAATGTATATTAATATGTGTGGTTAACCTTAAAATGCATTTAAATATTAGTTACTATTGAGTGGATTGGTTTTGAGTGATAAGTTTGCCTTGACGTGCACATAATTTTGTTACTATGGCAATGATGGGATGACAATATAGTAGGGTTCAATTCCTTTAGTCAGTTGTCTAACAAGACTGAGGTTTTACTTTGTTTTGCTCCCAAATGGTATCTTTCCAAAATAAAACCTCTCTTACTTCAAATGAACAGAATATATCTGAAAAGAAAGATGGGAAGGTGATAAAAAGGGGACAAATTAATAAGAAAAAAAAAATTTTCCAATGTTTGACTTCAAGGGAATATTTTTGAGTTGAGGTATAGAGAAAAATAAAAATTGCCTCTAGTTTTTATGCCACATGAAAAAGAATGGCAGAAAGGGAAGTGCCATTTCTCTTTATCTCCCAGTAGCAGATCTTGCATTGTCCACAATTTCTGTGTCCTCTGCATAAGGAGTCCTTAGAGGAGAAGGCAGAGACAAGTATCTGACATTTTGTTCTTCCCATCCTGAATTTTGTGTACAATATAATGAAAGTCCATTATAAAGTGGGGACAAGTGACATAATTTAAATCCAAATTATACTTGCCTGCATTGTCATAAAAAAATGTAGCGATTCAGCTATATTCTGTTGCAATGACTGACAATAATTTTTCTTTATCACAATACCTTGGATGCTCATTAGAAATAATAATAGATGGTCACAATAACTTTCCTTTTCATTGTTTCATTACTTTGGTAAGGATGTCTGAGTCCTTGCATATTTTGTGATAACACACTTTTCCTTCCTCTGATCCATCTCTGTCCCTTCTTTTCAAATGCATGGGTATAATTTCTTCATCATTCATTTTGCTGAATATGATTTCAATTATCACGTCAATAGTAATATATGAATTCCTTCATCCTTAAAAGAAATGCTTGTTTCAGCAACATATTTTTCCCCTGGAAGTTTAATATTAATGAGAGAACTTGAGTTTTTTCCACACCAAGCTGACAGTTTGTGTCATAGATTTCTGTGTCAAATTTGCAAGAAATATAGCACTGGAAGACAGCAGTACATAGCTCAGGGCCATAATAAGTCATAGATGGGCAGCAGCAATGTTGGTCTAAAGAGTAGATCAGTGTTGTGCTTTGGAAAAACATGACCTTCATTTTTTATGGATCTTGTTAACAATCTCTGAAAAAAGAAAGCAAATGTTGACCACTGATAAAGCAGAAATAGCTAATATCCTCTCTATCCATGCATACCTTTGGAAAATCAATAAAATAATGATAGAAAATGATCCACAATTCTAATTACGTCTTTAGTTGAGAGTGTCTTATTTATCTTACATGCATGGAATCCAATTTGGTTTTATAAATATATCATTATAGAGTGGTCAAGCAGAAAATTGCTAGTCTTATCCATTCAGGTGCAAAAAAATAAGTAATATTTTTGTTAATTTTCAGCCAATTTATTTTTCTACATTTAAATTTATTATTACATGAATAAACATTTACTTAATGAAGACTATATCACTGTCACTTCTTTGCACATTTCTGAATATGAATACTTAACCAATAGTATAAAATTTGTTTTACTCTTGGAGTTTATTGAATTCAGAGATTTAATTTCATTATCAAATTTCAGTTTGGGCTGGGTGAGGTGACTCACATCTGTAATCCCAGCACTTCAAATGGCTGAGGAGGGAGGATTACTTGAGACCAGGATGTAAGACCAGCCTGGGCAACATAATGAGACTCTGTCTCTACAAAAATTAAAATTAAAAAAATAAAAATAATTAGCAGGATGTAGTGTGCCCTGTAGTCCTAGCTACTTAGGAGACTGGGCAGGATTGCTTGAGCCCAGGAGTGTGAGGTTACAGTAAGCTATGATGACTATGATAATGCCACTACACACCAGCCTAGATAACAGAGTGAGACCCTATCTCTAAAAAAAAAGCAAACAAAAAAAATTAAAGTTCAAAAAAAAAATTTTAAAAGTTGAGTTTGTAATCAAATCTGCTTTTTTACTAAATACCATGAATCATACATCCATTTGCTTCTAAAAGATTGTGTAAATATGTAAAAGTACTTTAGACAAGACTGCTCTATTTTCTTTTCTCAATTACTCTTTTATCATTTACCTGAATCAACAATGACCTAACTTTCATAATCTACTCTCCAAATATCACTCTGATGTTGATTCATTACCATTCTCTCTGTGAATATGATTTTATTTTTTCTACTCATTGCACTAATCATTTTAATCCTTGAAAGGACCACTTGTTTGAGGGGAATGCTAAGTTTCATTTGTCAAATACATACCACACAGAAGCAAGACTACTCCCAGGGGTATGATCTGGCATCCAGAGACATCATGAGACTCACAAGGTTCCCAGGCCTCAAAGTTGTAGATTTACCATTCCAGGGGCCATACTCATGCCATGGTTTAATAGAGCTTTTGTTTTTCCATTACCTTTCTGGAGATGTTACAATGGCATTTAACTACTTAATAGGTTGCTTTTCTGTTGAACTTTGATGAACTTACTACACCTGAGAAGCTGTTGCCTGGATAGTGTAACTACAAGAGGCTTGGGTCATGCAAACCCCACACCAAAATAAGACTGAGTTTTAGTTAATACAATTATTACCCATTAGTCACAGCCATGTTTGTCTTGCAATGAATGAATGCAAGTGTTTAGTAGAGGAGGTGAAATTACCCTTAAAGTTGGGAAAATTTCCTGCCATAGCTCTAGAATGTAGAATATTCTGGCCTATGTAAACAAACTGATTTTAATGCTAAATAGAACTGGAATTGAGAAACATAGATATAGACAGATAGATCAATAGACTTATAGATCTTAGACTATAATAGACCAAAAATCTTAGACTATAATAGACTGTAGATCTATCTGTCTATCTTCATTTTTAGTGCACTTAGCCAAAAACTAGTTCATGAAAGTAAGGCCAGTTAGGATAAGGTTTAGTTTTAATTTCCTAGAATGTGAAATTCTTTCATATAAATTACCTTTTTAGGAAAATATAAAATGTAACAAAATAGAGTTTCTTCAATTTCTGTAGCATGTGCATATTAGTGACTAATGGATTTACCAAAATATTCAACTTTATATTCAAAATTAATCCTTATGCTATTGAATTGGAGATAAAAAAGATAAAATTTATTTACTAAATAGGGTACACCTCATGTTTTTACTTTCAGAAGTATTACTACTAGAGCTACAAACTCAGATCTCCCCACTCTATTCATACTTTTTTCATCATTTTGCTTTGGTAATTTTAGAATAAATTACATTCAAGAAACCGATATGTCCAAATACAAAAGCAGATAGGTCCCCAAAGAATCTTTACCACAATTAGAAAGGAGAAGACTCACCAGGTAATATTTTTTTCTTTAGAAATAGCTACCAAAATTGGTGATCTATCTGTGTTCTTAGTACCCTTACTGTCAATTAGTGGGCTCTTCATAATGTTCATGAGCTAAGAGCTAACTCTGATAACCTTATTAATTATTAATACCAAAGATCAAAAGCCAGTCAGTATACAATATTTGTGCCTGAAGGAGAGAGAAAGGGACTGGCTGAAATGTTTTGTATAGCATAAAAATAGCTGGCAATGAAATCTAGAATAAATAAAATGTCTCCTCATTTATAAAACTTGGCTAGTAAAAGGTACAAAATATCTCACAGACCTAAAATATAACAGACATAATAATAAAATCAAGATCTTTGGGTTGAGAAGACAAGGAAGACAATTTTTTTAAAGAAGCAGATTGCTAAACTCCTCAGGATAAGCACTGTAGACAGACCACCACAACAAAAAAGAACGAGTCATTTTCTACCATGTTTTTAAATATTCAGGAAGACACTTCTTGTTTATATTTATTTTGATGGTAGCTTATTTTTCATTTTCATATGTTATGTTACATTTTACTATCGAACATAGCACTACATGAAAAGCACATTGTTTGGAGTTTATAGTGAGCCCAGTACTTTCTAGGTTAGATCAATGCTGAATCCAAATATAGCAAAAATCAACTAAACCTGATCATTGATTTGACATCAACCTTAGCTTTTGATATTTCTTTCTGTGATCTGACTGCTTCTAAAACTTCTGTGCTTTAATCACCGTAAGAGAACATGGGTTGGAAAGGCTCATTCAGATGTAAGGAACTTTGGCTTTTAGCAGTTATATTGGCAAAATAAGTACTAAGATTGCCTGTTAATGATTATGTCTATATGTGAATACTATCATCATTTTTTCCCACTTGAGAAATAATATAATTCCAACTGAAGAATTGAAGATTTTTAAAATAGATTCTTTTATTTCAAAGCTCAAATAAGACAAATAAAAGAGACTATTATTAAAACAACATTTTGATTGGAATAATAGAGAAACATTCTTTCATGTTGAAAAAATAGTTTAGTATTGAGTCCATTGTGACTCAACATTTATAACTTTCATTTATTGAGTGAATGACATTTCAATAAGTCTTGACACTTAAAAGGTTCATAATAATTCAAATCTCTTTTTAAATAATAAATAATTTGCTTTTTATCATATATACATGATATTTTTTAAAAAATTTCCCACTAGATCAACAAAGAAACTATAACATTAATAGCAGCAGAATGGTTATAATTTTTATATATATATACACATATATATAATATATATATATACACACACACACACACATACACACAAATGTTTTTTGACCCCTATACCAGTGGTCCCCAACCATTTTGGAACTGGGGGACCAGTTTCACGGAAGACAATATTTCCATGGACTGGGGGGAAGGGGTGGTTTTGGGGTGATTCAAGCACATTACATTTACTATGCAGTCAAACCTCTCTGCTAATGATAACCTGTATTTGCAGCTGCTCCCCAGCGCTACCATCACCGCCTCAGCTCCACCTCAGATCATCAGGCATTAGATTCTCATAAGGAGCACACAACCTAGATCCCTCACATGCACAGGTTACAGTAGGGTTAGCAATTCTGTGAGAATCTAACGCTGCTGCTGATCTGACAGGAGGTGGAACTTATGTGGTGATGAGTGATAAGGAGCAGCTGTAAATAGAAATGAAGCTTCCCTTGCTGGCTGCTGCTCACCTCCTGCTGTGGGGCTCTAACAGGCCACAGACTGGTACTGGTCCATGGCTCGGGGTTTGAGGACTGCAGCCTTATATCACAAGTAAAACAATAGCTAACTGTACTTCAATACATGGACTATTAAAAAAAAAAAAATAGGGAAAGGGGACAATGTTATCATCCTTAATTGGTGATGTCTCAGTAGTATTTACCTGGGCCTAGTAGAAACTTTTATGATATGCTTCTGACCGTTGCAAATTATCATTTTCTTTATAATGATAAACAATATCAATATTATGATCAAATAAGAATCTTTTTTTTTTTTTTTTTTTGAGACAGAGTCTCGCTCTGCTGCCCGGGCTAGAGTGAGTGCCATGGCGTCAGCCTAGCTCACAGCAACCTCAAACTCCTGGGCTTAAGCGATCCTACTGCCTCAGCCTCCCGAGTAGCTGGGACTACAGGCATGCGCCACCATGCCCGGCTAATTTTTTCTATATATATTTTAGTTGGCCAGATAATTTCTTTCTATTTTTAGTAGAGACGGGGGTCTCACTCTTGCTCAGGCT
>CM052444.1:52245700-52312060 GCA_028533085.1 Varecia variegata | reverse complement strand
CTACATGATGAGTGTGATGTGCACTGTTGGGGGAATGGACACCCTTGAGGCTCGGTCTCTGGGGGTTGGGAGGGGCATGGGCAATATACTTAACTGGAACGGTTGTACCCCCATAATAAGCTATAATAAATAAATAAAAAAAAAAGAATACCCCAGATGCCTAGACTGTTGATCTTACACTTTTCACAATCACTGCATTAACTTAATGAAAAAGAACAATTGCATTACTGTTATTTTTTCATTATTTCCATTTATCAGTCTGAATATTGATGTTATAGTCATCAAAATAACTGTGAAGGGTTTCCCTTAATATCTTGAATCTCAACTGAAAGTGATTTAACCCTGCCGTTTCGGACAGACCTGAGTGATATAGTCTGAATATCTGGTCATGCCTCAAACAGCTACAACTCCATAACCTGAAAAAATATCTTTGGAAGCAGAGAATTGTTAATGTGCTATAATTGACTTAGAAGGTTAAATGACCTCTTAGAAGAATATGAAATTGTGAATTGGGGAGTTCTTATACTCCCACAGGGCAGTTTATTCACAATAAGAAGTAACTGTTAATGAGCTCCCTAGCTAGCAAAAACTAGATGCAAAGTTATGTAAAACTTAGAATGCCTAGTGCTTCATACAGCAAGACAAAAGGTATGTGCTGAGTTCACCAAGAAGATCTTAATAGATCAAAAAAGAACTAGGCAACCTTGTGTTACAAGCTGAATAGGCAACAAAATTGTCTTTTGTTTTTATATGCATGAAAATTATTGTGAATAGCTCAATAATTTTTAAAGTGATATGCCATTTAATTTTCCACACAAACCACGGGAAATTTTGAAACTAAAAAGGTGTTTTTCCCTTATTTCTTCCCTACCAGATTTTCACTTGGAATTTAGAGATACTCAAATTCCATGTTAGAATATTAACATGTTAAAATACATGTTAGAATACAAGTTGACTTTCAAGAAAGGAGTTGGGTTTGACTCAGCCAACAGAGATTTAGCACCTACAATGGGTTAAATTCTGTGCTTTGCACTAGGAATACAAGAATAAAGAAATTGTAGGGTTTTTTTTTTAATCAAAGAGCTTCCTGTCAAGTGGAAGATTCAATAACTCAATAGTGTCAATGCTGAGAACTAAATGCTAAGATGTGTTTATACTAAAGGAATTATGGGAGCCAGGTCCACTTTTTTCCCCTATGCAGAGTGAATTAGCACAGAGTGATGTCACTTTTGTTTGTTTTTGTTGCAATTTGGACCTTTGGACACAGCAGTGGTATCATGAGGGACCGAATTAGAATTTTCACTACTCAAGTACAGAATATTTACTTAGCCATGGGTTGAAATGTCACTTCTGCCTGAAGTTCCCAGTAATATAATTTACAAAGACGAAAATAAGAGAAAGCTTGGTAAATTTAAGAAAGGAGCATTGGTTGGCTGTGTCAAGGGCTTAGCAAGAGCAACCACTATGAATAGGACACTGAATAAAAAGATTAAATAACCATTTGCTAAAATAATAATTAAAACATTTGTTTCATGCATAATGTGTATTAATAACAAGATGAGATAGATACTGTGTTCAAATCTAGAATTGAGGAAATGAATAAAAGAGTTAGAGGCAGAGTTGCAAGTTGCTCCTTTTTTTTCCTTATAGTGTTCTGCATTTCCCATCAGAAGGGCCATTCAAGAGCATCACACTGCTTGACCAGCATCCTCTAGCACTGGATGATTGATCTACTGAGGCCGAGGCACCAAGTGGCAGAGAATCAGAGGCATGACTATGACTTCTCTTTTGACATCTGATTTCTGACTTTACAACCATTCTAATATACTTCATATACTTCTACTATACTTTTATATAGTTCAGTGCTATTTAAAATGTGATCTTGCAGCATCACCTGAGCACTTGTTGGGCATGCAAATTATCAAGCCCCACCCTAGACTGAATCAGAATCTTGCTACATGGACCTTGTCACTTGTGGTTTCACAAGTTCTCAAGGTGATTCTCATGCCTGAATTTGAGAAGCATGGCTATCAAAGGCTATATGGTCCTGAGAATTTATGCCACCATTTAGGAAAGCCTTGCTTTCTAAAATTTATCATCCATTCCTCTATTTCCTGATTTTTTTTTTTTTTACTTTTTCTTGGGTAAGTTATTCCAACTCTATTACTCAACTGGCTATCCCACCATGTCAAGAGACTACATATATATAATATATATGGAGGGAGAGAGAGAAAATACATAATGTATATGAAGTATATATTATATTTATATGTGCTTATATTTTTCTGCATTTGCAGTAGACTACTGATACTTTTTAATAAGTTTTATATAATAATATCCTGTTTTCTATAATAATATCCTCAGCAAATTAGGTCAGATTTGGGTAAAAGCAGCATTAAGGTGCTCCAAAACCATTTCTTACAACTCCTATTTCCTTCACCAAAAATGCATGTACATGTACATGTACCAGCATGACAGAGGTTGTATAATGGCAGACACAGGCTCTGAAGGACCTGGGTTTGAAACGTTGTTCTATCATTTATTAGCTTTTTAACCTTAGACAAACAACATCTCTAAGCTTCAGAGTCTATAATAAAATAGACCCCAGCATAAGGGTTATTGTGAAGATTAAAAGCGATGAGTTGTGTTAAGTTGCTGAGTTATTGTCCGGCACATAGTGAACACTCAATGCTGATTATTTTATTATCATTATGAATATAGGTATATTAAGTTCATTTAAAAAATGCAACGTGTTATGAGAATATATAATCAGGGAATCTTATTAAGAATTGAGGTTTAAAGAAGGCTTCCCATACAAATAATGCAACCTGGTATTAAACTAAAACTGCCCAGGTTTCTGTATACTTATGCTTTCTGTAAACCTTACAGAGTTTAGGTTTCAAGAGACTCTATATGAGAATGCTAGTGTTGATTTTTTTTATTCTGACACTAGTTACGTAGCATTGATCAATTCACCCTGGGTTTGAAACAGAATAATAAGTGAAAGGACTGCCTAACGTACATTTCCTATATATCCCCTTGCCTTGTTGGCCGAAAATGTTATTTTCGTACAACCATTTTTATGTTTAGTTGAGCAGCATTGAAACTATCCAGATTCCTTGCTGTTTGGCAAATGTTCTAATTGGTTATGTTTTGCTACCCTGGGCACACTATTAGACAAAATTGCAACAAAAGACATCAATAAAAAGCAGAAAGCTTCAGATTGTTAAAATCATGAATGTTATTAATACTATTAAAATGCTAATTACTGTTTAGAGGAGATTCAGTTGCAGTTCTGAAGGAGGAAATGCTTAGGCTGCAGGATCTGAGGCATGGATTGTTTGTTCCCTAAAGGGGAGAAAATTCATTTTTGTTTAATTTATATGAACAAGAACGCATTCCAAGGAGGTACACTGAAGTGACTGCAGACCTCCTAGGGTCAGAGCCACCTTCAGTTTCACCCCCACTCTAGGTGGTCCTTAATTGCCGCTACAGACTGCCTGGCTGTAACTTATTGTTTGCACTGCACATGACCTTGGATGAAAACTAGAGCACTATGAATTAATCCCTGTAATATTTTGTGTTTAACATCTGTGTTGTCACCAGCCATTATTCAGAGGCCAAAAAACAAATAGCCATATCTATCTTCTACTACATTTTTTAAGTCCATTCGATTGTTTTCCACAGACTCTTTAAATGGATTGCCTATGAAAGAGTGAATTCATTCATTTTCACTCTTTTCTGGAACAAAAATCTACAGAATTTAGAGGATGATACCAAAATAAAATAAGACTATTTTTTAAACAATAGGAATTGCCCAAATATCTCAATTTCTCTACCTATATTACTATCATCTTTCTTTTCTTTTCCAGTGTCTGTTTTAAAATAAGAGAGGATCCCCAAGCACATATATCAAAATCAAATGATTTCATTTATCTGTTACAGTTTTATTCATTGAGGAAATGTAGTCACCGCAGGGAGAAATGTAGCAACAACTTAGCATCTAGAAATAATCCAGAACAGTGTACTGCATTAAATGGAAAATACCTGCAAGAGGAAGTGAGTTAATAAAAATTCAATTACTCAAACAGGATTTTTTCCAAGACCCTAGGGTTAACACCTAGATTAAACCCTGGTGCTGGCTCTCGTTCTCTCTACATCTCTCTCTCTCTCTCTCACACACACACACACACACACACACACACACCCCGTTGGCTTTATTAACAGTCACAAATGTTTAAAATATTTTTTTACATGAATGCAAGAAATAAATATAAAATAGTTTTTATATCATCAAGTTGAGAACTAGTTTCACATCAACACAGGACACTAACAATAATAACAATAATCACAAACGTTATAAAAGAAAATGATAAAATGTGCTAGACACTAGACAGAACACTTGAAGGCAGATCCCAACACTAGGCTGTAAATTAAATAACAAATAGCCACTGCAGAGGGAAGAGTGACTCAGTGGTCTTCGAGTTTTTCTTTAGAGCTTCTCTTAGAGGTTATAGAAATAAATAATCATCTTGTGAGGCTATTAGGGAATTTGAACATAAAAGAAAATAAAATTATAGATGGATGTTGATAGACCACTTTATTCTACTTCAAAAATGTGGAAAACACAGTAATTAGAATGAAAGAAAAAATACTAATAAGTAAATATGAGCGTAGGATACATTGTGTACAAAACTTGAAATATTTCCTACTGAAGAGTACTGAGCTTATGTGGAGAGAATAATTTCAGAATGATATCATGCTTAGTTGGGGACTATACAGACTGGACTCTGCTACATGCTAAGTGATTATGAGAAGCAAGAAGTGAGGAGTGTGGAAAAGAAATGGTAAAAATCTAGTTGAAGGAGGAAGACATCTGGAGGTTTGGCCCCAGTTAAAAATTTATAGGCAAATCCTGCTGGAAAAGGAGTTAGCAGTTTAATGAATAAATTATTATCTAAACACCAGAAGGTTAAAGGTTAACAGGAAAGACTTCAACAATAATGCCTTAAGTGCTTCTACACTTGACACATAATATTTAGTTTTTTGCCAGCTTTTTTCTGAGGGTGAGTTGTAAATAGACTATTGACCAGCTACAGATTTTTTACATATTGACATTATTTTCCAGATGATTTTGAGGTTTACTAATATAATATTTTCCTCATGAGGTAGGGTGAAGAAGAAGGAATAGAGAAAAATTGCTCTGCTCGGAAATAAATATGGTGTTTACTGGCAGCATTGGTCTCTACAATGTGATGTATATATATTTGTCAGTTTCTACTGTGCTTGTTTCTAAGACCACTAGTCTTTGAGTCTCATAAGTAGATTCATCTTTTCCCTATCACTTATTCATTAGGACCACACGTGGCACTTTCTTGTATGGAATGGTAGGAGGGGGGAGTGAAGAGAAGACAGATTTTCTAGTAATGACATATAGTAATCCTAATAAATTTGAGTTTATGGAAAAATATTGGGATAAACCATTATTGTGATATTCCTAATACTATATTACAATTTTCATTATTCAGTTTTATCTTTTCAAAATGTCTTCTTTCCATGTTTTTATCAAAGGCAGACTCAATAAGTTTTCCAACTCAATGTTTATCTACTTAAGCCCTTTAGTCTTATTAATCAATCCTTGCATTTCCTTAATATTTAGCATTGATTTTAAAGGGCATATATTTTTAGTATAACATTTCTATTATAGGTCTATGAAACTTTAATTAAGAGAATATAGCTTCCTTATTCTTTTTCTGGCATATTCCATATCCTATTTCCTCTTCCCAGAACTCATTCTTGGTTTCCATTAGGTTCTTCCACAGCACCATTTCTTTTCCTATCATAATTCTCATCATAATTCATTACCTTTTAACCACTTTTTCAAATTATATATCTTGGACTTAATGGGATTAAGAAAAGAACAGTAACTAAGGCTTCTAGCTTTTAATGAGTGCTTCCTTAGCTTTACAAATACTGGGCCAAATCTCTGAAATTACTGCTTGGAAAAAGATTCTTAAAGCACTTTTATACACACTTGATTCCCTTGGGGCATTTGTTTTTTCCACTTCAACTTGCCTAGTTACATGTATTTCCAATCAGACTGCCCTGAAGAGAGTAAGACTGTGTCTACCCTGCTCATTGTTGTAATCCCAGCATTTAGCACAAGAGTTTCAGATAATGCAGATACACAACATATAGTTGTTAAGTTAATTCTGACTGTACACAGCGTACAAGCAGAACCAATCCCCAGTGTGTTAGACTTTGCTCAGTTATAAAGTGATATTTCAGAGCAGCAATAATAATGATGAAGATATTAATAGTTGACATTTATCAAATCCTCCCTAAGTACCTCAGACTACTCTCATTATTTGATATAGATTAAATCATTTAAGCATCACAAGTCCAAAAGGTAGATGTTATTTTAATCTCCACTTTATAGAGGAGAAAATTGAGCATTGCAAGTGTGAATACATGGCGTTAAGTCAAACACCTAGTAGGAGGTAGTGGTGATACTACTTGACACTGTGTTGACCCTTTAAAGCTCTTGTCATTTTATTTTGAAAGGAACTGCTTAATATGTCTAAATTACTAAACCGTCCCTTGTGTTCTTTATACTACCATTTATGCAATAACTATATCTATAAGGTCTTCATTATGCCTTAGTATTCCATAGTTCTCTTCTTAATTTTCTTTCAGAGAGGTAAACTTTATACAAACGTACTATCTTAATCATTTTCAAGCTATCAGAAAGTGTAAGCTTCTACTCATTCATTAGAAAACTATTTTCTCTTGATGATCTCCTTTTCTCAAGATAAATTGATAAAGGCACATATTATATATGTTTCCTGATTTCCTCCTGCTAAGATTAATCCACGTTAATTTTTAAAATCTTCAGACTTGTCCTTGCAAACTTAAGCTGTCTGTTCCTAATTGGTTCTTTCTCCAGATCTTCCTTTCTACTGCTGACTTTCCATTATCTCCAGTTACTAAGCAGCTCCTCACGAAGTCATTTGATCTTTGAATCCCCCATTTTTGTAATCTGTTATGCTTTAATTAGTAAGATTACCCTAGACAAGGAGTGGGGAAACTTTTCATGTTGGAAGGCCACATTAATTTAGCTGTAATCAAATAAGGCCACATTCAAGAAACTTCAATTAGATATACTTACAAATGTGCATTATTTTGTAAAAATCTAACTACTATGTACTTAATAATTTCCAAAAATAAAAGCCATTTGTTAATTTTAAAGTTAACTAACCTTTTAATGACTTTGTTGTGTCTGCTTTTTGTTGGAAAACATTTAAATGTTTGGTTGCAGCATGGAGGTCTGCAGTTTCAGTTGATCCTCTAGATGGGCATCAGTCATTTGTGACCTTAAGGGTGACTTGATTTAGGTTAGGTAGGAGAATGAAGATTTGCAACAATAAGTGGTTAAAAAGCAAGAAAGAATTTTTCAGGAGTGTTGCCAAAGGTGTGGGTATTCTACTGCATTTTTTCCATATTTCAATTGGATCTTTCTTAGCTTCAAACAATGACTTTAAAATGTCATATACCAAGAGCTCAATCAATTACATCTGTAGTTCTTTAGAAGTCTTGGTGACATCAACTAGGTGAGGCTGAAATGCTAATTTGAATGTGATGTCATGATTCTCAAAGTCAGTGAACCTTTCGTTGTATTCTCCAATTAATACGTCTATAACAGCTGCATATTCTTCAAATGACTTGCATATATTATCCTGCTCATCAATGACCTTTGCTAAATGTGGAAAATGTTCATCTGAAATTTCCTTCTGGAGAAGTATTTTGAAAAAAAAAGATAGTTTTTTTCGAAATTCTTGGATTTTTTTTGTCACTTATCATATTAGACTTAGTCTTACCTTGCAAAGAAATATTCACATCATTTTGATTTCACACATCATACAGAAATGCTGCATTCCTATAGAAATCTTGTTTCAATAATTCACATTGTTGATTTTGTTCTTCATAAATTTTTAACTAGCTGTTCTCGCAGAGATAAAATTTTGGCTAGCACCTGTTCTCTGCAAGAGGCAACAATGCACTTTAGAATGATACATCAAATCCTCACTGAATACCTCATCATTCGACTTTAGCATGTTATGAAACTGAGGATGCTGTGTTGCATTTGCATAAATATCATTAACAATGCTTATAACTTGTTGCAAAGTGTCACTTAAAATAGTAGCCTTCCCACAAAGATTTTGCTAATGCAACATACAATGAAAAGAGGTGAGAGCATCTGGATCTGTTAATACATTTTTAATCTGTGCAAAAAACCCTTCATGTTTTCCTGTCATGGAAGGTGCATCATCTGTACATACACTCACTAAATTTACTAAATTCAGTCCAACTTCATGACATTTATCTTGAAAGTTGTTGAAGATATCTATTGCCCATGTTCTGTTTACAAGAGTGCCCAAAGTGAGTAACTCTTCATAGCAAAGAAAATCTTCTATTAGGAACCAAATGAAGTATAAAACCTGTGCTGAATCAGTAGTATTGGTTGATTCATCCAAAGTGATTGAATAATATATATTGTCCTTTTGAAGTATTGTATAAGTTATTCTATTAAGCTGAAGGCTAATTCATGCTGCCGATCAGTTATGCTTGTTCTTGAAAGAATGAACAAGATGTGGTTGAAAGATGTGGTTGTATTAATACTTTGAAACATTATCAGGGTCTAAGCATCTCATAACTTTGAAAATCCATTCTTTCATAATTTCTACATCACTGAATGGCTTCTTCTTTTTCCTGGGTATAAGTTATTTTATAAGTTGTTTCAGTGGCATTATTTCCAGGTCTTATTGCTGTTTGAAAGAATTGTCTTTACTTTTGCTTTTTGTCTTTTAATTTCTATAGTACAATCATTCATACATCTCCCTCTAATTTAAAATATTTGTGGTATTTATGACCATGAGTGTTATAATGCTGATGAGCATTGAATTTCTTTAATGTTGATATTGTAGTATCATAAAGCAAAGAAATCATCCTATCTTTAGCAGAAACAAGATAATATTGCAATTCCCAATCCTCATTAAAAAATTTGTTTTCTTCCTTCAGTGTTCTCTTGGTCTTCTTCAATGGTACTACTAATTTAGGGATATATGTGTGTGTGTGTGTGTTTGTGTGTGTGTGTGTGTGTGTGTGTGTGTGTATTAACATTTTTCCTCCTCTAGGAATCACAAAGTGTTTGTCAATCACTCTCAACATTTCACAGAAGTCACTTGCAAAATTAAGTGCAAAATGTTAGCTCTCAGCCATCAATAGAATAGGTCCAACCAGTCAGGGGTACTCAGTTTTGCAGTGTCATTTAGAAATTAACATCCTTGGAAAGGATTCTCTAATGCCAACAAGAGTTTTGGAAATCTATATACACATTCCTGGTATTCATGCATACTGCATTGCCAATAATGAAGTCTTCCACTTGAGACATGAATGATTTATCTTTTTCTTTAAAATGGTATGGATTGCTTAATTCAGCCAAGATATTTTAAAAGTTGGAAACTATATTTCCTCTGTACCCGACCAACAATATGTTTGTAATTTTGAGTGAAATTTTGTTTCTTACATATGAATTTACAGTGCATCTTCTGATCAATGAAACATGCTAAATATTGTTAACCAAATGCTAACATGTTAAATCTATTTTTCTAATTTTCAAAAAAAAAGAACTTAAAATGTCTACTACTTTTAATTCTAAATATGTAAAATGCTATCAAAAAAGATGTATACTTCAATACTTATCACTACTTATAAAACCCACCATGATTGAAACCAGCCTGATCCTTCCCACTATCATCTTGCTTTGCCTGATTACTAGTCTGCTAACTATTTGCTTTTTTAACTCTTGATTCATTCCCTGCAATCTGGTCTCAACATAAAATCAAGTGAGTTCATTGCTTCAAAACTCTAAGTGCTTCCTATTTTAGTCGGAGTCAAAGGCAAATTCCTTTCAAAGACAAAGCATTGCTTAATCTATTCCTCTTTTACTTCTCTGACTTCACCTTCTTCTAATTTCCTAGTTGGGGAAATTGTGAACATTTAATATTTAATACTCTAGACTTAAGTTATTATGGAAATTTTTAAAATATACAGAATTATTTTCAGCACCAGTCAACATGGAAATTTGAAGATAAATGTTTGATGTGATGTAAAATGTCGACCATCCTGCTTAATATCCACATCAATACCCCTTTAACATGTTTTATTGTTCTATAGAGACTGAAAAGATTTTTTAATGCAATACAATGCTCAGTTTCCCTTAGAAGTAGGGTTTGGGGTGTAAGACTTCAATTTGGAGCTTCATGGAATGAGAGGCAGGGGAGAAACTGCCCATTTTGCTGTTGGAGATTGTGTCTGAGGTGTGGAATTGGGAATGCCAGATATAGTTGCAGTTTCCCAAGTCTATAGTTAGCCTTTTTATCCACATCTTGCAAATCATAGTTGTCTGAGGCAGCAGTTTCTTTGGTGGTCAAGTTCTAAAGTGTGGCTTTGTGAGTAATTGCCTGTGATAAGTCCCATTCTCTTTAAAATAGAGCAGATTTTGTCCCTGTAACACTGCTGACTGAATGAAGCAGTGTGATTTTTAAAAAGTTTTTTTTTTCTCAAAGTGCAGAAGATTGCATTGTTTATCTGTCAAAATATGGCTTAATCTTTATGTTCTGAACATGATACAGGACTTTGGGAACATGCCAGCACAGAAAACATCATTGGAAGAGGTTAAGGTAAAAAATTAAGGCTGACAAGACATGACAAACAGCCACGAGAAAAGTAAGCACAACATTTTCTAGAAAGAAAGAAGTATGTCGAATACATTCAGTTAACTACACCATGTTAAGATACTACGTGTCTATCAACTGATGAGTGGATAAAGAAAATGTGTTGTGTGTGTGTATATATATATATACAACGCAGTACTACTCAACCGTAAAAAGGAATGAAATAATGTCTTTTTCAGCAACTTAGATGGAACTGGAGAACTTTATCTTAAGTGAAGTATCTCAGGAATGAAAAAATAAACACCATAGGTTCTCACTTATAAGTGGGAGCTAAATAATGTGTATATGCAGTCACAAAGTGGTGTCATGGACACTAGAAACTAAGGAGGAAGAAGGGGGGGGAAGGGATAACAAATTACCTATCAGGTACAGTGTATGCTATTCTGGTGACAGCTATACTAAAAGCCCTGACCTCATCATTATATAATTCATCCACATAACAAAAAACACATATACCCCCTAAACCTAGTGAAATAAAAAATAAAATAAAATAAATTTTTAGGAAAGCAATTTTCCTTCAAAAAATATTATGATGTGCTAGAAATACAAAACATTAAGGGTTTCACAATATGATAGAATCTTTCAGTCCCTGCTAGTGACTCAAATAAGCATATACTCCTTGTCATTTACAGAATGAAAAATTAAAGAATTTCATGTTTATGTAATTCTTATAGAGTGGGCATATATTATTATTATTAGATAGGGCATATTATTATTTATTGGTATTATGAGTATGTCAAATGTGTCTTCATATATATATGTAACTAAAATCTTGAGCAGGGCATCATTTGACCTAAAATTCTATTTATTTTGACAATGGATATGCAAAGATGGTTAAACACACACACATATGCATATAAACAAAAAATGCATATGAACAAAATACACTTACGAACAAATCATCACCATCACATCTTCCTTAGAAGTTTAAAGAGCACATATTTACTTTGAAGTTCATTGTGTAATGAAATTAAGATGAGAAAGTAAATAGGCTTCTCATTTTATATAGCTTGAAGTATGTTTGAGATAAGAAAAAAAAAGAAAAAAATATATATATTTTACTTTGCAGGTTTACTCTCTACTGTCTACCATCAGAAGTAACAGGATGTAATTTAGCATCCTGGAAATTATATCTAAAAGAGATATGACAGTAGTCAATGATGGGAATATATGATTTAGCAGTACTCTATGTGACTAAAACATGGGATTTAATATAAAGTAAGCTCACCTTGATAGGACAATCAAAAATGTAATGGGGTTTTTGATTGCAGTGTCAGAGTTATAATACTTAAAATGAAAGATAATATATTTAGGCAAGAATAATCAATATGACTAAGGTACCTGAAAGCCTAAAAGCTTGCATTGCCAGGAAAAAGGAAGACAATGGTAGAGAAGATCAGAAACCAGTTGCTAGACAGGAAAGTATTTTGACATATTTATTCTCAATTCTAATGATAACTTTCTCTTAGAGATGTCAAGAAGTAAAATATATTTAATAAAAAGACACTGAGCTGTCTGTCAGAGGAAATGTTCAAGCAAAATTTATTTGACAAGTGAGTTGAAATGATTCAAAGGAAAATACAACCTCTGAAATCTGGTGGACCAAATGAACTTTAATTTCCCTTTCAACA
The DNA here is from genome assembly GCA_028533085.1 of Varecia variegata. NCBI lineage: Eukaryota > Metazoa > Chordata > Mammalia > Primates > Lemuridae > Varecia > Varecia variegata. Next base: position 52,299,633 of record CM052444.1, on the reverse strand, counting down.
TCAAAATACTATGCCTTTGAAATGCATATTCCAATAACCATACAAGCCAATAAATGCCAGTCACTAAATAACTCATAAGTGCTAAGGGAAATTAGAGGTGGGAGAAATAAATAGCTTCTTCTGTGGTGGAAAAAAGCCTCAAAGAAGTAATGGGATTTTAATTGAACCTTTAGGGGAGGAAAAGAAGAAAACATGTTGAAAACATTCCAGTAAAGGGAAGACACTGATCAAAGAAAAGAAAAAAAAAAAATATGCATGGAGCATTCAGGAAAAAATAATGATAAAACATTCCATTTATATAGTTTATACCAGTTTTCAATTTCTTAAAAATAATATCAAATTCTACTCTCACAATGCCACTGTATGATAATATTATTCCCTATTATACAAAGAGAAACTATAGTTCAGGCTGGTCACAGTGAAACTGCAACTGGAACCTGTGTTTTCTAACTTGCATACAAGTATTCATTCTATTCGATCTCCAATGACATTCCATGGAACAGGGAATAATTTTTTTAAATAGTATATACATAGTGCATATATATATATATATATATATGAGTCATACAGTTTGGAACTTGCAAGTTCTAAGTTTTGAACATTGAGTAATACATATTTATTGTCCCACAATTTAATATGTGTTTGCATGGTAAATATATTTCTTTGAAGATATTCTTTGAATCCAGTTATTTCAAAGATGAATAAATTGTATGCCATTATGGCTTCCTTTATGTACATATACAGCAATTATATTATAAAATCTTCTTGTGTTGAAGTTATAGCAATTCATATAGTAGTAGTTATTGTTGTACTTTAAATATGCAATGCTTCTTCTTGATATGTGGAGGGGGAAAGTCCTGATAACCTTCCATTTGTGTGCCATCTCTATGCAATACTCATTCCCTTATTCTTCTTGCCTGAATGACCATTATTCATCAAATCTCAGTTTAAATGTTACTTCTTTAGGAAAGTCTATCTGAGTTCTCCTCACAGCTCTGGCAAGTTTCTCTTTTGTATGCTTTTACAGCATCCTCTATTTCCTATTCCCAACACATATCACATTTGTGAGTAAATATTTTGCAGGGTCATGATTTATTTAATATTGAATGGCTTGATAGTCTGAGTTCTAAGAGATCAAGGGCCCCTTTCCTCTATATCCCCAGCAACAAGCACAACAACTCACATTTGTAGACACTTAATAAATCTCTTTTAAGTAAATGGACAAGTGAATGGCTGCTAAAATAGAGTGAACCATTGAAAAATAAATGTGCTGTTCACCTTTTGGTTAGTAATTACAAGTAAGCAATATATTTCATTACAGGATAATTTCTATTTTTTTCTCATAGAAGCTATTTGTGTTGACATTTGGTAAAATTCTCTTTTCAAAAGAAAAACTAACAAAGTATATTCCTCTCAGCATATTCTTTATAAGGTGTCTCCAGAAATTGAGATATCTTGCAAAACATCAGATACTATAAAGTTAGAATTACTCAGCAAACACAGGATATAGTTTGTGACATATTTTTAGATAACATAAGAAAAAGAAACTGAGCACATGCTTGTGACCCAGGAATAGTTATTTCATGAAATGAATGTAGTTTCTACGTTGCATGAGATCTTGGCTACATTGCCTGAAAATAGAGGCATTGGCTGATACAAAAGTAGAAATAACTATGTTTACTTGCATTACTATAGTCTCCCCTACATAGGACTTTGACATAAGCTACCTCTTTATAGGAGGAAGTTCAATGAAATCATCTTTAAATGAAATCACAGCACTTTACTCATTTATATATAATAAATGATAAAACATAGCTGATGATACAACATCTCTTTGGTTCTCCTGGGGAGAGTTGGAACCCATTCTATTAAGTGAAGTATCCCAAGAACGGAAAAATAAGCACCACATGTACTCACCAGAAAATTGGTTTCCCTGATCAACACCTGGGTGCACATTTGGGAATGATACCAATTGGGTGTTGGACAGAGGTGGGGGGAGGGGATGGGTGTATATCTACATGATGAGAGCGAAGCGAACTGTCAGTGGAATGGACATACTTGAAGATCTGACTCAGGGTGTTGAGGGTGGGGGAGGGGACGGGTGTTTACCTACATGATGAGTGCAATGTGCACTGTTGGGGGAATGGACGCCCTTGAGGCTCAGTCTCGGGGGGTTGGGAGGGGCATGGGCAATATACTTAACCAGAACGGTTGTACCCCCATAATAAGCTATAATAAATAAAATAAATAAATAAATAAATAAATAAAAACATACACATATATGCAGTTGCATCTCTAACAACCTTTTTATAAAATGCCACTTTTTAAATATCCCAATGACAAATGCTTTGATTTTATTCTTACATATCCTTGCATGAAATTTTATCAAATTTACCAAGACTGTTCCACAAATAATGAAGTATACTACCTGTGTTCATAAATGTACAGTTAGTCTAGGTAGAAGGATCATATAAAAGCATGAAATTTTATCAAATTTACCAAGACTGTTCCACAAATAATAAAGTATATTACCCGTGTTCATAAATGTACAGTTAGCCTAGGTAGAAGGATCATATAAAAGTGGTCTAGAATTTTACTTAACACATGTGATTTAGAGACTTCTAATAGACTTAATATATATTAAAGTAAGAAAAAGTAAACCAAAAAAATCATGCTTTTTCTAAAGATCCAAGTAGTTTTTGATATTGTTTGGTATTGGATTAATAATAATCTCACCAGAGCTGCTATTTTATATACAAAAAATATTGAGCTACATGTTGAATAATATTTAAAGCATGTTCAGGAACGACAGTTTAAAAAATCTTCCAGTGAGATACATCTCACCCACAAGTACATTTATAAACTGAAATCAGAATTTAAATGCCATTTGAAATCAGTTTCGTGTATTCTATCAAGTATTACCATTTTATTTCAATACACAGATGTCCACAGAGGTATATAACTAGGTCAAAATACTATTTCTACCTTATTACTAATTAATTTTGTGCAAATGGAGTTAGCATCGTTGGCAACAATCTGCCAATCCAACAATACTTGAACCATAGAGGGTTATATCAGCAAGTGTTGCGTCTGTCAGTTCTCAAATTATAAAAGATGAAGTCACAGACACTATCCATATTACTACATCGTATCTGTGAAAACTTAAAAGCCATTCTTGGTGTTTAAATTGTGATTTATTAATGTGTTAGTCATTGGTCATCATTAACCATATAGGAAGTCAACAGTGTCAGCCAATTAATCCCTATTAGAAGCCTAACCATGGAAAAAACCTTGGATGTCACAATCACTTACATAATAAGTTTTTATGACCACATTTACTTACACTAAAATACACTCTACCCGTATGTAACTAGAATATTATTGAAATATAATGGTGCTATATGAGATATGGATGGCAGACTAATTCATTGAGACATTAAAGATATTACAATGGCAAAGCTTTTTATGTGTTGTATGATTATTGTTATGTAGCAGTTTAACTTGATTATTAAATAAATAACAGTCTAGGAAAATGGTGACATTTTCCTAATAAAATCTCTCTGCTCCCCACAGATAGTGATAAAGAGTGTGCAATTGAATTTATTTTGTAACATCATAATTGGGCTACATTGAGAAGACAATATGAAACAAAAGTACTACTGAGCTCAATACTACACCATTTATAATGAAACCAAACAGGAATTCTTTTGAGTTCAGGCAGTTTTTATTGTGGTAATACCCATCCCAAGTTATTACAATAGTACTCTAAAAATAGTTGTTAACCTATAAATGTATGCTTCAATATTTATCAAAACAAAGGCCTGTTCACAAAGCATATCCCACATCATCTATGAATAATTGTTACTGTGTTATGAAACTATTGAAAATTATTCATTTATCCCAATGAAAGAGAATTGTAAATATATTCCTTAATACATTTTTAATGGAATTTAAGTGAAGTAGCACAAAGTACCAGAAGCTCATATTTGTTCAATTTATCCCCTGGAAAAGCTAATAGGAAGTCCTTGAAGAACATTATTTTTAAAAATATCAACATCTAAAGTAAGGACTTCTGTGAAATTTAAAAAAAATACAAATTAAATGACATTTTTTTCAGGGAAGACAAAAATATAGGTTCTAATATTTGAAAAATAAATGCCAAACACATTACTGGCTGTAATGTATAAAATGTGATCTCAACATCCTGTGGAACCTGAGCAAGTGATTGACTATTTTAGAGTTTCTAAACTACAATAGGCTCTGTATCTCTTGTAAGCAAATGCCACATATTTTGAAGTTGAGATTTTCTAAGCACAGTACAATGCCACATGATTAACTGCAATATACTGTGAATAGCTTAATAAAATAATATAAATCCAAGATTTACAGTCAAAGGATTTAACATAAAATGTGAGAGTATTTCCCAGATAATTTATACTTTAAATGTAAAACTAATAAAACAAAACAAATGAAATGACAAAATAAATGGATAAGTCATTTTTTCAATTTTAAAAGTTTGAAAAACTAGGTATTCAATTTTTTCTCACTTTCTTTGCTCATGTTTAATTATAAACTGTTAGATTATGAAAGCATTATTAACCACTATAAATTAGTGTAAAAAATATGGTTTGGGCTTCAAAGTACATTCTTGAATTATATCTGAAGCAATTGAATAGGGTGAAGATAGTGTGGGAAGAGGTAGGGGCTGAAGGAATGGGTCTAGGTTTTGCTGGACTCTTGCCTTAGTTATAATTAGATGAACTTCTAAATCTTCTTACTAGCACCAAATTTACCTCTATTAGAAGGAATTAAGAATTTCTTTAAAATTTTACTCAACATTTTACTTATCAAAAGCATCCAAGTTACTCTTGTCAGAGTAGATACAACTTTCTATCTACACCTAGAGATAGGTGTTGACATGAGACCTGTTTTAAATGTAACGTAATGAACATTTTTAATGTAATTATTAATTCAAGAAATGGCTATAACTTAGGTGCAGCAGAGTAGAATAAAACATATTGAATCAAATATAACTAAATTCAAATTCTCACTTTATCATTAATATGTGGAATGGCTTTGAAAGTTCTGTAATATGCAATATATTTTTTATCAGCACGACTGCTTTATTCATTGCTGCTGATGCCTACAACATAGCTTCCTGTGTGACACATATTAGGTCCTCACTGAAAACTTATTCCTGGTATGCAGTAACATAAAGTTTTATCCCTTAAGTCATATGTATGCTCTTTTCATGTTAATATAAAGCCAAAATGATAGAAATCTTTGGTAAATAGCATTCTGTAATTCTGTACTTCTTAATATATGGACCTTTAATAGGCTTGAGGGAATCTCTAACATCTTGCACATTTCTATGTAAATTTTCTGAAGTTTTATTCATTAAGATACCCTGGGTTTCAAACCTCTTCCATTAAGTTGCTTAACTTCATTGTGCCTCAATTACATAAACTTGAAAATTATGGAATTGATAAAAAATTAATGATGTAATATATGTAAAGTGTTCAAACCATGATACACATAGTAAGTGTACAATTAATGCTTATCATCACCATCATCATCATCATCATACCATTATTTGGCAGTACTTGACTTACTAAGGAAATGTAATGCTTGGCATATCAAGAGTGTAATGTCTATTAGGTTTTCAAAACTGTTGGTGAATCAACAAAGGTTAGTAATCACTGTTGAGAGTAAAGAGAATGGGAATTCTAGAACAAAGATCTCGAAGATGTCCCAAAATCCTCTTCTATATAAAAATAAGAACACTGGAAAAAAAATAAACTTTTTAAAACTCTGTAAAATAATCTAAGAAGTGCAACAGTTCGGAGAGCATTTAATCAAGAAAAGTAGTTTAGGCTGGGCGTCGTGGCTCACGCCTGTAATCCTAGTACTCTGGGAGGCCGAGGCGGGTGGATCGCTCGAGGTCAGGAGTTCAAGACCAGCCTGAGCAAGAGTGAGACCCCGTCTCTACGAAAAATAGAAAGAAATCATCTGGCCAACTAAAAATATATATAGAAAAAATTAGCCGGGCATGGTGGCGCATGCCTATAGTCCCAGCTACTCGGGAGGCTGAGGCAAGAGGATCGCTTAAGCCCAGGAGTTTGAGGTTGCTGTGAGCTAGGCTGATGCCATGGCACTCACTCTAGCCCAGGCAATAGAGCGAGACTCTGTCTCAAAAAAAAAAAAAAAAAAGAAAAGCAGTTTAACCTTGTTTAAAATAGTGAGTTTTGTGGCACTTTAACTTGCCTTATTTTTATCCCCCTCTTTCCAACTCCATGGTACTCTCGAAAATCAACAGCTCACAATTATGCTGAAAATGAGCAGCCTAGCAGCCACTAGAGGCGACTGAAGATGTTTGTAGCTTCCCCAAAGCACCATCCTTAAAGAAATGTCATTTTTGACCTCTCTGAAAATTCCCTAGGAAACCCAAATCTCAGAACTTGCCTTTATTTAGTCTGTCTCAGAGCTCTCCTAGTACAGCCTTTTCCCCAGGGGCAATTGTCAAAAACAATCAGTAGCAATTGTTTAACATCACACATGCCTGGGGCAATAATAACAGTTGAGACTAACAAGAAGCTGAACGAAAACTTAAAAGGAAAAATTGAGAATGAGATATCCATAGAGGGATTAGAAAAACTCTGATGTATTCCTGGGAATCTTGAACACATTCATTCTTACGGCTATACACATGCCAAAGAAAGACCTGAGAAGTCTCTAAGCTTTCACCAATGGCTGAACGTGGGGCTTTGTGAAAGCAGATGACAAAGGTTAACACAGAGTTTAAAGTGTCTACCTGAGCATTGAAGGCAAGTCCTAACCCATATGGAGCCCAATGACAAAGGCTAGGGCATTTGTTGGCTTTCAGGCATTTAAGAAAATCTCTAATTATTAAACCACTAAGATAAACAGAAACTTTAGTGGCCAAATACTACAAATGATACAAACCTTAAAGATTAGTTCAGAAAAGTCACTAAACACATAGCAGCAACAGCAACAACAGCAAGCCCTGGGTCAAAGAAAGATTTTAATTTGCAAAGATGTCACATTATGTTATTTAAGATGTCTAGTTTTCAAAAAAATAAAATTGCAGGACACACAAGTAAACAAATATTGTCCATACACAGAACACATAAAAGTAATCAGTAGAAACTGGCCCTGAGAAAGCCCAGGCATTAAACATAAACAAAGATTTAAAATAAACTATTTTAAATATGCCCAAATTAAATAAAGGAAACCATGTTAAAAGAATTAAGGAAAAATACAAAACAATATCTTACCACATAAAGAATACAAATAAAGGGATTTTTTAAAGAACCAAGTAAAAATTCTAGAGTTGAGAAGTATAATAATTGAGTTAAAAAATTACTAGAAGGGCTCAACAGAAGATTTGAGCCTGCAGAATTAATAACCACAAACTTGAAGATAGGTCAATAATGATTATCCAGTCATTGGAACAGAAAGAAAAAGAATACAGAAAAATGAGCAGAGATGCAGAGATCTGTGAGACACCTAGCATACCAGCATATGCATGATAGGAGTTTCAGAAATTGAGGAAAGAGAAAAAAAGCAGAAAATATAATTGAATAAATAATGGTCAAATTTTCCTAAATTTGATGAAACACATTAATCTACAAATCCACAAAGCTCAGGAAACTAGGATAAATTCAAAGAGATCCATACCTAGGCATAACACAATCAAACTGTCAAAAGCAAAAGACAAAAGTTGAATCTTGAAAGCAGCAAGAGAGAAGCAACTCATCATATACAAGGTCACATGGATGTGATATTTGATTTATACTCAGAAGAAAAAAGGAATCTAGAAGGCAGTGGATGACATATTTGAAGCATTGAAAGAAGACTAGCAACTAAGCATTCTATATCTAGTAAAGTTATCCACCAAAAATGAAGGCGGGATTAAGATATTCTATATAAATAAAAACTGAGAGAATTTGTCAATAGCGGACCTGCTCTACAAATCTTTCAGACTGAAATAAAAGAACACTAGACAGCAACTTTAATTCACATGAATAAATAGAGAGGACAAGTAAAGGTAATTTCATGGATAAATATAAAAGACAGTTTAAATGTATTTTTATTTGTTTGCATCTTATTGAAAAGACAACTTATAAAACAATAATTATAAACCTGGATTGATTGACATATTACATATAAAGATGTAAATTATGAAAAATATTCCATACAGGAGTGGAAGAGGAATGCAGCTATATTTAAAAACACTCAACAAACTAGAAATAGAAGAAAACTGCCTCAACCTAATAAAATCAAATATAAAAAACCCACGATTGAAATTTTCCCTCTAAGATAGGGAACAAGCCAAGGCTATAAACTCTTGCCACTTTTATGCAGTGTTATGCTGGAGATTTTAAACAGGGGAATTAGGCAATAGAAATAAACCAAAGGCATCAGATTGAAAAGGAAGGAGTATAGCTATCTATAGATGACACAATCTTATAAATTTAAAAATGTTAAGAAATCCACAAAAACACTATTAGAGCTAATAAGTTCAAAAATGTTATAGGGTAGAAGACAAATATACAAAAATCAATTGTATTTCTAGTATATTAGAAATGAACAATCCAAAAAAATTAAGAAAATAATTCCATTTATAATGGAATTAAAATAAAATACTTAGAAATAAATTGAAAATAAGTTCAAATATTATGCACTGAAAACTACAAAACATTATTGAAAGGAATTAAAATAAAAACTCTAAGTGAAAAGAAAAACATCTTGAGCTCATGGATTGAAAGACATACTATTATTAAGATGGCAATACTCCCCAAATTGATCTACAGATTCAATGTAATCTCTATACAAATTCCAGCTGCCATTTTGCAGGAATTGACAAGCTGATTCTAACATTCGTGTGAAGATTCAAAGAATGCATAAAAGCCAAAACATCCTGAAGAAAAACAAACTTAGAGGATTCACACTTCCCAATTTCAAAAGTTATTATAAATCTACAGTAATGAGAACATTGTGGTATTGGCATAAGAATAGGCATATATATCAATAGATTAGGACTGAGAATGCAGAAATAAATCTTTACACTTATGGTAAATTGATGTTCGACAAGAGTGCCAAGATAATTCAATGGGAAAAGAATAATCTTTGCAATAAATGGTTCTGGAAAACTGTATATCCATAGGCAAAAGAAATAAAATGAGAGGCTTACCTCATTACATATAAAAATTAACTCAAAATACACTAAAGACCTAAATGTAAAAGATAAATCTATAAAACTCTTAGTGGAAAACATAGTTGTAAATCTCAATGACTTTAGTTTAACCAATAGTTTCTTGGATATGACATAAAAAGCACATGTGACAAAAATAAAAAGAGATAAATTGAATTTGACCAAAATTAAAAAAAAATGTTTTTCAGAGGATACTATCAAAAATAAAGAATAAAAAGAGAGCCCATAGAATGAAAGAAAATATTTATAAATCATATATCTTACAAGATTCTACTCTTGAGTCTGTATATAAAGAACTGTTACAACTCAGTAATAAAAGGACTTCAATTAAAAAACGGGCAAAGGATTTGAACAGATATTTCTCTGAAGAAGAAATACAAATGGCCAAAAGGACCCAGAAATATCTCAATATAAACAATCTTTAGCGAAATGAAAATGAGATACCACTTCATACTCACTAAGGTTGCTACAGTCAAAAAGATGAAGATGTTGCCAAGGATGGGGAGAATTGGAACACTCTAATTGGAATTTAAAATGGTATAGTTACTTTGGAACATAGTGTGTCCAAATATTAAAGAGTTGAGTAACCCAGAAACTCCACTGCTAGACATGCATCCAAGACAAATAAAAACATATGTCCACATAAAAAAGTTATACACACTTGTTTATGACCATGTTATTCATAATTACCAAAATCTGTAAACAAAGTAAATTGTTTAATTGATGAAAGAATAAACAATTTTTTTTACTATAGTATATCTATACAGTAAAATATTTTGAGCCACAAAATGGAATGAAGTACAGACACATGCTACAACATGGATGAACATTGAAAACATTATGTATGCTATGTGAAAAAAGCTAAACAGAAAATCCATGTAGTGTATTATTTTATCTAAAATGCCCAAAATAGGCAGATTCATAGGAACAGAAAGTAGATTATTGTTTTCTGGGGGCTAGCAGGAAGGTGCAATGGGAGGTGACTGCTAGTGAGTGTTTCTTTTGGAGGTATCAAATTCCAGGAATTAGATAGATGATGGTTGTAGAATTTTGTGACTAGAACAAAAATCACCAATTGTATACTTGAAAAGGGTGCATTTTAACCCAATTAAAAAAAAAATGAACCACTGCTATAAGAAGTGCTATTTTTTTTTGTAGCTTCATTGAACAATAAGAGATATTGAATGAATGCTTAATAAATGCCAGGAATGAGGTATGTGCTGAGAAAATTGTTGGATGAAAATACACATTTTTTTTATCCTCAAACAATTTATAGTGTACTGTAAAGGACACACCTATAAGAGATAATTATATTTAAAATGCATCAGTATGTGTCAGTGTTATGAAGGAAAAGTGCAAGGAACTGTGGGAACTAATCCTAAAGATGGCTACAAAGGGCATTACCAGTTTTAAGGAACTTAAGAAAGTAAGTCTCCAGAGCACAAGTAAATCTTGAGAATGATGAGGTGAAGTGAGATGAATCTGGAGAAGTATGAAAGTCTTGAAGAACCTTGTTGAGATTTTCATATTTATCTGGTGAGCAAAAGAAAAGCCATTCCAGAATTTTAAATGGAGACAAGAGATAAAGTACCATGATCATATCTGCATAAATATAAGAAAGGTGTAAGAAATGTACGAAAGAAAAGAAAAGAAAAGAAGGAAAGACGAGCAGGAAAACACTGCAGTACTCCAGAAAAGGAATGATGGAGATAGTGATGTTGCCATTAGAGGAAAGTAGATCAACCCAAGAACAATTCAGATTGCAAAAGGGACACGACTTAGTGATGGATTGAATATGATGTTTAGGTAATGATAAACAAGGTTCCTGGAAAGGTGTCTTGATTTCACAACTGGATATATAAGTCCCAACAGAGGACTGAGTTTGTGGGAAAAGATCTTGAGTTCACTTTTTGGACATGTTTCATGTTATCATAAAAATGCCATATAATAGGTAATCAAAACTATTTATTAAAGACTATTATTGAATGAATGTCAAAAATCCAATTGGTTGTAGCAGCCTGTATCTAGGCCTTGATGTAATAATTTTAGCTATAACCGAAGATCTTGTTTTGGTGCTTGATAATAGAAACAAGAATATTAAGAAAGCAGAAATCCTAATACATGATGAAAATTCTTTATAAATTGTTAAGTAAAGAAGAGATTTTTAAGAAGCTAAAGTGTTGTAACATTAATTTCCAAATCCTTCTTACCAACTAATGGATGGGTCTTATAATTTTGGGAAATGCCTCTATCCTTATCTTATTTAGGATTTCTTACTGGCCTTGTCTATGTCTCATGAATGCATTATAATAAAAACTTTTTCATATATAGTTGTTTAGTACTAACTGCAGAGAACATTTAATATTTGTCTAGAAATTTTCAAAGATCACATATTAAAGGAATTTTCAAATAAGCAGTTTGCTTTTATTGCACTATGCAAAATGCTGGCTGATGTGGTTTTTATTCAATAAATGATACTTATGTTCAGGACTATGACCCTCAGTTTTATATCACTATACAAATACTCAAATGCATCTCATGCTGCATTAGGTGAGTGCACTTTATAGCTTTAGTTTTCCTCTTGGTCATAATAAAAAGCAGTTTCTTTTTTTTAAATTTTTCTTATTTGAATACCCTAACAAAGTGGAAGAAAAAAACATAAACAATCCCGCAAGAGATAATCATATTTAAGATTTTGGTGTATGTGCTTCCAAACAGTGTAATTAGTATATTATAAATCTTTTAGCATAACATATATCACTTGTTATACAGAAAACATATATTTTCACTTTCCTCAGCTATCTATCAAAACCTGAATTGAAATGACTGACATCAAATTATGTAATGTTGTATATTATTAATGCATATGTTTAGACATTGAGTGTATTTTCCATATTTTGTTATAAACCAAACTGTAATAAATATATGTGTGCATCAATTTTAGCACATTTATCTCATTATTTATTATAAATTCCTGAAAGATTAGGTACCAATTCAAAAGATATGTGCACTTTAAGTCTTTTGATAGATACATATTAAAAAATTAGTTTTCATAATAATATATAAATTTACCCTCTCCCTAGTAATATGTCTTTTTGACTATTTTCTTTTATAACTAAATATGCTGAATATTTTTATTAATTATAAATATTTTAAAATTAATTTTCTTGGTTTCCAAGTAAAGTCCTAAATAAAAATATTTTATATCTTATATTTAATTTCCTTTTTATAGGTAGTGAAGAATGTCAAATAAAATTGGTAACATTGGGCATCAACTTATATAATCAGCTATTTATAGTAACAGTCTAGTATTTCAATATTAAGAATCATGATGGTTACTGGTTTGTGATCTTTTCTTGACAAACTTCCTCATAAAACTGCCCGAGACCATCTATTTGGGGGTTAACTTTTGAAAAATTTGTAAATTTTGGGACAAGTTTTTCAATTATTTTACATCTTGGTAAATTATTAATAACATTGAATAGTAAAATAATTATATTGAGACTACAATTTATTATTATACTATTATATATTTTAATTATCATATACTTAATAACAATATTTATACTATTATCCTTAGCATTTGTCATATTCTGTATTTATTATCTCTTTTAGTATCATCTTGATTTTATATTTGTTTCTTCAAATACATAAATTTTGCATTACTGAATGGAATTTTTACTCTGTAATTTATCATTTTGTATTTTATCTTCATTATTTCTTTTCTAAGGTATTTTTTAGCAAAGTGGGTTTAATTGTGTTTATTTATTTTCTTTCATTTTTTTCCCCATTTTATGATATTAGTTTTCTCTAGTGTATGCTTGATATTCAATTTTTAAATGATATTTTGATATGTGTACTTGTTATTCAAGTATAGCAAAAAGTTTTGATTTTTCTTTGAATCAAGAATAACTAACTAGGAGAGGACTTTTTGTTTTCTAGCCGGTTTGATTTTCATTTCACTTTTTTTTTTGGAGACAGAATCTAGCTCTGTCACCCCAACTAGATTGCAGTGGCGTCATCATAGCTCACAGCAACCTCAAACTCCTGGGCTCCAGCAATTCTTCTGCCTCAGCCTCCAGAGCAGCTGGGACTAAGTGTGCACCACCATGCCTGGCTAATTTTTCTGTGTTTTGTAGAGACGGGGCCTCACTTGTTGCGGACTCCTGGTCTCAAGTGATCCTCCCACCTCGGCCTCCCCAAGTTCTAGGATTACAGGTATGAGCCACTGTGCTTGGGCATTATTTTCTTCTTTTGATTGATATTGTTTTCTCATTTGTTATTCATTTCGTCGGGTCACAGTCTGAAATGTCAGTTCTTGGTGTGTTCTTGGCAGAAAAATGACCAGACTCACCAAAGTAAGGCAAGCGCAAAAATGAGGTTTATTGAGTAGAGAAAGATAGGATTATAGAGCAAAGAGCTAGATACAGGTTTACAGAGCAAGATACATATGCCACAGATGACAATGAGCCCATGTCACAGCAAGAGAAAGAGAGAGAGACAGGGCAGGAAAAAAAAAAAAAAGGCTTGGTTATGTTCTGGGTCTTTTTTTACAGTGCTCCGGATTGGGACCTCCCCATGGTCCAACGTCACTGTGGAACCACATCGATTGGACAGTTGGGAGTTGTCTGACCTGAGTCTTAGTAGGCATGTGGATCTCCCCTGAGCCTCTCTGAAAGCCCATTTTGGGGTGGGGGTTGAAACCCAATAGATCCACTTTCCTCTCTAGGAGACCCAGAATCCTTCGCTATTTACCTAACAATTTGAACTTCCAAATCAAGAAATATGTGCTGTACCTACATTTCTCTTGTTATGATACAGATATGTTGAGTAAAGAAAAGAACACTTTGGGTGGGGGGAGGGGATGAGTGTATACCTACATGATGAGTGCGATGTGCACTGTCTGGGGAATGAACACGCTTGAAGCTCGGACTCAGGGGATGGGGGGGGCATGGGCAATATATTTAACCTGAACTTTTGTACCCCCATAATAAGCTGAAATAAAAATAAAGAAAGAAAGAAAAGTAAATTAACAAGGTAAAGAAAAAAAAAAAAAAAAAAGTAATACAAATAAAACAAAATTTAGGAATAAAATGTGATCTGAAAATTTTGCAAGGTAAAAAAAAAAAAAAGAAAAGAAAAGAACGCTTTTCTCCCAACTCCTTTAGTGGATTACTTAATTGGAAATTCATGCTCAAATATTATTTTTTTTATAAATTTTATTTACAAAGGCTTAAATTTACAATATACAGTGGAAAGGAAAGGAAGGCATTTTACAAAACACTTTACATGATGCTGAAATGACATTTCAATTGGTGTCAAATGCTTGAAATTAAAAGAAACATTAATTTAAAAAAATCATTCATTTATTTTTGAATCTCTCTCAGTTCAGTAGTAGTTTCAAATCAGTTTGTGATGTAGATGAGGCATAAATGACAAATTAATAAACTCTCAAACTGACATTGAATAATTTATAAAATTTTATGCATACTAAAAATATCTTAAAATTTGTATTTATATGCCATGAAATCTCTGCTCATCAGAGTTCACCAAAAGCAAGATACTTGGAATTTTATATTAGGTTTAGCTTATCCATGTTTTTTTTGATATGAGGAAAAAACAAGTGAAATAAATATTTTGTTAAAGTTATTGTAGTTCATTCTATTCACACAACAAATACATTTTGTGATTAAATTATCTCCTTTTAATCTGCCAATTTTCTAAATCATCTTAGCTGTTTCAATTAAAATGTTGCCAAAGATATATTGCCATTTTCTGGGCTTTTATTAGAGAGTATGTCACTTTTAATAATACTATAATGAGATGGTAAAACTTTTATGTTAGGAATATTTTTGAGAACATTTTATACATTTTACTGGTAGTAAATTTTAAATTTCACTGTAAAAATGGATCCTGATTTGAAGTATCTTCACAAATTCCCCTGTTAAATGTAATTAAGTCTTTATTTAAATATTCTGACATTGTGACCATCCACCACTTTGAAGAGTAAATGATAAAATGGAATTATGTACAGCATGAGCAGATCTGAGCAACTTAAGACACTTCTTTTGCACAATATCACATCCTGGTCACTAATCCATCTGTAGCAGTTTCATAATGGAAAATTCCAATGCATCATTGCCAATGTCTTAGATCAAGCAATCAAGAACACACCTCAAAAAGTAGCAGTAGGCAAGAAAAAGTGTGGGAAAGTTAATATCCGTCAGGGCAATCATGAACCTATGGGACCCAGGAATTGTGGATGAAAACCCCATCCTTCAGATAGACCAGTAGGAAAATTCAGAAGAACATTCTACACATTTACTTAGAAGGGCTTCAGCGGGGTTGAGCCCCAGTTGCCCTTGGCAGTAAACAGTTCATTAATACACTATTTCCTGGTTTTACTCCTTTCCCTGTCTCACTTCCCTCAATGCCTCACTTCTATATCCTAGCATCGGTCACCTTCCCCAAAATCCATTGGCCATGAAGATTTTTATTTCAGGGTCTGTTTTCAGGTAAAAACCAAACTTTTATTTTACACAAATATTTTAGTGTCTCTGAACTTTAATCGATGATTTGAAAGAAACAAAAGTACCCTTCTTATATTATAAAAATGTTTAAATTTGTATGCTAATAGCTGTGAGAGAAAAGATTATAAACAATTCTGCTGATGGATTCATAGAGTAGTCAACTGCAAATGAGTGCTTTGAAGAAGTGTGATACTTCCAAATTCTATTTCCTAAACTGCAGGATATAAATTATAGTCTAGCTAAAGGTTTTTCAGTTTTGTTGATCTTTTCAGACAACCAGTTCTTGGTTTCATTGATTTCCTCCATTTTTCTATTCTCTATCTCATTTATCTCTGTCTACTCTTTATTATTTCCTTCCTTCTGCTAGTTGGGTTTAGTTTATTCTTCTTTTTCTTATTCCTTCAGATATAAAGTTAGGTTATTTATTGATTTGAGATTTTTTTCTTCTTTTATAATGCAAGTAGTTTAAACTATAAATTTCCCTTTTGCTTTCACTGTATCTCATAAATTTGGGTAGGTGGTGTTTTCATTTTCATTTGTCTCAAGGTTTTTTCCGATTTTTTTTTGACCCATTGCTGTCTAAGAGTATGTTGCTTAATTTCCAGATACTTTGGGTTTCCCAGTTTTCCTTCTGTTATTTATTTTTAGTTGCATTCCATTGTGATCTGAAAAGATACTTTGTATAATTTCAATTTTATTAAATGCATTAAGACTTGTTTTGTTGTCTAACATGTGTTCTATCCTCAAGAATGTTTCCTGGACATTTGAGAGAAATGTATTTCTCTCAGGCTGGGTGTGGTGGCTCAAACCAGTAATCCCAGCATTTTGGAAGGCCAAGGTGGGAGGACTGCTTGAGGCCAGGAGTTTGAGATCAGCCTGACCAACATAGCGAGACCACATGGCTACCAAAAAAAAAAAAAAAAAAAAAAATAGAAAAATCAGTTGGGTGTGGTGGCAGGTGCCTGTAGTCCCACCTACTGGGGGGGATGAGGCAGAAGGATCACTTGAGCCAAGCCCAGGAGTTTGAGGCTGCAGGGAGCTATGATGACACCACTGCACTCTAGCCAGGAGACAGAGCAAGACCCTGTCTCCAAAAAAAAAAAAAAAATGTATATTCTGCTGTTATTGGATGAAGTATTCTGAATATTTCTGATATGTTTAATTGGTTTATAGTGTTGCTCAAAAATCCTCTATTTAGTTTTGATATTCCATCTGGTTGTTCTATTCCTCATTGAAAGTTATATATTAAAGTTTCCTACTATTATTGTGTATCTATCTGTTTCTTCTGTCAATTCTCTCCATGTTTGCTTCATATATTTGGGAGCTCTGATATTTGGTCCATATATATTTGTAACTGCTATATCTTCTTGATGAATTGACTCTTGTCATTTCATATTGTCCTTCTTTGTCTATTGTAATAGCTTTTGACTTAAAATTTATTTTGTCTCATTATAGCTACCACTGCCCTCTTTTGATTAATTTTTATATGGATTATATTTTTGAATTCTTTAATTTTCATTTTATATGTGTGCTTAGGTCTAAAGTAAGTCTCTTATAGACAGCATATAGTTCAATATGCTTGCTTTCAGTGGTTTCTACCAGAACAATCAGTTCTTTGCAGAAACAACTGCAACGTCATCTCAGCCTCAACATCTACCTTGGCTGAAAGTTGGGAATTTGACCTAGAGTTATCAACACTGCTGTTTCTATAGTTTTAGATTTACTGCTCTACAACTACCACAGAGATCTATGTAGTTCTGTAAAATAGCTTATTTTTCTTTAGTAGATATCCTGAGTAATTCCTGCTTCAAGTGACAATATATTTAGGAAAATTCCTTAGGGAATGGATTCTCTCTACATATGCTATGACTGGGGTTTTTGTTTGTTTGTTTTGTTTTGTTGGTTTTATCTCAGTTATAAAATTCACTTGAGTTATAAAATGGCTTTATTTATCCACACTAAATTTTTATGAAACAGGAGCATTTGTTAGATTTAGCATACTCTGTAAATGTTCTCTTCCACCCTACCTCAGCTTGGATATGTTTTTTTTTTTTTTTTAATAACATCTCTTGTTTAACACTATAAATCATCTCAACTGGATATAAGATACAACTCCCTCTAGGATTTGGTTCTAATCCCCTGGGAATTGGTGATTTATTTATTTCTAGCTGCTATAGGCTGCACAATTATATGTACATCTTAGAAAATTTCTAAAATATAAAATATACCACAAGGGTTTTTTAGAAAACACAAATCTGACATCATTCTATATAATTAATAAATGAAAACCTTTAAGAAATGTTGAATACTGGCTCCACCAACACAAACTGTTGTTAACATAAGCCTGAATTTATTCCTTACCACAGTAAGGGAGAAAACACCACCTCTTTTGAGCTGTGGTAGTGTCCTATAGGAGGAAAGGTAAGTTCAAAATTCATTAAGAATTGGAAGTTTGGTTTAAAATGTGTCTTTCAATGCAAGGGATTAATTAGGAGTTGGTGAGGATCGCTTATCAAGGATTGGTGGACAGAGGAAAGTAAGGATTTTGAAGTGAGAGATTCAAAGAATCCTAGGGCACACCTCACCTGTCTTGTAATGCTTTTCACTAAAGATTGAAGGATCTTTCAGAAAATTCCTATAATGAAAAAGCAAACCATTTGCCTAGGCAAGAAACTCTTGGAAAAGTAAAGTAATATTTTTAAAAAAAACAGTAGAATAGCAAAGACATATTAATGTAGAGAGTAGGGACCGTTTCCATTCTTAGTGCCCAAACTGAATGAGGGAGTAGATAGTTTCAGCCCCCGTAAAGAATGAATGTGCCTACCAAACTCATTTTAGTTATTTTCCTGCACACTGGAAAGATAGCCAAACTATAATTCCCAGCCTCCTCTCCCATTAGGTAAGGCTGAGTAATTGAGTTCTGGTCAATGGTATGAGACAGAAATGTACAATGGCCTATAAAATATCTTGCAAAAATCCCCATGTGTTCCCTTTGTCCCTCATCTTGTCCCTGGCTGTTGATACCTACTGCAACATTTGCAGATATGAGTATGACGCAGCAGAGCCCTGGAACGAAAGGGGCTTGCTTGGGTCCTTGAATGATTGCATATGGAACAGAGGTTCTACTTCCACTGCCACCCCAACACAATGCCCCAACACCTGCCAACAACATACAGCATTATCATAGCCAACAGATAATAATTAATTGTTATACCACTGAATTATAGGGATTTATCTTACCTGACTTTCCCTAGTTTACCATAATCTTTGTATCAAATTAAAATTCTTAAATTGGCCTAAATTGCTCTCTGATCTTGCTCCCTCCCTCATTTCTCAATACCCTGTTGGTTATTATTCCTAACTATTCTCAGCATGTTTTTTATTTATTTGTTCATACCATTCCTCCTTTTTTTTTTTTTAACCTCAGTAGCTTTGTCTAAGTCCCTTGGCTAAAAATCTCTCTTTCTTCTTCTTTTGGCTGAGTTCAAATTATCTAACAGATCACAGTATAAACCTCACTTCTTCAGAAAAGAGTTTCCTGATCAAATTCCTCTGAAGCCCAAGAGATCAGGTTCCTATAAAACCTATTGTCATGCTGCACTTGTCTGTAAAAGTAGTTTTAAAAATAAGTAAATTTCAATTGTGTAATTTTTATTAAACACATGCCTTCCCACCCAAAATATGAATTCCACAAAGACGGGGACTAACTGTATATTCATTAAATCCCCAATAGATTGCACAATAAATAACTTTGTATAAAAGGACAGAAAGAAAGAAGAAAACTGAAAGGAAGTTGTAGCTATTAGCCAGCTTGCCATTTAAACTATAATACTGTAGATACTATTTCTTCCTTTGTTAATTCTATACCCATATTCTTAGCTCCAAGATTTGTCAATAAACTCCATTAAGATGACCAAAAAAAAAAAAAAAAAAAAAAAAATGGCTGGGCGCAATGGCTGTATGCCTGTAATGCAGTGTTTTGGGAAGCCAAGGCAGAAGAATTGCTTTAAGCCAGGAGTGTAAGACCAGCCTCGGCAATGTAGCAAGACCCCAGCTCTACAGAAAAAATAAGAAAAAAATTAGTCTGTTATGGTAGAGATCAACTGTAGTCCTAGCCACTCAGGAGGATGAAGTGGGAGGAACTAAAAAAAAAAAAAAAAAGTATCCACTAGATCTCAGGATCTCTAAACATGAGCATAGAGAAATACATACATTTGCACATTCCAGTTTGATTTGGGAGTCTTATTACATATGTCTCATTTTTCCTGAAAGAGTCCTGCATGTCCTGTTATTGGCATTAATAGTACTCCTTTCACTTTCAAAGATTTAGATAAATTATATAGTCACCCTACTGAGGTCTGATCTATCCTGATGTATGTATTTTAAGGAAATGATTCTCTCCTATGGGTTCTCTGCACAAACTATGCATTTGGAATCTGCAATAAATCATAAAATATTAGTGAATATATTATTAGCTCATGTAGTTAAGCCTTTGGGAAATATCATAAAAATCTTTAAACCACATTGTTATCAATCAGTTTCTTAAAACAATAATTACATGAAGTATGTACTTTAAGGGGTTGATGAAACTTCCCAAAGGACTAATTTATTCCTCAGGTGTTTTATATATATACTGAGAAGATCTGGAACAATAATTATGATAACAATCAATGAAAGAGGGAATTGAGCACTAGTTCTAAAATTACTTCTTTGCTTATACAAGAATTATCTCAGGACTATGTCATTTACAAACTCAAAGGTAACATGAAATATACCACCACCTCTACTTTAAATATCCCATTGTATTTCCTATATGTAAGAGATACTAACAATGAATGCAGAAAGGATTTAGCATAACTATATTTAGAAGGTTTTAGAATATCCCAAAATTGGCATCTCATATCTAATAGCAAATAAAGCATATAATTGAGACTTGAATAATGCAGTCATATTTCTAAGGGTTTTGGAAACTGACCTTAATTCATAGGGATCCCAAGGAAATAATTGTATCTGAATATGTTAAAGTTTGATTTTTTTTAGATTTGCTTATTTTCTGATTTTACTTTTATTCATTCATCTATTTCACTAATTGAGAATAAGTAAGTATATTTTGTACCCAATATATGCGACACTGGAAGATATAAAGAAGAATAGAATCCTATGTTCAAGTTATTGCCATTAAACATGGTAGAAAAGAAAAGGAAAAAACAAACTCTAAAATGTATTTAGGAAATACTTAGGAGGAGCAAGACTTAGATGACACAAAACCTAATTATGGATTATAGACCAATAGAATAGCTTAGATAAGAGTTAAAAGATTTTGCATAGAAACAGGGCAGGAAGGAACCACAGACCACATGGTTTTATATTCAGAGGGAACTGATATCCAACTATTCATAGGGTATAATGGATTGTTGGCAAAGACTCTCTGCCATTTGACTTTGCAGCTACTTCCGTCAAGAAGTGGTGTCTATTTTTCCAACCTAATTCTATTATTAGCCATATGACTTTTTTTGCCCATTATGAAAGAGCAAACTTGACACAAGTAAAGATTCAAGAAATGTTTGTGGAACACTGCTAGCAACATGAAAACAAGTCCAGGCTAGCTTACTGGAGGATAATGAATGATAAGGAGCAAGGCTGAGTAGTCCTAGTTGAGACCACAATGAGCAGGTTGGCCCCCAGCTGAACCGGCACCTGCTTGCAGCCACATGTATGAGCCCATAGAAGATTAGTCAAGCCTGGCCCGGAGCAACAGAACCATTCAGATGACCCACTGGCTCTTGAGAAATAATAGATGGATGTTTTATGCCACTGAGAATTTTTGTGTATTTTTTCAAAGCAGTATTTTATCATTAGATAACTGATACACTGAATAAAAGAGAGGGAGGAGTCAAAGATAAATGAAAAGTTTTCACAGTTCAATCTTACTATTATTGCATCCGTAAGTATTTTCTAACATGCAAGGAAATACACTCTCCACTATCTCTAGAATGTAAATATAGTAGGAAAGTTACGTTTCTAAATGTTCAAACCCTGAATTTTGCTCATTTTGTTTAACTTTGTCACCTACTATCCTATAAACATGCTTTTTTAAGAATCACTTTTTGTTGGATGACTTATTGCCTACTTGTGGGGATAAAAAAAAGAATGGAAAAGAAAATGCAATTTGTTTTCATTTCTGAAAATAACTTATTTGCTAACTGGAATGTCATGAAATGAATTATGCAGCTAAAATCTTAATCAAACAGACTATTCTACCAATTCAAAGAATGCTGTCAATTCAAAATCAAAATATTAATTACTGAGTGTAAAGTTTTGTAGTATCACTGTTCCTTATTTTTAAAGTCATCAATAAAGAGAAATATTTTTTATTAAATATGTTTTTATTACTGTATTATAATTAAATGGAATTCTAATAGTATAAAAATCCATAGTATTTCAATGATCATTTATGGAATATAAGTATTTGGTGGCTATGTTTTACTTTATTTTTCTCTGTTCTATTTACCAGTGGCATATTTTATTTAAAAAATTCCATATTTTCCAAAATAGCTACATTACTACATAGAGCATATATAACTCCATAGTTTAACAATTATTGTAGGGCCCCATTTGGCCAATAAATTATTTTCTGCATAATTTCCCCAATTGAATTCATAAAGTATTAAAGTGTCATTCTCTTGCTGTAACAATAGCAAAGAAACAGTTGAGTATTCAGATGACTGACAAATACAAAGAATACTATAACTCCTGGCAATCAACTTGGATTGGTTTAATGGTAGAAATGTTATCAATCTCTAATTTTGGTATCTTCTTTTATATTATAATATTAGTACTGGACCTAAAAAACCTGGTGGAAAATAATTCAGAAGATTCTAAAATAAAGATTAATAATCATAATGTCCCTTAAAGTTTTATTTACCTATGGTAAAGAACAAGATTCATAATATTTCTAATTTTGATTACTTCCTTAAATATGGGACAATCAATTTTTATGTACTAGTTCATGATAATATTATAGAACAATGATTGTTTTTGTTTTGTATTTCATTCTTGAGACCTGGAAAGTTGAACAAATAAAAATAAAGGTTCTCTTCCACTATAAAGTGTGTCTTTTTTTCCAAACCTATTTTATTTGTTTATGTTTGTTTTAAATTTAGGCTTTCAAGTTTAATAGGGTTTGAAAGCCACTGGCTTAAAAAGTAGTGGATAGTGTTAATAGATAGATTTTCTTCCCTTTGTTCTTGGGGTAATTATTATTAAGACTATGAAAGACTATAAGTATTAATAATCTACTATGTCATCTATGAATGAATAGAAAATCTATTCTAGATATTAGAATAGAGTTAGCATTAAAGTGCCATTGAAAATTTGAGGAAATGTTGCAATATCCTACTCTTCATTTGAGATTTTTAAAATAATATGGCTAGGAACCTGGTTGAAATTAAGATCATTACTAGCATAAACTAATAAATAATTTATGAAAAAGTAACATTATCTCCGCAAAGATTACTGGACTAAGAGTTATAAAGTAGGATCACAACTACAAAAATTATATTGTGGCCTCAAAATTTTGTGCTTAGGTCTCTAAAACTTCTGAGAAAACTGTCATGAGAGATAAATTATAGATTGAGAAAAAGAATGTTTGGGTATTGTTATTATTAGAAATAATACTAAACAAAATGAAGGGAATTCATTTGATGTATTGAGCAAGCAAACAGAACACATAAAAGTCAAAATACCTTCCAGGCTAATTGACAGATTTGTTAATGTTCTCTCACCACATTCAACACATTCCAGCTCCTTTTAAAAAGCCAATTCTCTTCCCCAGTGTAATTTGTGGTTCATTAACTTTCAGTTGGTTAGAAGTAAAAAATTACTGGAGGGTCAGGTATGTTTATACCAGTTTAAAGGAAACAATTATTAGGAAAAAAAAATGGTCCGGAAGGATTTAAGTTTTTATTGTTCAGTAAACCTCCTTGAATTAACTTTCAATGCAATTTTAGAATGTACCAAGTGTCTGTTGGAGGGAAAAACAAAGAAATATATTAATGAAAATGTTTTATGTGAAATCAGGAATAATCAACTATTGCCCCTGAACCATTGCTATATTTTGAACTCACTAATGACTTTATTTTTCTGCCTGTAAATGTACCTCAGTCTCAAAATCTCAAGGCAGATAAAGTAGTTACAACAAGAGATAACTAATTGTGCAAATTTGTTCTGTTGTTAAATCAATAAAATCAAATTGCATTTTTGCCTCACAGTTAAATAGAATGGTATTGAATAGATATGTATGATTATGGACCTGATATTATTCACCACTTGATTTTCACACCTATGCCTTAGAGTGTTAATGTTGACTGCTGATAGCTAAAAGATAAATCAAAGTCAAATTATGGAAAAAGGGCAATGGAAGTACCGAATTCAATGAAGTTAGACCTGTGGGAGACAGGATCAAATGCAGCCTAGCTAAGACTTAAAGGTCAAATCTGTGTTGCTTCAGTTGAGATCCAGCTGTGAAAAGTGTGATGAATTAGTGGTGAACAAAGGAATAGGGTCTTTTCTTATTGTTGCATTTATCTCCTGGATTACCTTGATTGGCAGAAATACATAGGAACAAAGATTTCTGAAGCTTTCTTTTTTTTTCTCCTATTGGCAAGAATGTGATAAGGATGATTAAGACCTCTAGACCTCCAAGTGAACTGATAGTGTGACTATAGAAAAACTAAAATTACCAAATATATTTGATAATACAAATCTTTTCCAATGGTATGTAACAATTTAGACTTCAACAATTATTGAATCCTTTCAAGCATTCATTGGACCATTGGCAAGTTCTACATAAATATCAGAAAATGATTAGCAGTGATGGTGGCAATGAATTAGTACAATATTTTTTCCTTTCTCATTACCAGTTTGAACACATTGAGAACTATATAATTAAAAAAAAAAGATTGTGAAAAAAGTCTTTGTATAAAAATTTAACAAAAACAGTTTTGAAATTTGAAATTTAAATATGATGTAATTAGTAAATCAATATTGCTACACAAAGTCAATACCTTTTTTCTTCTTCATTAACTGATAAAAATATTTAGTGAATAAATATACTTAACCCACTAATATTGTCAACTCATTTCTAGATCCTTGAAACAAATCATGTGTGCTAATACCTTGAGTTACTTTAGTTAGAATTAATCTTGGTCAGATAGTTTTGATAAGTTTAATACATTAAACAAATGTTCTAAAGAAGTAGTTTAGTTACTTTCCCCTTTTCAAAGTTTCCTTTGGTATTCTATATAACATAGCACAGGTATTATATATTCTGTCCAGGTCTGGATGAGGCAGAAGGAAAGTCTCAGCAAAATAAGATATAATAAACATGCTTTAAAACTGACTGTAATAATGTTGCTTTCTATTACTTGGATAAGCAGTTTGATGCAATTATTCATGCATATTACTACTACTAAAATTAGAAGCTATAAATGAAGCAGTTTACATTTAGTTATTTAGCATTGCCTGATAAGAATGAACCAAAAACTTGCAATCACTCTTTCAGAAATAAAAACAAAATAAAAACTCCTTTAAGCTATAAAGAAGGTTAAAAGCATGTTACTGAATATGTAAATTATCTTTTGTTTTTTGATGCAGAATTTATAAAGTAAATGGATGTAATTAAAAGCTAGAGTTTATTCTCAAACAGTAATAAATTTTTTAAAGTGGTTATTATATGCTAAGAACTGAGTTAAGGGCTTTATTTTCTAAAAATCTATTAGTTTCACAAAAAAATCTAAGAGTCAGATACCATTATTATTGCCATTTACAGATGGGGTTAAATGATTTTAAAAAAGTCACACAACAAATATATATCTGACTTGATTTTGAACCTGAACTATCTTGACTCCCTTATACCACAGAAAACTACCCCATAACTAAGCCACAAGTATTTATTTGGCCTTTTAAATATTAAAGATGCTCAGAGTATTAAAAATCATTTTTATATTGGTTGTCTATTCTAACTACATTGAATATTATACTTGATCATAGGCCAATAGCTGAGAATATTGTAATATTATATTATTATAATATTAATAGTATTTCTGTTACAACTCAACAATGAACTTAGATTAATCATTACTGACACTGTTATTTCTTATATTGCTGTGCATTCATTTATTCAATAAAGATTTACTTTGTTATTACTAGGTACAATTTTAGTATAATACTAAAATTTAGTCTACTTCTAGGGACAACACACAGTGACAAAAAAGACAGACAAGTTTCTTACTCTTGAGGAGTTTATACCATATGAAAAACAGACCAAAAACAACTAAATAAACAAACTCACCTAGCGATTTGGTAGGAAAAAGATGATTTCATGCTAGCACACACAGAGGCACTGGGTGGTTTCTCATTCAGTACATTGAACCCAGGTCAACCCTTCTTTAGTTGCTCATCTATGTGGCAGTAGAGGCTGTACAGTAGCAGTTAAGAGTTTGCACTTTGGAGGTAGTCCTCAGTGTATATCCCAGGCTCGTTAGCACCTACTTACTAGCTTTATAAATTTGCGAAAATTACATAAACTCTTTAAACCTCAGTTTTCTCATTTGCAAAATAGGAATTCGATGATATGGAACCCACAGACTTAATGATAATGATAATATTATGGATTTTGGTAACTGAACTTTAAACACTTAAACGACATCATGAAACACACTTAGATTTTTTCTCCTTTGTAGTAAACTTTTCCACTACTTTCAAACAATTTTTCTATGAGTTGTGGTTACTAGGTCTGTTCAAATATTATTTAATATGTAACTTTTATATGTCATGCTCTGTGCTATGCACTGGAGATAAAGCTGAAAAAAGAATATTGCTATCAAGAATCTTATAGTCCAGGAAGGACGAAAGACAAATAATTTCAGTAAAATGTCATCGTTAGTTTTCTTTATATAGAAAATGAAATGATTATTTTTTTTCTCTCATTCTTTTCTAGGCTCCTACATATAACAGTAATGAGCTAGCGACTAGAACTAATTGATTCCTTTAGTAAACCATGCTAGCCCAGGTATTAGTAAGAGAATTGATAGCTGTGTAACTACATTAACTGAAAGGCAGCACTACATTGAGATATATCCAAAATATTAAAAAATCCAATTAAAATATTTTACTAAGGAAATTTTTTAAAAGCTTGTAACTATGCAGATAGGTTCTTAAGTTCATATTTTATCAAAACGTTAAAGTCAGGAACACATCACCCTTTTTACTCTAGAAGTGTTTGAAAGATCTCAAAATAAATAATTTCCCAATAATGGAATGATTCCTTAAGGTTTAGTTGTTCATGAGAAAGAAAGCCTATTATAAATAAAAACTTTCTTGCCTTTTTATAGATAGATATTTCTAAAGAGCAAAAAAAATGAATACTGTAATATCTGGGCTTATTGCTTAAATCCTTTCTTAGCTCTTATTTTTGGGTTTGCAAAATATACAGAGATGACACTAATTTCCTTGGATCAAATTTCCTCATTGTTTAATAAGTTTCTCAGGTAACACAGGCCATTAACAGCACAGCACTGGAACCTCAAAACTAGAGCGAATGTAATTTTAAGAAATAGAAAATAAGTTGCATTATGTTTTATCATATCAATCAATATTCCTTACCTAAATAATTCTTTTCCTTTTACTTTTCTAATCCTAACATGTATCATGGAAACCAACATGGTAGTTGACTACTAATCATTTTATTTTATTATTATATCAAAGTAAGTGCATTTTATAAATCTAATGGCTTGCATTTATTTTCTTAAAGTTCAAAGAGCTCTTGTGATTTAAGACCATGAATGAAATAAAGTTATGAGGATAAGTATGCAATTTAGATCATTATATGTAGCTAAGGGCATGCTTTAAAACTACACTAGGAAATAAAAAGAAAATGCTCCCAGTTTTTCCATAGTGACAACAAAAACCTGAAAAGCAATATATATTACATGTTTTGAATGTATTGATTAAGTTTACATTGTCATTGTATATAAACATGAACACTTCAACATGTGGGGCTTCATACCATATAGTTGAACTCCCTGTTTCTGATATGGACTTTTATTCTTTACATTTAAATTGACAAAGCCCCTAAAATCTAAATGGGTGATAGTAGTTTTTATCTGATTTACACGTGAAAGGCACATTTTCATCTCAAAACTAAGTTGGCCATATTCTACTTATGGTAAATAATAATTAAATACTTGTTGAATGTGGACTGAATATTGAAATTTTAAATAGAGATAAAAATGACAACAGTACCACTGGGCACTTCATTGAATTTGAAGATTGATAGTTCTTAAGTTTCAATTCAAATTATCCCTACCTTTGCAGGGGTCTCAAAGATTAAAAAGAGGTTTAGGTTTCTGGGGAAGAGCAGAATTTAGAGCAGGAAACTCTCATCATGCCCTCTTAGGTCTAAATGACAAATAAGAGTCAGAATGAATGCCAAACTAGAATGAGGGTGATAGATTGAATTTGGGAACAAGGAATTAAAAAATTCAAGGTGGGTGAATCAAAGTGGAAATATGTAAGGATCAAATTAGTTTGGGAGCTAGGTGTTAGTAAATTCTGAGATTATCTTCAAATACATTTGAATATACTTGTGTAGATCTCCTAAAATTTTTTAGGCTTAATGACGGCAGGTAGGAATTGTGAAGTATTTTTTATACTTTTAGGGTACATAATAGGTATTCTTGGTGTCCTGTTTTCTGTTAATAGCACTATTACCTTGATGTGGATTCTTTGTCTTAATGCATTCATTTTAATAACAATGCATGGCTTCCTATGAGCCAGGAAGTCTTTTAGGCTGGGGTTAAAGGGGTGAACAAGAGAGACAAAGTCACCGTCCTCACAGGGTTTCCCTTCATAGCCAGGAAGACAAAGTGCTATGAAGAAGAATAAAGCAAAGTAAGAGAGTGAGGAAGTGTGCTCTGAGAAGAAGACAGGTATTAGGAACACCTGTCTGTCACCTCTGAGGAGGTGACAATTGAGCAAAAATTGGAATCTAGTTAGGAGGCCAGTCATGTGAAGATCAGGAGAATGAGTCTTCTAAACAGAAGGAACAATTAACGAATGTAGCATGTATCTGTGTTAAGTCTCTCAGATGTCTTCACAGTCTTTCAAACACAATTCATTCAATACATTCTATCTACTTCTGCTAAATGAATTGCACCAAAATACATCTCTGATCATGTCACTCACCTACTTAAAACCTCTCAATGGCTCCTCATTGCCTAGAGAGGGAAACCAAAGTTATCTTACCTGGTGTTTAAGGTTTCCATGATCTGTCACCAATACTGATTGTGCCTTTATTTCCAACTTTGACCCTTCACATAACCTGTGTTGCATCCACAAAGGATTATTATCCATTTCTCAAAGATAAGTTCCTTCCCCATTTTTTTTTGTTTTTTTTTTTACTTTTGTAGAATTTTCATAGCTTTCCCTCTAGTAATCAAAATAGCAAAAGTCATCTAAGATTTACTTCAAATGCCACTTCTTTTGTGAAACTGTCAGGGATTTGAAGTATTGAGTGGTGTCTCTGTTTTCTGAACTCTGCTACTCTATACTTGCTTCATTGCTTTTACCTTATGAAAGAAGAGAAAGCATTTTAGCATTTATTATAGTAAGAAAGAGTGAATGATAATAGTAAGTTAATCTCCCTTAATGGTCTCTTTGGCATTATTTATATTTTTGTCTTTATCTCCTACCAGATGATGAGTGTGTCAAAGAGCTTATGGGGAGTTACCTTGTTGTGTATCCAGCTGGCACTGAACTTTACTGGGTGATGGCAAAAATCATGGGCATGACCTATATTTATTGAAGTCAAACAAGTTCTGACTTTCTTACTTATATTGGATATATGGTAAGTGTGTACATACATATGCACATGTAGAAGTGGCAAGAGGGTCTTTACACTCAGCGTCTAAGGTGCTGAGCCTCTGGCTTGGAGAAGCCTACATTATCCACTAACCCATGTATGTAGGACACGTAACTTTAGGTTTATGGCTTAAGATACAAGAAAGATCAATTAAACAATCTTAACATGCGATTTGGAACAATTACATAAATTATTATCTTCATAGCATGAAAGGTTATTGTGGCCAGGAATATCATAAAATAAAGGGGAGTCTAAAATATACTAACATTCCTGCTAAAGGAGAAAGCAGCTTTAGTTCATGTCAAGAATTCTATCTGGTGCAAGACTGCCTGAATTTAAATCTGACCTTTCATTCCTTACTAGCTTTGTGACTCTGGGTAGATTATATAACCAATTTTTCTTCAGTTTATATAGCTTTAAAAGCTGATAACAATAGTACTTACTATTAAGTACTTGTTTTAATTCAGACTATTATGACAGATTACCCTAGGCTAGATGGCGTACAAAGAATAGGAATTTATTTCTCATGGTTTTGGAGACTGGAAAGTCTAAGATCAATGTGCTAGCAGATTTGATGTCTTGTGCGGGCCTTCTTCCTGGTTTATAGATGGACATTGTCTTGCTGTATCCTTATGTGGTGGAAGGTGTTAGGGGACTCTCTGGGGTCTCATTTATAAGGGCAATAACCTCACTCATAAGGGCTCCACTGTCATGACCTAATCACCTATCAAAGGTCCTACCTCCTAATAACATCACATCACACTGGAGATTAAAATTTCAACATATGAATTTGGGAAGAATATGAACAATCATGTATAGAAATATAATCAGAAGGTAGTAGAGTAAATTAATATAATTTATATGAAGTAGTAAAAATAATGATAGCAAATGGTCAATAAATATTTGCTATTATTCTTACACATTCAAAAAATATGTGTCGAGTACTTATTTTGTGTTGGGTATTTTGGCCACCATTCATACATCAGTTAGAAAATCCTATCAAACACAATTATACCAGAGGGTAAGGCATGGAAAATTCAGAATAAAGTCAAAGACAGCAAAGAAGCAACTGAAGATAAAAAAAAAAAACTATTCATCTTTGAAAATGTTAAAGAATTAGTTGCTCAGAACAAAAATAAATAAGACAGTAGCAAAGTTCTTAGCATGGTGCCTGGTATGTAATAATTGCTCAATACATGTTATATGTGGTGGTAGGCAGAATAATGGCCTCCAGAGATGTTTATATCCTCATCTCCAGAACCTGTGAACATGGAAGTTATACAGCGAAAAGGATTTAATGTCACAGATGGAATTAAAATTGCTAATTAGTTGACCTTGAGATGAGGACATTATTATGGATTATCTATGTGGGCCCAACATAATCAAAAATGCCCTTCTATGTGAAAGAGGCAGATAGGAGAGTATTAAAAAGAGAAATTTGAAAATGCTGAGCTTCTGACTTTGGAGATTGAGGAAGAGACCACAAGCCAAGGAATGAAGGTGGCCTCTAAGAGCTAGAAAAGGCAAGGAAATATTAAAAATTCTCCTCTAGAGCCTCCCAAAGGAATGCAGCCCTGCTGACACCTTGATTTTAGGACATCTGACCTCCAGAACTATAATGTGTGTTGTTTTAAGACATTAAGTTTGTGGGAATTTGTTATAACAGCAGTAGAAAACTAATACAGGTATTGTCATCATCACTGTTGTTGTTATAATTATTGCAACAGTAAGTATATTAAGCATACAGAGATTGTTGAATAGGGTG
Organism: Varecia variegata; assembly: GCA_028533085.1. NCBI lineage: Eukaryota > Metazoa > Chordata > Mammalia > Primates > Lemuridae > Varecia > Varecia variegata. Next base: position 52,268,182 of record CM052444.1, on the reverse strand, counting down.
AGTCTTTGTAATTGAATAATGATAAAGAAGGAAATATGTTTAACAGAAATAAAGAGCTTTATATTTCATTATAGGGAGAAAAAAACTTCCCAAAGGATTAAGTACAGAATGTCAAAAGTAAGTTGATATAGAATCTCTTAGCCTAGAAGGATATGCAGTATGCAATAAAATGTGCATGAATTTTTGCATTGGTATGTTGTAATATTTGTCAGAGGGAGAAGATAGGTGAGAGCTCATTTGAAACTCTCTAATTCTTACCTTAATGTATTTGAGGATGTTTCATAATGATGATTGACTAAAGGGAATTTGGGTCAGGTTGCCACTGAGTATTTCTTCCAGGAAAAGGCACTGAAATTGGAACTTTCTCAAACAAAACTGTATCTGTAGCTAGAGCATTCAGTACATTGATTGAAGCTGTATGTTAATGAACTCTAGCACATAAAAATGGGAGATGGACTGCAAGCATGTGGTGGATTCATGTAGCCATTTATTATGTACATAGTCTCTCCCTCTTTTCAGCTGACAGCACCTTTGGCTATGGCTTTTTTTCTCTTTTTCTCCCTCTCAATATCTCTTTCTCCCCCTCCCTCCCCATTTCCTGTGTATGTCTTGTTTTTATTCCATTAATCAACTTTGTAGTGGGGTCTGACTAAATTAGCTATCTGTATCTGCATTCATTCTGAACTTTATAAGTAGTGATCATCACATGGAGCCAGGTTAAACAAGATCCACCACTGCTCCGTGACAAGAAAGATGTTTTTGAGTGCTTAAATTGCTCTTGAGACTGTTCAAGAAGCATCTAGAATATTAGGCAGAGAACTACAGAATTTAGTCAAAATCTTTAGGACAGAATATTATTGGGTTCAAAACAGTCCTTGAGTTCATTCACTGGGAAATCCAACAAATACATGGATTGATTACTCTATAATCACCAATACTGTTGGAATGCAATTAGATAAATTAGATTTTACCATTAGCCAATGGTATAAACATCAACCATATTTTATGAAGTGTTTTATTGGATCATTTATTTTATGCTGACACTAAGGTCTTATAGTTATCTTTTCTTTTTCCTTCTCTATCAACCTGTGTTTATTTTCTTCACTATTTTTCTCTGATCTTTACTTAAACATCTCATGTGACTTTAAAAACAAAAGTATTTTTAATTGACTACAATTAGATCCCTAGTAATAACTTTTGTGTAAAATTGCATTTAATACATATGCATAATACTAAGATATTCTTTACTGAGTCTCAGGACAGCATCTTTCTTAATCAAACTAGATTTACTCCTTAGGAATTAATTTGTACATGTAGGGAGATGTTACTTCAATCAATTAGAGAGCTTTTCAATAAAATAAATTGAAACTTATTTTATTTTTAAGATATATTTTGGCTCAGAATATAAGTAGCTAATGATATTATTTCTTTGGTCCTGTGAAATGATTCCATTTAAAAATATTAAGGGGGATGGGTGTATACCTATATGATGAGTGCAATGTGCACTGTCTGGGGAATGGGCACGCTTGAAGTTCTGACTTGGGGGGGGCATGGGGGTGGGGGAGGGGATGGGTGTATACCTACAGGAGGAGTGCGATGTGCACTGTCTGGGGAATGGACACGCTTGAGGCTCAGACTCGGGGGATTGGGAGGGACATGGGCAATATATCTATGCAGAACTTTTGTACCCCCATAATAAGCTGAAATAAAAAAAATAAATAAATAAAAAAATAAAAATATTCCTGGTAAGAGCCTGCGGCTTTCTGCCGCAGAATGTACCTTAGGCATGTATTGGACCAATGATACAGCCTTTTGTGCCTTAATACTATATTCCCAATTCATGTGAACAAGTCCCTTCCAAGAATTTGCCATAGGCAATCCAGTATTTTATCTCTTGTCTATAACTAACTTAATCTCAGTTAGGCTTCTGTTCTTTCTCCAGCAGAATGTTAACCAACAGGTTTGCCCTCAAATTTTGTTTTTTTGATTCATTTTGTTTTGGTTTGCTTTGCTTTAATCTTTCCATAGGACTAGATTGCAACCCTTTCTGAGAGTGAATGTCCCTGATTCTTATCCCTTTATTTGGTTTTCTCTAAAACTCAGGCTAAAATAATTATTATTTATTATATGATGGGGATTTTTGCTGGATTGGTTATACAGATGGTGATAGGGGATTTATTTCACTCCAGTTGCCGCTGCTTTTCTTTGGTTTAATAGATTTATTTATATCTAAATTCTTTTACCAAAAAAATACTACGATTGGAACCCTGGGCATTTTTATCTCAAAAAACATTTTAATCAGATTCGTTTTTAAAATTTATTTTAATTTTGATTAATTTTATTTGGTTTTAATCAAATTTGCTTCATTTCAATCAGCTAGAATTGTATAAACATACATAGAATTCTGTTTCCATTGCATTTGAGTACACAATATGCTTTGCAAGAAGTTGTTCATCCAAGAGATATTTATTGATAATAACTCATTTTTCAGTCATGAATACTATCTTAAGTGGGCTTACTGTTCACTAAGAGAGATAAATTAGCGTTGTTATTTTTACATTTAGGCAGCTACAGATATGTAGCTTAGGATCTGGAATAAGACTGCCTGTGTTTATATTCCTACCTTCTTTCTAGATATGTCACATAAGACAATTTTTAATAGTTTTGTTATTTATAAAAAGGAGACAGTTATAGTAATTATCTTATAGAGTTATTTAAGGAAAAATATATTATTAAAAATAATAATCAAGGTAATAATCATAGATATTACGTACTTATTGCTCATTTAGTATTAGGGTATGTTTTAACCATCTTACTCAAAGTAAAATGAAAAGTAGACTGCTCCAACTCACACAAATACTTCAAGAGGCAAAACAGCAATCTGTACTTAAAATTATCTACTTTCAAAGGCACTTGATCATTTCTCTTATACGTAATAACTGAGTAAATTCACTAAAAGGAGTTGTCTTTGCTTTGAATGACAATGATGTTAATGGTGGTATAATGATAACTAGGTAAAAATTACATTCTCAACCCTATTTTCTAACTTATCAACTACATGAGTAGACATGTAGCAAAAGCAATTTTTATTAGATTTTTTTGTTTTTATATTTTCCTTTCAGTTTCTGGAATACTCACTACTAAAATGAATACATACTGTAAGGCAGCTACGTTTTATGTTTCAAATTAAAACCTTAATTGAATTTCTTCCTTGATTGATTACTTTTAAACATTTATTTAGACTAGCAATAATATGTTTTACAAGTCTAATAAAAAAGAATAAAATGTCATATAAAATATTTTGCTTTGTAACATAGTAATTACTTGTCTCTCAATTTATATTTTCTACTGCATTGGGCAAATGCAAGTGGTTTCTTATATAAAGAGTGGACTTTATGTAAAATATCTTTAAAAAAAACTTTTTAAACTTTATGATAATTTCACAAAATAAATATTTAAAACATTATTTAAGCAACATGTATTTTTAGGTTGTCCCTTGGTATCCATAAAGAATTGATTCCAAGACCCCAGGATACCAAAATCTGAGTATGCTCAACTCCTTTATATCAAATGGCACAGAATTTGCAAGTAATCTATGCATATCTCCCATATACTTTAAATCATCTCTAAATTACTCATAATACCTAATGCAAATGCTAATGTAGATACTATATAGTTGTTACACTGTATTTTTATTTGCATTATTTTTTGTTGTTGAATTGGTTTTTAAATATTTTTGACCTGTAGTTGGTTGAATCTATAGATACAGAGAGTTGACTATATATGTTAAATTAAATGAAAATTGATGTAAAGCTGCATCCTTAAGTAAAGAACTGTAACTTAATATGTAAGCAAATTGCAAACTAACTTGAGAGTATACTCTTGTAACAAGTAGCCGAGTCTCAGCCAATCACAGCAGGCAAGCTTGTAGCCAATAACAGGCAGCAAACTGTTCAGACATGTCCAAATAAGGCAAATGCTGAGCTATAACCTCAGACTATTTCTGTATATCACTTCATTTTTCTTTCTTTAAATATTACCTGACCCAATTGCTGGGCTGAGCTCTCTGAACATTTACTGGCCAAGGATGCTGCCTAATTCATGAATCATTTGTTTGCTCAAATAAATTCTGCTAAATTTAATTTGTCCGAAGTTTTTCTTTTAAAATATGGAAGAACAAAAAAAAAAGATGTATCTACATTCAACAAAACACTGAGAGGTTTAGTCTTTAAAGCATTTCTTTTTTTCACTTCATCCTCAGAAGACAGTAGAAAAGGACAAGTGAACATTTTATACAAAAGCACAGTCATTTATTCTCTGAATTCAATGCTACCAAAGTATGAAACTCATTGCAATAGCCTTTGCCAAAGACATTCAGAAAGTCTAAAATCTCCTTTTTCTATGAAAGATATTACTTTTGTAACTTCTTCAAAGGAACCAAATTTTATCCTTTTCTGCACTTGGAGACCTCACACTTGGAGAACATATTCTGTGCAATAGTAGCAGTAAGAAAATGAGAGTCTCTACTATTGAAAGTGGGAGAAATATGTCCAAAGATTACATAAGGAAGAGACAGAGGGAAATATAGGAAGAATTTACAGTTTTAAAATTTTTATACAGATGTAGATATGGTCATAATATGTTTAATTTTTAGCTGAAAAATATGGGAATGTGTTGCTATATTTTCAATAGCTCCGTTTTGAAATGCAAATGTTATTTTAAGTTATACTCAATACTGAGACACAAAAGGATGTAGAATTTTACAAAGTTGTTTTGAAGTTTTCGAGTATCAATAGCACTATTCAAACATTAAACGTGTCTTAAACAGTATTTGTATGTAATTATTTTGCATTTCTAGTAGATTTAACATATAAAGTGCTTAGAGTTATTTATGATTTTTCCAGACTCACAATTTTCTGTTAGGAATGCCTTTGGCTTTAAAACATTGTTTCTCATTAATAAAAAGAAGTGACATTTTGAAATGAGAAATGAATATAAGCTTTAAATAAATTGCATATAATTTACAATTTCAAATCTGGCATTTAAATAGGGATATACAATTCAAAATATGTTCTCTCATTACATGGTTTAAGTATGAAGTATAAGCCATTGTTCATAATCTTGCACCTCCATTAAAATGTCTTATTTCCATCCTAAATATTAGAACAGATCCTTAAGATATGATGTAAAGCATATGTAGTTAATTAGCTAAGCAACAGTGGTACATTGTTTAGTCAAAATGAAGGTGTATTTCATTTTGGAAATACTGAAATTGTCTCTTAAAGCACTGCAGCAAATATTTTATAATCATTACTAAATATGCATTTCTCTCATACAAATTTTTCTTTGTAAAGATGGTTTCATCAAATATGGTTAATATAAGACATTTATAAACTTCAGGCCTCTGACTGCCTCGGATTATTTATTTAGAACTCTTCATTACTCAAATGTATTGTTCATATTCCATGTTCTTGGGCTCTTAAAGATCCTTATTTTTCAAGTATTTCCATGTTGGTTAAACAAAAAACATTATTGAAAGGCCCATGGCACAAAAGATCATATGATTGAAAAGGTAGTCAGTGATTTATGACATTGTTACCGCCCATATTGAATAAATGAGGCTTGAAACTGACTAATGTTTCTCTTCATTTTGTTTGTTGGAAACATTTATAACTTCCTCCAGGGATTTTTCATTGCTATATTATAGACTAGTGGATGAAAAAAATCTTGAACTATTACTTGGTTTTAATTACATTTGAGAAATACTTTTGACTTCATATTACTGAGAATACTTTTGACTTAGTAAACTTCTTTTGCATACTTTGGGCAACATATCTATTGATAAAGGCAAAAATAGCATCAATAACAAAATTCATTTCAAACCAGCAACGCTTCTTCAAATTATCAATTTTTTACTATTTTACTATGCCTATATAAAATTATAGAAAATAAGTTAGATTCTCCCAATTTCTTCTTAGAAGTAGTTAAAGTCAACTGAAATAAAAACATACAGACTGCATGATAGGTTTAGCTGTCATACAAAATGGCAATTAAGATGGACATTAGTTTCTTTTCCTTTTCTAAAGAAAAAGATAGCATCTTTTGACATTTTTGCTATGATGTTACAAGATCTCCTAATGCACATGCCCAGCTTCTGGGGTTTTTTGCTCAGATATTATGCTCAAAAGCAGAACTTTGTATTACCTTTTCCTAGAGTTCCAAGATGGATTCTAAACTGTGGCCATCCTGGATTTTTATGTTCAGCACAGTTGGAACACATTTACATTAATTTCTGAGGTAGATTTATTCTTTAGAAAATTTATCAAGGACAAAAATTTTAGTTCAAAGATTAAATGTAAGTGAAGGTAAAGAAGATCAAAATAACAAAATATATCTACATATAGCACCGACCCTTATCTCTCAGCTTTGAGCTTGGAAGAAGAGCATGAAACAAAACACAAATGATAAAGCACAAAATTTATTTAAAATACAGCAAGTCATTAAGAATTCAAGGTAATTAGGAGAATGTGTAACAGAAAAATGGTGAAGACTGAAAACTCCTGACAGATTTTGATCTGAATCAATCTTTGCTACTTACAGAATGTGAACATGAGTAAGTTAATGTCTCTGAGGCATAATACAATTTCTAAATTAGGAATATAATAATAGTACCTATTTTTTGCTTACTATTTAAGAGGAATAAATGCAGTATATAAAGCATTAGCACAGTGGCACTCACAATTAAGTTTTCAATAAACAGATTTTTAAAATATGTATGTCACATTGTTTAAGAGCTCAAGGTCTGCTTCCTAGCAATTTTATTTTCAATCTAAGATTTGTTAATGACTGGCAAAGAAATTTTGGAAAAGTTTTTCAAAATTTCTTAATTTACCTTTCCTCATATGGAAAAACAGATAGCAATAGCACCTATATTATAGACATATTTGGATGCAATAATACAAGTAATATACTTATATGCCTGATACATACTAAGTTCTTAAATGTTAGTAAATTATTCCTGCTGTTGTTGTAAGGTTTTGTATTTGAAAATATTGCTGCAGTGTGTTAGAGTGCAGAAGAGATTTAACAGGCTCAACTAGAAGCTACATCTGGAATAGCGGAAAAGAGAGAGGACATATTCTGCATGGTCTTATCTTTGCGCCTTTAATGGGCCTTGGTGATTTCAACACCAGCAGTACAAGGAGATATCACCACATCATGTCCAAAAAGGAACAGATGAAAATGCTACCAATTCATTTTGCCATCCAGCTCAATGATGCATGTAAATATCTCCTAAGAAAACTACAAACTAGCTAGGGAGAAACTGTTGGAAGTCCTGCAATAGGCACAATAGGCAAATAGTACACATGAATTAAATTGGTATTTAAAGTCATTTGTTTCACTCTCCTTTTCTTCCATAAATTTTATCTTTATGTCTGAAACTAGTCCTCATTTCTTCCCCATGATCATTCACATGGGATGCTCTATGTGGGAATAGTTGAATGCATTCCAGATCAAAAAACTCTATCACCTTTAAGGAATACCAGCAGTGGTACCAACATCTGGGTTTGCCGTCATGTGGCACAGATGTCTATTTGAGCACCAGCAATTCAGGGTGATGAAATGCTACAATCAGCTTCTTTCCTAAATAAACAATTTGAAATGGGTGGACAAATAGCATGCTATTTTAAAAAATAGATTTTCTCCTCTATTTTATCATACTTTATAAGAGAAAAGCATGGAAATGATAATATTAATAGGAAAAATCAACTCACAATTGGTGGCTTACTATATTTTATCACTGATATTGAGCTAAAGATAGTTCTTCAAGGAAAGGAATATGGTAAGCCAATCTGATGCAGAAAGACTCAATTCCAACATATAAGAATAATGAATTAAACACATAGCTAAATTTAAATTGAAGAAAGGCAACTACCAAGTGCCATAAATAAAAAGGAAACTCAAAATTAGAAGAACAAATAGAGAATGAATCTGAGGGATCATAGTGATACCTGCATCAGATATAAACTTTAATGATGAGTCTGGGATTTAACATTTAACTCTGGAATGGGTTCAGGTCATTCCAGATATAAGGCTCTAGACATAAGACTTCAGAAGCGGTAAGGAAATTTTCTATCCACCTAAGGACTGGTGAGAAAAATTATAAAAATTAAATATGCTTTTATGCATGTGAAGGTTATACATTACTCTGCAAGCATTATGCAGAAACCCAAAGTCAAATTAAAATCTAGTTTGGAACCAGTGAAAATCATAGAGCCCTGGGCAGGACACTTAAAAACATATTTCATGGGGGCAATTTCACAACAAAGGACTTGATAGAAAACAAATGCCACTGCAAATGAACGCATACTGAAATTTCATAAACCACAAGAGAAAATCAACTAGGCTTGACAAAAATGCTTTAAGAGAAGTGGTTTAAAATTACCAAAGGAAAAACGAGAGGAATGGAAAGCATACAATCAGTATAAAAAAAAAGAATATGAAAATGTAATAAATAATCAAAAAGAAACCATTAAAATAAAAAATTTACGTAATAGAATTACATTTAAAAATCCAAACTGAATGTACTTGAAGGGCTGAATTTAATAGAGCAGTTGATAAGAAGATTGAATAATTTAAATATAGATCTGAGAAAATCACCTAGTATGTGATGTGGAGAAATAAAGAGATGCAAAATATAGAAGGTAAATTGAACATGTTATGTATATTGAGAAGGTCCCACATATTAATAGGCATTTCAGAATGAAAAAGTGGAAAAAAATGGTAGAGTTTGAAGTGATGATGATGGACTATTTCTTTTCAGAATTAAATACCATCCATTCTCAGACTAAAGAAGCCTATATCAAGTTCTGATCATAATTAAATATTTTAAAAACATTCTACTTATTAGCAAATAAAAGAAACTTGCAAGATAGAAAAAACCTTAAAAATACACCAAAAGATAAGAAAGATTTCTTATAGAAAACAATAATTAGAATTATACTGAACCTGTCATTTGGAAAAATAAAAGTCAGAAGATGGTAGATAACTTTAAAGTATGTCAATTTCAAATGAACTATTCACAGACCATCTTTTGGAGAATTACTAAAGGATGTACTTCAAGAAAAAGGTAATTGAATTCAAAGGAAAGCAATTTTATGCAAGAAATAGTGATTGAAAAAAATTATTACAACACTGGTATATGTAAACAAGAAACTGAAAATTTTTTTGGTAATGACCAATGATGTGCTTAAAAACAAAGTGAAACTAAACTAAAATTAAATTACAGGGGAAATGAGAAGAGGGAGGGAGATTTCAAGTGAGCTAATGTCCTTGTATCATCCAAAAAGAAGTTAGAACAAAAAGAAAGAGATGTTGTTAAATTAAGTGTGTATGTTCAAATTTAAGAGTAACCACTAAACACTAGAAATAAAATGCCAAACTTCTAAAGTTTGATAGTGCAGAATGGGGGACATTAAAACTATGTTAATCCAGCAAAAAGCAAGAAAATACTGAGGAGGATCAAACATATCAAAAATGATCATGAATTAAAATTGGTATAACCGCTCTAGCATGCATTGAATATATCTAATAAAGTTTAAAATGTGCATAATTAAGAACCCTATACTCCTATTTCCGTACAGGTTCTGTAGAAACATTTGCTTTGAGTGCTAGCTAGCAAACATATAGAAAAATGTTTATTCCTTCATTGTTTGTTATAGAAAGAAACTGGAAACAATATAAATAAACATCAGGACAGAAATGGATAGAGTGGGGTATATATGTATGTGAAAATATAATACAGTAATTAAAATGAATAAATTTAATCTGTGAATATAAACATAGATCTGAAATATAATTCTGGGTTAGCTATATTATATTGTTTTTCTATGCTGCCATAATAAAGTGCCACAAAGTGAGGTGCTTAAATAAGATAAATTAATTATGTTGTAGGTCTTTGGGTGAGGAATCTGGCATAGATCTCATCAAGCTAAGATTAACATGGTGTTAAGGTATCTTCCTTTCTTTAGGTTCTAGGGGGGAATCTTTTCCTTGCTCTTTCAGGCAGTGGGAAAATTTAGTTCCATGTGGTTGTAGGACTGAGGTAGGTACCCAGTTCCTTGCTGCCTATCAACCTGAGGACTGTCCTTAGTGTTTAGCAGCCTCTCTCTGGTCCTTGCACATAGCTTCCACATTTCAGACTCAGCAAAAGAGTATTGAATATTTCTCACATTACTACATTGCATTCACTCTTCTGCCTTCTATCTGTATCTGTATCTCTCTGGCTGCAGCCAAGAAAGATATTCCAAGTTTAAGGACTCACATGATTAGATTATGCCTACCTGAATGATCAAGGATAAACTCTCAATCTCAAAAGTCTGTAACCTTAATCACAGCTGCAAAATCCCTTTTGCTACATATGGTAACATATTCACAGGTTCCCTAGGCATCTCGGGGGGCCATTATTCTGGCCTACCCCAGTTCAACCTCTGGCCTTCAAAGATTCATGTCCACCCCAAATATAATTACCCCATCCCAAGGTCTCGAAAATCTCAAGCCAGTATAGCATGAACTACATGTCCAAAAATCTCAATGAAATTTCATCGTCTCAAAAGCCCAAAATCTCATCATCTAAGTCATCTAAATTAGGTATGGATGAGTTTTCATTATAATCCATTATCAGGCACAATCCCTATCCATCTGTGGACCCAAGAAACTGAAGAAACATGTCACATGCTACCAAAATCCAATGGTGGGAAAGGCGTACAATAAAATTTTAGAAAAAATCTGAGTCAAAAAAGAAGAAAACAGAAGAAAAGATGGAGTCATTAGTCTACAGCAATTTTGAAATCCAGCCACACAAATTCCATTAGGTTTCAAGGCCTAAGAATATTCCTCTATAGTTTGTATCTCTCCCCTCTGGATTTAAGGATCTGCCCTCAGAATTACCTGTTTTTTGTTTGTTTGTTTGTTTGTTTCATAAAAATTAGCAAATCTTATCAGCTGAGTAGTTTTATCAACCTTTTTCTTGCTGCTAGAATTTGGGGAATTCAATACCCTTTATTTATTTTATATTTTGTCTATCTCTTTCAGTCCAAGTTGGCTGTGTTCCTGCTGATATAAAATTTTCAAGAACCTTGTAGGTTTCTCATGTATGTCACAAAGATTCACTCATTAGATAAGATATTTGTTCATAGATCTGCCCTAGATAATCTAGTGTAATAGCATTTGTGAAAAAGTTAGGATACTCATTTAGCAATGTTATATTGTATTCCTGGATAATAGATACATAGTGAAATTAAAACATTGGCAAAAAGTATACACAGTGAATTCATATTAGAGTTTTATCTGTGGTAGAAATTTGCATGGGAAATAGAAAAAGGGAGAGAATTTTTTAAAGTCCTTTACCTTTATAAGTCTTTTTCTAAAATTTACTAAGTTTGCAGCAAAAACATCATATGTTAGCATTTGTTAATTCTGTATGGTAGATATCCAGATGTTGGTTACATCAGTCTTTGTTATTACCTGTAATTTCAAAAATGTATAACAACTAAATATACGAAATGACAATTCTTCAGGGAGTTGTTTTGATAAATGGATTTTAGGTCAACAGCCCAACAAACACTCTCAGCTGAGCATTCAGCAGCTTAGCAGTGGGCTTTCTGGAGCAAGCCAAGGCCCCTAAAGATGTCATTTTGCAGAGACAGATGGGCAGACAGGTATTGCTCAAACACTTAGCATATGCTTCTCTGCAGAGATCAGAAAATGCTTTCTAGGTGTCATTTTTGCACGGCCTTAGTTAAAGAAGTAGACAATGGTTATTAATCTCCTAGAATGCCATCATTTGTCCCATAAGAATTTGTGTAACTGTTCCAGTACTCTTTTAAACTTTTTAAAAAGCCAGATACACTAATCCTTGAAATTACTCTTAATTAGGTTTAATTATTTATATTTCATTTGTGAGATAGGTGATTTTAAGTTTTAAAATCTAATTCGTAAAACAATTGAAATCATATCCATTAATGAAAGTACCACATAAACATAATACCTTTATTACTATTTATAGAAAATTGGTTTAAAGAAACTCTACATTTTGCTAATATTCTCATCATGTCATACACTCCTTATTACTGACAATGACCATGGAGTACAATCTTATTGTCTCCAAGACTTTTTTTTTCAGAAAAGAGAAGCACCAAGTGAGGACCAACAGTGGTTTTCAGTTAAGGCAACGTTCCTCCCCTTTGCCCAAATCTGAGAGGAGTTGGGAAGAGGCAAGTTCAGGGAACAGCACAATGGAGTTCTCATTTAGTCAAAAAGTAACATGAACCATAATTCAGCATGGTGTTTCTTTCTCTATCTTTTCTATTTTGCTGTTTCTCCATTAATGTTGACTGTGAAATGGATTGACTTTACCAATTAAAGGGAAAAGGAATTATGGGCTTATTTCAGATAATTTGAGAAAATATGATTCATTTCATTATAACAGAGAGATATTCAAAATGTATAAAGATGTGTTATTTGATATGAAAATTATATAGCATGTGTTTTCTTAAACCAGAATCATTCCTCAAGAAATGAAATTCCTTAATGCTTTTTCAATTCACAAAATTTTTTGAGAAAGAGGTCATGAATGGCAATCCAGAACAATTCTATACAAAAATAACATTGTAATATTTAACAAGCTAATCCCATTAACATTCTGGCTTCTTAAACAGTTCCAAATGTGAAAAGGCTATGGAGAAGTCCACAAAATGAAAAGACAAATGCAGGTGAAATTGCATAGAAACTGGAATGTATAATGTGGCGAGTTTTACACTAATAATTTATGACTTTGCCTCCCTAGATAATACATATTAGAAATCTTTTAAGATAAGTGAGTTTCTTATAATTTTATTGTCCAACTATTCTATATTTGCAACTCTGTTATTTTTCTGTTTAACCAATAATTATTTAAAAGCATTTTTAAAATTTAAAGTGATTGAGTTATTTTGTTTACACTTGAGTTATTAATTTCCAGTTTTATGATATGCTCAGATGAATAATTTTCTGCATTTAAAAATTCTTGTTCTGTGATTTTCATCTTTTCTAATTTTAGATTAGTAGTAAATTTAGATTAGGTATCTCATCAAGAACTCATTGGTAATATCTAGAGATATTGGAACTTATCTTAAAATTTTTATAGTATTTGTAAAACTTAGTTTTACAAATTTATTAAGCAACTTTAATAATATTTATAATATATAATTGAACAAATATTTTTTCTCCTATATGCCAACTACTAAAGACACTTTATATAGAGATGTCACTAAGCAATATTAATCCCTGTCATTTCCATTTACTAAAATTTTATAATAAAAGTTATTTTAGTAACACCTGAAAATACAAATATGAAACTCTATAAAAGAAAAGCACATTATGAGAGTCAATGAGTTTTCCAGGTGTGCACTCTATCACAATATTTAAGATTACATTTGGATTTGATTTTCACTTTAAATTTAACAAGAAATTACAACCAAAGACTAAATTTAACTAAGGTCACATATATTCCAAACATTCAATAATTTCCTCTAGCGGACATTTTCCACTAAATTGTCAATTGTCCCAGTAAACAGATTAGCTTTTTCACTTAGTGAAAACACCATTTACTACTTTGCTTTTAGACTATTCGTGATTTCAAATACTCCCAACATATAATAATTATAATCACGATAAATAGTAATATTGCTACTCCCATTACTAAGAATATATTTGTTAGATTAGGCTATGGTAACAACTCCAAATATCAATGACTTATGGCACAAAGATTTATCTTTCTCATATTATATCCATCATGTTTGGCTACTGGTCTTCTTCAACTTTTATTAATGCTGAATCTCACAGTAAGCAGAACTTCTTATCTAGGACATACCACCCTCAGGTTTAAGGGAAAAAAGCATTTGCTGGAAAGAGTGCTGGCATGAAGATTCTAATACATGTCTGTTGGAGAACATATGAATGCAATTTTGTGGAGCATATACCATGGGGTGGAATTGTTGAGTCATAAGGTAGATGTATGTTCAGTTTTAATAGATACCGTCAAATAGCTGTCTGAAGTGGCTGCAATATTTTATACCTCACTAGCACTGTCTGAGTTTCCAAATCCTCACCTGTATTTGGTATTTTTCATCTTTTATATTTTAACCATGTTGTAGAAGTGTAATATCACATTCTGATTTTAATTTGTGTTTACCTGAAGACTACTAATGTGGGGTAACTTTGTATATATTTATTGGCCTTTTGTATAGGCTTTTTTGTGAAGTGTCTATTCAAATATTTTGCACATTTAAAAAATCGTGTTGGCTGCTTTTTTTCTTATTGATTCGTAGCAGTTTAAAACATTATTTGTCCTTTGTTGGATATATGCATTGATAATGCTTTCTCTCATTCAGTGAGTTGCCTCTTCATTTTTTCAATGTGCTTTAATGAACAGAGATTTCTAATTTTAAAGTAGTCTCATTTATCAATCGTCAGTCATAGTTAGCAATTTCACATCTTGATTAAGAAATATGTGCTTTTCCTATCACAAAAATGCTTTCCGTTTTTTTTTTCTACAACTTTAGCTCTGTTTTACCCTTTCCATGTATATCTGAAATATATCCAGAATTAATTTTTGTGTATAATATGAGGTAGGGGTCAAAAAAATTTTCCATATGAATATCTAACTTATCCTGTACAATTTATTGAAAAGATTATTCTTTTCCCCACTGCAGTGCAATGGTTCCTTTCTCATATATCATGTGACCATATATAATTTGTTTTTGGATTCTCTGTTTGTCCTAGTAATGTATTTTTCAATTTTTTAATTGATTCCACACTGTCTTATTAATTGTAAATGTTTGTCATGCCTGCCTATCTAGTATTTTTAAAATTCCATGTATTAATTTCCTATTGCTGCTGTAAGAAAGTACCACTAACAAAGTGTCTTAAAATAACACAACTTTGAAAAGCGACATCAGCAAGATGACAAAGCAAAACATCCCAGCTCTTGTTCTCTCACACAAATATTGATTCAACAACAACATATGAACCAAAATACCTCTATGAGAATTCCAGAATCCAGTTAAGAAGCTGCAGCACCCTAGGCAAGTACAAAGCTGAGAACAGCTGCATTGAAATGGGAAAGAACAATTTTCCCTTACCCTTTCCAGCCCCTCTCCCAAGCTGACACAGCTCAGTGCTGAGCGAGAATGCTCTGCCAGTGCCTACTCCCTCAGAGGAAAAGGGAGAGTGGAGCATGTGTCCAACCTACCAGCCTTTTGGAGTGCTGCCCTAGGGACTAGTTTTTGTCTCACCTCATGAAAAGCCCTGACCAAACAGGCACAGTTTAGATGCCTGGAGGGCCCTGGAAACAAAGGAAAACAACAGTGGTTTGCCATGGCTGGCATAGCTTTATGCTATTGGGAGAAGGCACATGTGAGGATTTCACCCTGGAGGGAGGGAGAGGGGTAAAGCTTGCATCCAGTATTCCAGCATCATCGGGGATTTATCCCAGGGATAAAATCAAACTATCCCTTTTCACAGACAATATGATTTTGTATCTAGGAAATCCTAAAGACTCCACCAAAAGACTCCTAGAATTGATAAATAAATTGAGCAAAGTCTCAGGTTACAAAATCAATGTACACAAATCAGTAGTGTTTCTATATACCAATAACCATCAAGCAGAGACACAAATCAAAGACTCAATACCATTCACAATTGCTACAAAGAAAATAAAAGACTTAGGGATATACTTAACCAAGGAGGTGAAAGATCTCTACAAAGAGAACTACAAAACACTGATGAAAGAAATCATAGATGGCACAAATGGAAAAACATATCATGCTCATGGACTGATAGAATCAACATTGTTAAAATGTCCAAACTGTCTAAAATGAGTTACAGATTCAATGCAATCCCCATCAAAATACCAAGTCATATTTCATAGATCTATAGAAAATAACTCTACTCTTCATTTAGAACCAGAATGGCGCTTTAATAGACAAAGCAATCTTAAGCAAAAAGAACAAATCTGGAGGCATCACATTACATGACTTCAAACTATACTACAAGACTATAGTAACCAAAATAGCATGGTACTGGTATAAAAGTAGAGACATAGACCAATAGAACAGAATAGTGAACCCAGATAAAAAAAATCATCTACCTACAACCAACTGATCTTTGACAAAGCAGACCAAAATGTTCACCGGGGAAAGGAAGCCCTATTCAATAAGTGGTGCTGGGAAAACTGAATAGCCACATGCAGTAGTATAAAACAGGACCGCTGTCTCTCATCATATACAAAAATTAATTCAAGATAGATAAAAGACTTAAATGTGAGGCATGAAACCATAAAATTTTAGAAGAAAACATAGGAAAAACTCTTCCAGACATCAGCCGAGGCAAATAATTTATGACTAAGACTCCAAAGGAAAATACAGCAACAACATATGTAAATAAATGGGATTTGATTGAATTAAAAAAGCTTCTGTACAGGAAAGGAAATGATCAACAGAGTAAATAGACAACCTACAGAATGGGAGAAAATATTCACAAACTATACATTTGATAAAAGGCTAATATCCAGTATCTACAAAAAAAAAAAAAAAAAAAAAAACAAATCAGTAAGAAAAAAACAAACATCCCCATTGAAAAGTAGGCAAAAGACATAAACAGAAGTTTTTCAAAAGAAGATAGACAAACGGCCAAAACACATATGAAGAAATGCTCAACATAACTAATCATCAGGGAAATGCAATTTAAAACATAGTGAGAGACCACTTTACCTCTGTCAGAATGGCCATTATTAAAGGCCAAAAATCAATAAATGCTGGCATGAATGCAGAGATAAAGGAACACTTATACACTGCTGGTGGGACTGCAAATTAGTAGAACCTCTATGGAAAACAGAATGGAAATTCCTCAAAGAAATAAATGTAGACCTATCATTTGATCCAGCAATCCCCTTACTAGGTATCTACCCAAAGGAAAAGACGCCTGCACTCAAATGTTTATTACAGCACATTTCACAATCTCACAGATATGGAATCAACCTAAGTGCCATCAATTCAAGAATGGATTAAAAATATGTGAGAGAGATATATATATTTATACACACACACACACACACACACACATATATCATGGAGTACTACTCAGCCATAAAAAGGAATGAAATAATATCTTTGGCAGAAACTTGGATGGAAATGGAGACCATTATCCTAAGTGAAATATCTCAGGAATGGAAAAACAAATACCACATGTACTCTCTAATAATTGGGACCTAATTGATGGGCACACATGGGCACGAAGAGATATAAAATTTATTGTAAATTAAGAAAGGGGGAAGGAAGAAGGGTTAAAAACTTACCTATTGGGTACAATGAACACTATTCAGGTGATGGGCATACTACAAGCCCCAATTTAAGCATTATAAAACTTATCCATTTAACAAAACATTTGTGCCCCCTTAATATTTTACAATTAAAAAATCACAACAAATATCATACAGCGAAGAAATGAATAAATATATAAGTAATTGTCATTATAACAGTATTAAGAGGTGAGATCTTTAAGTGATGTTTGAATCTTGGAGGCAACACCCTTGTGAATGGATTAACATCATTCACCATCAGAGGAGTGGGGTGTTTTTAATGAGAGTATGAGTTTGAGACCCCTTTTGCTCTTCTTCTCTCTCACCCTCTCTTTGCTCTTCAGTTCTTCCATCACAGAACAGTGCTGCAAGGTTGTCATTGCTAGATGCTGACACCTTAATATTGAACTTTCTGTCCTGCTGAACTGTCAGCCAATAAATTTCTATTCATTATAAATTATCCAGCCTATAGTAGTTTCTTACAGCACCACCAAGGGTCTAAAACAGAAAATTGGTATCAGAGAAGTGGGGTGTTGCTATAATACATATGTGAAAATGTGGAAGTGACTTTGGAACTGGGTAATGGACATAGGCTGGAAGAGTTTGGAGAAGCCGGCTAGAAAAAACCTGTATTGCTGTGAACGAAGAGTTAAGGGTGATTCTGTTGAGGGCTCAGAAGATAAGAAGAACTGTAAGGAAATTATGGAACTTTTCTGAGGTTACTTAAGTGGTTGTGATGAGAATGTTAGTAGAAATATAGACAGTAAAAGTCATTCTGATGAGGTCTCAGATAGAAATGAGGAATATTTCATTGGAAACTGGAGTAAAGGCCATCCTTGTTATAAAGTGACAGATAACTTGGCTGAATAGTGCCCATGCCCTAGGATTTTATGAAAGTAAGAATTTAAGAGCAATTAACTAGGATATCTGGCAGAAAAATAATTGAAGCAAAATATTGAAGGAACAACATGGCTCTTTTATCTGCGTACAGTAAAATGAAAGAAGACATAAATTATTTAAATACAAAATTTATAACTAAAAGGGAAACAGAAACATTTGGAACATTTTCAGCCTGGCCATGTAAAGAATTAAAAAAAAAAAAAAAAACATGTTTGAAAGAGAATGTCAATGGTGTAGCATGGTAACTATCTATAAGGAGGTTAGTGCAGATGAAAACAATGAGAGAGTAACCTTGAAAGCATTTCAGAGATCTTCAAAGCTGTCCCTCCATCACAGGCTCAGATTGTTAAGTCCTTGAGGTCAGAAAGAGCTCAAGGCTGAGTCTCTGCTCCCTGTATCCCATCACAGAACCCCTGGACCACCCCAGCCATGGCTCAAGTGGGCTCAGGTGCTGCTCGTGCTGCTGCCCTGGATCCTTGGCGGCATCCAGGTGGTGTTAATTCTGCAGGTGTGCAGAAAGCATGGGCTGTGTAGCCATGGCAGGTTCCACTTACATCAGGGGTCCCTAACCTATGCTGAGTTGTATAATTATTTCATTATATATTACAATGTAATAATAATAGAAATAAAGTGCACAATAAATGTAATGTGCTTGAATCATCCTGGAACCATCTCCCCCATCCCTGGTCCGTGGAAAAATTGTCTTCCCTGTCCCTGGTGCCGAAAAGGTTGGGGACTGCTGACCTAGATTTCAAAAACTGTATTGAACAGCCTGGGGATCCAGGCAGAAACCTGTCATAGGGAGGGAGCCACTGCAAAGAGTTCCCATTAGAGTAATTTCTAGTGGAGCCAATGGGTGGTGGTACCCCCAGACCCCTCCCATAACCAAATGTAGAGATACCAGTAAGTACCCCCTTCCTGGAAGAGCTGCAGGCACAAGATGCCAATCTGTGGGAGATACTGCATGGGGTGAGCCCAGCAAACCCATTGGGGTGGAACTGTTCAAGGCCCCGTGGGCCCATTACCCACTCCAGGGTGTCTAAAAGGTGGCACATGGAGTCAAAGATTATTTTGGAGTCTTAAATTTAATGTTTGCCCTGTTAGCATTTGTACTTCATTGGAACCTGTTATGTTTCTGGTTGCTCCTTTTTTGAATGGATATGTCTATTCTATGTCTTTCCCAACACTGTATTTTGGAAGTAGATAACTTGTTTTGATTTTGCAGACTTACAGATGAAGGGAAATTTGCCTCAAGATGGATTGTGCCTTGAGTGTCACTCATATGTGATTTAGATGAGACTTTGGACTTTGAGTTGGTGCTGGAATGAGTTACGATTGTTGGGGCTGTTGGGATGGAATTAATGCACTTTGTACATGAGAAGGATGTGACTTTTAGGGGGCCAGTGGTGAAATGCTATGGTTTGAATGTCCCCTCCCAAATTATGGGGAAATTTAATTGCCATTGTAACATTATTAAGAGGTTTAAGAGTAGTTTAGGTCATGTGGGCACTGCCCTCATGAATGAATTAATGCTATTATTGTGGGAGTGGAGTTTCTTATCACAGGAGTGGTTTCCTCATGAAAAGATGAGTTCAGCCCTCTCTTTCTCTCTCTTTCCTTCTCTTGCCCTCTCTTTGCCCTTTAGGTTTTTCACTATGGGATGACAAAACAAGAAGGCACTTACCAGATGTTGGTATTTTGATATTGGACTTCCCAGCACCCAGAACTGTCAACCAATAAATATCTGTCCATTATAAATTATCAGGCATATGGTATTTCATTATTGCAGCAAAAGACTAAGACATACACATACAACAAGATCATCTGTAGAAAATGACAATATTTTCCCCTTAAAAGCTTTATGTTTTTTATTTCCTTTTCTTGACTAATTGCACTAGTTAAGACTATGGGTATAATGTTGAGTAGGAGTGGTGACAGCAAATATACATATCGGAGGGAAACATTTATTAAGAGAGGTAATTGCTGTAGGTATATGTATATAACTTTTATCAGGTTAACAAGTTCCATCCTGTTCCGTTGGGTTGATGCAAAAGTAACTGCAGGTTTAGCGTTATTTAAATTTGCCTTTTGATATTGAAATACATTCTTAAATAAATGTGGTTATGTTATAGATCATTTTAATGCATACTTCTTGCTTTATGTTTTTTTTCTTATGATTTATTACTTGATGTTTATTTTATATTTATTTTAGACTATGGAAGTGATATTGAACAAAAAGCAAACTTGAGCAATTTTCTTATTCCAGTTCAAAATGGGTCAAAAAGCAGTGGAGACAACTCACACCATCAACAACGTATTGGGCCCAGGAACTGCTAATGAAGTACAGTGCAGTGGTGGTTCAAGAAGTTTTACAAAGGAGACAAGAACCTTGAAGATGAGGAGTGCAGTGGCTGGCAATCGGAATTTGACAACGACCAATTGAGAGCAATCATCGAAACTAATCCTCTTACAACTACATAAGAAGTTGCTGAAGAACTCAGCAGTTGACCATATTACAGTTATTTGGCATTTGAAGCAAATTGGAAAGGTGAAAAAGCTTAATAAGTGGATGCCTCATGAGCTGACCAAAAATCAAAAAATTGTTGTTTTGAAGCGTCATCTTCTCCTACTATACGAAACAACAAAGAACCATTTCTTGATCAGATTGTGTGACAAAAAGTGGATTTTATATGACAACTGGTGATGACCAGCTCAGTGGTTGGACCAAGAAGAGGCTCCAAAACACTTCCCAAAGCCAAATTTGCACCACAAAAAGCTCATGGTCACTGTTTGTTGGTCTGATGCCAGTCTGATCCACTACAGCTTTCTGAATCCTGGAGAAACCATTACATCTGAAAAATATGCTCAGCAAATCAATGACATACACCGAAAACTGCAACATCTGCAGCCGGCATTGATCAACAGAAAGGGCTCAATTCTTCACAACCACGTCCAACCACACATCGCATAACCAAGGCTTCAAAAGTTGAACGAATTGGGCTACAGTTTTGCCTCATCCACCACATTCACCTGACCTCTCGCCAACCGACTACCACTTCTTTAAGCATCTCAACAACATTTTGCAGGGCAAATGCTTCCACAACCAGCAGGATGCAGAAAATGCTTTCCAAGAGTTTGTGGAATTCCAAAGCATAGATTTTTATGCTACAGGAATAAACAAACATTTCTCATTGGCAAAAATGTGTTGATTATAATGGTTCCCATTTTGATCAATAAAGATGTGTTTGAGCCTAGTTATAATGATTTAAAATTCATGGTCTGAAGCCACAATTACTTTTATACCAACCTATAGTTTGGTAAGAGTTATTTTCATAAATTATTTTTGAACTTTATCAAATGCTTTACCTAAATAATCAATTATTTTCTCTTTTATTCCATTAATGTGGTTAATTACAATAATTACATTTAAATATTAAACCACTCTGTATTCTTAGAGTAATCTCTACCTGGTTTTATGTATTTTCCTTTTTATATATTACTGGATTCATTTTGCTAATATTTTGTTTAGAATTTTGCATGAGTGTGGCTCATCTGTAATTTTTTATTCTTATAATGTTTTTATAATGGCCTTGTGTTTGTCTCATAATACAAATTGAGAAATTTTTTGTTCATTTCCTATTGCCCAGAAAAATTTGTGTCAAGCTGTTCATTTATTTCTTAAACTTTTGAAAGAATTTATTGATGAAAATCTCTGGTTCTTCAATCTTTGTGGGAAGATTTTTACAAGTGAAAGATTTTTAATAGACATTAAACTATTCAAATGTATTTTTATTTTTGACTTTTAGTAAGATGTATTTTCAAAGAATTTGTCCATTTTATACAAATTATCAAATTTATATTTGTAAATTAGTTCATAATATCTTCTGAATACCTAAAAATATAAAGTTGCCCACAATATAGTCTAATTATCTTTTTAATGTCTACAAAATCTAAAGTGATATCCCCTTTTCACTTCTGATATTGGAAATTTATATTTTGTCTCTTTTTTATTTAGTCTTGCTTGTATTTCATCAATTTTATTAATCTTTTTAAAGGAAAATCTATTGGATTTTTTTATTATTTCTATTGTTTACTTGGTTTCTATTCTATTTGTTTCTATTATAATAGTAAGTTATAATACAAACTTGGCTGTCTACTAATTTTGATTAAATCTCATACATTGT
>CM052444.1:52215087-52245600 GCA_028533085.1 Varecia variegata | reverse complement strand
GTCTTTGGCTTCTTAGTCCCAAATGACTCAGTTCTATCTTTCAGAGGCATTAGGCCCAGCTCTTCATCTTCCTTCCTCATGCAACTTCAAAACTTGCAGAAGTAATCACAGGGAGACAAGTCATTTCAACATCACTCTAGCCTTGTGTGAATGCCAAATCATTTAGTTTCTCCATCTTCCGAAAGGACTTCTGTTAGAGCCAAGCCTGGATATTTATCCTTAGTTGCACCAGATGTTGTAAGCGCCCTAATAAGAAGTGGCTACAGATCTTAGTTTCAATTCATCACTCTGTCTAGGGCTTTAATTAGTTGCCTGTTTTATTTAGAAGGCCACCTCTCCATGGCAGGTATTTGTTTCTTAAATAGCATGAGACTTTAGCACACATTTTTCTGACTTTTGGACATTTTCAGGCTGACTCTTTAGCCCCTGCAGTCTCAGATTTTGGCAAACATCCTATGGGAAAACTAGCCAAGTGCCCAAGGCCCTGTCAGTTTTCCAACCTTGTCCTACAAGCCTTACAGAACTGGCAAAAGGCCTTCTGATTTCTCAGTATTACCCTCTATCATTCCACTTCACCTTCACCTGGCCACACATAATTTTGAAACTAGTTTTATAGCCCTCTCCCTTGGCTAAGCCCTGATAGTTGAAATAGCTCATCCTTGTTCAGAAATTTAGCTAGCTAATCCTTGCTGCTTCAACAAACATTTAAAGGCTTTAGTGACATGATTTTTAAAAACTGATCTGAATGTTTTACTTATTGTCAGGTTTGGTGTTGATCTCTTGCCATCTACTACTCCTTTCAGTATCTGATGATAGATTGAAAGTGTGGTATGAATAAGAGTACAGCTTTGTAAATAAATAGAGGTGCTACTTTAGGAGACAGAAAAAAACTGGAATGGAACTAGTTTGGTTGGGGTAAGGAAAGTTATAAGTTTAGTTTGGGCCATATTCATTTGAGATGCCTATTAAGCCTTCAACTGGAGAGGTAAAGTAGACAGATGGATATGAAGCAAATAATAGTGTATCCACTAAGAAATTTGCTAGGAAGTTTAAAAACTGCCTTCAGTTGATTTAGACATTTGTTTTTATATTTTTGTAGCATAAAAGGAATAACTACCACTTGTTAGAACTGATGAGTTCCCATAATCCTGGTCATTGGTAACTCACAGAAAACTTGAAAGTAGGCCTGATGCAGGTGATTTTACAAAGAGAACACCTGGGATTATTTTGAAACTAAATCTGTAATCCCTACAGTTAAGTTAGGACTCTAAGTGTCATTCTCGGGGGGTCAGTGAAATAGTGGCCCCAGCTTTGAATAAAACTCGGGATAAAAGGCATTTTCTGCAATGCCGTAATGCTTAGAGAATGAGTTACGAGAGGTCACTGGGGGAAAGAATGAATTCACTCTTCCATTTATTTGAATCTAAAATAATTTTTCATTTTATAGAGTCAGTCCTTTGTATAAAGATATGTGATATGGTAGAGATCCCAGTACTATAGTTAAGACACTTAAGCTTCCTGGTTATTTTAATGAATAATAAGCTGACCTTGGCACTCTGGATGCACATAAAAATAACTATGCATACACACTGAAAGCATGCTAGAACAACGCAACAAAATCAACATAACACAAGAAATTATTATTTCTTCAGATGAGCACTACAAAATTCAAAATCACATTTTTAGCATTAAAAAATGCCTTCATTTATAAATATACAAGTATTTCTAGTCCAAGATAGTCCCTGATTAATATGCCAATTGCTATGGTTTTGGATGTGTGTGCATTTTTTTTTTTTTAGCTTTCCATGAAAAATTGAAGGACTTATTTGTACCTTTTATTTAATGCTATTGTTTCTTTATGCTCCAGAGAAATTTAAAGTGCAATCAAGTCCCTTATTCAATTCAAGCTACTGTAGAGACCACAGAGGCTCAATTAAGACATCAGCTTTCTATTGATCAGCTATCTAGTAATTACCACACCTTGTCTATTGTATCCTGCTCACTTCTACAACTTTCTCTCAATAGACTCAAGTACTTAGAAGTACCCCTTCTAACAGAAAGAGCCTGATGTACTTTGCAGGAAGGAGTATGCTGAAGTGTAGTTGTTCTGAAAGGAAAGAGTAACGTTTCGAAGTAATGACCTGGCTAATTAATGCTGAATTCCTGTAGAAATCCTATTCCTACTGAAGTACTTATGACATCCACATTAATACTAAATGAGCCCATCAGAATTAATGTCTTTGCAATAAATACCAAAGGAGTTGAGAATGATTAGGCTATTATTGTAAAGTATTACACAGAAAGACGAAAAAATCTGAGGCTTAAAAGAAAATCACAGTGATTTGTTTCTAAGATTGGAGCTAGTGGAATCCATATTTATTAAATAAAATAAAGACATGGAAATACACAGAATATTTTATTCACAATTTGGTCCATTTTTAAATGTAAAAATGAGTTGACTTAAAAGTTGTAATGTCTACATTCCCTAAAAACTGTCAATAATGTCCTACCTCTGTTATCAACCTTGTATGTTATATCATATGTGTATAAATATATATATATTTATATATTATATATTTGTAAAACAGGTTTCTTTTACACACATTTTTAAGTTTCCATTCTTAAAATAATGTTGCTGTGGTCATCTTAATTTATTATCTAAATAATAAAATCTTAAAATACCTACAGTATGCTCTAGTCTAGTGGTTTTCAAACTGTTTCACAACTTTAAGATTTCCTGGAGTTTTCAAAAGAGCCATATCAGGATATGAGATGAAAAGAGAAGTCCATGGAGAAGGAATATTTTCTCGGTCTCCCAGCACACCCACTGGAAGCAGAGTGGCTACACCTGTCATCTGGTTTAATTTTTAAGGTTTTGTGTGAGGTTTTATTGAAACAAAGTTGTTACTTGAAAACAAATTTGTAAATAAGTTTGAAAAGCATTTTTCCAATCAAAAGACCTAAAGCAAATTATTTGTTGTTTTATCTTTTTGCAGGCATAGACATTCTCATAATCTTATATTGGTTATCAGCAAAAATTGAGTCATGACATCCAAATATTTTCCAACCACAATGGCTTCTTGTCTAGATTTCCTCACCACTTGGCCAAGCCCTTTCCTTGGCCTCCAGAGCGCTTTTTTCCACTCTTTTTCCAGTGAGCCTTTGGAAATACAGCCCTGATAAGATCACTACGTTGATTGTAATATTTCAATTGTCTCCCTTGCATACAAGATGAATCCAAACTTCTTATAGTGACATAGTTCATCTTTCACTCCAACCCAAATTAAAAATCTGAAATAGGTTTTTAGTGACTATACCATACTATTTTATATTTTCATGTTCTTGGTCATGCAGCTTACTTTGTTTAGAATATCTTTCACCCTGACCATCAGTATGGATATATATGTAAAAGGTAAATACAGGAATCACTTCTGGGATAACACTGAACACTGAATGTAATTGGTAATGCCTTCCAAAATTGTACCTCCTGTTATACATTGTATATATTTCTACTCATACTATTCACATACTTCTACATATATATTTTTATAGAATCACATTCTGTAACACCTACTGGTTTGCATATGTGTTCTCCACACTAGGTACTCCAGGCAGAGTCTGAGACTTATTTGCCTTCATGTTCTTAAGTCAGTGCCTTCCATAGATAACTTGTATCAGAATCAACCAGGTATGAACATTAAAAATGTAGAATTATGGGTACCACTCTGGCTTATAAATCAAAATTTCTGGATCAGAAGAATAACATTTATATTATAATTGAAATTTCAAGAAGTTAAGCAAATGATTTCCCAACAATAAAAGTTTGAGAATTACTGCTTATTATCTATAAGAATATTTGGAATACAGAAAGTGATTAATTAGGGAATGCGTGTTGATTAAACTAGCAGAAGCAACCTCTGCAATTGGTCTTGGACTATTTGCTCTGAGTGCCAAATAGCCTTATTCTTGGTGAAACTGACTTTCCCATGACTAGCTCTAGATAAAAAGACATAAGATTGCTGAATAACGTAACTGCTAAGTAATTGCTGAATGCTGTAACTGCTAAGTAGCCCACTACCCCACAACTGCTGCCTCATTTAATGGTGCTTATCAAGTTTCCAAACACAGATTCATTTATGGTATTGATTCTACCAATTTTTATGATGGTTGAAATTTGTTTCAAATCCAAGTCAATTGTTTAATTTCCCTTTTTCATTAAAAAAAAATTGTGGGACTCTAAAGCAGTTCCACTATTAAATGTAGTTTCCATGGCTAAAGGCTGACTGTATCTTCTAGTGAAATCTCACTGAACTTGACCAGCAGAATGTCACGTCACTTGTAAATATAACTTTCCTCTCGTGTACAGTGAAAAGGGTTTTATGAGACTATGTCTCTATCAAAAGATGAGAAAAAGAGATGTTTTGCTCCCTAAATTAAGGCATTTCCCAACAAGCTTCTGTTCTTTCCTTCTACATTTTTTCCTTAACAAATTTACCCTTATGCACATATCAATTATCAATTCTAAGCTGAAGTTTATTTAGTTTGTAAAACTATCCCAACCATTCTATTTTTCCATTATCCTTATCTTTAAAGTCCAGTGAAACACCTACATTCAGATGTTTTATCACCACAATAAACAGTGTTGATATTAAAGCAGACTGAAACATTTACTTATAAAAATACTACTTTCTGATTCTTTTTTTTTAATAAAGTCAGTGTATTCTCAGAAACTCAGACTTAGTCATGCAAGATAAAAAAGTTCTAGAGATCTATTATCCTTACAGTTAACAAAACTGTACTATACCCTTAAAAATTTGCTAAAAGGGTAAATCTCACAATGCTTTTTAAAAATCACAAGAAAAAATGACTGTGGCATGAAAAAGGGTCAGTGAAATAAAGATTTGGATCAGATATTTGTATGGCATTTTAAAACAACGGAAATAAAAATTTAAAAGGAGATGGCAAACACCAGTAAAAGAAGCTAAATGCAGTTCCTTTGGTGAAACTTTGTTTGCTTTCAGCAAGCAAAAATGCAAGCCCTGGTTGAAAGCTACAGATTTCATTGTGTTTGGGGCAGTGATGTCTAAGGTATTAAGGGTGACTCATCAAAGAAACTAGTGTAAATGCCTGCAGCCTGAGGCTTGCCAGAACTGTTGCCTATAGTATTCTTTCTATTTAACATATATTGTGTGTGTGACATATTAGGTTTGTTGTTAAATTTCAGCATAACATTGTGAAAAGAAAACTTGACTAAATTTCAGATCTTCCAAGGAGTTTGAGTTTGAGTAATATTAGTTCATAAAACTAACTAGGGGGATATATAAAAGATACCTGGATTATTTTTCTACACATAGCATCACGGTATCAGAGAATATCAGATTTAAATGAGACTTAGAAGATAATTGAGTAAAACCACCTGTCTGAATATTGAACAATCTCTATAATGTCACAGGTAAGGCTAGGGACACAAGTTTATACTATTAAGAAAGAAAACTTCTTGTAAGTACAAGTTAAATTTCAATTTATTATATGTTGAATTTTCTCAAAATGTGAATTATGTAAGTGCAAATTAGTCCTAGTTATTAAACAAGTAAGATAGTTAATGAAAAGAGAATGTTAAATTTCAGTAAGATTTCATATCTGATAATACCATAAAAACTCAGGAAATGCAACCACTATTTGTATGAAGAATATAAAAAGTTCGACTAAAAATAATGTATTCTATCATATTTCAATTTTCATAGATAATAATAAAATATTGAATAACATTACATAATTATTGATAGACCAAAGCCAGAGTTCATAACAAAAAAACAAGAGTAAGAGAGTAACAATGCTTCAGTGATATTGATTAAATAAAGTATAACTCCTTTACAAAAGGGAGGAAATTAAACCAGGATGTTTTGAAGAAATGAGTTTTGCATAAAGAAGTAGAATGAAATTGGAAAGGCTTGCATACATTTATTGCCGAAGTTTCTGCAATATGTTACTGCAGTCCGTAACTTATCAATTATGAGGATTTTCAGCTTTCTGCTCCAGAAAATGTGGGAAACATAGGCAATTACTCTCTGAAGAAAGGTTTTTAGGAAACTCTTTTATCATCTGTGTATTAATAATGCCCGGGAGGGCAAAGCGACTTCTATTAAGTAAACAGTCAATAATGCTTTATTAACATATCCTTACTCAAGATCAATCTGTAAAAATATTGTCAAATCTAAAATTTACAATTCAAAGATTATATTTTTCACTTAAATAGAAACTATATTAAGCTTTTCCATCACTATCTGATAAGTGTTTGTCCGTAAATGCAATTAATAATTTAATTTTTATTTTAAAGTCCTTTACTGCTGACGACTACCATGACTGTGAGGCAAAGGGATTAGGGGTATGTGTTTGTGTGTGTGTGTGTGTATGTGTGTGTGTTTGAGATGGGTTGGGGAAAATAATGCAATTATTTTATAAAGTGATAATTTATGGATTGAAGCATAAAGAATGTTAAGTAACTCAAGATAATGTATTCATTCTATATGTGCTTTTCTCTCATAATTGTTTTGCCATTGTTCTATATCTAAGCATTCAAAAATTTCTATAAAGTTGTTAAATAATAAATGTATTATTAGCAATGAATAAACCTCATAGACATTTTTCAGAAACACTAATTAGTTAGGCTGACAACACCTAGCACTACCATATGATTTTTTTCTGCCCTGATTCCTTTCTTTTTTTGGAGGCAAAGCAATTTCTTCAGTTTTCTAGATTATACTTTCTGCAGGAAAATTAAAGACGTTGGTTCTGTTCCCAGGCCTGCCACTGACATGCTGTGTGATGCACTTACACTATCTTTGCCTCAGTTTCTCCCATTACTGAAATAAAATTGTAATGGTTGCCATTTTAAAATCTCATAGGGTTGCTCTGAGAAATAATGAGAGCAGTGTGAAGTAATTTGACAGAATGAGGCAAGTACACATGAACATTAAAGAGAATTCAATATAGATGGTTTAATAAGAAAAATATTTCTATTAAGCAGTGGCATAGCCCTGGACTGTCTTATTTCATTAGCTATCTCTCACTGAAGCCTATTAGGGAAATTTGGTTATTCAGCCAATTTGAAAAAACAAAGGAAATTAAAATATTCACAGAAAAAGACAGTGTGTACAAGACCCTTGAAAACAAAGCATTATGAACCAAATGGAAATTTTCAAATGTTTCAGGCTGATATCTTTTTAACTTGAGCTTGCTTTGTTATCAGAAGCTTTAGCATTTTGAAATTTTACTGGAATATCTAATATTCTTAATAGAAATTCCAGGAAGCTCAGAAACTTCTCAGCACCATATGTAAATGGAAGGAGCAAGAAACAATCAATTTTGTGACAAAATATTTTATGTCCTAAATTGGGAAAAGCAAAGTTAGCTCTTGTTAATGAAATGTTTAAATGGAATTATTGTAGGAATAAATATTGGAAATACTTGTCCTTATTTCTTTATCTTTTTAAAAGTTTCCTCTCAGGACTATGAGTGAGTGATTGGGTATGTATTCATTTCATATCATATAGTCTTACAGAAAGTTTTCATTTATTTTTTTCTGGAGAACTACTTAGTGTATGGTAAACTATTCTCTCTATATAGACTAATATAAAACTTAGGTTATAGTAGAACTTTGAAAATAATCTGAAATAATATTAATATATATATATATATTTGCTTTGGATTTTTAAAATTGAAAGTAAATCACTGCTTTACCAATCACACAATTTTTTTCATAATTAAGCCACTTTAGAAACTAGATGAATACTTGTTTCCACAAACTGTAACCTGAGATAGTTTTAGATACTAGAGTCAAGGATATCTAAGTCACGCTTCCTCTACTACATACCCCAATTATTTGTTTTAACTTTTCCAAAGAAGATCAAGAATGACTGGGACTATTGGGCTCTTCCAAGGAATGCGTAAAAACCAGGCACAATATACAAAAACCCTTGTGCAACACTTTTTGATTTTGTTAATTTTTTAAAGCTTT
Source organism: Varecia variegata (assembly GCA_028533085.1). NCBI lineage: Eukaryota > Metazoa > Chordata > Mammalia > Primates > Lemuridae > Varecia > Varecia variegata. The sequence continues at coordinate 52,237,583 of CM052444.1, read as the reverse complement.
TCTGTGTGATGCTTTGTAACATTGTGATCACTTTCCAAAAGGGACATGATCTATACAAAAAAGTTGTGAAATTTTCTTTATAGGTTATTTCTCTCTGAGATTCCAAAGAGAACTTCATGATAGCCTTCCTAAAATAAAAGGGTTCCTGTTTGTATTCTCTTATTCTCCTGTTTTTATTGCTATGGTTTTGACAGTGGGGTATCACTTTTTAAAAACCCATAGTAAAACTGGTTAAAAAAAGGTCTCACCAACATAAAACATTTTTATTCCTGCAGGTATACATCCCAGCAACTTAAAATAATGGTTCCAAACTAATTTGAATACATACACACAGAGAGAGACAGAGAGAGAGCACAAATGAAAGTTTGCCATGATTTGAGAATGGAGTGGAGCATTTTTTACTATCACATCCAGGGACACACAAGTTAACAGGGATAATGTTTGTCACATAATGAAAATGAAATATCTGTCAATAGGTTTGACATATACTTACCACTTAAAGGACCTTCGGAGAGTATTACCTTGGACTTTTGCTTAAACTAATATCTTGCATTTTCCAACATACCCAATAACTAATGATTTCACATCTTTCTACAGTGGGCTGGGGTTGGTGTGTGGGAGCCAATGCACATCTCTTTCCAACTCCATGTTCCATGACATCATCTTGGTAGCTTGAAATAGGTCATGGTGAAAGAATACACTAAGAAAATCAGTGAATGTTACATATTAGAGCATTCCCGCCCCCCCAGAGAGTCAGTTATTAAGTTGCATCTCTAGGGATACTGGAGCATCGCAGTTTCCACCTCTCAAAAACTCGTATTTCTAGAGATTTTACCTGCTGCACTGTGTATTTAGATGGCTGAACAGTGCAGTTGTGTGTTGGGGCATTGCTGGGCAGTATGACACAGAAGCAATTCATATCCATTAGTTAATTCTCAGTTCTTATCTCACTTGACCCCTAGACAGCATTCCATACAGTTGATGCCATTGATGCACTCTTTTCCTAGGAATTACACAACAATCTTACTAGTTGCTCTTTTTTGGGATCATTCATGGTTTCGTGTTTGTTTTCCTTTACCTTTCTAAAAGGTTTGTAGTAATATCTCATTCTGGTTTTAATTTGTTCTTATTTAACGGTTAACAATGTTGAACATCTTTTCATGTGCTTATTAGCCAACTACCTTAGTCTGTTCAGGCTGCTATAACAAAATACCCTAGTCTAGACAGCTTATAAAAAACAGAATTTTTATTTCTCATAGTCCTGGAGGCTGAGAACTTCAAGATCAAGACACATGCAGATTTTATGTGTGGTGAGGGCTTATTTTCTGGTTAATAGATGGTGCCTTCTCACCGTGTCCTCACGTAGGAGAAGGGAGGAAAGGGTTTCTCTCAGACTTCTTTTATAAAAAGTGCATTAATCCCATTCATGAGGGCTCTGCTGTCACCTTGCCATAACCTTGCAGGCTAGGATTTCAACACATGCATTTTGTGGGGACACAAACATTCAGACTATAGCACCAGCTGTATATCCTCTTCAGTGTAATGCCCATTCGTACTGTTTGGCAATTTTGTAATTAAGTATGCAGAAAGGAGGTAGCATCCCCAAGCCTACATACTCAGGATGAGGAATGGAGATTCATAGAATGGCAATAGCTCTGTATAACTCATATTTTCAAAAATGTTTTTATCATCTACATATCCTTCCTTTCTATACTCTTGTTGTAGCTGGAAGATCCAAGAGTCAGATATTTGCTTTGAATGTCTGCATAGATTTTCTTTTCACAGATTTTCTTTAAATGTCTGTAAGTGGAGTTTGGCACTTTTCTTTAAAATTCTGTATCTATTATACATCTTTTAAAATTTAGGTCCTAAGTGAATATTTTATTAAGAAAAGGAAGGAAATCACAAATTATAAATTTAACAAGTTTAAATGATAGCAAATATGTCAAATATCACAACATTCAGAAAATAACACACTTTAATTAATTTCCTCATAGTCTTTATAATATATATTTCTATATATTTTGCCTGAATACTCATGTAAGTAAAATGCACAAATTTTAAGAGTACAGCTTATTAAATTTTTAACTAAGTATATACCTATGTATCACAACCCAGATCACATTGCACATTTGCGGCACCTCTGATGGCTTTCTCTTGCCCCTTCAGTCAGCATTCATGAAGGGTATTACGTATTTTGACTGACATCATCACTTATTATTTTTTACTGTTTTTGATCTTCGTGTAAATAGAGTGATATAAGTAGATACTCTTTTGAGTCTGACTTCTGTCATTTATCATTATATGTATGAAATTCATTGATAATGTATATATCATCTATTTTATCTTCATACTTAGCTGAAACCTCAATTTTAACATGATACCCTATTATATACAATGTCTCTATATCTGTAAGTGTATTATTGTTCCCCCAGTTGCAATAATCATAAACTCAGAATCTTGTTAGCTAGTTTTTCTAACTCTTCCGTAAAATCAATAACAAAGTCTTGTAGACTGTTCTCAGATAAGTCCTCTTCCAAATATCTCCTCTTTTCCATTCTCCCTGCCGTTGTTCTAGTTCATACCTTATTCTTCATATTTAGATTACTTTCATAGACTTTCCTACTTTCATAGCCTCCCCTTCAAAATGTGTCCTCTGGGAGATTAATCTTGTGAGGCAAAATATTTGTCATGTCATTGACCAGTTTCAAAATAATGAAATAGTCCTTTTTATCTATAAGAAAAGAAACCAAACACTTTAAACTGATATTCAATGACTTCAATAATCAGGCTTCAATGAACCACTTGTTCATTACTATAATAAAAACGTATCTCAAATAATTTCTTTTCTCCTTACTTCTACCCTACACACACAGAATTAGTCATTTTCAGGTCAATTACATCCATCATCCAACACACAACTCAAATTCCATTTCCTCTGTTAAGCTTCACCTCAACAGTTGATGTATAAATGAGTTCTCCTACTTCTAAGTCTTTACTGTCCTCACTGCTCATTTGGCACTTACATTTTAACTTATGATGGGCTGTTACTTAAAATTTAGTATACTTTTTTAATCTCGCTGAGGAGATACTAAGGTCCTGGAGAGTCCCTTCTTTTGGATGTTAAATTCTACAGAAGATCTTTGGTAGGTTTTAACAAAGAGTTTCATAAAACATTTAAAAGAACATGGATAAAAGCAACAGATGACAAAACTTGGCTACTTTTTAAATCTGCTATGATCAACCCCAACAATAATTAATTAACTCACTAGTGAGGACTGTCTCCATGCTAATGTCATAACATAATTCCTGGTAGTCAATTGAGAAAACGCACTTAAAACAGAAATTTCTTAATACTTCTCCAGAGATTATTCCAATGTTGTAGTTGGAATAATCATAGACCTGCTGCTTGAATCATTTTCCTTTCTCACCCTAGAAAGATCTACCCATTAAAACCTTGGAAGTTCTCAAGATAATTTGATCTTGTATAGGTAATAACTTTCATCTGAAGAGCTAAAACCATAACATACCATTTTTGTGAGAATAAAAGACTAACAACTGAAAGTTCAAAGTTAAAACTAAATGGAAGAGTATTTAACAAAAGGGCCACCTATGCAGATCTTTACATTATAATGATAGATTTGGCTTCCTTTAAAAATAAGAACTTTTTTAATTTACATATAGAATGAAAATAGCAAACTACTATCAAGAAGTATAATATGAACAGAAAATATAAGGGAAAACACTGAAAGAGGCTTCCACCTTAAATAGTTTGATAAAGTAAAACACTTCAGTTTCCACTAACCTGTTGTGAAGTCTAGCTCACAACATTATTAGATGTTTTGAAAGCATAATGCTACCTTTGTAGGGGCAACTCTGCTTAGGAGATATTGGAACAAGTTGATTTGTTAAGGCACTGAAAACTATAATACAAACTTCTAGGATAAAACATACATACATATAGTATCTCCCAATATTGTGCAGAACTATTGCTGATGAGAATGCCTCTCCATCCCCACCTTCCAACACCTTCCTGCTCTATTCCTTTTAGAGATAAGAAAACAAATTCATGTATAAATGTTTCCACAGGTATTAAGAAACTTCTGTGAGAGTGAGGGGTGAGAAGAAATTGTCCATAAACATCACGGGAATCTGTTGGCAATTGCTTTACCTAATTGTCCAAAATCCAGTTGTCCTGATCTTGTAATTGCCAAGTGGATAGCTAGTTCAGATAAGCATTTGGAAAAAAAAAAAGTGGAAACGACACAGTTTAGTAATAATCCTGCTTCCTTTGCCCTGTCTTTCTCCCCACTCCCCTACATATAACCTTTCACTTATTTATTTTGCTGTTAACATTCTTCTTGAAGTATGTTGTTAAACCTAAGACCTCATAAAGTAAATCCTTAGAGTTATGAAAAAAGAAAGTGAGGTCATTTTAGAGTTGTGTGGCTAATTTACAATCTGAACACTTTTGCATTTTTCCCATGTTAAAGAAACTTTAAAAACTTATCAATAGATTTCTTTGTGGCTTTTACTAATGAAGTTGTATTTTTTTTTCTATCCATGGTAGGTGTTGAATAATTTGAATGGGAATTTGAAGGTTCATGGCTTCCAAACCAGCAGGAGTTAAGGTTTAATTGCTTGGAAATACATTTTCATGGCTGATACCAGTAACAGAAAAATGTCTGTATGTCAAGAGCCTGTGTACTAATCAGTTAACCATAACATGTGCCACCCCATACCTAGAGACAATGTAACTGTTAACAGCTTGAAGCTATTAAAAATGTACCAATGGGGAACTTTCTTATACTTTTTTCACTAATGTGCTTCTTTACTCTAAATAAAGGAATAGAGAAATTTTATACTTAACTACTGTCAGTGAAAAGGAAAGTACATTCACCTGGTTTGAGCTTCAAAACACATTACATCCAATTCTGTTCATTAAGGTAACACTTTAAAAGTCACTCAATTGCTAATATGCTCTCTCTGCATCAACTCAGAGGCTGCCTATTAGATCTGGTTACACTCCAGAGACCAGGATTTGATTTCCAGCTCTAGCAAGCAGGTCAAGAATTGCAATAACAATTAGTAATTAGTAGTTAGATCTCAATTTACCACATTAGAAGGTCATTTCTCTGAAGCATTTGGTCTCATGAGAGGAAAAGAACATAAGAGACTATAAACTGTTGAAGCTTTGAAATGAAGGAAAGACTGTGGAATCTAAGATGCTCCTTGAAATCTTTAGACATTCTAAGTATAAATTTCTTAAGGTATAATTTTTCTATAATTTACGGCTTTAAGTCTAAATTCTAGGTTTGGCACCAACACACACTGTGTAACAAAACAATACCTTGTCTTCAATAAGATAAATTTTTGATCTTTAAAATGGCAATCTCCCTGTGAACCTGGATAAAAGATAAAATACAAATACTCTGTTAAATGCCTCCTACTATTTCCCTCAAAAATATGGTTAAATAATATAAAAAATTCAAATAGTATAACATATTATCAAATAGAGTCATATTTTATGGAGCGAACATGACTAATGCCTGATAATTTGCATAAGAAGTAAAAATTTCAGTTCACAAACTAAGGTATGTGGAAAATGCATTTTCTTTATTTTCTAAAGCAACTTGACTTCTGCTATGTAGTCTACATCCCATTGAATTGGAATAAAATTAATCTTAATTATTGTTTGAAATTCTACTCAATCCTTATCTTGGGAATATGTTCAAGATTCTTGATTCTTACACAACATCAGAGCAACTGGGTGGGGTGAGGCAGTCTCTCTGTTCATCAGCCAACAGTCCACAAACTTGACTGCAGAGAGATTTCATTTACCTGTCTGTGCTTGTCCATTAGACCTGGGAGACTTGTTGACTTTGTGTTACGTCCTTTGGGACATGATGATACCATGTAAGATAGAATTGTTGGTGTTGTTGTTGCCATATCCTTAGATGACTTTTGGAGTTTATCTCTCTAAGGTCTTACTGCCTCCACCAGGACACTGTCAGAAAACAGGATCCCAGTCCCCATCATTCCAGGGCATATGTACTTCTCTCCTCTCGATAGCCAAGGGAATGTCTTTTATGCCTAAGAGAACTCTTCTTTTTTTTCCTTCCTGCTTCTGCTAATATCTCTTTTTCATGCAGTGAAACTATTAGAAGACAAATTCTAAGACATTTTATAGGTTACTACTTCATTCATATTCACTACATACCTCTTCTGAGGCACTGAAGCACCAAGCTAACTGTCTTATAGAATGAAGGGAAAAGGAAAAAATGCAGGCAGAAAAATTAAACATAAGTTAATACCCCAAAATATTACCCAGTCGTATTTAGAGAATCAATATTTTGAGAATTTAAAACATAAGTTATATGAAATGTTTAGATGATTATTTTGAAAATGTTAGAAACAACATGAATTATTTCTAGCATCAGCTAAGTACTAGAAATTTTAATGGCAAACATTAATATTAGACTTATAAAACACAGGTATTATCAGTGATTTAAGGAAGAATTTTACTACTAGGATCTTCCACAGCAAGTCTGAAAGTGCCATAAAGAGAACAGTAAAGTCATAGCAGGAAAGGATGAGTGTATCTTTATGGAATCAAGAATTGCATGCATTAAGCCTGCAATCTCCAACCCCCAGGCTGCTGACGGGCACAGGTCCCTGGCCTGTTAGGAACCAGGCTGCACAGCAGGAGGTGAGAGGCGGGTCAGTGAGAGAAGCTTCATCTGTATTTACAGCTGCTCCCCATCACTTGCATCACCGCATAAGCTCTGCCTCCTGTCAGATCAGCGGTGGCATTAGATTGTCATAGGAGCACGAACCCTATTGTAAACTGCACTTGCAAGGGATCTAGGTTGTATGCTCCTTATGAGAATCTAATGACTGATGATCTGAGGTGAAGCCGAGGCAGTAATGCTAGTTCTGGGGAGTGGCTGCAAGTACAGAATATCATTAGCAGAGAGGTTTGACTGCACGATAAATGTAATGTGCTTGAATCATCCCGAAACCTTCCCTCACTTGTCCGTGGAAATACTGTCTTCCATGAAAACGGTCCCTAGTGCCAAAAAGATTGAGGACTACTGTGTTAAGCAATTTTGGGTGCAAGAAACAAAAGCCTTTCTTTGGTTACCTCAAGTAATGGAGTTTTATTCCAAAGATCTCCAGAATTTCTATATTGAGGGATCCTGCAACAGGATATCTGGTTAGAAAGGAGAACTAACCAGTGGCCTTCTATTTGCCTTCCATACCATGCACACTGCTTTTACTTACATTGTATGAACTCTTTAATCACACTGATAGGAAATAAAGTTGGTAATACCTTATAGTAGTATGCTCAGATCTAAATAGCATTAGAGAAATAAGTAGATGACCTTTTGAAGATAAAACAAGTATAAAACTGAAGTAGAACTAACAGCACAAAGAAATGAAAGAAAAAAATAATTTGTTTTAACTCCAATTGATCTCCATAATATATAATAGAAAGTAAAAACCTGCTTATGTACATAAACAGTGTGATATGAGTTGCACTTATTTGAAAATAAAATCAAGTCACTTTAGGGATAGCATTAAGAAGTACCACACAGGCATGTGCCAAACAAGATGATCCAGGATACAACTTCAAACCCTACATTGTGATGCCATGAATAAACTATGCACAAGTCTAATTTTGGTATGGAAGTAATCAGCAATGTGGACCACCCAAAGATGTGACTGACCTTCTCAAGAGAGGTACTAAGAGAAAAGATAGATGTAGTGAAATGGGGGAAGTAATGGCATGGTTTTGAGTTTTGGATAAATATAAATCTAAACATACACACTGAAAACACATTGAGATTTAATAAAAGTCTTGCTTTGATGCCTGACTTTGGACAGGTCAATACGTTTATAATTGATGTCATTATAATTCCATTTATACCTTACCTATCTATTATAATTCCATTTATACCTATACCTTACCTTACCTATCTATTTAGTTGCATGGAAGAAACTATAGACTGGGAGAAAAGACAGAAACTTTTCTTTCCTATGTGCTGAAACTGCAGTGATTCAAACAGTCATTGCACTTCCCTGGCCATTGGCTCTGGAGCTTAGGGCCTGCTCAGACAGAGAAGTTGAATAGTGAATAGTGTCATCAGGGCACAGAAATGGTTTTTGAAATCCTATAGCAGCTTAATATATTGACAATTTTCTGTTACTATATCAGCCAGAAAATTATATTCTCAAGCAATTAAGCCTTATCTCCTGCTGGTTTTGAAGTCATGAACCATCAAATTTCCTATTATAGTTAATCAACCTCTATTTTTGGTCCAAACAGCATGACTGGGGATGGAGAGATCTGGTGCAGAAAGTATGTAAAGAGCTGACTAGAATTGTTGCAATGCTGCAGGACTTTAGACAAGATCATTTTCCTCAGAAGCAGTTCAGGACATTTCTGGAACCTGAAGCATAGTAGGCTCTTTTGCAATAAGCAAATCCATACAAAAGAAATTTCAAAGGTGTATCAGTTGAGAAAGAAATCCCATCGTGTAACAATCTACGCATTGCAAGGTGACCCTAACATTCATGAATTAACTTTAAAGCAAAAAATAAACTGTGAAATACATAAAACAAAAAACATTTTAATATAAAGTTTATTAAAGGATTATGTAGGTATAAAAAGAATGCTTATTTCATGCATCCTTGATCAATGTGCACATTCGGTATTAATTGTATATTCAATTCAATGGGTAGGAAGTTAGTACACTGAATAAATTCTAGGCCTTCAACACCGCCAAGTGTTATCTTTAACACTGAGCCTGCAACACTGCTGAGATTATATTCTTTTTCTTCAGTAAAAAAAACATACCCCCTCAAAACAAATCTATACTAGCTACCCTACTGTGACTATGGTAGACAATGAGTAATTTCTTTAAGAGATAAATTAGTATGTTGCCTTCCATTATGTATTGAATTTGCAATTCTCCATGGTGTTTTCTGTTGGCTACAATTTGCATCAGTCGTCACATCTTGGCAATGACTGTAAGACAGAGGCAGCTTTCAGTGGTTTTCTCAGCACTAGTATCTCTTGATTATAAATCTATATGTAGTCTGTTTGGCAGGTATTGGTAGCTTCAGATGTCATTGAGACAATTCTTATCCATTGCCCTGTCAGTTACTCAGGTAGGTTTATTCATGTCTTAGTGTATTTTCTTTAATCAAGATTTCCTCTTTAACCCATGGATCGTTTAGAAGTGTGTTGTATAGTCCCCAAGTGTTTAGAAGATGGAGTAGATACAAGTTTTAATATTTCTTGCTCTCTAAGTATAATTCAAAACCCAACTCTAAATATAAAACAAATACAAAAAGACTCTAGAAAGTGGAGAGAAAAAGGCAGACTGGCTAAGGATCTTGGGACCCATAGAACACCACAGTGGTGAGTTTGCTCTGGTTTCATTTTGCTTCATATATCCCAGGCTTATAGCAGAGGAAGCTGGCAACCCAGAAACACCAATGACTTTAGACAGAAAAAATCCCCAAAAACAAACAAACAACAACAACAACAACAAAAAAAACACCACCAACAAGAAAAGTGTGCTCTCTCTAACCAAATGACCGAGAAATGGGCAGCCTAGAAACATAACAATTTTTATCACACTCTACTCCAAACACTACAGAAAAAATATGGCCGCATCCTCACCCGCAGCAGCAAAGACTGAATGGAGAGCTGAGATTTCCACCCTCTTCAGTCTGCAGTGAGATACTCCAAACCATTCTCCAGTGTGGTGTCATAAAAGGTGTCAAGTATTACTGGAGGATAACTAAGGACCTTTACACACACAGGGAAGAAATGAGGCAACCCACCTACTGCTTCTGGTGGGATGATGTCAAAGAAAGCCAGTTAAAATGCCAAAGATTTAGTAGTGAGCAAGACAGATTATGACTCTTTCTCCTGAAGTTAATATTCTAATAGAGGTCTGGGTCAAAATGTTTATAATATTTAAACACTGTAATATTAGGTTAATATATGTTAAAAAATGACTTGCTACAAATACACAAGCCAAAGATAGTGCATATTAGCAGAATTATGACTATCATTCCACATAAAAAATATTTCATTATGTGCTGGGGTACACATATGTTTTATGGCATAAGGAAAGAAAATAAACACAAGCCTTTTGGGGATGCAGACTAGCTGAGAAATGAATGGGTGATACTAATTATTGACGCATTCTGATTTATAATAAATTTAGAGGAGCTGACTCTTCCCATAAATCTAATAGCTTTAACTATGCCATAGATTTTCTTGTGAATGAAGTTTGTGTTAACCATGGTTGGTCAACAGTGGGAGTAAGGATGAAAGAACCAAATATCTCAATATTTTGAACTATAAAGAAATCATGACACCTTTTTCTCACAAAATATCGCTATAAGGTGGGGCTCTTTAAAATCCCAATCATGAGGATTTATGATAAAATAAGCTTGCATGTGAGGCAGAACTAGCACATGGATTATGAGGATGACACTAAACAAAGATACCAACAGCATGTAATTATTTTTCAAGTAATTAAAAAAGTATCTAACATAAAAATTATTTTACACTCTAGCATAAGTAAAAAAATTGATATAAGTCAAAGATAATAAGACATCTGGACCTACAAATATGAACCACTTTTAGAATGTCTCACTTCCTCATTTTTCCTCTTTAGTCTTTTTATTATAATAAAGCAACAAAACCCACTTTGTCTAATGTTATTTGTTCATAGCAAGTTGGAAAACATCTCTTATAGTAACCTTGAAAGTTATAAAGTCTGTTTATTTTTGGTAGAACATTCATTAATAATGTTGATCCTGAAAATGTTAATATCAATCCCAAAATATCTTTAAAAGGAGATAAAATATATGAATAATAATTTCTGTGATCTTGAAAAAGGAAATGGTTTTACCATAATAAAGATTATGCATATTAATGTCACAACATTTTAAAAGTTTTGTAAATAGGGTGAATTAAGACTCAGATAATTATCTGATATAATACAACTTGATATAATACAAGTAAAAATGAAAGACAAGTGATGAGATTTGGAAAGAGCTTATTGAAGAACCGTGGTCATTTTTGTGGGGCAGAAAGACTGGCATTTAAATCTGGTACAGGACCTTGAGGCATTTATATCCATTAATGTCCATTAAGGAGAATAGATTTTCATTACAAATCTTGCAAATTATAGAACAAATCTGAAAATCAACGTTCAATTATTATGCCAGTACCTGACACTCCAATATTTTTGCCTTTTTCAGTTTCTCGTAGCTGGAGAAGAATGCCAGTCTTTTCAATATTGGCTGGAGTACGTTTGTCTCTAAATCAGTAGACATTTGTACCAAGAAAGATTCAAGTAACTTCATCCTCCTGTTCATTGGTACCTTATGTGAAATCTTATTATGGCAAAGTAGAATGAAACTCATGTCACTTGATAATTTTTTTCAGAAACCTTCTTCAGTGATTACCTAATGCCTTCCAAATGAAGTCCTTATACTTTAGCCTAGCAGTCAAGTACATGGCCATTCAGGTTGTCATTTTCTCAACATAGTTTTCTTCCACTATCACCAACCCACTTCATCAAGATGTGATGACCCATGTTGATTTCTAAAATAGCAAGCATATCTTGCATGTGTACCTTTATATACTTTTATCCAGCTATTCCCTTTGCATTTCTTCTTTACTGCCTGAATAGCAACACTGTGACCAAATTAATGCCACTTTTCAAGGCCTGGTTCAGATGTCACTGTTTCCAGGTGCCTTCTCCCATGTCCTCATGAGGTTTTTCCTTTGTGCTTCTAGTGTTCTTCTTCCATCACTATTATATCACATTATATTTAGCCTTCTATTAGAATTTTACTTCAAACTTGCCTTTCTTCTCATTTTGACTAGGGTTTGTATTGTATTTGTCTTTCTTTAAATCACATCATCTTTCATATAGCTGGCAGTTAATTAATGTCTATTGATTTGAATTGAATTTTTAAAGCTAAGAATATGTATATATTAGACATTGAGGTTAAAACAAAAATATTTAATGGGAAATTAAATTAAGAGAGAATAATTGTTAAGAGTTTCATGTCCAAACAGGACTGAGTTAAGTAATGCCAAATTATGTTTTCAAAATAAGGAGGAAAACAGAAAAAAACAAAACTAATGTAAAAGCATTTCAGACTTGTAATTTAGCCTTAGGACAGGGTTCTGAGGCAGAGAACACAAAGTTAAATGCCTCTGTGGGGTATACAGGTGACAGATATGTGGGACGCAGGTTGAGCTGTGTTGGATAATTTGCTAATAGAGGGAAGCCATTTTTCAGGCCACATTGATTTTTGCCATGAGCTAATGTGGGCCAATAGTACCAAACTTGAGATTTTTTAAGAGAAGGTAAAAATACAGAGTTTTACATGAAAACTCTTATTTTTTTAAAAAATGGCAAATAATTTTTAAAAATTAATATAAAAAATCCCATCATTAATTGGTAACCTCTGACTTCTGTTCTAAGGCCTTTATAAAAGGTGATTGAAATGAGAGGGATGAGCAAGATTAAATGTAGCAGTTGGAGAGAAGTGGAAAATCTAGCACACCTATTTTGCAATACAGGCTGAAGATTATGAATGACTTGTGCAAATTTAAATATGGAATAATGGAAGATATAGTCTAAGCAATGGCAAGAGAAAACTATTTTGACACCGAAGGTCGATTTTAGACTTTTAAGAGTTAAATTAATTACAATAGCTACCCTTTTTTAGCACTATCTATGCATCTGGCATTGTGAACATTGTACAAGCATCTTCTCAGTCTTTTGAATAAATCTACATAGTAATTATCATGATTTCAGATGAAGAAACTGAGAAACAAGAATTAAGTAACTTCTCCAAGGTCTTTGCACAGCAGGAAATTAAACCTAGCTCTACTGGACCATAAAGTTTGTGTTCCTAGCTACCATGCTCTTCTATCTCCAATTATTTGGATCTAAAGTCAGGTATATGTATGTTTAGCTAACATCTGCCCTTCATGGACCTCATTATCCCTAGGTGTTTATGACTAACTTCTTGCTGGGACTGAGAAACTAGTGACTAGTCACTAAACACTGGTGACTCAACTGAAGTAGCCTAAAGAGGCCTACCAGTAACTAGCCAGTGCCCTAGATGACATCTCTAAAATATCTCTAAGACAGCTGCTAGGTGACAGACTGGTGTTATTACTGAGTTATTTGCACAGTTGAGGAAAAAATGCTGACAAAAGGCCAGTCTGAAGCAGTCTATCTAAGGATAAAAAAAGGAGCAAACTTGAAAGATGGGTGTTGAATGAATAAGTAGGACTGATTTGCCAATCAGCCCAAGGTGTGCAATAAAAGAAAAAAGATGAGTCAGTGATTAGCATGAGGTTTATCTCTTGGGATCTTACTGAGTACAATGGAAAGGATGATTATAAGAGAGTACAATAAAAGATAGTAAGAATTTTTGTGTCAACGAAATAGATCAAATAGGATACAATATGCAGGTTATGTAGGGTAATGATTCCAGCCATATTGATGCCAGTTGAATGAAAGTCGTTGCTATCAATTTCCGGTTTAACTGAGGAACTTTCCAAAAACTTATTATTCATCTATCATATTTTATTTTTAACCATTAAATTGAAGTTTCTTTATCTGAATGCTAAAGTTTGGCTTTTATTCTCTTGACAAAACATTGACAAGCTGAGAGAAACACACACTGAGTGCTTTTGATGGGCAAATATGTGTCATGCTGTGTTGGATGTGTAACCTATGAGTGAGTTTTGGCCATTTTGTTTTGAGCTGTCAGATAAATTTCTCTTGGGCATCGTTCTTATTGCTGTGCATCTGAGCAAAATAATATTTTATTGTTGGTGATAATTAATAATTCATTGAAATATACCAAATGAATACACTCAAAATATGGATGTAAATCTTATTAGATCTCTGCATATAGCAGTCCCAGTCACAGTGTGATTTTTGCAGCATGAATTACAGTTATAAGTTAGATCATTCACTATCAGAACAAGTTGAGTATTATAATATAAAAAAATTGACAAATTACTTTCTGCCTCTAAATGAGAAAACAGATTTGTAAAATGTGAAATGAGCCATTCTAGCAAAGTAGAATTTGAGCTTCAAGTGTAAACACTTGAGTTAATGGCTGGGGTTTCTCAATCTCAGAAGCTGTGGTGCATGGGGAGGGTGAAGCAGAGGTTATGGGAGCTCTTCAGCATTTTACTTAGAACATCCTTATAGGATTTAATTAGGCAGATTACCTGTCATGTGTGGAGTAGTGTGCTGAACACTTTTAAACTGGTATGTCCTCAAGGCAAATGGAAGGCAAAGTCAGAAGGAATTACATTCTACACAAATAACTCTGAGTATTTTATTAGTGGGCCTCATAGAAATAAAATCTTCCTCACCAATGCACCATTTAATGTTTAACTCAATTGAGTACCAAGGAATTGGTTAAATGTTGAATGGCCATCAAGATTTATGGATCCAACCTGACCACCCTCTCAGTGCCTTTTTTGGTAGTAACAGCATTAGTGCTTGGAAATAAAACAAAACAAACAAAAAATAAAAAAATAAAACACTTCAGTTTTTAACGTTATGTGCTTTGTTCTAAATTACTGGATAATAGCACCAGTATAATTATTTATAAGAAAGACAAATCAGCTTTTTGTAAAACAATATTTTATAATTAGAACTCCAAAAAGTAAAATTGCTTAAAATATGCCAATGAACAGTACTGTTTACTAATCATTTCAGGATGCAAATGTTAACTTGCTATGTGTATGTTAAATTCCTGAATCTATTTAATCACTTTATTCGCCTAACCACCTACAGGGAAGGGTCACTATGTCAAGCAATCCTGAATGGTATTTTGTGTGAATTGGGAACAAAGCTTTTAAAGTCCAGAGGTTTAGGAACATAAACCAGATGTGCTCATTTTAAAAAAGTCTACTTAGTTTGGGGAGGAAAAAGGTCAGCCTTTCAGATCTTTTAAAAATCTTACTGTCAAACACATTCCATGGAAACTAAGCATTTCACTATTCTTAGAGTGCTGCTTCACTGACTTTTTTTTCTGATGAAATGTTTGCTCTGATCTGTGTTGCACATAAGTCTATTCTACATTTAGAGTACAATAAGATAATTGAAGCTTTTCTTGATCTTTTAAAAACCCCTAAAATATGTTAGGATATTTAGAGTTTTATTTCATAGAATGATGTGGAATTATTTTTAAAAATTACAAGTCTAAACACAAATGTCTGATTTAATGCCAATTCTCAATTGTTTGCCAAGCATAAATCTAGGTCATAAATTGGCTATTAAAAAGAAGAGTTTATAGAGACATATTTCTATAAAGATGAATGAATGCCTTCCCTCTTTAGGATGACAATACACATGATGTGTTATGTTCATTTTCATTGAAACTATATTTAAAAAGGATTTATTGAAATCCATGCTTCAATATTTCTGTAGGCTATAAATTACATTAAATTTTTCTTTAGACCATCTTTATACTATATATACAACACTTTATGTAGAAATAAGTATTTCTTTATAGTCATATTCCTGATTTACATTTTCCTAACTCTTAAAACAAGTTATTCCAATTTTTATGTTATTACCGGTCCCATCCTATCTTACTTCTAAAGACAGAGTTGTGTGTATTTAGCAGCATGTGCCCCAGTGGCCTATGGCCTTAGGATGAATCCTGCATATTAGCTATGTGATCTTGGGTAAAATTTTTAAACTCCGTAAACCTCAGTTTCTTTCTTTTCTTTTATTTCTTTTTTTTTTTATTAGACATAGTCTCACTCTGTCACCTAAGCTAGAATGCTGTGGCTTCAGCCTATCTCACAGCAACCTCAAACTCCTGGACTCCAGCGATCCTCCTGCCCCAGCCTCACAAGTAGCTGGGATTATAGGCACTCGCCACCAAGCCTGGCTAATTTTTTCTATTTTTTTTTTTTTTTTTTTTAGTTGAGACGGGGTCTCACTCTTGCTCAGGCTGGTTTCAAACTCCTGACCTCAAGCGATCCTGCCGCCTCAGCCTCCCAGAGTGCTAGGATTATAGGTTGAGCCACCTCGCCTGCCAACCTCAGTTTCTTCAACTACAAAATGGAGATGATGATAACAGTATCTATTTAATATGATCAATAAGATTAAATGAGAAAATATATAACCTGCCAATATAGTACCTAGTAAAATGCAAACTTTCAAAAAATTTTAGCTACTCAATCCAACCACGTAAGTCAAGAAGCATCTCTGCCTACGAAGTGGTTGTAGAGTTTGAAAAGCACTGGGCTTATCTTCTAGTTCTAACCCTCTGATCCTAGACAAAATCTTTAAAATTGCTTAGCCTTTTAAATACCTATATAAAAGCAAATATTTAAATACCTATGTTAAAATAAATCCTTCGGATTACTGTGAAAATACAATGAGATAGTGTTTGAAATGACCTAGCACCATTGTTCAATAAAGATATTTAAGCCTTTAATTTATAATGCTTTACCAATTTCAATTCTATCTATTATTAAAATAACTTGAATTTAAACTGAGTTTACACTCACATCTGCATCATTGGATTTGGTGTTGTGGCAGAATCTACAAGTTGCTTTCTGACATTCGTTTCTCCCTGGTAATAGTATTCTTAATTTTTAGCTAGCCACATGGACATCTGGAATAAATGTTATATTTCATATCTTCAGTTCCCTGTTAACTCCCAAAGTAATGCCAAGTCTCCAAAAAAGCACCATAACTGGGAAAAACCACATAATGCCTGATAAAATGTCACTTATGTTGTACTACTTTGTTAATAGAATAAGTGGTAATTTGCTCACATTGGAATACACATTTATTCTGCATATAGATTTGCCTTCCCTGCCCACAGTGATTCTGCAAACAACATTCATAAGTTTACTGAACACCTTCTTCACTCTAACATAGTCACACATTATTACTTTTGCCCAATAATCTTGCTTTATAGCAAAAGAAGTGGAGCAAGGGAATAATTATCACAGCACTAAATAGTTGTACCATTTCTCAGAGAATACTTATCTCAATCCTCTCATTTCATTCAAGAGGATATTTGAGGCCAGAGAGGCAAAGTGATTGCCCTTGGTTTTATGGCTATTAGCGTCAGATGGAAGGGATAAGAATGGATCTATTACTTAATTGAGAACTTATAATAACCCATACAGGTCAGTATTATTTCCTCCGTTTCTCTTTTAATTTCAAATAAGAAAACTGAGAGTTAGAAATTTGTGATAGAGTCAAAAGTTAATGACTTTTTTTTTCTCTCAGCCATAGTTGAAAGTGTCTATATAAAAATGTCAATTCTTGAACATTTTTTGCCAGTATGGGAGAGGAAGGCTCAGACATAAAAATAGCCACATGGTTTCCAAACTTTGTGCTAAAGTGGCCTGAGGCACTATGAGAAACTCATAGAACCACTGTGAGGTATTTTTAAATTTTGAAATATCCCTCTACTCAATATCTGTCAAACACCATGCAAACTACTAGCTTGAGGTAGCTCAAAATTTCAACATTAGATTGTGTTACATTATTTTCAGTGATGTCATGTCTTTGCAAAACTGGAATTTTGGCAATTTCTGTGATAAAAAGCAAATTGCCTGCAAAAAAAAATGTGTAACAGGAAATTAAGATGGTGGTATCCAATCAGATTATACTGTTCGAGTGTGCAGTATTCAGTAGGCATAGGCATCCTGCGTGTATGTAATTGTAATTTAAGATAAAATAAAATAATACTTTTTCATTTAATTTCTGTTTTTCCCCAAATGTTTAAGTTGTTTGTACTTAATTACTTAATAAATGAAACAGGTATCTATTTTGGCCTGGGCGGTGCCATGAAATAGTTATTCTAGCACCAAGGGGACCATCAACCTAGCAACTCCAGGGACCATATAGATGCCATTCTTTTCTAATTTGGGCAGATCAAGTGAACACCTACAAGTAAAGTTGGAGAAAATTTGATCTTGAGACAGTGTTCTATAAGAAAAAAATACAGAAAAAAAGTAATACTTCTCAACACTGAAAGTTGTGACTTTTATCCTAAACATGTATTTTTGTATTTTCACAGGATCATTTTAAATAACTTTTGCTAGCTTCTACTGCATATTTTTTACACCCCAGGTCTACTAATTGGGTTAGCCACAATTTTCTTATCTCTATCATAACAATCTACCTCATAGGGTTATTGGGAGGGACAATTACAAAAATAATCTACATAAAATGCTTAATATTGTGGCTTATCCTTAGAAAACACTAAAATAATGTTAGCTATTATATTATTATTCACAATGACATGTTTCCTAATGAAAACAATGATATACATTATGAACAATATAGTAGAAAAAACTACAATCTTACTTAATTAAATTTGTTTAATATTACTGTGATTAAATTCAAATTTACTGAGAAATCGGAACCATTCTTGGCATTATGGGAGCCAGACCAATGAATATAATACTCACTAAGGTAAATTAATTTCCAAGATATTCACAGCCAACTCCCTTTCTTCCATGTATGTAACTGTATCTTGCTACATTTTGTCCTCTGCCTTGGCTTCATGGCAGACTATTATCCAGAAGCTTCCTTACATAGCAGCTTTCTCCACATTTTTTCTTGTTGTTTAAGTTGTTAAGTTTGTTTTTGTTTAAAAGAGTGAATTCAACTTTGGAACGTTTTTCCCCATTGTCTGTGAAAAAAATTCTGCTAAATATTAAAAATTTCTAAAGCCAGTAGCGCCACTGGCTTATGGCTATAAGGCCACATTAAAACATGGGTTTGTATATGAAGGTTTACAGAGAGCAAAAAAAACTTTGGGGAATATGGTAATCCATTAGCTGCAACTTATCTCTAGAAAGATACTTTACATGCTAAAACTCAAGAAATCAGCCCCAAGTTAATTTTTAGAAATCTCAAATTTATCTATTTGTCTATACTTCTTGTTAGATTTTTTTTTTCTCTTACTTTGTTTTAATGCTCCGAGAAGTAACAGTCTCTAAAACCCTGGAAGATAAAAATCAGAGGAGTAAATTAAGGAAAAAATCTGTTTAGCCATTCTTTCCTGAGGTCAGGGCATTCATTTAGAGGCCTTAATCTTTCTTTTATTTCAAATGCCTGCCAGTCCATCAGATAATCCTTGAAACAATCAATTCACCCATCAGCATGTTTCAGTGCATGCTAAGGATAAAAAAGAAACTTTATAATGTTAGTCCATATATACTTATAAACACCTGAATATTTTTAATTTTCATTTTCATATTTTAATGTAAAATACATATGATCTCATACCTGCCTTTGAGGAATTCACTTTCTGGTAGAAGCTGGAGGTTAGATCACAGGGACCTGACCTACCACAAAACATTAAAATACACACACAATGCAATAAGAGAATCATGAGCAAAGTGTTTAGGAAAGTCAACTAATAGTTTATGTAGCAGGTGAATCTTCAGGGAAAAGTAGAAATTTGCCAAGTATGCAGCATCATTAACCATTACCTGTGTAGTTGTAAAATGGGTGTTTGGGCAAAACTTCTGCCCAACACATGTTGAAGTAGCTCTGATGTAGAAATGTGCCTTCTTTATTCATATGAATAAACATGTAAGGGCAAACAAAATACCAAAAGTATTTTTATAGACTGAAAAGGAACACAGGTTTACCACAGAACTTCCAGATGCAGGACTAGCACAATGCACACTCTATATGACATGTCAATGCATAGTCATCTCTTGAAAACCCTCTCCAAATCTGAGTAGCACATTTATGTATGTCAATACAGAGACAGAAAAGAGCATTACTTTAAAAAGACAGCCTGTGACATGAATGCAGTGAGCATGGCTCCTTCACAGATTACTTGAGAATAATGTGGTGACATTTATGAAAATTAATTTGCCAAATTTTAGCAGGAGAATTTAAATAATTGCTCCTATTGATCCATTAATTCCACATGTATAAATCTTTCCTCAAGAAAATAACCAGAAATTTAGAGGGGAAAAAAAGATGCTTTCAAAAGATGTTCATTGCAGCATTATTTATAGTATAAAAAATAAATATAGGTTGTTAAACATTATTAAAAGCATTAATAACTTTTCATTTATAACTTATGATGGACTATTAAATGGTTATAAAATATTTATAAGGGATACTAGTTTATATAGCACTGATTATATGACAGAAATGTAGTACATTATATTTATTATTAATTTAATTTCTACAACTCAGGTAGGCACTTGAATTTGTCAGGCTTCTCCAGAGAAACAGAACCATTAGGATAGACACATACACACAAACATACAAACACAGACAGATTTACTATGAAAAGTTGACTTACACAATTATGAAGGCTGACAAGTCCAAAATCTGCAGTAATGGGGAGCAGGGTGAAGATGCTGGAGAACTGATATTGCAGTTGCATCCAAAGATATTCTGCTGAATTTCCTCTTGCCTGGGGTAGCCTATCTTTCTATTCAGGTCTTCAACTAATTAGATAAGGCCCACCCATATTATAAAGGGCAATCTGCTTGCTTATTCAAAGTTCAGGGATTTAAATGCTAGACTCATCGAAAAACACCTTTCAAGTTGACGCATGAAATTAACCATCACAGCCCTATAATTATCTTCATGGCATTGATGAGAGAACAGAGGTTCACCGAGCTTAAGTATGCTTGCACAATGTTATACAGCTAAGAGGAGCAAAACCAGGAGTAAAGTCTAGTCAAATAGGCCCCAGAGTTTAAGTTCTAATTACTACACAAAATGTATGTACAGAATGTGAAGTATTTGTGATATGAAACTATATTTAATAGAAAAAAATTAAAGGCAGGATACTAACTTTCATATTCAGGAATACCAGATGATACAAAAAAAAAAAAAAAACATAAAGGAAAGACTGATAAGAATTGCATAAATTGGTACTATTAGTAGTTTATTATGAGTGATTATTTTTCTGTTTCCATGTATCTTTTCCACTTTTTCCAGTTTTTAATAAACTCTAATGTACATAATTTTTAGTATTTTAGAAAGTACATTTAAACCATAAAATGATAATAAAATATACATCTGATGGAACAAAATCTTAATTGGACACCTATTACTGTGTACTACAGTTTTGACATACCTTAAACAGTCATAGTTTCTCTAACTTTAAAGATTATTATAATTTCTATATTGGTTAAAGATGTGATAGAGCAGTCAAATCTGCTACAATGAAACAAAATTAATATAGACTTTTTGAAACAAATGGAACGAAAATGTCAGAAACTTTAGATGCAGTATTAAAATGTTAAGCGTAGCAATGAAAGTCCTGATAGAAAACTTGGCAAGTTTCATGTCTATTACTAAATTCGACATTTCCTTCATCAGCAGGAAAAATGAAGAGCAGGGTAGATTTCATTGCATGTGTATCTGATTTGCTGAATGACAATGTGTAAAATATAACTTTGGAAATTTGGGGGGATAAAGAAGAGATGAAAATCATGGAGATGGAAATAACCAGACAAAGGAGGATATTTAGAATTTGCCTAAGAACTGGAACTGAGAGAGAAAGAGCTTGGAAGAAAAGTTGGCAAGGAAGTCAGTGGGAATTGTAGGAAATAGCATGTACTTTGAAGGTACACTGAAACCCAGTATGATAAACAAAGTTCGGCTTAGCCCTATCTAGTGCTCATCTAAGTCAAAGAGGCCAAAATAGCCAGGAAGCAAAGTCCATTTTTATGATCATAGTAAATTTGCTTTCCTGAGGTCTATATAGTCCCAGATGCATTCATTACAATCATAATGGGTCAGAGGCAAATCTTTAAACATATATGATAATGTAAGACTTTAAAATGTGAAGTACTGATCAGTACAACTACATAGCTTTCCTTCATAGGTAAACCCTTTTCTGCATGATTTTAATTGACAGTACCCAATCATTATCACATAAACATTTTATGAAAGAGCAGAAGCAGCAGTTTAACATGCCATTTTAAAAAACTGACAGTAACTTGGGAAAAGAAAACTAGATTTGTGTGTGTGTGTGAAAACTAACTGCTTACTTTAAGCAGTATGGCATGTTTAGCTGATTCAGCAATACCTTTACAATCTCTTTGTCAATTTAGTCCCTGAATACATCTTTTCTTAGACATTTTAGTTGAATGTTGCAAAAAGGTTACCATAACAGTATTCATTTATAAATAATTAATGGCATAATAAACAGGGCTGGATTTGATTATATAGTCATTGAATAAATAAGAACAAAGAAAATTAGCTAGCATACAATTTGATTTTAAAAACATAATGAAAGCTAGTTTTTAGTTTGATTGATGGCTTTATGAAAATGTTTCTTCCTTTTAATTTTTGTGCTAATTTAATTGCTATGCTGAATTTGCTCAAAGACAAAAACCTCATAGAACATCCTTTGTGAACCAATATGAATTTATTTTTGAATTTTTTTATTTT
>CM052444.1:52189438-52214587 GCA_028533085.1 Varecia variegata | reverse complement strand
ATTTCCTTCCTCAGTGTTTCATAGTTCTCCCTATAGAGGTCCTTTACCTCCTTAGTTAAATATATTCCTAGGTATTTTATTTTCTTTTGAATTTTTTTATTTCAAATTATTATGAGGTACAAATGTATTGGGTTACATGGATCACTTTTGTAATGCTTGATCCAGGGCTATAAGTGCGCCCATCACCCAGATAGTGTTCACTGTACCCGTTAGGTAGGTTTTCACCCATCCCTTCCTACACACTCTCTTCTACTTGATTTCTACTGAGTTTTTGTTCCCTCTGTGCACATGTGTGTTCATTGGTTAGTTACAATTAAATAGTGGGTACATGTGGTGCTTGCTTTTTCCAATCTTTAGATACTTAGGATAATGGTCTCCAGTTCCATCCAAATTGTTGCAGAGGGCATTTATTCATCCTTTTTCATGGCTGAATACTCCATGGTATACACATACCACATTTTGTTAATCCACTCATGAGTTGATGGGCACTTAGGTTGATTCCGTATCTTTGCAATCGTGAATACTGCTGCAATAAACATTCCAGTTCAGGTGTCTTTTTGATAAAAAGACTTCTTTTCCTTTGGGGAGAAACTCAGTAGTAGGATTGCCATTCTAACTGGGGTAAGGTGGTATCTCATTGCAGTTTTAATTCACATTTTCCTTATTAGTGATGTTGAGTATTTTTTCATATGTTTATTGGACATTTCTCTATCTTCTTTTGTAAAGCTTCTGTTCATGTCTTTTGCCCACATTTTAATGGGGTTGTTTGTTTTATTCTTGCACATTTGTTTGAGTCCTTTGCAGATTCTGGTTATTAGCCCTTTATCAGATGTATAGCTTGTAAATATTTTTTCCCATGCTGTAGATTGTCTATTTTCTCTGTTGATTATTTCCTTAGCTGTGCAGAAGCTTTTTAATTTAATCAAGTGCCATTAATTTATTTTTGTTGTTGCTGTGATTGCCATTTGGGTCTTCTTCATAAATTCTTTGCCTAGACTGATATCTAGAAGAGTTTTTTCAACATTTTCTTCTAGAATTACATGGTTTCATGCCTTACATTTAAGTATTTTATCCAACTTGAATTAATTTTTGTGAGTAGTGATATATATGGATCCTGTTTCATTCTTCTGCATGTGGCTATTCAATTTTCCCAGCCCCATTTATTGAATTGGGCTTCTTTTCCCCAGTGTATATTGTTGTCTGCTTTGTCAAATATCAGTTTGGCTGTATGTGGTTGGTTTCATATCTGAGTTCTCTGTTCTTTTTCATTTGTCTGGGTCTCTATTATTGTGCCAATACCATGCTGTTTGGGTTCCTATAGTCTTGTAGTATAGTTTGAAGTCTGGCAATGTGATTCAGGGAGCTTACAGTCCAAGCACCCCTTAATCCTCTGCACGTTTTTAAGAATAAAGGTTTGAGCCTCACTTTCTGTGGAAGTCCCAGTGTGGTGGATGCAGCAACAGAGGGGAAGAGCAGTTCCTGCCAGTCTGGGCTCAATTATCTCTTGGCAGCCATGGGTGGGTGAGGGGAAGGGGAAGAAAAGAGTCTGAATGGAGGAAAGCCAGTCATCTCTGGTGGTCTCTGTCCCTCTCTCCAGAATGCATCCTCCCTGGAATGAACAGGCTCCTGGGTCTTGCAGATCCCCCCAGGGCCCATTGGCCCCTGTGGCTCCCACAGCCTGGGCTGGAGTTGGGGAGTTGGGAAATGTTTGTGTGGAAACCAGTGAGATGAAAACTGAGGGGCTGAAGCCACCTGGAGAGGACAAAGGCACATGGTGGGTAGAGAAACAATATGGTCCTGCTGTCTCAGCTGGAGTCTGCAGTGACAGGAAGCAACCCCAAGGGGTCTGACAGCCTGGTGCTTTGTCCTCAAGAAGCTCCCAGTTCACTGGTGGCAGCAGCTTTGGGGCTTGTGAGGATAGAAAGGCTCTCCAGTAGCTCAGAGGCCTGCTGAGTGCCAGAGATGCGAGGCAGGGGGAAAAACAAACTGCTCCTCCTACCCTTTTCACTGCACTCCAATCCTCTCAGGGGTTGATTTCGGCTGGTATCTTGCTCCTTCTTGTTCTGCTCTGCAACTTCTTCCCATGGAATCTCTGGTAGGTTCTGGCACTATTCCCTTGGAATTACACTTGATATATTAATTTTTTTTTATTTGTTTGTTTTTCCTTTTTCATCTAAAATATTTTCTTCTTTCTGAGACAATCTGGCAGCTGGAGTCTCTGGTAAGCCATCATGTCTGAGACCCCAATATGAATTTAATTTAAACTCAGGTTTTGTAAACCAAAAATTACCTAGTTTGTATTAAGCTCACAGGTAATTATTAAAATCCTTACTTAGCAATGATTTCGTCTTCATGGAGTTGATTTATAAATTAGGTCTGTAACTGAACAGAGCTCAGATAACCTACATACTGAGAGTAGCAAGGGTAAAATATGCAAAGCAAACCCAAATAAAACAGTGAAGTATTCTGAAATAAGTAGCATAGGAAGCAATGACCATTGGTGCATAGTCATTTTGTCTTGACTGGATTGGAATTCCACAAGTATGACCACCACTGAGTTCCCCAAAATTTTAAAATTCATTCACTTTTATAATCACCTGACTTGCCTTGGTACCTACTTTCTAACTGCATGGTACCTACTTTCATTTCATACCTAAGGAATAAAGTATGGATATTTAAAAACCAAATATTTAAAATTTTGTTTATTATGTGCAATAAGTGTTCAATAGAACTCACTTTATTTTACTTTTGTGTCACTTTTGGATGGCCACCCCTCCCCAAACCGGAATTCTTTTACTAATTTTACCTTTAAGAAAAGCATTGTCTGCGGCTATAACAAACATTATATTAACGTATCTTGTTAATGGTGTTAATTGTCGTATCATGAGGTACCAGTAGTTGAGACAAACAAAAAAATCAAAGCAACATTAACATCAACCTAGTGAGCAAAACCAAAATTCTACTAAATATATGTTCTAGCAGCAGGAAAAAGTTCTAACAGATTAAATGCATATGTCTATGCAAAATTCATGGTTCTACAAGAAGGAATTTGATTTCTCTGAATATTTGAAATTGGAAATCAAGCTGCCAATCATCTCTAAGAAATGATTTAAAGTTACAGGCTGAAAAGAACAAAAAAGCTGAGTGGAATTTTATTTTGGATTAGACATATTTTAAAAATTAATGTAGTGCAAAACACTTTATATTGAGAAGTTAGGACACAGCTGTTATAAGCATCCAGGGTAATCCCAGTAGATGCTTCAGGCACAGTGTTGAATATGGGCTAATTTTTATGATGATCTAAACCTATCCAAAATTCCTGTTAAAAATGAGACTTTCCTTACTAATTTGGATTGATGTTAATGCTTTATCTCAAGTAAGGGACTACTATATTCCTGCGGATAGACACAAAGAATTTACCAACAAGACTTTTAAAAATTCCCCTTCAAGTATGAGAAATTATGCATTTCTCTTTTTAGTCTAACTAAATTGTGGATTATTTGGTCACTATAAAATAATATTGTCTTCAAAGATAAGGGTTGATAGTAATACAGGCTATGGCAACCACTTCTAAGACCACATTAATTTTGCAGCTATGTCTTTAAGAGATACTCTATTGCCCCAGGTTGGCTCTAACCACCCCCTCCGCCTCCCCAGATTTGAAGAACTGCCTATTTATGAACTAGTCTATTTCCATCCACCATTACTGTGTTGCTGAAAAGCTTTTCCTGTCACATCAAAACCCGCAAACTCTATATCTGCAAACATAGAACTTTCAGATACTACAAGTATAAGCCTGCTATGTTTAAAACTATCCCAGAATTTATCAATGATTTTATTGGACCATAACATTTAATGCAAGGCAGCATTCTTAGAGTTTGAGTAATATAATGTGCATATTTAGTGGACATGGTTTGGAGACACATTCCATTCCATCTACTCTCAATATTTCCTCTTCTTTCCATGCCTAAATTCCAGATGTTATGTTACTAACAAGTTTATAAAAAACTTTATAGAGATTGGAAATGACATTTGAGATTGAAACAAATGAGAAGGCATATTATTACATGGTAATAAATATAGCTTATAATTGAGATCTGACTACTTCTGTTTTTTTATTTATTTTTTAAAAATATATTTACAGACATATAAAGAAATTCTATACATATCATCCAGGAAAATCCACTCATAAATTAAAATGGCTAAATGTCTTCTAATTAGGTATAATTATCATAAGTTGTTTTCTATCATCTGAATATAAAATACTCATATAAAACTTAGATCCCAAGCATAAAAGATAATTTTAAAGTACCTTTATGCGGAGCAATTGTATTTGTAAGTTCCAACCATACTAGAGTGCCAAGTTCTCCTGTTCTTACATCTTTTCATATTTATCCCGGATTCATTTCTGACCACAAGATAAAAAATTTTGTGAAACTTTATTTATCATTTTAACTTGGCCAAATATTTTAAGGTTTCCTGTATGGAACAAGAAGAAGAAGAAAGCTTCCTTTAATTTTTTTTTCTAAAATATCAGAAGACTGGAAATACAGAAAAAATATTTCTCATTTTAATACTTTTCTTACATTAAAATTATAATTTCTATATTCTATCACCTCAGATTGAACAAGTCATAAAAATGCACTAATTTTGATAAATCCACACAATGCATCTCTTCAGGGAGTTAGAAAGGCAGTAGTAGTGAAAGCACTATTAAATTCTTGATTAGAATTAATAAATATGTGTTGAATTAATAATGATCTGAAAAGTGTTAACCCTCTGGAAATACCCCATAAATCAGAACATAAAAACTTGCCGGGAATTAGATTTGCAAGTGATATTTAATTGTAAACAACAAGTGGAGTTTGGGGTTAGCTTAGAACTACTGAACAGTTTCAGATTGGCCACCCTAATGACTTAAGATGCAAAGGATTTTTATCATTGTTTTTATGTCATGCCTAAGACTGTGCATAGATGTGAAATGTTTGCTCATGAGAAATAAGTTCCTAATAAATTTCCAGATTTTTGAATATTATATTAACTTAATTCATTTAGCTAGTATCTTTGGAGATTGCAGCTTTCTGATTTTAGTCCATATGAACTGACAGTTAACTCATGGATTTATTTAGACATTTTTACTTCAATGCTAAGACAGATATGAATTTATGCATTTTCCCCACACTCTTCCTTTTTTACAAGTTGTTATCCAATTCCATCCACTAGCCTTCTGACTAATACAATACAGTTGACTTACCAAAGCATAGCCAAGGGAGAGATGGATTAATATGTCAACTAAAATTGACAACTGGACATCTAGTGCCGGTTTGATATAATTCCATGGGGTTTCAGGACTTCTAGGTGAATTCTTTTAGTCAGGAAAAAAAAATGCTTCAGTAAAGGTGTATAATTGCCTTCTATTTTGAAGATTTCTGCACACTGGTAAAATGCTATGTTAAAGATGAAAAATATTTGATATTATCCCAATGTGTTATTTAGATATTTTTAAACCTAATACTCTGTAGTGCATATATTATATTCCTACATTTGCTCATTTTCCAGTATGGAAGTAGATGGAGAAGGGAAACACTGTAAATATACACATCAATATAAAATGCCAGGTGTATAGTATGTAGTATTATGAACGTTAGTGGGCTACATATCTTTAAGCAGACATGGAAGATTCTGACTGTACTTTACTCACATTTAGCATGGTGGGGAAATAATGCAAAATTAAAAATATTATTAGTTCTCTGGATAAATAAATCATAAATATTAATAGAAACTTACAACTACTATTTGCTACCCAAGTGATTTGGAGGCTGTTCTTTCCATTTCTACAGTTTACTTGCCTAAAAAATGGGATTGAGAAAGTATACTCCAAGAGAGGATTGTGTGAGTAAATTAATTAGTGACTGTACAAAACCGGAGAAGTAGTCACATATATTTAATAGAAAATGTTAAAATGCACAAAGTGATCAGAGAATATTTGACAAATGTCAGTGGATATGTACAGAATTCGTATACAGTACAAACTACTACTGATGATCAGCGGTAAATTCTAGAAAGCACAACATTACTCCTGAGTTTACAAAGGAGGCTGAATTCAGGAGAAACTTCATTTGCTAGTTCCTATTCCCATTCAAGAGAGGCAACAGCACATTCAGGCTCTGAGGGTAAGGCATTGTATATAAGGTTTTAGAAATCATTTCCAGCCATATTTTTCAAAGAGTGCATTTAAAGAAAGTTGTTAGGAGCAATGACAGTCAAATTGTTCCTACAGAGAAATAAAATTATTTGCAGAAGTATGGCTGAGGAAACCAACACAAATGAAAATGAAGGGTTTGAACAGCCCTCATGGTTTTCTGCCTCCATTATATATTCATTCTATCATCAGATGGTCAACCTATTCACAGAGAACATTTATGAACAGTTGGTTTTGACAAAATTGTAGATTGTCCCTTCTAGCTGCCTTCTAATTTATCTTCTAAGGTAAAAATGAAGAATATAACTATAAAGAATAAGCTCTAATTATCAGAAGGGAAAATTATTTCTCAAGTCAAAGTATAAGCATAAAAAGTCTCCTTTTTCCAAATAAGCATTATTTCCCCCCAATATTAATTTGCCTGTGACTAATTTTTCATACACATCCTTTTTTAATTCCAGAAAGATTTTGCTTGTGTACAAGAGGTTCAAAAATGGCCCTTAGATTCTCATTACTTCATAGGAAGTTTTTTTCCAGAACTTCCTCCTTTCTCTATTATTTTTAAAAAGCTACACCCAAAGAAGAGGTTGTTCAAACTCTTATGAACAATTTTAAACATTGTATTTGAGAATAAAAATTCAGAGCTACGGTTACCTTTCTCTTTCCAAATACAATTTCAAATGAATCAATCTGATAAATATCTTTGAATTAAATGAAAATGTACTGTGTCTAAATTCCATCTTTAATAAAGACTAACTTTATTCATTCATGTATACATTAATTCTTTCATCAAAGAGTGATTGTACAACTAATTTGAGTCATCTATTCTGCCCAGGACAGGGTAACAACCACAAATTTGCTCTTTCTACAATTAGCTCATATTCCTACTGGGGAGAAAGACATGTGTACACATAGACACAATATAATCTGACATGCCATATTAAAACCTACAATAGGGTGGTAAGAAATGGTTAAATAGTTAAAGTAGAGCCTGCTGTGGCCAGAGAAGTGTAGAAAAGCATTTCTTCACAAGGACCTGCTTAATGGGAGTATCCCCATTCTAGGAGTTCTTTCCTCTGAAAAAAAGTGCTCATTTCTCTGCCTGAAAAGTAGCAAAGAGCAGCAAAAAAGAAATTAAAAGTAGCTGTCTACCCAAAGATACAACTGTTCAGAGACAGCTAAAAAACAAAGCAGAACACCTCAGAGCCCTGCAAATCATTAACAGCCTTCAAATCTGATGAAAACAAACTAGCATTTTTCAATATATTAAAGAAAGGTAACTCTTGTTATATACAGTGACTGGAAACTCTGCAAACAACCCCTGACAGTAGTAATGCAGGAACTGGGAATAATCTTTAATTAGTAATAAGAACCAAAATCTTAAAGAAAATAAAAAGATTATTCCAGTTTAGATAGGTGTGACACAAGTACCTCATGGAATTTTTTGAAAAAGGGATGATTGTAGATGGTTGATTGTTAAGGAAAAGTTATACTCCTGATCAGATCAGATTAAAGACAATTTCTTTAGTCACATAGGCTAAGAGTTTCAAAGATTAAGTGAAGGGAATTTAGAAAATACAATGAGAACTATGCTACTCCATATTTATAATTTGCTGTGCAGAATCATGCTTCAATTAATAGCTCATATGAGCAATTTATATTTCGTAGTAAGTGATTAATCAATCTGTTTTTTACACTTAATAATGACATTCATTATTCTATGGATAGAGAGCTAAACAAAGTTGACTCTAATTTTCGGTGTCCCAAATGGGGAAAAACACAGATCCAGGGAAATACACTGAAGCATTTTTGGCTATAATAAATACTGAAAACAGTCTAAGTATCAATAAGAAACAATAAATAAGTAATTTATAGCAAACTTATATAGATACTAGAGGTTTAGGCTATAAAGTATGAGATAAGATATAAAGGCATAAGGTAGATCTGGCTGTTCTGATGTATTATACAAAGAGGATCACAATTGGATAAGATCAAGCTGCATATTAAAAATATATAATTTTTCTAAATAATTCCAGCTGGCTTTCTAGATCTGAAAGTATGTGTAGCAAAAAGCGCTCTGACAGAATGTACATTAAACTGTTTAAAATGTTTACTTCTGAACTAGGAAGTAAACTAAGGAAACTGAAGAATTTTCTACTTTCTCTGCATATTTTCTATATATGTTTATCATGTACAACATGAATGGCTAAATTCTTTCTACAAAAATGCATTGTTTCTGAAATTTAAGAGCTATTTACCAAAAAGATAATAAATAAAATGGACTATCCAGAATGAGGTAACTAAATGTGACAAATCTCCTAAACAATGTCACTTAACCATGGTCACTCCTGTTATCTGTACTGTATCTCACACTCAATAAATATAAGCCATGGAGAGAGAGTGTGAGTTCACAAATAAGAGTCACTAACTTGGAACAGTCAGCTGAGAGACAAAATGAGACAGGGCAGAGGAGGGTCAGGAAATCTAGGAGGAACTCTCAGATAAGCAAACTTTTTAAAAGGGAGTTAGAGTTTGAGCTGAGCCTACCATGCAGAGAAGGTTGGAAAACACATTCCAGGCTGATTAAACTGTACTAAAAAGAGCATGGAGCTGTGAACTTCATGATGTGTTCAGAGAACAGTGAACAATATAGCTGTGTAATAGGGTGGGTAGGAGCCTAGTGAAAAACAAGACAGGAAAAGCATATTAGGATCAGATTGTAAATGTGTGAAGGGTCCTGGGTGCCATGTTACAGACTTTAAAAGTTTTTAAGCAAGGCATGCACTATGAGACTTATAGTTTTGAAGGTCACACTATTGGCAAGCAGGAAGAAGAGCTGGAGCAGGGGAATGTTTCCAGATTTTAAAACGTTCTTATTTCAAGATGAGGAGGCCTTTTTGGAGGAGATGTTCAGTAAAGGATAGAGGCAATATGTCCCAGGTTTGGACGAAAATGTTTTTAAACATATGTTTTATGACTAATATTATGAAGCATATGCTTAAACCCTATATACAGAACATTCTTGGCTCATCACCAAAAATTATTTATTAGGCATCCACCTGCATATGAGATTACAGCAGAACTAAATCCCCTGCAAATGTCAAATATATGTTTTAATTTGAATGCTGCGTGATATGCATAAAGCATTGAAACTTCTTTTCTATCCCCACAAATACTGTCTTGAATCCCA
Source organism: Varecia variegata (assembly GCA_028533085.1). Lineage (NCBI taxonomy): Eukaryota > Metazoa > Chordata > Mammalia > Primates > Lemuridae > Varecia > Varecia variegata. The sequence continues at coordinate 52,205,195 of CM052444.1, read as the reverse complement.
GTAATACCACATACATTCAACTCCATTATATGTTACAAAAAAAAAAAAAGTTTATTTTTAAAAATTTGCCATATAATTTGATTCGGTAAGAATACACGTTGTGGAGGCAGGGATGAAAAGATGTGTAAAAAATAGAGAATATATTTCTTAGTTTGAGGAAAGTCATAATGTAAGTGAAGAGGGAGAAAAAGCACTTATATAAGTGAAATGGTTGGTTCCTAAGGCAACATTTCAGTACGTGTGTAATGAAGAAGTGCAAACTGTGAAAACATTGAAGAGATTTCTGGTTAAGGAAAGATCACCATGAGGTGGTTAGTTAAAGAAGAATGTGAATTTATGTCATGCTTTCACTGATATAATGCCTAAAAGTGCTAACAATCATAAAAAGCAGAAAATAAAGATCATCCTTTCAATTACTACCCACCTATTTAGCTCAATGTGACCTTGTAGAATTATTAAACTTTAGCGTTAAATACTTGATATAATTCAGAAATAGAAAAATGCTTCAGAAATAGAAAAATGCTTTTGAATCGAATATGACTTAGCTTAAATTTAATAAATTTCATGTATTTAAAAGACAATAGAATTCCAAATACGTTTCATTTGGTTCTCTCATATTTTCTGTCAACATGCCTTTAGATTTTGTTTAAATTATCGTCTCTTGCAACCGTGGCAGAATGAGAGAAAGAATGGTAGCAGACGTGAAGTATACGATGCAGGGAGGTATACAAAAACAGTATCTCCAACTGTCCCATCTCACTTATTGCCACATCTCCTCTTTCACCTACTTTATTGAGTACTCCTCACTTTGTTGACCTAGTATTTATGATTAATGCATAATGTTATACATATGTTTAAGAAGTACACTGTTATGGTCCCAAAATACATCTGTGCCTACAAGGTTCCTGCGGGTTAATGTCTTCTACTAGGGAAAATGGCCTCATTTGCATTGACTTTCAATGAGCTCCTGCAGGCAAACACCTGAAGCCAATCATCTGCAGATACCTGCCTGCAGGCATAGGTGTGCTACCAGAGAGCCTGTAGACTCTGTATCTACAGGATTTAGTCATATATGTTGTGTATAACTTCAGGGATGATGACTCATTGAACCAATAGACTGTGACTGAGTCCTCATGGAAACTGTTCTGCATTTGGAATGGGTTGATTTCTATCAGAGTCAGTGATAGAAATCAACTTGATGATGGAAAAGGAGCTTGGTCTCTAAGGAAAATAATAAGTAACAGCATATGAAGGAGTTATAAACATGGAATCAATGAGGCAAAAACAAATTGAAAGATAGTTGAGGTGCCTCTATCAAGTACAGGGAATTTAGAGAAGAGAAATAAAATATTTGACTTACAGAGGAATACATTATCATTACCTTCCAATAATATTAGTACATTTAAGTGTTGCTTTGTACTATTTTTTTCTTATAATAAAATTTCAATATTTTGGGCCAAGTCACAAAAAATTTACCCAGGTATATAGTTACTGCACAAATATTTATGAGTGTTTACTTCGTGATAAGTTCAGGGAGGAATATTTCTTACACAAAAATAAATAATTAAGAAACCTGATAGGGAAATATGAGTAATGAAAGTAAAATAACCACAGTGCAATGTGCCTGACCACTATAATAAACCTATTTTTTCTTTGTAGCTCAAAGGAGGAAGTAATTACTTCCATACTTGTGTGTCAGCTCCTTTTCTTGCCAATTTCTATATGATATGAGCTCCAAGGATCTAATCTTTGAAACTCCTCTCTTCTCTATTCTCTCTCCCAAGGTGATCTGAATCCATCCCTTAGTTTTTCAGGGTCATCAGTACACTGGTGACTCTCAACCTCCCAACACGTGTATCCAACTATCAACTTGACATTTCTACCAGTATGCCTAGTCCGTATCTCAAGCTTTTCATGGTTAAGACATAACTTTTAATATATGACACCTCCCTGCAAACACACACACACATAACCTGCTCCTTCCTTCGTTGGCCACATTTGCCTCGTTTCTCAGGCCCAAAATTCAAAAGTTTTCTTTTGATATTTTCTTTTTCTCACATGTCATATTCAACAAATTACTGTAGCCTCTAACTTTCAAATTTATCTTGAACTTGATTCCTTTTCACAATGCCTACTGCTCTCATTTTAGTTTAATCCTCCATCATTCTTCACCTACCTATTTCGATAACCTGCCAGCTGTTCTCCCTGCTTCTATTCCTGACCCTTTCATCGGTCCCTTACTTGACAACCAAGTAATGTTTCAAAACCTTAAAACAGATCTTGTGACTTCCCTTATCAAAATTTCCAATGGCTTTCAGTTACACAAAGTGAAACTCAGCACCGTGGCCCTACAATGCCCTGCATCACCTGGCGTCTGCCTCAATGCCCACACCCATCCCTTATGTCCTTCTTCCTCACCACTTCCACCTTTTACTGCTCTTGGCTTTTTGTGCTAACTTGGATGCTTGACTTCTGTTGTTCCCTTTGTCAGGCATCCTCTGCTCACAGATGCCATATGGCTCACCTCCTTATTCCATTCAGAAATTTTCTGAAGTGTCCCCTCCTCAGAGACGCATCCCTGACCACCTAAGATAACCTTTCACATTCTCTATCCTGCATTAGTTTTCCTCATGTAACACAGTCTTGCCTTTAATATTATATACTTATTTTCTACTTTTATTGCCTCTTCCTAAGACATGGAGCTACATTAGGAGAGGATTTGATTCTTATTAATATTTTCACTGCTGTTTTCCTGAGCCTAGAAATGTTCTTGGAACATAATGAACACCCAATAAACATTTTTGGAATGAAAGACGAATTGGTACTTGAGTTTGCTCATGAAGGATAAATAAAAAATATCGACTGGGTAAATAACATTACAGAAATGGACTGTAGGTAGGTGCATGGAAATGTAAACAGCACAGGGCATTCACGGAAGTTCTCTGTGGGTAGAGAATTTCTGGAATCATTAGAAGATTCAGATAATTGTGCAAATTTGATTCACGCGTGGACCCTAATGAAATAAAAAGAAGCAAATGAGTAGAATTAAAACTTGATTGTGACCCTTTATAAGGTTTCACATTATTGCCACAATCTGTAAAATAAGTTATTAAAGGACAAGGAAAATGATTCTATCAAACCATTAATTAAGTGCACTCTCTTTCAAGTGTTCATAAGTTGTCTCTAAATGTCATTGACAGTATCATAATGCATATGTAAAGATGGAACTAAAATCCCCAGGTGTAACAGGTAATCCTTGTGCCAACAAATAGAGAAGCTTAGCCAGACACTCGTATTTAAGACTCGTCACATTCTGTGGCTTAGTCTCTTCATCTCTCTGACTGCATGGAGCCTTACCTCAAACAGAGCCACCTGATGTTGTCTTGTTACATGCCAGGTGAATCTGTCTACTGCTGTCAAATTTGGGACTGTGGATAGTTGTGTTGCAGCATGCTAACATTTCTTCTGTCTACTCAGTTGGAGTTTACTTCACAGCAACTCCTCTGTCCTCAATTATTTGGAATTCTGCAGTCATCCAATACTCAGTGGCATAATAAACAGGATGCAGAGTACAGAGTGCCCAGCTGGCCACGTGTGAATCATTTCATCTTCTTTCTTGGTTTCATATACAGTTTATAGATAAATTTTATATAACTCTTTGGAAACAGAATTGTAGCTTGATAATCATCTGGGTACTCGCTTTTTTATTATGTTTAGAGAAACACCCTTAACAGACTAATGTGGCTACATAGAGAGTCCTATCCACAAACCCATTTTAATAAAATTAAAACTAAAGTGCCATAATGAATTCTAATGAAGAAATAATTCCTAGAATAGTCTAATGTTTAGGAAAATGTTAATTTTGAGAACTGTGAGCTCACTGATAGCAGATTACCTTTCTCATCTGCTGCTATATTTCTAGCATCTAGTCTGTCTTAAAGGAAATTTTCATAAATATTTTAATTAATTAGTCAATACCAGCTCCCCCCATTAGGGAGTCGACTTATGGAGAGTAGGTATTGAAAATAAAATTAACATAAATATAGCACTGCTCAGTATAACTCTCTGTGATGCCGAAAGTGATGATGAAAATATTTTATAAATTCTATGCGGTCCCATGTGGTAGCCACTAGAAATATGTGACTTGTGTGAACATGAAATGTAGCTAGTACAACTGAGGGCCTAAATTTTTAATTTTTAAGAAGGTTATTTTATATTTTATACTTCAATAGCCATATATTACTAGCAATTACTGTATTGAACAGCACAGATCTACAGTATTCAGAGTAATATGATCTTGTATCTTTCAGTGTGGAATGTATGTATTTTAAATTATCAGTAAATCCTCTCATTTATTTGAAATATACAAACACAAAAATAGTATTGAGATGCTTTTTAATTGGCTGTGCCAATTTATGGGCAAGATATCTGGAAAAATTTTAATTTTCCCAAAGGTTTTGCTTGAATTTCCTGTTAACAATATTCTTTGTATCCACAAGAACCTACTGAAATGAAAATCATAAATTTTTACGTTAGTGCAAAATAAAGTCATTAATAAAATCATTAAACTGTCAAAACTCCTAAGTTATAAAGCATTGAGCAAAACAACATATGCCTAATATCTTTTTGTTGTGTGCATTACGAGGATGGCAAGGAAGATTGTCTGTTTTTTCTTTGTAACAAAAAGAGAAAATTCTCACAGACACATGAATGGTGTGTTCTTATTTTCTTCCATTGATCCATTCACTTTAAGAAGAGAATGAGGGAAGGAATGCTTTTTAACTATACTCCAATTTCCATTAAACTGTGTATGAAGACAGTGCGTTTATTAAGTTGCTAGAGACTTTCTCACAGTGTCTATTGCAGCTGTATAAACTGGCTCCCATCCTCTTCCCATTGACAAGTTCAATTTAAACAAAAGTTATGACCTGTTCTCCCTGAGCTCTCTGTGCCCTTTGCTGTAAAATCCCAACTTACCTCCCATTTTAACCCAGGGTCACAAAGAATTTTTATTGGAAAGCTAAGTAAAACCAAAAGTGTTTGTGAACTGCTTTGGATACCACTTAGCACAAAGTACTGATAAAGACTTTCTGGGATCCTACTGGAGAACTTTATTTTGTTTCAAATTGATAGCAAAAGTTTGGTGAATTTTAACCTAACAGACAAAAGACAAAGAACATGTACAGTATGTGTAAAGAAGAGGTGGCAGAATATTTACCAGATTATTGCTTAGCCAGATAATCAAGTCACAAAACATGCAACATATGTGAAGTGTGCGATAGTCATCACCCTTTATAAATGAATGTTAATTAGGAGTATTGATTTTTGTTTCATTTTACTGGGGATGAAATGTCAATATTGACTTCCAAATACAGTTGTTTTCAATTTTTTCTTAGACAAAAATATATATTTTAAAAAGTTTCACATATATACACACACATACATTTTATGTAGCAAAAATTACTGTGGATTATAATATTTGAAACAAACAGATCATTATCCCATAATTCACCCTGATTCTTTGTTCTTTGACAAACTTATAATTTCCACTAACACCTTAATGTGTGTGAGTCCCCAGACTCCAGTCCTAGCCTTTCCATTGGGATCTAGTCTAACACTTTGCTACATTAGGATTTCCATGAGGACAAGCCTATTTTTAAGGCCCCATTAGAATGCGCATAGTTAGGGATCAGTGCATACAAGAAATAGTGACTGAATTTTCAACTGTCTTCTAGAAATTTAGAACTAAGGTCATCACTTTCCACATCTTTTCCTTTCTAATTTGCTCCGTTTCTTTTTTACTTTCTGTTAGCGTATCATTCTCTTCGAGGCACCTGTGAGAGAAGCTTGACGTCATCTTTTCCAAATAGGTGTCAAATTCTGTCCATCTTTAACAGAATTGAGTCACATATTCCATTTATCTCCTCATCTCATTCCTATTGCCATTACTCTATTTCAGGCCTTCATTAATGCTGCTAACTGAACTGTATCCCCCCAGCATTTGTAATGTTGAAAACCTAACTGCCAATGAGATTATATATGGACGTAGGGCCGATAGGAGGTAATTAAGGTTAAACAAGGTCATAAGAGTAGCTCCTGAGACAGTAGGATTAACGTTCTTATATAACAAAAAAGAGACACCACCCCTGTGTGCACACACAGAAGAGATCGTGTGAACACACAGGGAGATGGTGACCACCCACAAGCCAGGAAGAGAGGCTTCACCAGAAACCAACCAGGTTGGTATTCTGATCTCAGACTTCAGCTTCCAGAACTAGGAGAAACTAAATGTCTGCTGTTTAAGCCGCCTATTCTATGGTGTTCTGTATGGCAGCCCTAGCTGAGAAAATTACCTTTTGCCTGGAACTTGATTATTGGGATCATGACTAGGCCTCTTTATACCAATCCATTTAGGATACTGTGATCAGATATTCCAAAGCACGGCACTGGCTGTTCTACTCTTATACTCAAATGTGTTTCATATCTTCTCATTTATATACGATACAGTAATAATACTGAATAAATCATTGGTTATTACACACCAGGCACAAAGCATTCAGCTTGCATTATGGCACTTGATATTCATAATCATATGAAGTAGTACTAATATCTTTAACCCTCAATTTGCAGAAATACTAAGTAATTTGCCCAATATCACAGAACGAACTAATGATATATTCAGGGAATAAAGTCAACCTTTTCTAATGCAAAAGTCACAATTTAATCACTATCATTATGTAGTTTTTATTGACTTGGCATGCAAGGTTAAGGAAACTCAATAGAAAACTTTCATATTCCAGGTGAGCTGACTATGATGTAGGTAGTTGGCAAAGGGAATGGACGTCAATGAATAGAATCCAAAAACATATCACAGACAAAAATCAATTGAGTCTGAAGATACATTCCAAGTCATGGAATATAACATGGTATGCAACAATTTTAATGAAAATTTCAGCTTTAAAAGAACCTACAGGCCAGGTGCAGTGGCTCACACCTGTAATCCTAGCACTCTAGGAGGCCGAGGAGAGAGAATTGCTTGAGTTCATGAATCCGAGACTAACCTGAGCAAGACTGAGACCCTGTCTCTATCAAAAAGAAAGAAAAAAAACCAGCCCAGCATTGTGGCATGTGCCTGTAGTCCCAGCTACTTGGGAAGCTGAGGCAGAAAGATCACTTAGAGCCCAGGAGTTGGAGGTTGCAGTGAGCTACAATGACACTGCAGCACTCTACCCAGGGTGACAGAGTGAGACTCTGTCTCAACAACAACAACAATAAAAAAAAAAAAAACAAAAACAAGGAGAAGAACCTATGAATTGATATTTACTTGATTTCTATCAAGTATATCAAATAATATATTAACTTTTTAAGAAATTATAAAACAACACATTTTATGATTAATATTCTGACCCCTTTAAGACTCATCTCAAAAATGTGACCATGTTTTTCTTTTTTTTTTTTTATGTCAGCTTATTATGGGGGTACAAAAGGTCTGGTTAGATATATTGCCCATGTCCCTCCCATTCTCCCGAGTCTGAGCTTCAAGCGTGTCCATTCCCCAGACAGTGCACATCGCACTCTTCTTGTAGGTATACACCCATTCCCTCCCCCACCATCCCCCCAAGTGTGACCATGTTTTTCTAAATATTACCCCTCACTTTACCCTCTTGTTGGTGTAACTAAGCACCTATCACCTTTAGTCTTAGTTAGTATCTTAATGTTTAGAAGCTTAAAATCTTTCTTTTTTTAATTAGGTAGTCAGAATCTTGTCTCTGTATTCCCCATTGAATGTCACCAAGCATCCTTCTTGTGATCAGTGGTTGATGAGTATAGATGTAAAACACAGACTACAAAAAAAAATCTTTAGTTTTATTTGCAAAGTTTGTCACTTAAAAATTGTATTTGGAGATAGGGCCTACAAGAAGGGAGTTAAGGTTAAATGAGGTCCTAAGAATTGGGCCCCAATAAGATGGGATTAATGTCTTATGAGAAGGGACACAAGAGAACTTGCTTACATTATAAATTTGTTTTTATTAAAATTTGCTTTAACAAACAATTCAAAAAATAATTTTTTCAATCAAAATTATTAAATAGATGAGTGCTTATGAGGAATTTTCTAGAGTTGAGGTATTTACTCTTTTAACTTGTTTAATCCTAGAAGCATCCTAACAGTAGTAACATGTTTAACAATATCCTTCCAAATTTTTCAAAGAAAAGCTATTATCCAATTGCAATTGAAAGTATCACAAATGTTATTATTATGGTGAAATATCATTGAAATGAAGAAGCCATAATACACAATTTAGATATCCTACCATCCATACAACTTTATGTCTGTAAGAGATTATGAATAGTCACATAGAAATAGAAACCAAGTTAGAGGTTATTTTAATTATTCTGTTATCCAAAAATTACTTCCTCTATTTAGTTCCTTTCTGGAAGTAAGACTTTAAGTTTTATAGTATTTTATGGCACAAATATATACAAATGGGAAACGTAAAAGGACTTTGATTAAAAAGTCAAAATAAAGAGCTATTTTTTTTTTCTAGGAGCACTGAGGAATGATTCTTAGTTCAGAATGTATGCTCACCTTTCAAGGAAAATAATTTTTCTCCAATGAACTCTTTAATGATAAAGCTCAGAAATGATAAATTTAAAACTGAACAGGAGAGAAATATCTGTTTCTTTTTGATTGACATTACTTCTAGCCACTGAAACTGATAGCAGAGATTTGTGTTTTTTTCAGCCACAGAGATGGAAAGATACCCACTTGCAGTTGTGTTACTAGGAAATCCACAGACAATGTTGAGTGGAAAATTCATTATTTATATTCAATTCAGAATACTGAGGTATTCTACATGGATATTATCACTGAGGAAAGTTTTCTGAAGCCAGAAAAAGTAGTCTTTATCTCTATTACTGCCACTAAGTGGCATAGCTATTTGGAAGAAGTATCAGCTTAATTAAACATTTTAATTCTGCTAAAAGCTTTAGCTAGAGAGCAAGCTGAACATGCAGTCTTAAAACAAGAAGAAAACTAATTTAGACTTGAAGAGCTCAAAAGAACTAGAGAGACCACCTGGTCTATTTCTCCTCAGTGCTAAAAATAGGGCTAGAATTATATGGATCTTGCATGACTTTGTATCTCCAGCCCTGGCCTAGTACCTAGAATATCACAGATTTTTTCAAAAATTGCTAAATGAATGAACAAAACTAATGAGATGATTTTAAAAGAGAGAGAGAGAGACTCATAATCAAATAAGGTTCATAAATACCTCCATTTTCATAATTGAAGATTAACCATACTTATCAGTATATTACAATCTCCTAGAAGGCCTGTGGTAAATAATAATGATAGTAAAGGAAACCTTTGGTCTAATCCAGCCAGTCTCTTCCCTGGCAATGGGAATTAAAAAGATGCCCATATTACTTCTGGGCCTATGATTCAACTGGTCCCCCACATCTCAAGTCTTTTTCCTTATTTTGTCCTCTTACATAAAGCCAACCATTTTTCAGGACCAGGTCTTGGTTCTTAAGTTAAATCTTCACTGTTTATACTACTGTAAACTTTCACTACTGTAAAATTAGGAAAATCACATCCTTTGAGGACTATGCTAGCACATGAATCTGTGCAAGCTTCTGAATATTTATGCATTATCACTTAATAGTCAAGAATTGTGTAGACTAGGCCTATTATCTTCCTAAAGATAGAAGTCTGAGGTTTCCAGAGTCTATGGTTTTGCTCAGAATCACATATCTAACAACAACAACAAAATAGCTATCATTTGCTAAGTGCTTACAACTTGACAAGAAGTTAAAGATATCAAGAACTTTATAGATATTCTATTTAATCCGCGTATCAACCCTATGAGAAAGCATATTAATTTCCCATTGCTGCATAACAAATTTAGTGGCTTAAAATAATACCAATTTACTACCTCACAGTTCTGAAGATTAGAAGTCTGGGCTGGTTCAACTGGATTCTCTGCTTAGGGCGTCACAAGGCCAAGATCAATTATCAGTGAAACTAGGCTCTTATCTGGAGACTCATGATTCAGGTTTGGCCAAATTCAGTTCTTTGTGGTGGTAGGATTGAGATATCCCTTTGCTTGCAGGCTGTCAGCTGGAGGACTCTCTCACCTCTCACATTCCTTGACATGTGTCTTCCTCCATCTCCCAGCCAGCAATGGTGCATCAAATTCCCGTCATGCTTGGAATCTCTGACTTCCTCTTCTGCCACCAGCCGGAGAAAACTCTCTGCATTTATGTGACTAGATTAGGCCTATCCAAATAATCTTCCTTTTAACATAATCATAGGAGTGATGTCCCATCAGTCTTAGACTCCAAAAGGAAAGATTATACAAGGATAAGGGTCATCAGGGATCATTCTTAGAATTCTGCCTAACATTGATAGGTTCTGTTATTATTGCTGTTTTTCAGATAAGTAAGGAAACTGAGGCACAAGACAGAATCAGAACGTGAACACTTGTTTAAATATTGTTTTGTGCTCTTTCAATTAAATCATGATTTCATTTCACTGTTTAAACCCTACTTCTATAAATATTGACTTATATTCACCTCCACTTACAAGCTTTCCTAGGTCATTATAAGTAAAGGTCTCTGGAGCATCTGTTAGGGTGAATGGGCCCATGTAACCTAGGATAAATGTGTTCATTTTCTCTTTCTGCTATTCTGAACACCAAGAGATAATATCAACTCAGACCATCCTGCTTTCCCAATGAAAATACAAGCATTCACAGATGTTTTGAGCTTTTGTCTTCTGCATGTTGAAACAAAAGCTGCTGTAAAAAAGGAAGAAGAAAAACTGAGCTAACTTCAGTTTGAACTACATTGTAGAAATCACGATTTATGCCTGGTAGCGTAATTTCAATCCCAAAGAATTTGTTTTTGCCAAAAGCTCTTCTGAATTTTTTGGAAGTGTCATTTATTAAAACAAAATTCAAATTCAATCAAAATTTATTCGTAGTTTACCTGATAAATACCAGCCAGACTTCATGCAGAATGCAGGATTAAACTATAAGTAAGGCACTATACTGACAGAGAAATTTATATTAATTAATGTGATAAATGAGCATAATGCCATGTGCCAGGAACATAATGCCATATCCTTTGTGTATACTCATGAACTACGCTTGAACTACAAGACATTGAATCTTGTCTACCTGGCTGTGGGATATTGAGTAAAGCATTTTTAACCTCTCTAGGCCTTGGTTTTACCCAACCTGTAATAAAAACATAGATAGAATAGAGGTAATCCTTGCAACTTTTTCTCTGTGGTCATAAATACGATAAATTCCAGGTAGAGAGTAGAGAAAAAAAGGGAGCTGAGCAAAAGTGAATTGACGAAACAACAGCTATATTTAAATTAAAACATTAGAATGGGCCATATAACATTTCTTCAAGTGTATAAAGAATGAGAAATAGCTAGTTACAGTTTCCTTTGCTTTAAAATCCAGGATAAATAGCTGCCATATAAATAAGGGGTAAAAGTCTGGTGATACTCCCCCAGACCCCATCTCCACGGCCAGAACTCAACTCCCAGACTAATTCTGTTTAGTCAACTCAGGTTATTTTCTGTTTGTTTGTTTGTTTTTTTTTTCTTAATAATCAGTTGAATTTCCTTTATGTGGGACATGTGTTTTTAGATTTCTATATTCCCCAACATGTCTAGTCTGCTTTGCTCATTTAAATAACCTCTATGGCCACGCCGTCATTGAGTGTGAGATGCATGATTAAGCTAATGGAATTCAGGTTAAATACAAAGAAGACTTTAATTTTCTTGACAATATAAGCACTGAAAAAACTCTTTAAAGAAAATGATAGAGTTGTTTTCTCAGGAGCATTTCAAATAAGGACAGACTCTAGTGTGAAAAATGGTTTCCAGAAGAAAAAAATATTAAATTAATACTTTAAAGCTTTTAGCTTAAGATTTTTATAATAAACAATATGATTCATCTTTATATAAACTATCAAAATGTGTTTCATGGGTAATTTCAAACCCTTCCACTTTACTCGAGTGACAGCCCAACAAGCGATTATGGTGGAAGCTAATGCAAAATAGTACTACTCACTATAAATTTGATAAGACATGTTTAAAACAGAAGTGCTCAGTCCACTGCAACTGTAATTTTAAAAACAAACATGATCTTTGATGTTATAAAATATGAATTTATGTTCCATTTATTCAGTTCCATAAACTGTTCTTCAAAGTATTTTCCATTATACTGTTTCTGTACTTTGAAGTGCGTTGTGACCCGCATGAAGTGATTATTACTGTGGCAAGTATCCAGATTGCTAGATATTAGAAACCAAACCTCATATATGAGAACAGTCTCTGAACACCTGTATTATTCACGTTGAAATCAATGATATACTATTTAGCTACTGCAGTTTGTAAAACCATCTGGTTTGTTCTGTCTGGAACAAAGACACTCATTTTTTTTCCTTCCGAGTTTCTCCCTTGCTACAACAGAGTTTTTGTTGAGATCATGTCAACACATCCTTCATTACAGAAATAGAGCCTCAGCTAAAGATTTAGAGGGGTGAGGGGGTGGTTTCAGACGAAGTGGGATTTTCAGGTGGTTAGGAGGGAAGAAGGCTGGAGGAGTGAAGTGTCAGCAAAGATCACTGATGATTCCTTTAGCTATGAGGGAATGGGACCCATTGGGGTCTTTGTCCAAATCTCTGAGTGACATTTTTTACAATGTTAGAGAATTTTATTTGAAATTCAAAAGATGAATTACACAGAAAAGCAGCACAAAGTGGTTTTGGTGGACATTTTTTTAGATTCATTATAACTCTGAGTTTAGAAACCTATACACAATAACAAAATTGTCTGTGAGCAATATGACGGTTACACAATTCAGAACATAGTGTAAGCAAGCCTATGATTCCATATGACATGTCCTTGACCAAATATGCTGTACTTTTTTAAAAAAATTTATTTTGACTCTTAGCAAAGATATAATAATAAAGATCATATTGACAACTCTCAGTTGCATAGCATCTACCAATGTGGATATAATTACAGCCATGTATGTAAAATTGAACTTTACTGAAGTAAGTATTTGCCTGCTGTCAAATAGGGAAAACTATTCTGAACTAATATATAGACAATTGTCACATTGAAAAACTCTTTAGACATTTTTAATAGTATTTAGAAAAAAAAGATATTGGAAAAACCATTTTCTGTAATTTTACTAAAAGAAACCCTCTTATCATTATAAAACATCTATGTCTAAAAAGAGTGCATTTTTATAATAAATTTTTATTTGTTCTTCAAATTTTTAACACACATATCTTAGGGTATTTTTTTTTATATTTTGAGCACTATATTTTCCATGAAGTCTTAGTCATGAATAATTTGTTAGAATATTTTATCTTGCTTAAATAACATTTTTAAAATGCAGCAGATATTAAAATGTTTTTAAGTTCCTAAAACTTAAAGGGAGGTAGGATGTGTTTCTTCAATGGAACACTTGTTATAAATGTATACATATAAATTTTAATGAGTATTTAAAATACCAACATATTTAGGACCTGAATGAAATATTTTATTTTCTGTCCAAAAATATCACAGTAAAAATAGATGCATGTTTCATTCACTTATTATACATATTATTCACTCAATTTATATAATTGAATGAATTTTATCATGTTATAACTGATACATAGTGATAAAAATGGGGTGACAAGTATTGCCAAAGCAATCTGTTTTGAGTATTTTTTACTCTATAGATTAAACAAAAGATTATCAGTTGAGTCTGAATCAACTGATTATTATAAAAGCAAAAATTTTATAATATCCTCAATTGCCCATGCAGAATTGTTACAATGTTAAAGTGTTGTGTGCTAGAAGAAAAGGGGAAGTGCTATTATTTATGCTAGTGGTCTAGACTAAACATCAGCCTGTGGGACAATCTGAGATGGCCTGCTTTTCTCCATACATTGGACACAGAGAAATGGCTTTGCAACCCAGCACAAATACTAACGTCAATCCTGCATGTCACATTACATGTCAGACTAAATCATAACTACCCAGCGAACTGTTTCTGTCACATTGATGTCCATTACAAAACTAGAGGCACAACTTAATTCTACTTAATAAATGTGTGCTGATATTTTAATAAGAACAAATTAAGGGAATTGTTGAGCTATTGAGAACATGTTGTGGATAGCTTGGATTCCACCTAGGTGGGACAGAAAACAAAAAGGCCTACTCCTTTTCTGTGGTTTCCAAGGTGATCATCTGACCATATTTTTCAATATTCATAAGGTGCTGAATTTCCAGCTCTAAAGTCACTCAGAATCACCTGCTTTCTTCCCTTTTTGTTTCAGAGTTTTTTTTTTTCCCAATATCCCAAAACTCTCTATGATACACTTATTAAAGGTAGACACACTGAATAAACCCTACAGCATGCTTTGTTTCTTGGATCTCCCTTGGACCTTTGTCCTTGAGAATATTAAAAAGGATTCCAATCCAAGGTAAAGTTTCAATCCATATTTACAGAAAATCTGTCGGGGTGGCTTTAAAGAAAACAGCTAGGCTAATTAGCTCTTTTCCAAATATCCACACCAGTTTCTTATTAAATTAAGAATTAATGTATAAATTTTATATTTAAACATACAATTCCTGGAGTAGACATTCTCTTCTCCAAAACTCTGTTATTTCCTCCGCCTAAGATTTTCTCCAACCTCTATGCCTTCCAAAATCTATTAATAGATATCCACATTCATGGAGTATGGCCTAATTCCTATCTTTTATGCCAAACCTTCCTTGTCTCTGATAAGTGACCTTTAGCTCCAAGCTACCTTGGCTTTTATCTTAGTCCTCCTTTTCTAAGTCCAAAATGCACATCTGTCATTCCCCTTGACATACTTTATAAGTTTTGCATTAACTTGCTCTTGTCTATTTTTGAAGACTTTTCTTGTGTTTCTAATCTAATTTGTGACAATGTGCGCAGACATAAATACAAAATCAAAAATATCAGATAAAAAGTATTATGCATAGAATATAGAATGATGTCAACAGTGAGTGTGGTCATAGCTGACTCTGCAGAGAGTAGCCTTTAAGATGTCCCTCACTGATACCCAGTTCTTCATATTCACCCTTCACATAATTCCCCTCCTCAAATGTGATATGGACTTATTGACCCACTTCTACTAAACAGAATACAGTAGAAGTGGTGGGATATCACTTCTGAGATAAGTTAAGAAAAGACTGTGGCTCTGTCTTGGGCTCCCTCTGTTGTTCTTTTGCCATGCTCACTCTTAAGGGAGCCAGCTAGGGAGACACACACATGGCAAGGAACTAAAGTCTCTGGCCAGCAACTACGAGGACCTGAAGCCTGAAACAGCCACATGAGTGAGCTTATAAGAGGATCCTTCTCTAGTCAAGTACTGAGATGACTGTTGTCCTGGCTGACAGCTTAGTCTCAGTCTTAAGAGGCACTGAGCCAGAGGTATCAGTTAGCTGTGCCTGGATTCCGGATACACAGAAACTACAGATAGTAAGTGTTTGTTGTTTTAGGCTACTGTGTTTTTAAGTGTTTGTTATATAACAGTAGATAACTAATTCATATTTGGCTATCTGGAATTGAAATTTTACCATAACAACAATAAAAAATGTGAGAGTAGCTTTGGACTGGGCAGTGGGCTTTGAGGAGAACTTTAATGGAAGTTTAAAATGCCTTGAACACACTATTCATAGGATTTTAGACTTTTAGGATGCTGCAGGTGA
>CM052444.1:52122885-52188938 GCA_028533085.1 Varecia variegata | reverse complement strand
GAGAGAGGGAGAGAGGGAGAGAGGGGAGGGGGGGAGAGAGAGAGAGAGAGAGTGAGGGAGGAGAGCTAATAAACCAAAATGAGCCAGGACTTGATGGTTTTGAATATTCTCAGCCTCTCCACACAGCAAATGATGCGAAAAATAAAAAAAAAAAAAAAATGGCTTCTGAGCAAACATCAAATCCAGGATACTACCAGAAAATTGTGGTCTAAAGATGAAGCTAATTGGTGTGACTATGAAACTTTTGTTAAGACCTCAGAAAGATCAAAGGTTTCGTCTCAGAATTCTATTCGGTCACACAAAAGACCCTTAGAGAGAATATATATGTGCCTCACAGATTCTTTCAATTAAGCAAATAGAGTCACTAGGAGGCTTAAGGGCATTGTCCCTCAGTCATCATACAAGGAGCCCATAGTAGAAAATGGCTTATCTAAAAGAGGTCTGCAGGTGTGGCTTTTGAGTAAACTCCATGAGATACACAAGTCCCATAAAGTTTTCAAAGAATTACATCAAGGGAAAAACTACTAACATGGAGTGAAAGAGTACTAGCACAAAAAGCATTTGGCTTCCTACAATTCTACAGGCAAGAAGTATGGCAAGGAAGCTACTCATCTGAAAACACATTCTACCTTTCATGAAAAAGAAACAATACTCAGAGGGTGAAACCAGGAACTCAAAGGGTACAGGTAAGAACCTGGAGAATTATTTTGAGGCCTTGAAATTAATCAACGTACTTGCAACATTTATAACTGACTGGATTTCAGAAATACTATGGGCCAGTAACTTCTTTGTGTCACATTTTTAAAGATGATTTTTAGTGATTATCCTATGCCTGTCAAACATGGTATTTTAAATGTATGCAGGCAATGGGAGCAGAGATTTTCTCCTTAGTTTCTTAGTTCTACAGATCAAGGAGAACCATATTCAATTAGCTACACTTAAGGAGATATTCTTGAGGAGCCTCATTTACATCTAGAACTGATTTAAATGATGAAAGCTGCTATTGTAGAATTAGCCTTTTGGAAACCTTGGGATTGGATGTATTTTGCATGTGGCAGGAACATGAATCATTGGATATCTTACAACAGCTTGATGTTGGCAGAATCTAGGATGGTTGATCCCCCACTACCTGGTGTTCACACCCTTGAGTATTCTTTTCTCCTTGAGTGTGTATGAGACTTACTGACTAATTTCTAATGAATGGAATACATCAGAAGTGATGAGATGTCACTTCTGAGATTAGGTTACAAATTGGTTTTTATCTCAGGCACACATTCTCCCTCTCTTGGTGTCTCACACTGAAGGAAATCAGCTGCCATGTTTTAAGCAGCCCTATGAAGAGACCAATGTGACAAAAAAAAAAAAAAAAAGCTACTGTCTCTGGCAAATATCAGTGAGTACCCGAAGTCTGCCAATAGCCACATAAGTGAACTTGGAAGTGGATCTTCCCCAGACAAGCCTTGGGATCACTGTAGCATGATACCTGTAGCTGATACCTTAAGTCTAACCTTGTGGGTAACCCTGAGCAGCCAGAGATACTCAAATAAGCTATTCTAATTAAGCCATTCTTAACCCACATAAATTGTGATATAATAAATGTTGTTTTAAGTCACTAAGTTATGAATAATTTGTTACATGACAGTTTATAAATAATGCAACATACACGAGAGTATGTTTAAGCTGACATATATATATATAGTAAGAAGGAGGCATGCAAGTACACATCAAGAAAATAGCTTTCTAGATAGAACTTATAGCTAATGTAAATATACTTGAGTACTTAACAACACATTGCATTCAGAATCAGAAAAAAGGCCTATATGGTTCATACACAATGAGAGAAAGTAGAAGTAGTAGGAAGCGAAGTTGAATAGTTAGGGAGAGGCCAATTTGTTCAAAGCTGTAAAGGCTAGGGCCATAAATCTTGATTTATCCCAACTTTGGTGAAAAGCCACTGATGAATTTTCAGGAGGAGAGGAATTTGTCTTAAAATTTTCTCTTGTTGTTTTTAGAGGATGTATTGGGTAGGAAAGGGGAGCAAGGGGAAGGGGGACAGTTGATACAGAGATGCGTTAGAAAATTGTTGCATTAGTCCTGGAGAGAATGATGGAAACTTAGAGTGCTGGCAAAGGTATGGAAAGATTTGAAATGGCTTTGGATGTTACGCCAAGAGAACTTCCCAGTAGAATGGATGAGCAAAATGAATACATAAGATTGTTGGATAGAGCTGTTAGATGAAGGACTCATTTGATCTTATATACTCAACAAATTGTAAGTACTTTATGGTTTCCAACTTTGTATTATATTTCTTTCAAACTCACATAATTCCTAATATAGGGTTTTATATGGAATATGCCATAAACTTATATATGGATTAACTATCTCATTTATTCTGATGATTCCAGTTTTTTCCAATACCTTTCCTGAGTTCCCATGGGTTAATATTTCTGCCAAAAAATAAAAAGCAGTAGTTAAAAACAAAACAAATACTAAATACTTTCTGTAATTGAAGAACCACAAAAGTAGGAATATAAAAGAATAATTAAGGCCGCTAAAGGAAATACTTACTATGTGTATATTGCTTGACTCCCGTAGTCAAAGTTTGGTTATAATCATTTCTCTTAACATTCCCTGATTTCCCAAATTTGATATTTTACCCATATGTGCTGATTGGCTCTATATCGTTAGGACTGCAGTTTCACAAAAATGCCAGGTGCTATAGATGAGCCTGGAAAAAATAAACTTAATAAGCTCCCCCAAAGGGCTATTGACTTTATCTTAATAATCTCCATACACAGTGATTTCTTTCCTTGTGCTTCTCTTCAACTATGTTCAATCAAATACAGATTCTGTGTTTTATATACTTTAGAAATTTCCACTTAAATCCATATGTGACATTTGCCTGTAATACTAATTAGCATGAGGATTTCAACATGGACTACAGAAGAGGAAAACATTTGCTACTGTACTGTTTGAGCACTTAATCATAAATAAGCCTTCAAAGACTCAACAGAATTTACATATGCCACCATTTTGTGGTGTAAGCTTGAGTATTTTCAGATGTCTCCATTTCATTTGGTGTCATTTCTTCACAGTAATCATCACTCAGCTGTTTCTCATCAAGACTTAGATTGTAGGTTAGAGAGATGATTTAGCCTGATTCCATTCTTTGGCTTTTTGAAACTTTGACAAAATAAGAAGCAAACTTCTTGTTTTCTTTCTCATCTTTAAAATGGTTCTCTAAAATTCTAATGTATGTATTTTAAACAGTGTCATTTGAAACTTGTAATTTATCTTTTCTAGAATAAGAGCCCATTATGATATTAAACACCTGTAAAAATATTAATCTATTTATTAACCAGGGATGACTTTCTTATCTCTGTATTGCAATTTAATGATAAACTTTATTCTAATTAAGCTTCCAAATGTGCACTATGTGTCAATAAAGGAACTATTTTGATTTTTGTTTCAAATGTCATTTAGCATACTTTTCAAAATTTTATTAACTAATTGCATGAGATTCTGCTAAAAAGGTAAAATTGAATTTTTTTATTATTATTTTTTCTATAATAACAATAGTTTTAACATTCAAGTACTGTAGGAAACTAGTACTAGTATCATGGCAATAAAATTATTGAGAAGCATTAAATGTAAAGTTAAAATTAGCATTATGATGACATATCTAAGTAATGTTTTAACAGAAAGTAAAGTTGGGGTATTCATAATGAGTTTTAAATACTGTACTCTCACATCAATGTAATATTCAGCGAAGAAAAATCTAGAATTAGGTGAATTCTTGGATGCTTTGTAAGGAAAGTTAATTATTGCAGCCATTCCTTTCTAATTCATTAATTTATTCATTCAATAAACACTTTGGAACATCTATGATATTTAAAGTATATTTGTAATAAAATGAGGCATATAAATATGGATGAGCTTAGAAACATGATTTATGAATAAATATAATACATAAAAATATAAATCCTCAACAAAAGAAATGTGAAATTATGATCAACTACAGAAAATGGAGAAAAGCTGTTGTTGTAGAATAGATGGGACACTGAATTATAGATCAGGAGAGCTAGATTCAGATCCCAGGCATTTTCTCTTTCTCTGTGTGTGTGTGTGTGTGTGTGTGTGTGTGCATGTGTATTTATATATCTTTTTTCTGAGTCTCAAGTTGTCTTATCTGTAAAACTAATTAAATAGAAGATTATCAATAAGTAGTTATGACTATTGCTATTATTGGCCAAGTGCTTTACCTACAGTATATTTAATAAGCCTACCAAAATGTATTACTGTCCACCTTTTGCATATATTTGAAGAAAAAATGTTATATAATCTTTCTAACTGACCACCAATAACTGTATAAAGTAGGATTAGAAATCAAATTTGTCTGATACTAAACCTACACTTACATTGCCCAATACTTCAAAACACATTAAAATATGTCACTGCTACTGTTGTTATTCTTTATTACATTTCTTCTCTGGTTCATCTAATTTTTGACTATTAAATAGTTCATCAAATACTTGGATTAGTTGAGTCGCACATAAGTTAGATTATCAAATATCCTCATATGTGCAGACCCCTAAACAATTTTAAAGTAGCACTTCACTTAGGAAAATCCTAATTTCCTTTTGCATATATGTATGTGTACATATATATAATTTCTTCATATTTGTAAAAACAAAGACAGTATATAATTTCAATATAATAAATAATTACCACCTATGTCATAAGCTTTATATTAAGCAACAGTTCATGGTGCTCTTTTCTATCAAAAAAAACAAAAATGTTCCCAACCTGTATTTTTATTCTTCTTCCACTGTTGGTCATGGTTATATTCATAGCTTCTTACCATTGTTGTTAAAATCATCTGCAGATAGTCTACCTTAATTCTCTTATTCCTAAAGTTAATTAACACTGATTTCTTAATCTTTTGTTATTAGTTCTTATTTTCAAACTTTTAAGTTATGAATTCTTCAGTACCAATGTTTCTAATTCTTTTTAACTTTCACACATCTAACTAAATCAGTCCTTTAATTCTAATTTTTCCAGTGGAAAATTTATCATGAGGATTGTATTTTGTCCTGCATGCAATAAACCCCACCTTATATTGATACATGTTCACTCTAAGGTTACAAGACCCCTTTTTTTATTTTATGATACTTTATACAATTTTTCCTTTCTTCAGGAGAATAGCATACTTATTTAATTCCTATTGGTTATTTAGACAACTTTTACAAGTGAGCAAGGAACATAGTGAATGTTTACTGTACCATTATAATTTATCATTTTTATTTCTTTATTCTGCATCTCAGATTTTCTTTCTCAACTAAAATATATTATATATATATCAAACCCCATTTAATACTTATAACAAAATATTTATATTTTGTAATCAAATAATTAGATAATGTAAAATACTCACCTTCAGCTTCATGTCCTTTCTAAGAAAAATTAAAATTAATATAACCATTTATATGTACTTATTAGATCAATTTAGATCTAGTAATGTAATCTAATAATTAAGAAATAATAAAATGCATTTTCCTCTGAGTTATATCCCTATTAGCATTGATTCGCTGGTTCAAATATTCCTATATTTGAGCTATGATTCATTCACAAAAATTCGCTAAAATGAGACTGCTACCACAGTAAATCCTTAACTTGTTTTTTGTTGATATTCTGCTGATGTGCCTGAGAAATAGATTCCACAAGCAAATATGTTCGGCAAATACTGCATGTTCTATAGCTCCCATTAGGAGATCTATAACATGTTTGCATAGCCAAGGCTCTAGGAAACTGGAGTATAGAAACTTGTTTTATTTTGTTTAACATACCAATCTCAAATTAATTTGAACATAGAACGCTTTTTTATATTCTACCATATCAATGTGGCAAATGCTTAACAGGCCATCCGAGAATGCACTGAGAACCTAGATGCCTCATTTCCTGCATGCATGCTACATGAATTACAGAGAGCTCATTTTCAGAGGAATTATTTTAAATGACATGATGTTATTTTCAGAAAATATGTAATCTCAAGTATTTTCTACCATTGTGATATGAAGGCCTGTGCTAAATAGTAAATACATTTGAATAATATAATCCCTAAAGTATTTAGAGAAATAATGTTAGAGATTTTAAGATTTGGCTAGTTATCCTTTCTAGGCTAGCAAGTGTTTTGCTATTTGTCCCTAAACTTTATGGGTAGAGTATGTCACAAATCTTTTCACTTGGCTGCTAGAAGAATGACAACATTTTTCTAGTGGCCAAGTGTCTTGGACTAGCTCTGAAAGGAGCATTTTTCAGAGAACATGAAATTGGAGTTTTCACAAAATTGAGGAACTGCAGATTAGCTAAAGAAATTGTGTGAAGTGCCCAACTGACAAAAATCTCATTTAAGAAAAGGAGATAATGACAATAATTGCTACCATTTGTTTAGTGTTAACCATGTGCCGGACAATGTTCCAACAAGGTAGTTAGTGATCAAGGGAAAAATGAGAAACTTCCATCTGGGCTGATATTGATAAAGTACCACACTGTGTTTGCTTCATGCCATCTAAAACATGGCACTTGTTTGTAACTAGTGCTCCAGAATTATATTCTTACCTTAGATGAAATTGAAACTATTAAGTAACTCAGCACTTGTCATTATATGAAGATATAATGGGGCAGGGGGAGTATGGAAAAGAAATGATAAGAATTTTTAAAGGTTTTTTTCTAAATTAGATAATTCTTTTATCTACTGCAAACCACATATCATGTACCTTTGATATATTGCATTTTGTTATAATAGAGAAACAGTATCCAGTGTCACAATAGCATCATGGGAATTAGGGAGAATTTATCTCTTTTTCTCCCTGCCAAGAACCCAATGTCAGTATCCTTCTTGATCTAATAAGTAAAAGAAGACTCCTCTGAGATATCTCATTATTCCTTCCATCTTCTCCTATTTGGATCACTAACCATTTGTTATATTTGTTCATTGCTAATGGGATTTCTTTCCAAATATTTTCTGAAATAGAGCTGCTCCAAAATACTGCAATTTTTATTATTTTCAAAGCTATTTTTAACTTTTGTGAAACTTTGCCACATCTGTCATAAAGGGCCAAAGTCTTATTTCTGGAAAACCTCTATCTATGTGAGATCATAGTTCTAATATTCTGAGAAGAGAATTCTGCCTTTCTGATTTTAATACAATATTCTAAACATTATTGAATCTACTTTGGGTAACATTCTTAATGTCAGATGGAGAGTAATAAGCTTCTTTCACATTAAACCTTAAACCTGGATTCCTAGCTATACAAACAACTATCAATTGAGCATTTTGATCAGAACATAAGCACCTACTAAGAAATTCACAGGCTACTCCTAAGACCTGAGCATGATCTCAGTTATAACCTGACCTCACCACTTCTTAATGGAGTTGCCATAGAGGGGTCATTTATCCTCTGCTAGTTTCAGTTCTCTCATTTGTAAAATGGGGCTGTTACTTGCCATGTATATCTGGGAGTTGACATGAAGGTTGATTTGATGGGGCTTTGTGAAATCTCAGTGCTTTGTAAATTCAAAAGAACTGTACACAAAGGCATCAGTTAGAAGAAATGATTATCTTTCCTCAAGTAATGAATTTTAAACATAGTAATTGTAGGAAGTGCTGGAGTACTTTTTAAAGTTTGTTTTAATCCCAAAATTCTAATAAGACTCCAGCAGAAGATTCACATATTTCATATGATCTCTTTAAAATAAAACACATCTTAGATTTTCTTAAAATAAGCAAAAGCAATAGGCAGGCTCAAACATCACCAATTTAATAATTGACATTTATTTTCTTAAGATATGTGCCTTTCTAATGTTAAATTAAAAAATTAAAGTATCTCAATCTGAATAGAATTGAGGTGTGTAGCAAACTATCTTCACCTGAAGTCAAAACCACAAAAATTTCTATCAATTGGTTATCATCCATGATTAGACTCTTTCCTATCATTTCTGATATAGGGTTCCAGAAATTTGGGAATACCAACTAGAAGTGAGTTCTATGTAAAAAGCCACTATTCTGGTATAACTTATATCATTCTATAAAAAATTCCTTTTGAATAAAAATTACAATATATTTATCTCCAAGGTAATTTAACTGAAATAAGAAATGACTATTAGAGGGGACACTTAAAAATTTTGTTTTGGAGAATTGCATTTTTATAAGTTGTAGTCTTCAAAGACTTATAAAGACAATAAATATTAATAACAAGTGAGTCTCATTGGTATTTTATTTCTAAAATAATTTATCTGTGCAGTTTAGATGGTATATTAGTCTGCTCTAGCTGCTTTAACAAAATACTATGTATGGTTTGACATAAACAACAGAAATTTATTTTTTTAATGTTCTGGAGGCTGAAGGTTCAAAATCAATGTGTCAACATGGTTAGTTTCTGGTGTGGACTCTCTTCCTGCCTGGTAGACAGCTGTCTTCTCTTCGTGTGCTCACTGATTTCTTCTATGTACATATGTGGAAAGAAAGAAATAGCAAGCTCTCCAGTGTCTCTTCCCATATGGACACTAACTCTACTGGATCAGAGCTCCACCCTTAGGACCCCATTTAACCTTATTTACTTCCTTAGAGGCCTGGTCTTTAAATACAGCTACACTGGGGGTTAGAGCTTCAACATACAAATTTGGGGGGAAGTCAACCATTCACTTCGTAACAAATATGAATTCAACACCAAACTCTACATTTTCTCCTTAACATTCTCTTATTCATCAATCTACTATTAATATATTCCAGGCATTCTGCTAGATTCTAGGGACAAAAACAAAAGAGCAATTCATGGATTCTTAAAGAATCTTAAAGAATGATAATCTTCATTACCATCTTCAATGATAATGACTTATATGTAAACAAAGGTAAAAGCTTTGAAAAGTTTCTCCCTTGAATTAAAAATTGAAAACACAATTCAACACACAGGTGAATTCTATGATGAAAGAGAATTAAATTATCCATAGTGAGGTTTATAAAATTAACGCAGACCTGTACTTCTATCCAAGATAGAATAATAAGGACTCTCCTGCCTGAAACAAATAAAAATCGAGAAAAATATATCAAACTATGGTTTGGTAATACAAGATAGTAATTCCAGAGAAATAGGGGGGGGGGAAATCAGGTGGGCCTGTGATATCCCAGCTTATTGCCTCAAGAGAATGTCCAGGTCATGAAACAGGGAGAAAACACTGAAGCAAAGTCTGGCAGGCTCTCTGGGTTCTATAGATGCAACTGAGAGAGTCTGCAAAGAACAGGTAGCTAGAGATCACAGGACAGAGTACTGAAGAGGAGATGGTTTCAGAGAGAGAGAGAAAATGTCAAAGAATTGCAGAAGATCTCCCTTCTATACTCAGCAGAATACTGATTACATCATGTGTATGAAGAAATTACCCAAGGTTGGAGGAAAAATTCCCAAAGAATTAAATGTAACAGTGTCCAGTGCTCACATAGGGCATTTAGAATAGTGCCTGTTTCCAATAGGCAAACTCGAAAACCTCATAATTCACAGGGCATCATGTAGAATACTCAGAAACATGCACATAGAATACCTAGTAGTGGACATAATTAGTCCTAGGCATTAGGTGGGACAGAGCTCTGGTCCAATCTAATAAATTTTAAAAGCGAGACACAAGAGGATTGAAAACTTTCCAATTTAATTTTATCCTAAGACAAAATTCAAGAATATTTATATGAATTGAACAATATTCAGCACCCAAAAATGTATAATTTACTATGACTAGAGTCCAGTGAAATATGACCAGACATGCAAAGCAGGAAAACATGACACTCCATGATGAAGAGAAAACCAATCAATCAAATCTGACCCAGAATAGACACAGTTGTTGGAATTAGCAGACAAGAAAATTAAAGAGTCATTACACTGTATTTCATATATTAAATAATTTAAGTAGAGAATAAAAGTATTTTAAAATACCTACATCAAACTTCTACAGATAAAAATTAAAATGTCTGAGAGGAAAAATAAACCGAGTGAGAGTAATGACTACTATGGTTTGAATGCATCTCATCTACTCATGTGTTGGAAATTTAATTTCCAATGCAACAGTGCTAAGGGGTGGGACCTTCAAAAGGTGGTTAGGTCACCTCTTAATGGATGGATTAATGCCATTATTACAGGTGTGGGTTTCTGATAAGAAGAGTGAGTTCAGCTCCCTCACCTCTACCTCTTGTGCACACTCTCTTGCCCTTCCACCTTCTACCATAAAATGACGCATCAAGAAGGCCATCATCAGATGCTGGCACCTTGATATTGGACTTCCCAGCCTCCAGAACCATGAGAAATAAATGTTGTTTGTAAATTACCCAGTCTCTAGTATTCTGTTATAGCAACACAAAATGCATTAAGACAATGACAGATTAAACATTGCCCATAAAAAGAATAATATACTTAAATATGTAACAATAGAACCTATCCAAACTGAAGGACAGAGAGAGAAAAAAAATTAAAACAATGAAACAAGGGCCAGTGAGCTATGGGACAATTTCAGATAGCCCACTTATGTGTAATTAGAAACTCTGAAAGAACCGGGTTGAAGAAATAATGTTCTAAAATATTCTAAATTTGATTGAAAAATTAGAAAGCCCACAAATCCAAGAAGTCCAAGTAAACTTAAGTACATATACACACATATGCACACAAACACACACACACACACACACACAACATGAAGAGAACTATACTAAGGTAAATTACAATATAATTGGTCAAAAACAGTGAGGAGAAAACCTTAAAAGAGAAGTAAAGGGGATATATTACCCACACAGGAACAAAAATAAGTATGACAGAAGATTTATTTTCTTGTTAAGAGAATGCAAGTAAGAAAATAGAGAAATATTCTTAAAACATGGAAAGAAGAATATATCAATGTAGAATTTTATACCAAGAAAAAAATCCTCTTAAAAATAAGACAAAATAAAGACTTTTAACATACAAAATGTGAAAGAATTCATCACCAGAAGACTAAAACTACAAGAAAAGTGAAGTAAGTCCTTCAGTAAGAAGAAAAATTGTATCAGATAGAAAGTGTATGTATAACAAAGGAATGTAACCCACAGTTCAAAAATGAAATCAAAGAGAAGAATAAAAATATTTTGAATAGAAGGAAATAAAAATATCATATACAAATTTTAAAAGGTGCTGATAAAGCAAATACCTGATTGGGGAGATGAATTAATAGCCTTCAATTCCTATATTGGAAAGAATAAATGTTTCAAATCAGTGACCTTATTCTACCTTAAAAAAAAAAAAACTAGAGAAAGAAGAGCAAATTAAAATCAAAGCAAGCAGAAGAAAGGGGAAAATATCAAAGAAATACAACAAAAAAATCAAAGAGAAAAATCAAAGAAATACAACAGAAAACAATAGAGAAAATCAATGAAACCAAGCTGGTTCTTTGAGAAGATCAAAAAATTGACAAATCTCCAGCCAGACTGACCAAGAAAAACAGACAGAAGACACAAATTACTAATGTCTGGATTGAAAGAGGTGATGTTTGCACAGCTTCCACAGATATTAAAAGGCCAGTAAGGGAATATTATTTAAACGTTTTATGTCAGTAAATTTGACAACTTAGATTTCTTAAAAGATACAGTTTACTTACAAAGCAGGCTCTTAGAAAAATAGATAGTCTAAATAATCGCATACCTATCAGAGGAACTGAATATGTGGTTACAATATTCCCACAAAGAAATCTTTAGGGTACAGTGATTTCATTGGTAAATTCTACAAAATAAAAAATTAATAAATTATATCAATTCCAGAAAACTGAAGGGATAGAATACTTTTTAGTTTACTCTATGAGGCCAGCATTACCCCAACAGCAAAACCTGATAGGCGTATTACAAGAAAAGAAAACAATGCATTGCATAAACAAAGATGGTAAAGTTCTCAACAAAATATTAGCAAAGAACATGCAATATATTGCAGGAATAATTCATCATAACCAATTAGGATTTATCCCAGGAATAAAGGAGTCATTTAACATTCAAAAATCACCATATTCAGAAATGAAAGTTTTACACCATATGATCATCTCAAAAAAGAGAAAGTATCTGACAAAATCGAATATATATTCCTGATAAAAACTCTCAAAAAATTAGGAATATAGGGGAACTTTCTAAACCTGACAAAAGGCATCAATGAAAAACCTACGGTTATATCATACTTAGTAGTAAAAGACTGATTTTTCCTCCCTAAGATCTGTAACAACACAGGGATTTCTAGTCTTACCACTTCTGTTCAGTATTGTTTAGAAGGTTTTACACTGTTCATTATGGTAAGAAAAAAAGAAATAAAATGCATCCAAACTGGAAAAGAAGTAAAAGTTTCGTTATTTGAAGATGACATGATTATGTGTACAAAAAATTTAACAAATTCTGCAAGAAAAGCTACCAGAACTAATAAATGAGTTTAGGAAGTCTGCAGTGTATAAAATCAATATAAAAATGAATTGTCTTTCTATATCTTAGAAATAATCAAAAAATGTTAATGTCATTTGCATTAGTATTAAAACTTATAAAATGCTTATAAATCGGACAAAATATGGCAAGACCTGAACACTGAAATTTTCAAAACTTTAGTGAAAGAAATTAAGGAAGTCCTAAACCAATGGAATATATTGTTTTTATGAGTCAAATAACTGTATCCTGTTAAGATGTCAATTTGCCCCAATACGATTGCATGCAATGCCAAGAAAAATTCCAGTAGCTTTGTATTTGTTTGTTTTTGTTTTTTTTTGTCAAATTTGACAAGCTGATGCTAATGTTCATCTGGAAATTCAAATGAGCTAGAAAAATCCAAACTGTGAAAAGAGAAACAAAGTGGGGGAACCACCACAATCTGGTATTAAGCCACATTATAAAGCTAAAGTAAGTGTACTACTGGCTTAAGGCAGGCAAATAGAGCAATGGTATATAATAAAATGTCTAGAAACAGACATATATATATATATATATATAATTGATTTTGTATACAAGTGCAAAAGCAATTCAGTAGAGAAAGGATAGTCTTTTAAAAAATATTGCTGTATGAATTGAATGTCCATATGTTAAAAAAGAAAAAAAATGAACTTTGATTAATACTCTGTATCATACATAAAACTCGAATCAAAATGGATCATAGACCTAAATGTAAAGCCTGAAACCATAAAACTTTTAGAAGAATCTTTTGACCTTGAGTTATGCAAATATTCCTTAGATGTGCTATCAAAAGTACATTTCAGAAAAATACATAATGAATGAGAGTTCATCAAAATTAAAAACATCACTACTTCAAAAGTCACTATTAGAGACAATAAAAGATCAGCCACTGATTAGGAGAAAACACTTTCAAATCATGTATCTGATATAGGACTCACTTCTAGAATATATAAAGAACTTTCAATGCTCAACAATAAGAAAACAAACAACTCAATATAAATGGTCAAAATATTTGAATAGACCCTTCACCAAATATATACAGATGGCAAGTCCATAAGAAGATACTCAACATCATTAATTATTAGGGAAATGCAAATTAAAAGCACAATTAGAAAGTACTACACAATCGTCAGTATAGCTAAAATTAAAGACTAGCAATACCAAATGTTGATGAGGATGTGGAGCAACCATAACTCTCATAAAGCTGGTGCAAATGTAAAATAGTACAATGGCGTTGGAAAATAGTTTCACAGTTTCTTTAATAGGTAACCTTACACCCACCAGATGATCCAGCCATTTTGCATCTAGTTCATTATCCAAGGGAAATAAAAGTGTATGTCTATACAAAAATGAATGTTCATAGCTTCATTTGTAATAGCTCAAAATTAGAAACAACCCAAATTTTCATCAAAAAGAGATATTCCTATACAAATGGTATTTCTATGCAATGAAATACTTCTCAGTAATAGAAAGATATGAGCAGATTATACTAGGACATGGATGACTCTCAAAACAATTATGCTGCATGAAAGAGGCTGTCAAAAATGAGTACATACTGTCAGATTTCAATCTTATAAAAACTTAGAAAATACAGATAAATCTATATTGGCACGAAGATCAGTGGTTGCCTAGAGATGGGATAGGGTGAAAGGAGTTAGACGAAAGGATTACATAGGTACAAGGAAATATTGGGTTCTTACCTTGATTGTGTTAATGGTTTCATGGGTATATACATATGTCAGTACATCAAATTGTACTCTTACAGATCTGCTGTTTACTGAATGTTAAGTATATGGCAATAAAGCTTTTAAATTTAAAAATCTGATTGTAAAATCCTAATTGCTAATACATATTTTGCTTTAGTTTACCAACTTTCATTTTTTGTTTGTCCTATAAACTAACGTCTAGATTTATACCCATTTTATTATAGATATGCTTTTCTTATATGAGTCACTTCTATTATAGCTTTCAGAAAACCAAAAAATGGTACACTAAATCTCATGCATTTAAATATTCTTAAATACATGCTTGGCTTAATATTTTTAGAGTTAATGGCAATTTTTCCAGGTTTCTTTTATATAGTGATTATACTTCATCCCCATTTGCTATCTGTAACATCAGTATACCCAACCACCACCACTGCTTTGCTGTGAAAACATTTCAAATGTTGAATTCAGGTATTTTGCCCTTTCTAAATCTTACCTTTGCAGGCTAACAATTTCCAATTTTTCCAACTATGTCCAAAGCTCTTTGACGATAGAACCTATGGTTTACTTATCACATGGCTTAGCAACAACATAGTCCTACTGGTAATCACTACATATTCGTTAAGTAAATGAATAATTTAATGTATGTAATCTGATACTAATTGCACTTAGATTCACAAAACTCTTTTACTATACAGAGTAATATACCATTATAGTAACACCAACTTAAAACATGATACCTCCAGTTAA
Organism: Varecia variegata; assembly: GCA_028533085.1. Lineage (NCBI taxonomy): Eukaryota > Metazoa > Chordata > Mammalia > Primates > Lemuridae > Varecia > Varecia variegata. The sequence continues at coordinate 52,173,998 of CM052444.1, read as the reverse complement.
AGGAAATCTTCTAAATATGGTTTTACTAAAGCTACATCAGCAACATCTCCATTTATCCAAAGCAGCCCAAGATCTGGATGGGTGTAGAATAGTTATGTATTCTGAAACTTCTCTGGTCCTATGATATATGTTGGTGTTTGTTTAGTTACTTCATAACATATTATTTACTTACCTTTTGCTACTTTTTTTTCTTATTTATCTACATATTTATTGGTTCTTATTTTTTTCATTCCTTTCTGTAGATCCAAGTTTCCAACTGGTATTTTTTTTAATTTTTTTTTTTATTTCAGCATATTATGGGGGTACAAAAGTTTAGGTTATGTATATTGCCTTGCCTACCCCCCAAATCAGAGCTTCAAGCATGTCCATCCCCTACACTCATTATGTATGTATACACCCATCCTCTCCCCACCTCACATCTGCCTGACACCCGATTAATGTTATTCCTAAATGTGCTCTTAGGTGATGATCAGGGAAACCAATTTGATGGTGAGTACATGTGGTGCTTATTTTTCCATTCTTGGGATACTTCACTTAGTAAAATGGGTTCCAGCTCTATCTATCCAGGAAAATACAAGAGGTGCTATATCACCATTGTTTCTTATTTTTGCTACTCTCTGATTAAAGAAAAGTTCATGATCTAGAAAAATGTCTTTTACATGAGGCTTCAAATTATTCTTTCTAAACATGGAATTTCATTTACTTCAAAAGAAAAACCACCTAAGTTTTTTCAAACATCTAAAAACACTAACTTAACTTTACATGTTAACTAAGCAACATGGAAAGTAAAGCTTCCATCAACAAGAGGATTATTTGTTCTTCATACTAACTGTAGCACCCACCCTATCTCCAAAGTCCTTGGCTCTGATCGTGTAACTGTCTTGGTATGTGAAAAGAACTCTCTGAAGTCATGTAATATAAAAGGGGGACTATAGGAAAAGATATTATAAATTCACTGGAGCAGTTAGACTATAGATTACTATTGTTCTCCTTTGGGGAGCTAATACAGCATGCAAGCTTTCAAAGGGTGTTCTTTTGATGGACAGTGCCCTTGAGTGGCTGGCTAAGACAGCAGTAAGAAAGATGACAGATGTCTTTAACTTGGGTTTATAGGGATAAGCTGTAACTTAAAATAACAGGCCCTAACAAAAAGGCTGTGGCCACATTTCTTTGGGGGATTTTCTTTTTTGTTGTTGTTTTGACATTTCAGACATACAATTTTGTTGCAAGTCCCAAGCCCAAGGCAATGGATAAGGAGATGAGAATTCAACAAATGATGTTGAATAGAAAATTTATGAAATGGAAATGTTAAGGTTGTGTTGATATCTTGTTGAAACTAAGCTTTGGTGCTTTTGCTGTAAAGGCAGATTACTGGAGAAGTAATGAAATGAAATATTTACCTACTCTGCCCAGATAGATTCGAAATATCTTTCTAATTGGGTAAGCCCACCAAATTAACACTTATTATAGAAGGATAAAGCAATACAGACAGAAGTTGTAGTCTATGGTACTACAACTTCAACATTTGAATAAAACATGGGTCTATGGCAGCTATAAGGATGATGATAAAGAGCATTATTGTATGTATTATAGAAATACTTAAATACAACAATGAATATAGCGGTCTTAGAGAATACAGGAAAATATTGCAGAAATGAAGGGATAATGTTTCTTGCAGCTTAGGAACTTGTCTCTTATATTGTCCTCTCTATGTCCACCAAACCATGGCTATAGAGAGCAGCCAAAGTAAAAACATCCTGAACTTACATAATAATATAAGAGAGAAGAGTTCACTATAAAAGGAAAGAAATAAACTTTGGAATTTCCTGAATTTAACACAGTATATATTCTATATTTAGAAACAGTTGACAATTATGGAGGAAAAAATGTACACAAATCACTTTTCTACTAGGTTAAAATTAAATTCATTTCATTTAATAGACAAGGCAAACAGAGGTAAAATAAAACTACTTATATTAATGGCTCCATGATAATATGTGAAAGTTTCTTTAAAATTCACTAAATTCATTCTTAATTTCTAAAATACATATCTATTAGGATGCATTAAATATACTTATATACAACATGTATATACATATCTAATAATATATTAAATAATAATATGCTAATATTAATTCAAGGTGTGGGCAGGACTGAGTTTTTTTTCTGGAGGCTGTAGGGGAGGTTCCCTCTCCTTGCTCCTTCCAGTTGTTAGCAGAATTCAGTTTCTTGTCATAATAGAACTGAGATCCCCATTTTGTTGCTGGCTGTCAGCTGAGGGACTTTACTGGCTTCTAAAGAGCACCTGTAATCTTTGTCCTGTTTCTTCATCCAAGCCGGCAATAGCGAGGTGGGTCCCTCTCATGCTTAAAATTGTTCCTCCTTCTTTTCTCTAGTCTCTTTGATACACTCTTCTGCTTTTCTCTTTACTTTTAAAGACCCATGAAATAACATTATTGGACCCAACTGGTTAATCCAGAGTAATCTTCCTAATATAAGGTCAATTTATAAGCAATCTTAAGTCTTTCTCTAACCTTAATTCTTCATACCTGTATGCATCTATATGTGTGTGTGTGTGTGTGTGTGTATGTATGGGTTAGTGTATATATGACATGTACCACTTGATAAAAATTAAAATGAGAGTCTATTAGCAAAAACATTGAGTCTATAGTAGCTGCTCTATAAAATGAAAATTCCACTCCTCATTTATACTGAGAAGAGTGACCGAATATTTTCTGTTTTTACTAAAAACATTGAAAAATAGCTAAGCCACAGCATAAACCAATGTTTGGGCTTCCTATGAGATTTTTAATTTGAATGAATTGCTGATAGAGTAAAGGCTCTTTTTCTAAATAACTTTAAACAGCTGGCAGAGCGATATTTTACCCCTTTGGAAATTTAAATTTTAAACCCTCTGTTTAGTGTATTGTCTAAATATAATTCAGCATCATTTAGAACCTTAAAATTATATTGTGATGTTAATCAGTTCTCAGATAAAATTTTGTTCATAATATTGCAGATTATGTAGTTTTTATTTCCTAGAAGCTCAGTTTTCATTCATAAAGAAAACAAAGACTATTATATATTAGATTTTGTATATAGAAATATTGCCCTTTCATTTAATCTACTCTCAAAAGGAAATACAGTCCAATAAAGGAATTTTAAAATGCTTTCATGATTTTCATTTTATCTTGGAGCCTTCAAGCTTCTTTTCTCAAGAAAAGCTAAGAATTTGGACAGAGTAGCTAACCTCATTTCATAGTTAAGTCTGAAATGCCATACCTCATCAAGAAAATGCTTAGCAAAGATCTTTATTTGTCACATATTGTTGGCAGACACTTGACATTTTAAAAACAAATTTTTAAGCTTGGGATTTTTCAGTGTTTCTCAAATATGAATCAGAGGCTACACATCCTTACTTTTTTTTGTTTGCATGAATGTGAACACTATCTCTGTCTTTCTCTTTTCCTTATACAATTTCTTGATGCTTCTTCAGTTTTCAGAATTTGAGAGCTATTTCCTGAATAAAGTCTGAAGTATGATCATATTTTATGTAATGTAGACTATAAAATAATGTTTTATATTTTCATTTCTCTGAAATGAAAAATGATGCTATGACTGTAACAATTTAATTCCTAATGATATACAGTGTGTTTTTAAAAACATTTTGGAAATAGCACAAATGAAGATACAATATAATGTCACAGTATGATGGATGTCCTCTAATGCAATTAAATTTGATTTAAGAAATTTGACAAAGTGAATACTTGCTTATAATTTCGGTAGAAATATCTAACATTAAATATGATGATCTCAGGAAGTTTTTTTTTTTGGAGAGGTTTTTTTCAAATCTTTACAAACCACTTATTAAGATAAATGATTGTGCCACGTTTTATATTTGTGACAGTATATGCTGTACTTGATGTTAGACAAACCAAATTCAACTGAATTTTCTTTGGATTATTAGAAATAATGTTTTAGAATGAAAAAATGAAAGTTAAAAAAATTTTAACAATATTTGAGATTATTATAAAGAGTTTTCAATGATAATCTGGTATAATTTATTGTTCTTTTAAAAAATGTTATTTATAAGTTGTCATTTATTTAAGCAATTGTAATAAATTAGCTATGGCATGATCAATTTAGTATTTTGATAAAGAGAAGTCGGACATTTTGGAGTGACACTATAGAATTACAAATTTAGTAGCATAGTATCATAGAATAACCTGTGGGATTTTGAAAAGCCCAAAAAATATCTTTAAAAAAAAAAAAAGATCTGAGTATTTCACTTCATTTTCCCAGCCTTCAACCATCAGATATTAATTACTTCAGTCACATACTTTTTTGTCTTGGACTTTGAATAGCTTTTAAAACTCAAAATTTTTCAGGATATACTATATAATAATTGCAGGATGGTTGGAATAATGGAGCTCATCTTGCTACAGTGGCTATTTTATTTTTTAGGACAGATCAAAGATCAAATACTCTTGTGCTATTATTATAATCTCGTTGATTCTAAGTCACATTTTTTTCATATTTCAATGTCTTAAATTAGAATATATCTTGCAAGCACTGTAAAACAGGTGAATACTATGAGGTAACTGTCATTTTCTGTGCATATGCATCAAAACATACAGAAAGGGGATCAGTAGCTTGGAAGAAAATCCTGGCAATAGTACTAGAGCACTCTTTAAGAGACACACAAAGATTGATACTAGGTAGCAAAACAAAAGTTGGTAAGCGATGCACGAGTGTCAGATTTTGAAAACAAAGAAATTTTAAGAATACCTTTTCTTTAATCTTATGCCCATATTTGGTATATAGTTTCTCCTTAAAAATAACTACAATTCATGGAATCTTAAAGTAACTTGGCTTTTTTTTTTTAAGTTTTTAATTTTCTTTTTTTAATTGACATAATTATATGTTTATGGGTTACAGAGTGATGTTGCATTACATATAAATACAGTGATCAGATAAGGGTAATTAGCATATCCATCACCTCAAACTTTTATCACTTGTATTGAGCATATTTAATATCCTCCTAGCTATTTGAAACTATGTATTATTGTTAACTATAGTCATCCTACAGTGATATAGAACACTAGAATTTGTTCTTTCTATCCAGCTATAATTTTGCATCCTGTCACAAACCTCTCCCTATTCCATCCCTTCCCCCACCTTTCCCAGCCTCTAGTATCCTCTGTTCTACTTTTTACTTCTATGAGATCATCCAGCTTCCATATATGAGGGAGAACATGAAGTGCTTAATTTTCTATTCCTGGCTTATTTCACTTAACTGGCTTATTTCACTTAACATAAAGTCCTCCAGTATCACCCATGTTGCCACAAATAAGAGGATTTCTTTCTTTTTGTGTAGTTGAATATTAGTTCATTGTGTATGCCACATTTTCTTCATTCATTCATCTGTTGTTAGACACCTTGATTGAGTTCATATTTTGGCTGTTGTGAATAGTGCTGCAATAAACAAGGGAGTGCAGATGTCTCTTCAATACATTGATTTCTTTTCCTTTAGGTAAATGCTCAGTAATGAGATTGCTGGATCACATGGTAGATCTATTTGTCATTTTTGAGGGGACCTCCTGACTGTTCTCCATAATGCCTATACCAGGTCACATTCCCAGCAAAAGTGTGGAAGTCTTCTACATGTGGCTATCCAATTTTCCCCTTTTCTCTGAATCCTAACATTTACTGTTTTTTGTCTTTTTGATAATAGCCATCCTAGCTGGGGTGAGATGATAAACATTGTGGTTTTGATTTGCACTGACCTGATTATTAGTGATACTGAGCATTTTTTCATATATTTGCTGTCCATTTTTATGTCTTCTTTTGAGAAATGTTTATTCAGATCATTTGCCTATCTTTTAATTGAATTGTTTTTTGAATGTTGAGATGTTTGAGTTCTTTGTATATTCTGGATATTAATCTCCTGTCAGATGAATAGTTTGCAGATATTTTGTGCCATTCTGTGGGGTGTAGTTTGCTCTGTTGATTGTTTCCTTTGCTGTGCAGAAAGGTTTTATTAGGTCATTAAATATGAAATGTCTTATTTCGAATCAAATGTGTGGTTTATTAGATCTCAAAAAAGCAGTACAATTAATCAAAGTAAGTGCCTAAACTATCAAAAGGGTTTTGCCATCTTAATGGTAGCTTGTTTATGCCAGCAGCAAAGAAGCCTGGAAAGCAAGTGGCAATGAAATTGTCAAAGGCATTTTCCATAGCTTGTAGAAAAATTGAATATTATTTCTTGCAAGAAGTGGTCCCTGTCTTTTGCCCAATTTCTGATGGGGTTGTTTGATTTTTTCTTGCTGATTTTCCTGAGTTCTATATAGATTCTAGTTATCAGCCCTTTATTGATTGTGCAGCATGTAAATATTTTCTCCCATTCTGTAGGTTGTCTGTTTGCCCTTGTGATAGTTTCCTTGGCTGTGCAGAAGCTTTTTAAGTTGATCAGGTTACATTTATTTATTTGTGTTGTTGCTGTGATTGCCTTTGGGGTCTTCTTCATAAATTCTTTGCCTAGGCCTTATAGTAGTTTCTAATGATCCTTTGCATTTCTATGGTTTCTGTTGTGATGTCTTTTTTATTTCTGATTTTATTTATGTGGATCTTATCCCTTTTTTTCTTATTTAGTCTAGATAATGATTTGCGAACTATCTTTACAAAAAACCAAGTTTTTGTTTTATTGATTTGTGGGGGTCTTTTTGGTCTCAAGTCAATTTATTTTTGATTTATTTTTTTTTTTTTTTTTCTGAAACAGAGTCTCACTCTGTTGCCCAGGCTAGAGTGCAGTGGCGTCAGCCTAGCTCACAGCAACCTCAAACTCCTGGGCTCAGGCAATCTTCCTGCCTCAGCCTCCTGAGTACCTGAGACTACAGGCATGTGCCACCATGCCCGGCTAGTTTTTTCTATATATTTTTTTTAGTTGGCCCGCTAATTTCTTTCTATTTTTAGTAGAGATGGGGTCTCGCTCTTGCTCAGGCTGGTCTCAAACTCTCGAGCTCAAACAATCTGCCCGCTTCTGCCTCCCAGAGTGCTAAGATTACAGGTGTGAGGCACCATACCTGGCCTGCTCTGATTTTTATTATTTCTTTTCTTCTACCAATTTTGAGTTTGGCTTATTCTTGCTTTCATAGTACTTTGAGATGCATGGTGAGGTTATTTGAAATCTACTTTTTTGATATAGTCATTTATTGCTATAAACTTGCTTCTTAGTACTGCTTTTTGCTGTGTTCCATTGGTTTTGCCATGTTGTGGTTTTTCATTTGTTTCAAGAAATTTTTAAATTTTATGTTTAACTTCTTCCTTTACCCATTGGTTATTCTTGGGCAGGCTTTTTAATTGTCATGTATGTTTACAGTTTTGAAGCTCCTCTTCTTATTAATTTTGAGTTTTATTTCATTGTGGTCAGATATTTGGTATGGTTTCAATTTTTAAAAAATTTTGAGACGTGTTTTGTGTCCCAACATGTGGTCAATCCTCAAGAGTGTTCCATGCACTGATGAAAAGAATGTATATTCTGCACCTATTGGGTAAAATGTCTATTAGGTCCATTTGGTCTATGGTGCAGTTTAAATCTGATGTTTCTTTGTTAATTTTCTGCCTAGAAGATATGTCCAATGCTGAGAGTGGAATGTTGAACTCATCAACTATTATTGTTTTGGGGTTTATCTTTTCCTTTAGATCTAATAATATTTGCTCTATATATCTGTGTGCTGCAGTGTTAGGTGCATATATATATACAATGTTTATATTCTTATTGAATTAATAATTTTATTATCATATAATTTCCTTCTTTGTCTCTCTTTGCAGTTTTTGGCTTGGAGTCTGTTTTGTCTGATACTTGCTACTCCTGCTTGCTTTTGCTTTCCATTTGCATGGAATATCTTTTTTCATCCTTTCACTTTCAGCCTATATGTGTCTTTACAGGTGAGCTAAGTTTCTTGTAGACAGCATATAGTTAGGTCTTTTTTTTTTTTTTAAATCCATTCAGCCAGTCTTTATCTTTTAAATAGGGAATTTGATTTGTTTACATTTAGGGTTATTATTGATAGGTTAGAGCTGACTTCTGTCATTTTATTGATTGTTTTCTGGTTGTTTTGTGTATCCTTTTTCCTTACTTCCTCTTTTATTGTTTATTGTTGTGGTTCAGTGGTTTTCTGCAGTGATAAGTTTTGACTTCTTTGTATTTCTCTTTTGTGTATTGGCTCGACCAGTGGGTTTTATAGTTTCACATGCTTTCAGGATGTTGGTTGTCATCTTTTCACTTCCAGATGTGAGACTCCCTTGAGTATTTCTTGTAAGGTCAGTCTAGTTGTGGTGAATTTCCTTACCTTTTGCTTTTCTGTGAAAGATTTTATTTCTCTTTCATTTCTGCAGAATGTGTTTTGTCCCGCATAATTATCTTGGCTGACAGTCTTTTTTATTTAAGTACTTTGACTATATCATCCCATTCTCTCCTGGCCTGTAAGGTTTCTGCTGAGTAATCCACTGTTAATCAGATAGGGGTTTTCTTATATAAGAATTGACACTTTCACTGCTTTCAGAATTCTTTCCTTGTGCCTCAGAGCTGACCTGTTTGGGTTGAATCTATTTGGAGTTATTTGAGCTTTCTGGACCTGAATGTCTATCTATTTCCCAAGATTTGAGAAGGAGTTTCAAGCTATTATACTATTAAATATATTTTCTACATCTTCCCTGCTATTTTCTTTCTGGAATGCCCATAATACAAATATTTATTCACTTAATGGTATCCCATAAATTTTGTAGGCTTTCTTCATTTTTGTTCTTTGTTCTTTATCTTTCTTTCCTTTTTGTCTTCCTATTTCAAATACCTGTCCTCATGTTAAAAAATTCTTTCTTCTGCTTAGTCTAGTCTGTTTTGAAGCTCTCTTATGTATTTTTTATTTCATTCATTGAATTGTTCATCTGTAAGATTTTTGTTTGGTTCTTTCTTATGATATTCTCTTTGTTGAATTGCTCATTCAAATCATGAAGTATTTTTTCTGATTTCATTGAATTGTCTATCTCTATTCTCTTGTATTTCACTGAGTTTCCTTAATGTTATTATTTTAAATTCTTTTTTGGCATTTCATGTATTTCCTTATGATTGTGTTCTGTTACTAATTATTGCACTTTTGGAGATAGCATGTTTTATTGCTTTTTCCTGTTTGTGTGTCTCTACATTGATTTCCACAAATCTAGTGTAATAGTCACCTCTTCCACTTTTATGGAGATTTCATAGGGAAGGACTTATTCATATGAATGGGTTTGGGGTGTCAGTTTAGTGGGGTGCAATGATTTGGGTTCTATTAATAGATGGATATAGTAGTTTTTTTCAGTAATAATAGTGACGTTTATGAATGTCTCAGTAGCCTGGGCTGAGAAAGTTTGTGGAAGTGGTGGCACGGCTATGCTGGGGGATGGCTCACTGGGATATTTCTTGGAACAGGGATGCATATGTGCAGAGGGTTGGCCAATTTGTGGCTGGAGTTGGAGCTACAGGGATGTTACTTTGGCCAGGAGCACATGCACATGGTTGTTTGGCTAGTCTGATGGTGTATCCACCAGGGGTGGCTCATGGAACTCTTTCTCAGGCCCTGAATACAGGCACAGGGCCATTGGGCAGGCCAGGGGCTTGTCTGCAGGGGCTGGGTGCCATGGGGCTGTTTCTTAGGGCCTGGGTAAAGGCATGTATCCACTTCACCAGCCTGGAGTGTGTCAGCTGCTTCAAGGCTTGAGGGCTTCTCTCATTTGGAGGAGGATGTGCAGCAGTTTGGCCAGCTCAAGGGTGGGTTTGCCCTGGGTGAGATTGTTCCTCTGGCTGGAAGTGAGGGCAGCAGGAGTTGGTTTCCCTACTGTGCAGGACCAGCGTCACAGCCAGTCCTGGGCCCAGACTCCACACTGCTGAAGTTTTGGTGTTCAGCCACTGGTATGGGCTTAATGTCCCCAATGCTGGCAAGATACAGCGGCTACGGGCTTCCAGAGAAGGGTACACTCCAGGGGTGTCTCTGGTCTCAAGACATAACTATGCTGCAGCAGCTTGGCTCACAGAGGGCAGGTGGGGTGTGATGAGTGCACACTTTGTGCCTCTAATCTGGGGCAATGCAGGCAGCTATGTGAATTTCCAGAGGTTTTCCAACTGGGCTCAGGGTTTGCAAGGACTGTGAAATTCTCCCATAGTCAGGAGTATAAGTGTTTGTGGTGGCAATGGGGGCTGGTGGGTTCTTCTGCTTATCTTTACCGTGTAACAGGAAGTACCTTCTAACTCTTGGCAGATCTAATCCAGGCAGGGAAGACAAGGCTACTGAGCCTGGGTGCCTCCATGCTGCCCTCCTAAGTTTCCAGTCACCATAGGTGCGTTTCCACTCTCCCACCGCACTCTAACACTCTCTCTTTGATACTCCAGTCAACTTTTATCTTTTTATTCACTGCCTTAGTCTTTTCATGGTGGGGAGGGGTGAGTACCAGGTGTCTCTAGTCAACCATCCTGCTGGCATCACTCTAGGACTATCTTAACCAATTTATTTTGCTTATTTTTTATCTGTATGCACATGATAAAAATGTGTGTATCTATGTCTACATAAGTTTAAAAGAGCATTTTCAAAATAAGAAAATATAAATTATAAGAAAGTGTTATATCATAATTGGCAATGCTTTTTTAAGAGAACATAAAATAATTTTAGACTGAATGGTTATGATATTTTGATCAGAACATTTAAGGGATGGTCTACACTGCTCCTGATTTACACAAGTTTTGAAAAGTGTCATTTACTTGTTCAAAAATTGAACATCCCATACAGAGTTAGAAAATGTATTATTTTGCTTTATTTCTTCTGCATTACTTTTACTCCCTAATAAGGAGTAAATTAAACAATTTAGGTAACGATTGACAAGGCAATATACAAATGCTTCTGAAGCTGAAATTGAACTACAAAGTTATTTTAAAATTTGTACCCTGTCTGTAGGAATTAACTAGACTGTAGAGAAGAAAAGGTTAATGAGACAAATGTAGGACACATTTAAACTTCTACTTCACTTGTCAGTTCATTTATTCCATTTCATCATCAGACCTGCTGTGGCATGACAATTTTAAAATTCTGGTTTTGATAGAGAAAAAGTGAAAAGGAGTAACAACTAATTTCTTTACACAGAAGAAAAACATATTTTTCCTCCATCATAATTTTCAGGAATTCAGTGAAAATGTATAGATATTACAAAGAGAAATAAAATGCACACCATTTTGTGGTGACCAATATATAAAATACACATCTTAAATTGCTTTGTGTAACATAAAAATCAAAGTGTGTTTTTATTATATTTCAAATAAAGCTGCTATTGTATTTCTTAGTTTTGCAAAGTAAAGTAGCAACGTAAATTCTCAGGAAGGAAAAAGAAAAAAAAGGGAAAGGAGGGAAAGGAAGGAGAGGGAGGGGAGGGGAGGGAAGGGAAACCTGGAGGTTTAAATAACAACCAACATCCAAACCCAAAAGACAGCAGATAAACTGGTATTTTAATCATCTGCATATAATTGTACATCACCAATATCTGTAAGGCTGGAGTATGCCCAAGTATGATGTTGACAGTAGCTCACTAACTTTTTAAGCAGAAGAATATGCTTATTTGTTGAAGTTTTATGCTGTTATTTATTTTTTTGGTTTGTCTTTACAAAATGTTATACATGCCTACAGAACTGTGTTCATGTACATTTTTGCTCACATGGTTGTAGGTCATTGTCAAAATGGAAGAAAATGAATACCTCATTATCCATTGAAATAAGATAAGTGGAAAATTAATAAGTTTTCCAAGAAACATGTCTCATCATATTTATCACAACAGTACCTTTACTTCTAAGCAGAATGTAGAAAAAAATCTTCAGAACATAACAATGTAAGATCAAAGTCAATTTAGCACATTAGTTGAAGAAGACATCAGGCCTGCATATAGTACTCAGGAAGTACTTAAAAATACTTGAAGCACATACATATGACCTATAATTTCATAGTTAATTATGTGCAGTGACTCCTACTGCACATCATCATGTGCTGCTTTGATCATTTGGAGAAAGCAGTGTTAAGAGGCAAACTGCTGGTTTCTGTTAATAGTGATAATCCCATTAATTTTCAATTCCAGTAAATTTAATCTAGGATTTATGCACTCAACAAATACTTATTAAATGCCTTCTATATGCTGGGTTTTAAGTTATACATTGCTTAGAAACATGTCCTATTTCATTTTATTCTAGATTCTACCCTTTCATACGTTATTAGATTATCAGTCAAACCATTTTTGAGGGGAAAAAAAAAAACTTCCCTACAAATGATGTCTTTCTCTTAATTTTTTAGAAGACAAATTTATATACAAAAAATTGACTCATAACATAATTATCAATCAAGAGAACTCATTGTATTTGCTTCCCAAAATGCATGTAGTAGATTCCTAGAGTCACACTGATAGCATAGAGTGGGAACAGGTCAGATCAGGAGTTTAACGGAAACAGGGACAGCTCCGCCAGTAAGTGTCTTTAAAATGTTTATGAGGATTTCTCTTGAGCTCTTAATTGCTCAATTTTAAACTGCCTTCAGCATTTAGCTAGGGCATTTAGAGCAGGAAGTAGGCCTTGAAAAACAGTTTTGCTTCAGGCTCAGAAGTACCTAGGAATAGGCAGAGCTGAGAAACGTGTGTTGAATCTATATTGGCATCTCTAGGATATTGTTTCTTACAGACATAGTCTCATTTTCTCTGTTCAGCTTACCTTTGACTGATGAATATATTGGAGGCTCCATTGCATCAAAACCTTTGCATCAGAAACTTAAAACTATCTATAGACAAAATATAGACTTCATGAAATTGGCTTTCAACATCTTTTATTATGCAGCTGTCCTTGCACCTACCAGCACCATTTCAACACCTTGACATCTCTTTTTATATATCAGGATTTCAATCATCTGCCTTCCAATATTTCCTGATGTCATACTGCACCCTTCCCCTCTGTTCACTCATTTGATTTAACAAGTATTTTTGAGGACCTACTAAATGTCAGATACTGTGTTCATAGCTTAGAACACAAATATGAACAAAATACAGTCACCAGTCTTGGGGAAGAGAGAGCTTCATAAACTGGTGGCTACAATATATGTAGGACAATGACCTTGATAAACACAGAAATAAAATTAAAGTACCAAAGAAGAGTAGCAAGAGTGACTTGAAGAGTCAGGGAATGTTTCTTAGAAAAGGCTGGACCTGAACCTATTCTGAATAAGGCTTTTCCAAGGAAAAAGGATGGGAATTTCAGACAGAGGATGTTACATAAACAGGCACAGAGTTTCTACAGCATAGTGTGTGGGACACTGGGCACTTACAAAAGTGGAAATAGGAGGTGGTGGAACTCAAGATGAAGCTCCTGACCTTACCCTGCCCCCTACCCCTGATATCCTGCCAAGGCTTCCCCTTGGTCAATCCCAAATCATTATCTGAAGGTCATGGGAGCCCAGTCGACACAGGTGAGATGGCTCCACAACTTATCTCTTATTTTTCAGGGGCCCTTTCAACATGGCCTAGAGCATTGAGTACCCAGAAATAACACTGATTTGGAAGGTGGTGTTTGGAATTTATCTCTGATCCTATACCAGTCATATGTACGTTCAGTTAGTATAATATCATCAATATTACAGCAAAATGTGATGTTTTGTATGATAGCAAAAAAATAAAAAATAAAGATCCTGTTGGTCTATTATAATATAAAGCAGGAAGTCAGAAAAAAATTCCTCAGTTAAGATAGTTAAGTGTACTATTCTCCTTGCTATGTAAAGGCAAAGGGCTTCTGATTATGTTTAGGGATTTAAATTAAAGGAAAAAAGAAAGCTCCCTCAAAAGCTATATGCAATTGCCCATGGCCACACTGCTTTGTTTCATTCAGATACATAAACGAACTACAGCTATTTTTGCCATTACTCTTTAAACTTGCAAATGTCCAGTCCTGTTTCAAGATGCATCTACCTGGCTGTTGTGCTGGCCAAACAGTAGAGTTAAATGGGGATGTAATAGGAATCATTATTTTTGCTTTTTTTTTAACTCTTCGATGATAAAGCTAATCTCTGAAATTTCCCTAGGAATACAGGATTGCCTTTAGTATGTTAGAGGGTGGTGGGACATTCCAATAGCTTCAGCTAAATCATTTCTACCATAATAGTGCACATTCCACCAGACAAGGAAATAATACATATTTTGTTAGTTATTAAATAGACCTATCCTCACAGTTTACTCAGATACTAGGAAAATAATCAACACAAATTTGACTTAGGCCAAGATTCCATTTGTCTTTTGACCTCTACAAACTCCAATCTCCAGTGTGTTGAAGTCTCTAAGCATTAGTATCAGTCTAAACCAGTGTCTGCAAAACCCAAGGGCAGAGTTTTCCCAATTCTCCTGTATACAGTCACTCCTGTGAATTGTTGCTGGTCCCTCTGAGAGAAAATATAAAGGAAGATTCACCTGCAGCTGCACTGAAAAATGTTTCTTCAAAGAGACCTGGGTTTCCCCATAAACACATAGCTTGAATTCTGTGAAATAGATTATATATCTAGAGCTTGAGTAAGAGACCATAAATCCCCTATAGCAACTTGAATCAGATTTTCTGCTCACCAGACCTAGAATCGTCCGACTTATGTATTTCAAACAGCATCTTAATAGCCCCCTCACCTATTTTATTCCTAGAGATCCTGTGAACAATTATCCATGTCTTTCTGCTTGGGAGAGTACTCTGAGTGTGACCTCTCTCTAAAGTGCATTGTGGTAATCGTGCCTATCTTTCTGCTAACAGGTAAGCACCTCTATTAACCTAAGATCTTAGGATTCCACTGCTCCCATGGAAATTGGAGTGCCCAAGTCCATGGCAACATTCATCTTCAGCTTACAAAAGGACAGTCACCCATTTCTAAGAGGGCTGAGAGAAATGTGTATCGCTTAGGTTTCCCTAGAGTTGAAGTAAGAGACTGATTAAGCAGGTTGCGCATAACACATTCATTCCAATCTTCTCTGAGCCTTCAGGCATCTTTCCTGTTCAGTATGCCCTGCAAATTCCAGCATCTCAATTTCACTGACTATAGGTCTGCCTTCAATTCACCATCCAAGAATACTATTACTGTTCACTTCCAGTGCTTAAACCAACACAAATCCTGAATGCTGAGTGACTGCATTTATTTAAATAAATTAAACCCATACTAGTCTTATATTTCATGCTCCTGGACCTAACAATCTTAGAGTCCCTCTCATTGATGCTCTCCAGACTCTTACTGACACAAATTGGCAAGATCCTACAACTCTTTCAGCAGTTAGGCTATTTCCTTCCAGATTAGTATTTTTATTTCTCCATTTGAACTACACTGTCATCTAGCTCCTCCCATAGATCTGCAGGACATAAAGGATGGTGAGCATGAGTCCTGAGAATAATTGGAATTCCAGTTTATGTATAAAGGAGCTGTATTCATTAACAGAGTTTTAAGTGTATTTGGGCAAATTCCCAAACTTTATCTGTTTCTTCTCTAATATGCTCATCTCATGCCTTAGCCCCCTACTGTTTCCCAACTAGGACTTTTTCTTAGCATAAATCTGGTAAAATTATATATTTAATCAGTTCTATAATTCTACTATGGTTATAATCAGGCTCTGGTCTTGATGCTGTGTATATGGGACATAAGAAACTCCTTTAAAATGCCTTTTTAAAAAATTTTTCATCTGAACTCTCCAATTGGCATCCAAAATAATCAGCATTTTTTTTCTTTTTGTCTGTTCTTTAGGACTCTGAGAGGACTCAAGTTTCAAACCTTGTAGCTTCATATTGCTATCATAGCTACTAAATGCCATAGAGACTTGATCACAAAGCCTTGCTTTCTGGCAGTCAGCACTTTCTCATGTTTCTTTGCTGTTGATCTTTTTTTTGTAAATGAGATGCCAACACTTGTCCATTGTCATCTTCACCCTGGCAATAAGGTTATACATGTTCTCCCAAAATATGTAAACAACTGAATCCCAGAATCTTAATTTTAAGGTCTCTTTCTTGGGGCTACTGCTAGTACCAGTTACTCTTTTGTCAGAAAATAGATGGGACCACAAGGGACCACAAAGCACTCCAGAGCTACCAGAGGGTGGTAAGTTATTACCATCTTTAGTCTTAAAGTTGCAAGAGAAAGGAACAATTACTAGATTTTGGAAAGGGTTGTTGCTGTAGGAAAGGACTACCCGCTACAAACACAATCCCTGCCACCTGCAGCTTGGCAGAAGCTAGTTTGTGTACTAAAAGTTCTGACCTCCTTATCCTCTCCTCATCTTCTGCTGGTGCCTTCCATTGGCTATAACCAAGCATATTATAAGAACATAGTCCATAACCTTTTCCACTGTTCTTGATGAGTACTCTTTTATAACCCTTTCTCTATCTTCACACTCCACACACATTCTCCCCTTTTTCCTCTTCCAGCTGATGACCTTTGATTTCACTGAGAAAACTAAAGCTTTCAGAAGAGAATGTTCACAGATTCCCAACACCACATTGGTGTATTTAGCAGCATCTGTACCTGTACCATATGCCTTCAATTCTGCTACTCGTGGATTAATTTTCATGTTTCTCTATAATCCAGAACTCCTGTACTAGGTGGCTTTCACCTTCTCAAGAATATCTCTCCAGCTATTCTCCTCCATTTCTTCCACATCATAAATGTTTATTTTTTATTGTATTATTGCCAATTGATTGACATACTGTTATTTTTCCCATCATAAAAAGTTCTTTATTCATCTTCCTCCCCCTTCCAACTACTATTACATTTCTTTTCTTATTTTTATAGGAAAACTCCACATGATTTTAATATTATTTCCAGAAACTCTCTACTATTATCCTTTAAGCCCACTTAAGTCTGGCTTTCACTCTGAAGCTATTCCTATAAAGGTCATTAATGACCCATCTTGTTAAATACAATGTTTAATTTCAGTCACTTTGTCCTATCAGGAACAGTTGACATATTGGCTACACAATCCTTAAGTATTTTAATGTGGATACCAGGAGACTGTATATACTGGTTTCCTAAATTTTTCTGTGGTCATTACTCTCAGCACTCTTTGTTGCTTTTTCATCTTTTCTCTGATCTCTTAATAAGGAATTTCCCCAAGCTTAGTATTTTATCTTTGCTGTCCATACTCACTACCTTAGTGATCTTATACAGTATAATGGATTTAAATGACATATAAAAATATATATTAATATATTAATGACTCCCAAAGTGTCACCAATTCAGATCTATCTTCTAACTTTCAAACTTATATATTCAACTGCATTCATGACACCTCTACTTTGATGTTTCATCTATTAACAATCTTTTTCAAAGTCTGCTTCACTTATAGTCTTCCTTATCTGAGTTAATGGCAACTTTACAGTTGTTTCGGTAAAAAAGAAAAAAAAATAGAGTCATCCTTGACTTCTCTCTTTGTCTGACATGTAACACAAGTACTATTAGCCCTCCTTTCAAAATATATCCAGAATCCAATTCCTTCATCAATGACTGTAATCATCTGGTCTGGGCTACCATCATCTCTTACTTGGGTTACTGCAGACTTCTCCTTGACTTTACATTTCATTTCCTAAAGGCTTTCTCAAAACATCTAGTGGCCCCCACTTTCACTGAGAGTAAAGCCACAGTCTTTACAGTTGCCTCAAGCCTTACACCAAGGATCCTCATGGCCACTCACCTGCATCTCATTCTACTCCACCTCTCAGTCACTCCTCTGCAGCTGCACTACTCTCTTCTTATTCCCAGAATATACCAAACATACCTCTGCCTTAGGGCATTGCTTTAGTTGTCCCCTTTCTGGAATACTCTTTCTCTGGATACCATTTTTGTTTACTCCCTCACCTCCATCAAATCCTGGCTCAAATTTCTTTTTCAAAGAGATTTATTCTAACCACTCTATTTAACACTCTATGCCTTCCTCTTTCCTAACATTTTTTCACCCACCTTACTCTGTTCTTTTCCTTTTTATTCCATAGCCATTATCATCGTCCACCATATTATATAATGTATGTTATTTATCATTCTTTAATATGTGTACATGTACTTATGGTGTTTATTATCACTCTCCCTTTCCTGGGATATAAGTTAAATGAGGACTGAGATATTTGTCTGACTTGTTCACTGATGTATCCCAAGCATCTGGCACATAGTAGGCACTCAGTAAATATTGAACAAATGAGTAAACAACTACTTTCTAAGATCCAGATCCCAGGAGTTCAAACAATACAATATCAGCACTAGACATAGGCTCTTTCCTTCCTCCCTCATCCAGTAATATATATTATCTGTCTGGGAGATTGCATCTGCTTAAAATAAGCACCTAACATGGCTAAGGAAAGTTCTATAAATACATAACACTCTTAAGACTCTCATTTTGACTCTTAAAGATGTTGTGATTCAGTGTTCAGCCTTAATTTTTATTTTACGCAGCCACACACTTCTAGAGAGAGAAAAAGTAAGTCCAAGGGACAAAAAGGGGCAGGAATAGTGGTAGAAGATGTCTCCACAAACTGGCCTTGAAGGCACAGTCAAACTTTAGGTAAATGACCACAAGAGCCATGTTTATTTTTCTCATCAGTATATTCCTTGTGCCTAGCAAATACTAGGTCCATAATATATATTAGAAGAAAAAAATGAATAAAAGTTATCAAATACATAACTGAGTTACATACCCCACTTTCTCACTGTGTCAGGCACCCATATTATGATCTCCATTATCACTGTAGTTTTCTACTGACATTGAACTATGAGGCAATTGCATATAAATATAAACTAAGAACAACATGTAGAAAGGAAGCACATTTGACTTCCTCACTACATTATTGGCAGAGCCTGTCACATTGCTTGGCACATAGTACACCCAGAGAAGGTAAATTTTTAAGTAAAAGTTGTGTGTGTTTGTTTCAATACTTCCCTGTTGTGCCAGCAAATATTTCTTACTATAAAACTGGTTTCAGAATAGTTTTGGCCTGGCTATATTTCAGAGTTTTACAATTCAGAAGGCTGGAGTCATCATTCAAATTCTGCCAAAGGAGTTTTATTAACAAATGAAATAAGTTGACATGATATCAATGAGAAAATTGGTGTGAAACTATATATCTCAAATATCTTCAATATTATCTAGTCTCTGAAGAAAGATTTTATTTGGGTAAAGGTGTATTAATCACTTAAAATCTAATGTAGCTTTTTATGTGAGCTCTGCCATACCACCTCCTGCTCCATTGGTTGACATTTCTAAAATACAATTCGCAACACTGTTCAGGGACAAAATCCTGTGCACTATTCTTAGGCCTCATCCTAAATTAGTGCGTGGTTTTCAATTGTGGCTTTTTGTTACTTGCTAAATTAGTGATGTGCTGGGGCCAGCTTATATTGACTTGAGAGAGTCCATTTTTAAATTTTCAGGAATTTTTTGAGCAAGTGGTTAAGCCATTGGTAGCAAGAAATTGGCTGTTGGGAGAGTATTTACACTATGGGAAATGGCAAATGCTACATACTAGGAGTTTTGTCTCCCTAATTTAAATATTAATATTTACACACATCATTGCATGACTTCTTTGTGATGATGTCTTGATAAAATCTTGAGATTACATTATAATGTCTGTGCTACAGAGTAATGTCCATGTGAATAGAAACCTGGTATGTTTTCTTCATCTTTGCATTCCCATTGGTCATCACAGTATTTTGGACATACATTTCAATAAATATTTTTGAATTAATGAAGGTATTTATGTACATCTTTGGATTATACCATCATATAATCCATGAATTTTACCACAACTAAAAATATTGTATTTCTAAAATAAACATACAGTATCTAAGTGGGTGTATAATTATTTTAAGCCTTGAAAAGATAAATAGAAATCTCAAGATATTAATACATGCCTTTAAGCTGCAATAACAATCTCAATGAAGTGAGACAGTAAATAAAATTATGGATTTAGAGAATGATCTCACCTTATAACAGACTATTTAAAATATGGCATCTCTTTACAGTGCATCAAACTTCTTTACTGTAATTTTTAGCAATCATTATAGATGCCATTTCAAAAGTGTTTTAGAGATGAGGAAGTCGTAGAGTCTTTTTTGTAGTCAAGTCTTTTTTGTTATCTTCTTTTACACAGCCTAACATCACAGTACTGAGAGGACATTTATGACTATCCAGAACTCTCATATTTGAATTGTTTTTCTGCTTTCTTGTTTCCTTTAAATATTTTTATTTTCTAGGCAGGCAGAGTAAAGACTAGTGAAAGAAACCATTATAATCATTTGTCCATTTTATCCTGAATTACTTTTCCTTCCCTCTTCCCAACTTTGATCTAATGGATCTACTGAATAAATATACCCTGATTGAGCAAAAATATTAAGCAAAAGAAAAGGAGATTACAGAAAATATACATTCAATCATCACACTCAATTATTGTGGCCTTTTCTTCCTGGGATCAGGAATGAGACAAGGATGTATATTATCATCTCTTCTACTCAACATTTTATTCATTCTATAATTAACCAGTAGAATATGTCAATGGGAGAAAAGGAAAGAGACAGCATAGGTTTAGAAAAGGGAAATGAAACTTGCACTATCTGAAGACAACATGGTTATTTACATTGAAAATGCAGAATAGTATACAGATAAAGTTTTAGAATTAATAACTGTAGCAAGGAGGCTGTGTATAGAGTGAAAACACAAGTAAATTATATTTATATTAGCAATACAGGTAAAATTGAAATTAAAAATATATAAATTAAATAGAAGCAAAATATATCAAATATGTAAATAAATCTAACAGAAGATGTACAATAACTATAAAAAGTAGAAAAGAGTACAAGAGAAATTAAAGAGGCTTAAAAAAAGAACATCATGGATTGGAAACTCAAAATTATAAAGATGTCAATTCTGCTTAATTTATAGATTTAGTGAAGTTCCAATTAAAATACCACATGTGTATATGTGTGTGTGCGTGTGTATGTATGTAAATGGACAGATTCTAACACCTATATGAAAACAAAAAATGGCAAAAATAGCCAAGCAATCCTGAAGAAAACAAACATAGCTGAAAAACTTACTTCACATATCAATACCTATTATGAAGTTGTGGTGACTTGAGCAATGCAATATTGATGCAACAATAGACTACTTTACCATTGGAATAGAATAGGGAGTCAAGAAATAGACTCACACATAAATGTTCACCTGATTTATGACAAAGGTGACACTGGTGCTTGGGGGAATAAATGATGTTTTCAATAAATGGTCCTGGGTCCATTATTTGGGAAAAAATGTATATGGATTCCTACTTCATACCTTACAAAAATCAATTAAAGATTGATAGCAGCTCAAAATATGAAAGGTAAATCAATAAAGACTTTAAGGAGATAAATAGAAGAAAATTTTATAAGGTGAATAGGAAAAGATTTCTCAAATGGGACACTAAAAGTGTTAATTGTAAAAGAAAAAATAATAAATTGGATGATTTTAAATTAAGAAATTATGTTTATCTGAAGTCATCTCCTTTTTTGAAGTCTTCTTTAATAGTGTGAAAAGACGTTCATAGACTGAGAGAAGATATTCAGTAAATATAACTAAGGACAAATTTCTAGAATATATCAAGTTCTTCAATAAGTCAAAAAGAAAAGCATAGTTTATCCAATCTAAATGGGCATAAGATTTGGACAAGCATTTCAGAAAAGAGGATATCCAAATTACCAATGAACATATATAAAGATGGTCATCTTAATTATGTATCAGGGAAATGCAAATTAAAATCATAATGTGATATCATAAAATTACACAAGAATGTTTAAAGTAAAAATGATGGATAGTGTAGTATATTAGCAAAGACATGAAGTTCTTACAACTCTTATAAACTACTAGTGGCAGTAAAAATTGGTAAAACCATTTTATAAGTCTCCATGACAGACTCATATTGCTGATAACCTAGAGGTATACCAATGTGCAGTTGTCTGCCAAAGATAAGTATCAGAATGTTCATAGCAGCATTTATCATAATCTCCAACAAATGACAATTACCTTAATGCTGATAACAGAATAAAGTATAGTCACACAATGGAATGCCATTCTACAACAATGAGAATGGATGATGTTCAACAACATAGAAAAACATACATAAATCTAATGAACTTAATGTTGAACAAAAGAAGTCAGAAAGAAAAGAAGACACAAGATTCCATAAATATAAAGTACAAAAGCATGTGAAACAAATCTGTGCTGTTAGAAGTCAGGGTACAAGTTTACTCTCACAGAGGTAGTAATTGGAAGTAAAAAGAATGGGGTTTGTATGGCGTTAAATGATTTGGGTTATTTGTTTTGGTTTATTTTTTGATTGATCTCAGAGCTAAATACACTAAATTAGGGTATTTAGCTGTGGAGATTCATTAAGCTGTGTGCTCATATATGATGCTTTCTACATGTTTATTAAACTTCAATAAAAAGTTTTTTTTAAAGATTGTGGAAGGAGAGGTTTTATTTTTTAATCACAGTGTCCATAATTTTTATTGTGTACCATATCTTTCTTTTATGCTATTATACATTTTTTATTTTAAATAATGAGGTTTTGTTTTTATTAATAAACAAAATTCCAATCCAAGCTGTACCCCATTATACACATCTTGTATTATATAACATGAGAGAGGGAGCACAGCTATTTAATTTCTGATATTTCCATTTCTAGAATGAAAAAACAGAAGGTTCAGATTTAAATATTTTTTTATTAGAACCACCCATGGCAAGAAAGCAGGTCCAACATGTGTGCCCCAAATTAATCCTGTCGCCAGTTTTTTCAGCATAATCAGAACATATAATCTTTTATGTTTAGGATAAAAATGCATTAATTTGTCTAATGTTGCAGCCTTTAAAAATATTCTTAAGTGTTTAAAGCAAAGCTCCATCTTGGAAAATATTTCTCTGATAGAAATATTTCTCTAATGGAAACTTTATATTCAATTTCTCATAACAACCAAGTGGATCTTCTTTTGAAAGAAGAAAAAGGGAAAAGCCATAATATTCAAAACCCAGAGGCCCTCTAAAACTATTAGTACAGATGGTTCGCAGCTTAAAATGGTTCATCTTAATGATTTTTCAGCCTTAGGATCATGTGAAACCATCATAAGGAATTTCAAATTTTGAATTGTGATCTTTTCCCATGCTAGTGATATGCGGTACATGAGCTATTCAATAATTTATTATAAAATAGGCTTTATCTTAATCTTGCCCAACTATAGGCTAATGTAAGCATTGTGAGCATGTTTAAGGTAGCCTAGCCTAAGCTCTGATCAGTAGGTTACTGTATTAAATGCATTTTACACTTCCACTATTTCCAATTTATAATGGGGTTTTCAAGATGTAACCCTACCATAAGTCGAGGATCATCTGTATATGCTATATTATGAATATTGAGATTAGGATTTTAATAGTGATTTTTATTTAAAATTCTAAGCAGCTCTTGTCCCCATAGACAATACATGTTCAATGCTTGCTATACTGAAACCCTACTTTTTTTTATTTATAAGAAATTATTGGTCTTGTACGTAAACTAGGAGTTTGGTTAGGTCAGAGAGGAAATCATTGGGCTGCCTGTCTTTTATAATAAAAGCACATCGTTATTTTCTGACTTCATAAGTGCATCAAATATTTTCTATGTTTTACGCTAGATTTTACACACAGATGCTCATATACTCCTTCAAATGTACACAGAGAAACACACACCAACTAAAATAATACAATCCTTCTAATTGTCTTGAAACATTTGCATTCTTTTATGCATGTTTCTAACTTAGGTATTACTCATATTATAAAACTCATTAAATTGCCACTACTGTCTTTGGCTTGGTTGTATAAAGCTGAAAAAGAGATTTCTTCCAGTACAACATTAACAAAAAAATGCTGCTTAATTTTAAGGTCACATCTTTTACTGAATCCATCAAATAGCTGAGACAATCAAATAACCCAAAACTTGAAAGACAGGTACCTCTAAGGAGAAACTGGATGGGAGCAATTGTTGGCTAGAACAAGTGTCAAATGCCATATAAACTAGTAAGAAGAATTCAGTTGAATTTTTAAATAAATGGCTAAAGGCTGTGTGTGATAGTTCACATGTGAGAACAGAAACTTGGGATGCTTCAGATACAAGAGGAATTCATACCTTCTTGAAGGCTCTTTTCCACAGACTTTACTGTGTTCTTAAGAAAGTCTGGTTGCAGGTCAAGTGTCTGGAGAAAACCTCATTTGTGATGAATGTCTGGAGAAAGATAAAAGAGACACTGTGGAAAAGACATAAATCACCACCAGGATCCTTCTCCCTTACATTTTCCATGGCACAAAAGCCTAAAGCTTCTAGAGAAAGGGCAACAAAAACAACAAACCAAAAAACTGTCCTCCTTGGACCATAGAGAAAAAAAATCATTATAGCTAAGGAAAGAGGACCAAAGGGGAAAAAAAAAAAAAAAAAGAAAAAGAAAAAGAAAAATTGGCCCCTAGTCTGAAGTAAGGGCAGGACACTTTCTAAGCCTAGATCATCATAACAGTTCTCCTACTGCTGGACGAGGAGTAGAATCACTAAGAGGTCTCCATCCCTGAGAACCAGAGACATAGAACCTGCCTAAGACTGAGGCTGAACCAGAACCAGCAGAGATTTTCTCCACCACTCACTGCTACCAGCCTAGCCAGTGTCACGTAACAAATAATAGCAGTCTAATACTGAAAAAATGTAAAGTGAGAAGAGATCTTCTCTGACATATATGTACAGTGGAAAGACCTAAAGCTAAAGGTGGAACAAACAATGGGAAAACCCTCTGGAGTATCAGTCCTGGACCTATACACAAGATAATTTAAGAGGCATTTGTAGCCTGTGGTGCACTGAGGGCGGCCATAGCAACAACAGTTCAAACCTATCTCAATTCCTGACTAGCCTTACTAAACCTCTGACACTAAAGACTTAGAAAAAAGAGGATGCATGCATTTCTGGGCATAAATATTATTTGCTTCTATCTCTACCAGTCTACATAAGATGTCTGGATTTCCTCCAAAAATTAGAAGACATATAAAGAAGTAAGAAAAACAATATATGCTTCAGAGAGCAATCAACAGAACCCAATTCAGATTTGACACAGCTTTTGGAATTATCAGACATGGAATTTGAAATGAACATATTTAATACATCAAAGGCTGTAAAGGAAATGGGAAACAACATGCATTTTTAGATGGTAGACTATAATAAAGAATACAATGAAAATTCTAGAGATAAAACACTGTAACAGAGGTGAAGAATGTCTGTGATAGTCTCATCAGCAGATGACACAGACAAGGAAAGAAACAGTGGACTGAAGATACATCAGTAGAAGTTACCCAAACTGAAACACAAAGAGCAGAAGAAAAATTAGATTTAAAAACAAAAACCAAAAATGAACAAACAAAAAAAAAACCCAGAAGAGAGCAGAGAGGCCAAGGATTAGGGGACAATATGAGTCTAACATGCATGCAAATGGATCCATAAAAGGTGGAGAGTGAAAGAATGGAGCAGAAGAAATATTTAAAGATGATAATCTACAAGAAGTTTATAAAAGTAATGAAAAATAAGAACATAGTTTCAGGAATCTTGGAGGACACCAAGCAAGACAAATAAAAACAAGCAAATAAACAAATAAAAACAAGATATAAAAACAAACAGCTGAAAATGTAAGCTAAAGAGAAAGAAGGTGGCAAGAGAGCATAATACATTATATACAGAGGAACAAAGGTAACATTTGTATTTTTTGTCAGAAATGATGCAAGTAAAAATGCAGGGGAGTAACATCTTGATAATGCTAAAAAAATTGTCAAGTTAGAATTCTATACCAAGTGACAAAAATCTTTCAAAAATGAAGGAGAAATGAAAACTTTTTTTTCCATATAGGGAAAAGCAGAGTCATTTCCCTGCAAATCTAAATACAAGAAATTTTAAATGAAGTTCTTCAGACATTAAAAAATACAATAGCAGGCAAAAACTAGTATCTACATGAATAAACTAACAATATTAAAAATGGGATAATAAAGATAAATATATAATTTTTTCTTCTTGTAAATGACTCTAATGTAAGTGGCTCTTCTTGTAAACGACTGTAATGCTCTAATAAATGATCACCTAAAAAAATATTGTACCATGTGCCATGTATTTATAGATTCACAGGTAAATTCTACCAAACATTTAAAGATAAAATAATCCTAATTTCACATAACTTCTTCTAGAATATAAAAGAAGAGTTAATACTTGTCCACTCATTTTATGCGGCCAGCATTACTCTGATGCCTAAACCAAAGAAATTTAAGACAAAAATATCAAAGACAAAGACATTAAAAGGAGATGAAGTTCCACATCCATCAAGTATGTAGGAGGGAAAATTCTTAACAAAATACTAGCAAATGGAACCCAACAATACATAAAAAGAATAAGGCTTTATGACTGAATAGAGTTTACTCCAGGAATGCAAGACTCATTTAACACAGTAAAGCAATCAGGATAATTCGCCATATTAATAGACAAAAGATGAAAACAATCATATAATCATTTTAATATAGGCAATAAAAAAGAAGCACCAGACAAATTTCAGCATCCATTCATGATAAAATGTCTCAGTAAACTAGGAAGAAAGCAAAGATTTCTAAATCAATAAAGGTAATCTCTAAAATACCTATAACTGACATCATACTTAATGCTGAATGTGCTAAGATCAAAAACAAAGCAAGGATATTTGCTTTGCCATTCTTATTCAACCTCCTGTCAGTGGTCATATGAATTCAAGAAAGAAATAAAAAGAAATAAAATGTATTGGAAATTAAACTACATTAGAAAGAATGATTTCCTATGTAGAAAATTATGTAGAAAATTCCAAAATAATCTACAAAAACAAAATAAAAAATATATTAAAGTTAATAGTGAGTTTTGCAAGGTTACAGCATACAGTCAATATACAAAATAAATTATACTTCAATAAAAAAGAAATGATCAATTGGGAATTCAAATTTAGAAGTACCATTTACAACAGGAAGAAAATATAGAAAATACTTATGAATAAATCTAAGAAAATATGTATAAGATCTATCTTCTGCAAACTACAAAATACTGATTAAAGAAATCAAAAAGACCTAAAATAATGGTGAGATTTATTATACTTATGGATTGGAAGACTCAATATTTTAAGATATTAATTCTTAGACTGTTTTATAGATTTGACACAATTCCAATACAAATTTGAACAGGTTTTATTTGTAGAAATTGACATACTATTCTAAATTGTATATAAAAATTCAAAGGAGCTAGAATAATCAAAAAATAAGAGAAGAGTTGGAGAACTCACAGTACTAGAAATTAGGATTTATTATAAAGTGACAGAAATAAAGATACTGTTATTGGAGAAAGGATAAACATATATAGATCAATGGAATGGAATAGAGATTTTAGAAATAAAGCTACACATATATGGTCAATTAACTTTGACAAAAGTACAATGGCAAGTCAATGGAGAAAGGATAGTCTTTCCAATAAACAATGATGAAAATGAACGTCTATTTGCAAAACAGTGATTGTTATTCCTGCCTCACACCATATCCAAAATTATCTCAAAATTGATCATTGACCTAAATGTAATACATAAAACTATAAAACATCTAGAGGAAAATACAGGAGAAAATCATTACAAGCCTAGTTTAGTTGAGATCTTCTTAGACACATCATTAAAGGAATGAATTAGAAAAGGAAAAAAATGGATAAATTGGACTTTATCAAAATTAAGGACATTTGTTCTTTGGAAGACACTGTCAAAAGAATTAAAAGTGACAGACTTGGATAAAATATGTTCAAAGCACATATAAAATAAAGCATATATCCAGAATATATTAAAAAATTTCCAAAATTCAATAAGAAAACTACCAAGAAAAAAAAATGAATAAATAAATAAATAAACATTTGAACATATCTACAAAAGAATGGCAAATCAGCATATGAAAAGATGCCCAATATCATTTACCAATAGGGAAATGAAGATTAAATTACATCTGGATACCACAACAGACCTATTTGATGATACCAAGAGCTGGCAATGAGGTAGTGCATTTTGAATTACTTATACATTGCTTACATGAAATGACAAATTACAGCCACTTTGGAAACAGTTTGACAGTATGTTATAAAATTCAATGTACAATTACCATATAACTCAACAATCCTATTCCTAAGCATTTACCATAGTAAAAGGAAAACCGATGTTCTCACAAAAACCTTTATGTGAATATTTAGAGCAACTTTATTGATAATCATCCAACTTGAAAACAAGTCAAATATCCCTCAAATGAGGAATGGATGCACACACAATAGCACATCCATAAAATGGAATTCTACTCAGCAATATAGAAGAACCCAACAACATGGATGGCTCTAAAGTGCATTATGCAACATAAAAGAAGTCAGATTCCAAATGCTACATACTAAATAATTCCATTTAGAATACTATCTGGAAAAGGATAAATGCTGCCAGGGGCTGAAGATGAGAATAAAGTTAACTCCAAAGTGACTCAGGGAAAATTTTTTGGTGTGACAAAAATATTCTAAAACTTTATCTTGGTGGTGGTGACACAACCATATGCATTGAACTTGCACAATTGTATTCTAAAAAGTTTATTTTCCTGTGTCTGAATTATGCTTTAATATTTAAAAATGGAGAATAAAGCCTTTTATTCAACAAGGCATTTCACTACATACTTCCATCTAAATTACTCTTCAAAAAAATAGCTCAATTAAAACAATTTGGTGGTGTTAAATCAAATCTAGAATATTCTTCATTTATTTCTGTGCTAAGTGAGGCAATTAATTTCTAAGTAAAAAGTTTTTTTTTTAAATAAAATATGTTAAATGAAGTTAGTATGAATAAAAATAAGGGAATGCTGTTATAGAGTAAAAACTTAAAAAATATATGATGTAATTGGAGTATTTTATACATACAAATATGCTTCCTCACCACATATTTGCATTCATGTAACTGTTTTGCAGGAATGATAGCAAAGCCATTATTCTTAACTTGCTAAATATAACCACCTTTTCAGTGACACTATGACAACTAAAAGTGTATTAAAATCCTACGACTGTAGCCTTTTGAAAAATTGCAATGAACATACTGAAATTTTGCATAGCTATGTGCATTTACTTGACTATAATTCGGATTTGATGTATCATTATAGATAATGCAGAAACATGAAGGGAAAAAGTCTCCCATTTTTTTCCAAGAGTGAGCTTTATAAATAAAAGTCTTATATTTTAATTATAGAAGAAATTGCAGATCATAATCAGTTATTGGGAGATTAGAAAAAAATGATAAAAATGTTTAACAATAAGATGCAACTGAGAATTTTTAAGCTATAAATATTTCCAGACTCTTCAAAGAGGTATAGAAAAGATAAAGCCTTTAAATGTAAGCTTTCATTATTAAAAAGCACTGGAAACTGTTGTTGGAAGAAGACACACACAATTTACTTAGAACTAACATACTTACATTAAGATTGTATACATCTACTTTTTGGTTTCCCCCCCTGATTTGTCAGTACACAGTTGGCTATGCACTGTAGCTATCTTTTGTTATTAGCTATTCAAAACACTTTGATTGTCACAAACTCACTAGATAATTGGTCTTTCTGCCTTAATTGATTTGAAATATATGTTATTTAAAAATTAAAGGACAATGGACTAAATTTTATAATGACAAGAAGATACAGTTTCAAAGGTTGAGTTGATGGGGTTTTGACTGGACAAATGAGCTATTAAGGTCCTTTAAACAATCCATTGGCTGTAAATGGTTTCAGGGACATCTGTTGATGACACTGAAATTCATCAATTTTAGGTACAACTTTAGGAAATTCAACTACCAAATCATTTAGAAATGTAAATGAGGCTCATGTTTGCAAGTCTACCATTTTTGTAGGACCCAACTCCTGATATTTTTGCTGTCAGTTATCTAGAGTAACAAAATCATAAGTCAAAGAGAAAATAACTTGTAATCATTGATTCCATTAAAATTGAAACTTGAATTTGCAAAAATTAACACATGACAAATTAATTTTGTAATACTTTTCTATAAATTTAAAGACTATAGACACAAAAAATTTTAACAATATAAAGCTATAATACATAAAGGGGAAAATATAGAGTTCATCTTTCCAAACCCAAACCTATGGGTAAAAATTATGCATGTCTTCTTATTTTTCTAAATGATACTAATTTTGACTGTGACCCCACAGTGCTAGAGAGAATGCAGCCTTGGCCATTTTTAAGGCATCCATCCCCCAGTGGAAGCAAAGCACTTGGGCCATATCCAACACCAATATATTGGGGAAACCCCTCTCTCTTCATCTGTCCTCAGTTCCACACCTTGTCCATGTTTCATGAATATTATATCCCAGTTGACACATTCTCTTCAGGTCTGACAGCAATGTATATGTCACGCCACACTATTGGGGCTCTTCTTCCTGAAGTCTTGCTGTCTCCCTGACAAGTTGCTAGGATGCAAGATTCTGGAGTCAGCCAGATCTGGGTTGACCCTTCACTCTGCTCCCTATTAGTAGTGAGACCTTGGGCAAGTGGCTTAATTGTTCTAGGCTTCAATTTCTGCAGCCCTAATATAGATAATAAAAAAAATTACCAGGCTAACTGAGTTCTTGTGGCACTGAATAAGATGATGTGTACAAATGACTTAGCAAGCTGTCAAGCACATTGTAATGAGTTTTAGTTATTTGATAGCTACATATATATTACTTTTTATTGACAAAGACTCTCTCCTAGAGCAATCTTTAGTCAGGCTCCTCTAAGCCCTCTTCTCAACTACACTTTGATCTTGGGCTTCGGTGTCCTTCCTTGTCTGGTCTGCATTGCCAGGTTTTAGTTAGAATCCTGCTGTCAATTTAGAGAGAATCTCCAACGCTTTATATCTGATTTCCTCGATATCTCATCAAATTCCATATCCCCCACCTTCTGTATCTGAGCACCCAGACCAGCCTTCAACAAGTATCGTCCCCTTATCGTCCCCTTACTCCTCTTGGTAATTTGCCATCCACTATCACCCCCACAACCTACTTCTTGTTTATAAATCCCCACTTTCCCTTATTGTATTTGGAATCAGAGCCCGGTTCTATACTGAGGTCTCTTCTCCTTCATTGCAATAATTCCTGAATAAAATTTGTTTTTTTACCACTTTGACTACTGTCCCGGTCTGGTTTTTCTTAACATTATCAGCATTAGTTCTTCTCAGAAGATGCTGACATAGATCACTGTAAAACCAAATAATAGAAAAACACAAAGCACACTACAAAATTTTACTTTATAATGAGTGATTTAATTCATCATGAGTCTTTATACAGCACCTGTAATGTAAAAATAATGAGAAATTGTAATGAGATAAATGGAGTAAGAGACAATGCCCCTTCTCTCAAGGATTTTATAAACAAAGAAACTATCATACATACACTGAAAAATTATTGTGTGCATTTTTAATTTTGTGTGAAGTGCTAATGGGATATTTTTGTAGGAATACCAAGCATAAAGTTAAAAATAATAATAAAATATCAGATTAGAGCTCAGACATAGAAGCAATAATTGAAGTGTCTAGAGAAAGAAAAACAAAGCTTTTCTTATTGTTTTTGAGACTGTGAGCTTGGTGAACATTCACAAAACAAATTTCAGAAAAACAAATTGAATTGGCAAAGTGGGTAACGAGTGGTCACAAATCTAGAAGGGCAACACAGACAATAAAAGATATAAGAATACAGTTTAATCAAGTATCAAATGTATCATAGAGGTCATATATGATAAATATGAAAAGACAAAACAACTGTGGATTTTGGATTGAATTGCTTAGAGAGCAGAGATTTCTTTCCCTTCAATATGGTTACCTCTAGGCTGATAAACAGATTATATTTTTATAGAAACACTGATTGAGTCCCTACATATGTCAGGCTAGTAATAATATAGTAATAGTAATAAGATAATAGTAATAGCTTAACTGTCCCTCAAGCCTCTCAGAGATAATATTTTGAGGGATAAGTGAAAAGTAGAGGTTCAAGGATTTCATTCTCTTTCAGAAACTCATAATCTCTTAGCCTAGATTCGATGAATATGCTTCTAAGAAAATATCTCATTAGAAATAACAGCAGGTATTATCGCCATTAAAAGAAAAGACAGTTGGATTTTACAGAACTTTCTGTGTCTCAATACCCACCATAGGAGGAAGAAGTATCTACAACTACAGCTACAACTACATAATGCAGCCTTTAGGGTGATGGTTTGCTTGAGGCTATATATACCAAGATACCCACTCATTTCGTAAAAGGAATCCTAAATACAGAAAAGCCAGACAATGCTTTTAAATTTTTCCTAAACTCAGTAGATTAAATGAACACTCAATAGGGTCATTTTGCAGAAGCTATTATGGAAATTAAAACGCCCTTTTAAAAATCGGTTAAGTCCCTACTAGAGCTATTTTCCATCCCCTATGCCATCTTGCTTCTCTATGCAAAAAAAAAAAAAAAAAAAAAAAAAAGCTTATGGATAATGTTCATTGCACTGGGAATATCCAAAGCAATGAATGGCTTTTAGAGTTGATTAAATGCTAAAGTGAAGCTTTTTGATAACCATGAGAGCTGACTATTGTAAGTGTACTCCAGTGTCATGAATATTACTGCTAATACATGATAAGATTTTTAAAGGACATAATAAAGTGTAATAAAGAATAGATCACTTTCTTTCCTTTTGAGGTTTGGAAAGAGCTATCTTCTTTTCCTTTGGTCTTTACAATGATGGCAAAAGGCAAGTCCTTTTAAAGTGAGTGACTTGGTCAGGGAGGTTACATAATGAGATTAATAGCTTAAAGGAATGGACTGTGCAACATGTCCATGATGAGATTAAAGATATTTTAATATCAAAAAGGGCTTTGTGGCTTGTTCAGGAGACTACAATTTAACATTTGTGGGCTGAGATTGACAGAAATTTTTGTTGATTAATAAGAATGTGTGCCTCTTTCCGTATGTTGCTTAGCTGGGGAAATTGTGAAAACAGAACTTCACGGTATTGACATTGTATTAAAATAAAAACGCAATACTAGGAAGAGGAGTTACTATGGTGAAATGAACTATTGTACTTTGAACCAATGTTTAAAATAATATTTCAGATATTTGGTTCTGTAAAACCTTAAATGCATTTATTAAAAATTAATTCTATATATTTAAACAAATATACATTGAAAAGATATTGGGTTAATAATAGTTATGAATTCTTTTATAAAATTTGGGGATTAAAATATTATGATCTAAAATACATTGTGGATACTGAACTTTGCTAGTTTGGATGTAAATAGCTGGTGCCATTTATATTATTAAAATAGTACCAATATTGATAGTCATTAATTATGTTTACTGGATACTGTTCAAGCATTGTATTAGTATTTTACCAAAGTAATTCATTAAAATCTTGCAACAATGAGTAATGTTTAGTAGTAGTAAGTGCCAGAACTAAGACTTAAACCCATATCTCTCAAATCTCAAAGTCCAGAACTTATATAGTATGTGTGTATATATATACACACACACATACATGTATTTTATATATTTTTAAACATACATATGATATATATGTATATGTATACACACACACACATATATACACCTTGGAAAAAGACTGATAATTTAACTGAGAAGAAGGCACTTACTTCCAAAAGTCTACAGTAGCATTTGTTAAGTTTTTACTAGTCCAGCACCCATTGCCCATCTTTAACAACTCTTTCCTAGTGGCAATTACATGTTCTTTTCTTATATTGTTGAAGGTGACCAGAAGAGCCAGATATCCCTGTTCTCTACCCTAGAGGAGCTCAGCCAAGGAGTTCTCTCTTCCAGAATTTTTGAAGTTGAACCAGCCAAAATAGGACAAGCAAGTACCCTTTGAAGTATTCATTATAGCACAGCAGCAGAAACAGCAGTTGTGTGAGAGGCCCAATTAACTTCAGGATATTTGCTGAGCTTCCTGCTGTCCGAGTCTTCTTCCCATCAGAGCCTCTTTGATTCCTGCTCTTCCCTCAAGACTTGTCTCCCAGGTGGCTGTCAATTCTGTAAGAGTCCCTAATATTCTTTCATTAAATTTCCTTTTGAAAGGAAGGAAAGGTGAGCTAACAAAAAATGATTTCAAACCAAGGTAAACACAAACACATGGTTGCTTCACCCTAGGTAAAGCTCTGTTTAATATTGTTTATATTTTATTTTTTAATACATTGATAAAATGGACATCAAGACCTATTTTTGACAATAACAATGATATTGAAAACAATAATCTACAAATATAGAAGGCCCATTTAAATGTCACAATCTCATAAGAATCCTAAGAGGCCAAAAATATCCTCTTTTTAGAAAGAGAACAACTGTGATAAGAAATTTACTGTTAGATTTAAATTTCAGAGAGAGGACCCAACACCAAGAACTGAAGATTT
The DNA here is from genome assembly GCA_028533085.1 of Varecia variegata. Lineage (NCBI taxonomy): Eukaryota > Metazoa > Chordata > Mammalia > Primates > Lemuridae > Varecia > Varecia variegata. The sequence continues at coordinate 52,139,412 of CM052444.1, read as the reverse complement.
TAGGGAACTGGAAGCCTTTACAGACAAGGGAAGAGCAAAAATATGTTGTAGATGAGGCAAGGTGCAGAGAATTAATAAAATATTCAAGGAACCACATTTCTAGAGCACAAGATAGGTAAAGGAGTCAGATAGGTATCTGGGAGTTAGATGGATGAGCAAACTTAATGACCAAAAGAAGTTAGATCATTACAATGCAGACGTATAGATCTGGCCTAACTCTTTGCAAAGATCACTATGAGGAATGCATTCTGCTAGAAACTATTTGGAAAACAATGTCAACAACCAAGGAGATGAACAAAATTGCAGCTTCTAATCCATCAACAAATCAACAAGTTCCTCCATCTTCTATTTGAGTTCTAATTTCTCTCTTCCCAGAACCTATTACTACACAAATGTAACGACATAGGTATGTTAGACATATCATGCTGTGTTGCCCACCATGTCTTCTCTCTTCCCCAATGATCCCCAACCTCAATAACAATCATTTATCTGGTTGCTTAAAATGATAATACTTTAAGTTCCTGTTTTTCCACATCAGCAAGAGCAAGCTCTGTTGACTTTGCCATCTGAGCCACATCCAGATCCTTCTACTTCTCCCTGCCAACTTTTTCCACCCAGATGACCTCTCTGCTTGAACTGCTGCAACAGCCTTCAAGCTAATCTCCTCCTTCTATTCTTGCCCTATCTGGCCCATGCCCACACAACAGCAAGAGAGATTTTTCTGAGATCATGTGAATCAGTTCATGGCAATCTCTTGTTTAAAACCCTCCAATAACTTCTTATTGCATCTTGAATAAAACACAACCTTTTCATGAGGGTCAGGAAGATGTTTCAGATCTGGCCTGAGTATACTTTGCCAGTGTCAACTCTTATCACCTCTCCCATTCTACTTTGCTCTGGCCACATTGGAACCAAGCCCATTCTTCCCGTTAGGGCTTTCCCTGTAATGCTTTTAGTCTTTAAATATGAATGAGTGGCATATTTTCAAGATTCACAGCTCAGCTTCAAAATCATATCCTCCAAGGTATCTACCCTGCATCTTCTAACAGAGCAGCTGCTCGCTAGTGTATCAACACAATTCAATGTCTACATAGCACATATTCCTATACGACATTTTGGCTTTTTTTTTTTTTTTACCTGAATCATCTTTCAGAATGTAAGCTTCATTAGAACAATCCCCTGGTTTATCTTGTTTACCCTTGCATCCCAGCACCTAGTATGTTTCCTGACACATGACTGGTGCTCAGTGAATACCTGTCAAGTCAATGAATAAATGAAGGAAGGAATAAAACCCAATATTTATTAAGTGCCAGCAATACTCAAGTTAAGTGGTTAAATAACTCTGAGTGACGAAGTGTAGGACAACCTTCTACACTCATTGTCGGAGAATTATCTGAGATACTTAGGGGCTCTTGATTAATATTTTATTGTCAATTAAGATTTTTGTCAAAGACTTATAACTGTTTTCCAAAATCAAAAAGTCTTTTTTCCCCCAGATGCAAATAAATCTATAGAGTAAGTGGGGGTATAAGTAAGTTATATGTTTAGCAGAGGAAAAATACTGTTATCCCCCATCAACAAACCAGAATGTCTTGCATACAAAGCAAAACAACTTTCTGAAGGAGCACCCTGCTTAATGGTGGATGAGAATATGGGGTGTTACTGCAGCAAGTTAAAAAACCTGGTCCAGAAAGTGGCTGGTTTTGGCCTTTCCCTACAGGTAATTTTGCAGGCTGGATGCTGGGAGTGAGAGGGAAAGGATAAACACCAAGAGTTTTTTTTTTTCTGCCCCCTGGCCCTGAAGACATGTTTCTAGGACCTCAAACATTGGCCAGAACACTGAGTGTAAATTTATGCACTTCTGCAGCTGGAATATAACACCCTGTTGCTGCTTCATGCAGATGTTAGGTCTTAGATTTACTATAAGGACCTTCTTTAAGCTTTTTTGCCTCTTTGACTTTTTTCTCTCCTCAATATTTTTATATTCCCATTTTATTATCTTGGCTGTTTCTACTGTTATGTTTTTTGAACCTCGTAGCAATTTTGGTTTTTTTTAAATAACATTTGATTGCTTTAACCAATTCACTGTGTCATAAAACTTCTTAGCCTGCTTTGTCTTTTCTTAGTAGCGTATTCTTCCACTTGTCCTTTTTTCTCTTTTAGCTTTGCATTCATCATGTACCTAGCTTTTGTCCTAAAACTTTTACCAGTGTTAAGTTTTATCTTAAGGTTTTGCTTTTACTCATTAGTTCTTTTCTGGTCTCTCATTCTTAATAACTGTTTTGCCTTTTGTTACAATTTATACTATTTTTATTCTCTTAAATAATTTCCATTTAAAATGTATTTTGTCAAATAATCTTACCTTCTGCCTATGTATATTAAGTGGATTTTTTTTCTAATTACTCTTATATATATTTAAATACAAGAAGTTACACATATGCCATTCAATTAAGGAGACTGCTTGCTCCGGGCAAGGTCAGTCAGTCATTTTTTACTTTACATTTAACCTTTAATAGGCCTTCCTGGCTCCTGTGAAACTGAATTTTCATTTACAAAACTGAACATGTGATTCTAAATCATAAAGCTGGATAATAATAAGCCAGAATTTGGCAAAGTAAGTCCATTGCCAGTATTAACACTGATGTCTTGGAATAAAATAATGTATCCACATTCTAAACATGCTCTTTTTTTCTCAGAATGAGGAATTAGAGAAATTGACTGTTTACAGTGCCATTTCCTGGCCTTACCCCATCATACTTTATCAGAATGTTTGGGATAGAGGCCTTGAGTTTCCCTTTAACAAGCTACCCTGGAGGATTTTTAAGCACACTCAACTTTGGCAACCAGTGGCCTAAGTTATTCAGCCCTTTTATGTAAAAATATCAATGTGAAATGATCATTTCTACCCTAAATAACCTTTGGATACTGGGAAAATTATTAAAACAAAATAAAAATATGTTTGCTAAGTAACTCTCCAGATTGAATTGTATTACTAAACAGTTATCAGTTCCTTTAAGGTACCAATATTGTGTCCAAAAAAAAAAAAAAAAAAAGGCAGGCAAGAGGGTCTTTAGCTATTGTCCTGAAGACTGCTTTATACCAACCTAAATCCAAAGTCCCTATTACCTATCTGGTTCACTTTAGTTCCAGAAAGCATCATGTCCTTAGTAATCTCTCTGTAGATTTACAGTAATATATATTACCAATATCACCATAGCTAAGTTAAACTTATATCACAAGGTTGTACTTGCTCATCCATTGGCTCCTGCGGCAACTGTGGGCTGCTCCAGGGCAAAGTGCATGTCTTTGTTCTTTATGGTACTAATACTAGACCCTGGTACTAGACCCTGGTACTAGTACTAGTACTAGTACTGGTACTAGTACTAGACCCTGGTACTAGTAACAGTGCTTAGCACTGAGTAGATGCTCAAGAAAATTTTTTAAATGAATAAATAATAATGTTTAAACAGAAATGTGTTTCTCCACATCCTGACTTGATCTCCAATATGATGGAGATAGTACTCATTAGTTTTTATTCTTTCTTCAAATGTAAAAACTGTTTAAATATTTAACTTCACATTGATACCCTTCTGGCATTTATACAACCGTGAAGTATCTGTAATAATTAACTATGGAGAATCAACAACAGAATCAGAAATGGCAATATGGAAACTCTATTTAAAGACAATCTACATGGAAAAAAATTCTCCTAGTGATCATTTAAATCATTGCTCAATAAATATTTATATTCCTCTGTACGTGGAGTATATTTCCGTACCCCATAATTTGGGGCCTTTAACCAATGAAATTTTAGTGCACATGACACAAACAGAAGCCTTAAATATATGTATGTGGTCTTGTTCACTACTTGTATTCTAGTGCCTTACATTGAAAATAATATGCCCAAGGTTGCTGCTGTACCTTTTGCCTGGGTCCCAGAACAAGCAAACACAGAAGAGATCTGAACTGAACCACAGCCCTAATCTAAGTCTAGCCAATACACAGCTAAGCCCCATCTACATCAGCTGAACCGCTATCAGCCTACAGATTTGTGGCACTGAGAATACATTCTTGTTGTAAGAACTGAGCTTTGGGGTAGTTTGTTATGCAGCATGTGGTCCACTAGGTTTTGGTAAAGTTCTTCTGGAGTGAATTCACTAAATGCAAAAAGGAACATTTTGATAAATTTATTTGTAGTCATGACATAATGTTAAAAAAAATATTAATCTGTTTTCTCACTTACGTACAAGGTATTTTCCACCATAAGCCATAATCCAGCCTTCTTTTATGACTTTCACTTGTTTTATCTATTTGTAACTCTTTTACAGTCTAATGGAATTATTAATTGGGTAGTGGGAGTAGAAAAGTGGGAGTAGAAAAGTGGGAGTAGAAAAGTGCAAAGAAGAAAAAGGGACTGCCCCTGTCCTGCCCCCTGGAGCTCACAGATGACTAAAATGACAATGATAACACAGTGTGATGTGGTAGCGATATGACTATGATGTTATGGGAGTTTATGTTATGGAATTAGTCAATTAAAGCTGCTTAATTTTTAGATTTTCTTTGTTTATTCAGATTCTTATACTTAGCAAAATACATTGTTTCCCTGCATGAAGCCTTCCCACAAAGAACTTTCCTTTATTGAAATTAATACAGTACTTTTTTATTATATATATTTTTTACCATCCCCATCCCTCCTCCCACCCCAATATAGTACTTTTAGAAAGTACCTTATGTTTAGCAGTTGGTCATATCCCCTTTTGGATTGTATTCTATATGTACCACCGGTAAATTTTATGTATCTAACAATATTGTCAACTTTTGAGGTCATCTTCTAATTTCTTTATGTCTTTTCACAGTTCCCAAAACAATTCTAAACACAACATAGGCATTTCATAAACAGAATGACCATACACCACAATTTTCCTGGGACATTCACATTTATGCCTTCAGTTCCAGAATACTCTTAATAGCCCTATACATTCTTAAAGTATTCCAGCTTGGGCAGTGAATGACTTGGTAAACCCATGACTAAATAACTGCTAAATGACCAAAAAAAAAAGAAAAAAAAAAAATAGAAACAGTTGCATGTGTGCTATCTACCATTGCAACAGAATTAAATTTGCAAACATAAGCCAACAAATGTTAATGTAAATGTATCATCTTTTCATGAATTCTTATATTTGGCCAAATAAGTGAAGAAAAGTGGTGACTAAACATCGATTTGCCTTCTGCCTTTTAAAGGACAGTGTCTGATCTGATATTCATGTCTGGTTTTTCTCATAATGTGATATGCTGATGTTCTAAATCTTTGTTTGTATAGCAGGAACTCATAGCATATTTCCAGTCTATTTATACTTTATTTATATTTCAAAGACATCAGCCCAAAGTAGAGTAAGTTTAGCACAGTATACAAAATAAAATGCTTGTGGTTAAGCATTTATCAATGCCTTTGGAGTCAAACAAGTCAATGAAAAAAGCTTATAAGCAGAGATGCATTAAAAACAAAAGCATAATAATAAAATGTGATTTTTTTTTATTGTCCTTCCCTATAACTTATATTACTTATGTTCTTCATGGATTTAGGACTATGGGTTTTAATGGACTATGGGGTATCATGAGCACAGACATTGGAATTATGATTGATTTTAAAAACCATGTTAGCTATTTACTAACTAGATGACCTTGAAAATATCTGTCAATGTCAGCTTTTTTATTTGTAAAATGGAGATGATCATGCCACTTCATTAGACTGTTACGAATAATGAAAAAAAATAGTAAACACAGTGCTTGACATAAGGCATTGTTCAAAAATGGCTTTATCAATATTGACATTTTTCTCAATGACTAACCCTTATTCCTAACATCTAAGAATTATTAGAAGTTTGTAGGTTTATTTTAGGAGTTTCTCTGTTGCTGCTTTAACTCCAGATTTCCCATCTCGAAAGGGCTGTTGCTCTGTTGATGATATAACTTTTGGATTTTTTTCATTTTATTTCTACATTCATTAGAAAAAAATTCACTGGTCTGAGCTGCCTAATGGTTTACAGAGTCCGTGTGGATAAATGGTAAACGCAGTAAGGGAAGGACCGAACGTCTGTTCCGACTACATCTTCACCATGGTGCACAACAGATCCTGCTTTTATGCACTGCTGTTCCTACTGCTGCTAGAAGGAAACTATAACTGTAGATCAGGATGGTCTATGACACATTGTCTGTAGGTAATGAAACCTGGAAAAATCATAGCAGGACTGCTGCATACATGGCAGGCAGAAACATACATGCTGTGCTAACTCCTTGACCAGGAGCAGGGACACTTCAGCATGCTTTGACAGATCAATTCCAGGCAACTTATAAACTAGCTCTCCCAATTCAAGGTAAAAGCAAATGACGCAGATCTTTAAGATTTTGAAAGAAGACAGGCATGCCTTCATTTCTCCTTCCTTACTCCAATAGGAAATGTGATATATAAGCAATCATGGTGTCATAATGTTTAAGCAGTAGTTTGTTCTTTCTGTGATCTTTGAAGAGCTTTTGTTTAAAACCATTGGAGAAGTGCTTCTACATGGAATGAAAAAGCAGTAAGAAATCTATGAGCTGTACCAGCCCACAGATAAATTTTCATCTTTGTAAAAATTCTGTTGATGTGAAGTAATTGAAGTCTAAATATATCTACTCGGTGTCTACAAAAATATCCAGCTAATTTAATATGTAACTTAATCTTTCCCTACCTTTGGGTTGTTTACTCTGGATTTGTAGCAATGGTGAGACTTATGAAAATCCAACATTAATTGGACTGTGATGAAAATGTGTGGTTTAATAAATCTACCACTGTGCTAGAATCAGAAAAGAGTTGTAAAGTCTTAACAAAAAAAATTGAAAGAAGGCATCTTTCATTGTAAAATATATAAAGGAAAAGGAAATAATCAATTTTCAAACCTTAAGTCAAATGTTCTTCCAGGTCAAATGAAATATATGTTGCGTACTTTTTTTCTCAGATAAAACTGAGGTTTATGAACAGATCTAAAATATTTTTTAAGGAGCACTTCTTAGTCTTATATAGTTATTGAATACTTAAATTTCTTCATAAATCTTAAGGACATCAGTTGTCAGGCTGTCTATGCTAGTGTATAGGTTTTCAGGTTTTCTTCCCTTTAATAGCTTAGAAAGGAAGGTATGAACTATGAGAATTGTTAAAGCAACAAAAATGTCTCTGTGTGTTTTCTTTTGAGGGGAAAGGTAATTTGTTAAGAAACCTCCTTGACAGGATGATGGAACATACCTCTTTTGTTTTTTTCCCACCACGTAGAGCCAAGAGAATCAAATGAAAGCTAGGCTTACTGTAACACATTGACTGACAATTAGATTTTAAAACCCCAGGAAATAGAATCTCATAATGGTACCTAATGGGATTCTGAAATAAAGTCTACTGCTCTCAGGTATCATCAGGTAGTGAAATTAAAAGAAAAGCACAGAAACTCAATTATTGCTGGAATAGGCTCGTTAAGTTGGTTGCTGTCACAACTAGAAGATTCTTTAACTCCATGGCAATATTGCATATTTTTTGGTTTCTTGTACCATTAGAGATTATTATGCCTTATAAAATTAATAAATGTGAATCAAATTCTTCACACATTAAAATTTTTTGAGGCTTATTTTATACATATCCTTCTCACAAAGCAAGGTAATTGTGTGAAGATATCAAGCCAACAGAATTTGATGCAGTTGTAAATATCTTGAATGGAATGACTTAATTGCACTGATATTATTAAAACTTCATATTAAGTATTTCTATAATGTTCCATTTTATGAATCATACCAAGTTGTATTTAATGGGACAATACTCAGATATTGATTAAAAAGTACTGAAAGTAATCATTGTAAGTAAAACTTAGACATTCAATAAAAATAATGTAAGTGCAAATAATGAAAATCATGGCTTATTTTACCATTAAATCTCATGCTATGAGAGCAAAGAGTATTAATGTTTGATTTTTGTTGTTTGATTAAAATTTTTCTCATAGCATTTCATTTTTGAATTTTCCCTCAGTCTATTAACAATGATCCAAAAATTAATTAGAGGAATAAAAAAATGTATGATTTAGAATATGGGTCAGCCACTAGAGATACAAAAGTTAGGAGCTCATTATTCTAAAGTCCTTTTCAAATGCATTTTTAAGTGAGGGTAACTTTATTAATTGCAATATCCTAATAATTTATATATAATTTCTTTTGAAGCTGGAAAAATACAATGCCAAAAGAAAAGCTGATTTTGCCTGTAAAGAAAGACAGCAAGACTGATCATTGAAAAACATAAAAGGATATGTGCCTTGAGATGCCCAAGGTAGAGTTTCATCCCCTGTATCTGCCTGTGCTTGGATTGTTACTCAGTGGTTGCTGAATTTCTCTTAGTCGCAGAAAGAGCTACTTTGGGCAAACTCCCTCAAAACACGTCCTCATTCTCTTTCACAGAAGCAAGTGGATGTAAATAGAGAGGATAAAGAAAAACTCAGTGGATTTAGGAGAATGAAGTTGCACCCATGACACATGCCCTAACTTTAAAATATAGATCATTTAAGCCTACTTAATTTCAAGTTATTATTAATTCTTTATTCAAGAGACCAAAAAATTAATGAGCTTTTGCTGAATTCTGGGAAGCAGAGAATTCAAAAAGGTATGTTTTTCCAGATGTGAGAATAGGAAAATCAAAAGAATTAATTGAGACAATTTGGTTTTAATATAAAAAGTTATAGATGCTAAGCACAGAAAGAGATTGGCAAAATATAGCATAAAATTAAGAATATTAGAAATTATGTAAAGAAGAACTGTTATTTTCAAAATACTAGGTGCTTATAATGTGTCAAATAAAAATGTGAAAAATATTAAGCATGTTAAATTTCAGAAATATCCAAGCTTTTCTTTCTATCAGAATAAAGAAAGTCATAACAAAGTAAACAGCACAAAACAAAGGGATTAGCACTAAAATTTGGGTGTTTGGTCTTAAGCGTCATCTCATATTTAATGAAAAGAAAAAATACTTTATGAGTATTAATTTAATGAAGAGATGCTTGAGAGCAGGATAAAAAGGGAGAAATAAAGCTCACGAAAAAGCTGCAACGTAAATATCTTACCTCTTTATTTCAGGATGGAAAATAAAAATCCAAAAGCAGTAGAGTGTGATGGTCACATACTCAGTCCTTGGAGTCAGATAAACTTGGCTTTGAGCCCTGTTTTTGATAATTGTTACTAAAGTGGTCCTTCTAAATCTCATTTTCTTCATTTACAAAATGAAGTTAATAATAGTACTTATTTCATACAGTTGTTTTTAGGATAGAATTAGTACATTCAAAGTATTTAGCATAGTGTCTGGCACACAATATATGTTAAATAAATTAGAGTCATTTATTTTTGCAGTTCTCAATTCAGTATTTACCTGATCACCTGGCTCTTTTATAGCAACAACTGACGGCAATTAGTTTTTAATATCTGACTCTGTGGATAAAATCAAACCTGGGTTAACATGAAACAAGAACAGAGTAATCAGGAAGTAATGAGATGGTTTTATTAATAGGAAGTTTGGCAGTTTAGATACAACAAACCATTGGATTTCAAAACCACTGATGATCTATTATTTTTGTCAAGAATGGAAAAGGGTATTCCATTTTACTCTCCTTGCAAGTTACAGAGTGAACTTGCCGTACTTTCATGAATGCTGGTCAAAGGCACAAGATTCCTAGCTCAGAGATAAAAGACATTTTGTTACTCACAGCAATAGCAGTAACAAGGTTAACAGCATTTTCAAGTTGTTTCCCTGAGCATTAGTTTTCATGGCGATGTGTAAAGAGCGACAGTTGTTTACTTTCACATGTAGTGGATTTTATTACAGGAGAAGAATATTAAACACAGAGAAATCAAATATTTTATAAAATAGGCAGAAAGAATTCCTTTTCTCCATAGGAAGATACCATCTCTTTCATCTAAGGGTTTACTTTATACAAACTTTCTTGAAAAGATAGTTCAGGACAAAGGGCAATCAGTGCCTCTACTTGGAGGATGTGCAGACACAGGAGATGCCCGTGGAGAATTATCTCACAACGACACAGAAGACATTGGATTACTTCTCCAAGGGAAATATTACTATTATCCATTAGAGTTAGAGCTTATTTGTATAAATTTGAGTAGTTAAAATGTGATTTTAATACAGGATTAACAATCATTCTGAAAACAAATTCAGGGTGTTCATATATCCTTGCAAGGAAAGAAAGTATTCAAGACCATTGTTCTTATGACAAGAAGTAAATAACCTAAAATTCTAAACAATTTCAACTCTTTTCATACCCCTTTTATCCTCTGTCTCCTTTACATAGATAATAAAAAAATTTGCATGTAACTTTTGCCACAGATAAATTATGGGCCGATTTCTCTTTGGTTATTCTTCTTTAAAAGAATCACATTTTAAAACAATTTTAATATAGCTAGAGAGATTGCTTTTAAAAATTAATAGTAAAAAGATTATGTTTTTGAAATGAAGAAACAAAAATAATAATTTCTGAGTTAATTTCCACAGTGAATAAATAACCAAAAATAAATAAATAAATGAGATAATGAAAGCTAAGGAAATTGATTAAAGTTAAATGCTGTTCACAAATATAGAGAGTGAAAGGCAAATTTTAAAGAGAAAAATAGATCCTCTTTATAAGAGGAGGAATAAAATTAATGATGCTGTAATACACTTGAGATATTGAATTCTTTCCTCTCATCAGGTTTCAACAGAAAAAATGAATAAAAGATATGTAAACAATTAAGAGATGGTGAAAAATGAAAAAAAAAGTCATTGCCTTTCCTTGCTGAGCAGGTATGGGAAAATTTGAAAATCATTTATAAATAAGCAGATTACAACACTTGAATCCATGAACATTGAGAAATATTGAGCACACTTAATGAACTGCTGTCTTTTAAATAAGCATGAAGAAGTTAATAGGCATCAATGATTATGAGGGATAAGCATATACAGTAAAGCACCTTCAAAAGAGAAGTGAATAACTGACAGGTCCAGTGGATCTTCCCTCTGGTATGTAACTGACCAAACGGAAAGAGCTGTTTGATGACAAATAACCTGGAGAAAGTGACCACTCAGCTTCCAGTTTGAAATAAGATAAAATTAAAAATAAATATTTTTAATAAAAAATAATAAATCAATACTGGAATAGGTAGAATGTAACTTAAACTGTAGGTAAATAGATTTTTTTAAATTTATAAAATGATTAGGCATGATTTCACAACCAATGATTTTGAAAGGAGAAAAGGATAGGAGGCTCTTAACTGCAGACTAGTACATCTATGGAAAGTAGTACAGAGATACCTCAAAGAACTAAAAGTAGAAAGAACTACCATTTGATCCAGCAATTGCACTACTGGGTATTTACCCAACAGAAAAAAAGACATTCTATAAAAAAGACATCTGCACTTGAATGTTTATAGCAGCACAATTCACAATTGCAAAGATGTGGAAACAATTCAAGTGCCCATCAATACATAAGTAGATTAATAAAATGTGGTATATGTATACCATGGAGTTCTGTTCAGCCACAAAAAACAATGGTGAACTAATACCTCTTGTATTAATCTGTATGGAACTGGAGACCATTCTTCTAAGTGAAGTATCACAAGAATGGAAAAGCAAACACCGTATATATTCACCATCAAATTGGAACTAATTGATCAACACTTATGTGCATGCATGGAAACAACACTCATCGGAAATCAAGCAGGTGGGGGGGATGGGTAAAATCACACCTAATAGGTACAATGCACACTATCTTGAGGATGGGCACACTTAGAATTTTGACCCAAACAGTACAAAAGCAATTAATATAACCAAAATGTTTGTAACCCTCTAATATTCTGAAATTTAAAAAATAAATCAATAATAAAAAATAAAATACAAAAAAATGATTTTGATAGTATATCCATAAATAGTATGTCCATAAATAAGCCTGTAGGAAAATAAAGAGAAGTCAGTCTCCTTACAGAATCAAACTTAGATGAGTAAAAAGAAAAGTATATGCCCAACAGATTGAAGGAGAGGATGTATAACCAAAGGCACATTTTTAAAATGTCATACATGACACAAAATAGTAACAATAGTACAAGGGAAGCTAAGCCCACAAGGAGCAAACCTTCTGATATAGAAAGAATGCAACAAAAACCTTCCTCATTTAGCTCAGCAGACTTGACTGAGCTTCAAACTTGTCTAAGTGAAGTGTTAGAGCTGGCTTGCACTGCCTGGGAAGGGCCAATTATTAAACATCAGAGGATTTGCAAGATGGATATTAAAAAGTTGGTGGTCTCAAAGAATTTACAACATGGAAACAAGCAAATGATACAAATCAGGACCATTTTTCACTTCCTTACCAGCCACCACTGCAGCTGAGGGGACTTACTATGAGAAAGGACTTACTACTTTGGGCAGATTCTGCTATGTTAACAAACACCGAAGTTAAGGGTAACCTTAGGAAATCCTTTTGTTTGTCTTCTCTATTTAGAAACAAGTTTTAAATTGAAAAGGATTCACTATATTTCGTTAAACAGGGAATTATAGTCTAAGATATTAAAGCTTTATCTAGCTGAAATTTTAAAATATGTTATTTTTTTCTCTATCATTTAAACAATGCATTCTCATTGTGGTAAATATGAAACATAAAAAAGTTAAAAATGTAAGAACATAATTCTATAGCCAAGTGATGATTATTATTAATATTTTAATGTATCATCTTCCAGTCTTGAAAAATAAGTGTATTTGTATCTATAGATGTATATACACATACATAGACATGCATTCTGTTTGTAACTTGCTTTTTATAAATAATACACTTTAGCTGCGTAGTATTACATTGAAATATTAACCATTCCTCTATTTTTGGTTATTTAGAATATTTCTTATATTTAGCTATAGTTATAAATAAAACTACAATGAGCATCTTTGAACATTAATCATTGCATTCCTGCTTATTGCCACAAGATACATTTCCAGAAGAGACAATACTGAGGCTAAGAGAATGAACATTATTGTTAAGACTGTTCCATATATTGCACCAGAGCTTTGCAGAGAGTTAAATGTTTACTTCCTTCATCAGTGTACACAAATGTTCATCTCCCTGTAACTGCTAAGCATGGATTATCATTTTTAGGAAATGGGGTCAAGGAGTCAGCATTTAAAAAGGTTTCCTGAGACTGAGGCCAGGAATACTCTACCACTGAAAGTTGCATGTCCTCAGGAGTAATGTGTCACATACCCAAGTCACAAACTGTCTGAAGTCCATTACAAGATAATAAGTTTGAAATTTCCTCCAAATGCTCCAGATGAGTCAGTACATTTTCCTCTTCAATAGCATTTATATTTTTAGTTCAATTTGTCTCTAGATGAGGCCGATTGTCCAGGCTCAGCATTGCAGTTAATCTCAAACACAGCATGGACTTAAAGCTTTGGCAGTAGGTACAGTAGTGTTCTATCTATCTTCTACAGGTAATTAAGGGGGTCATGTTTGCTGATCAGCACAGGCATTTCCCATTTCTTACCTTTATATTGTCATCTGCAAGTTTGACCAGAATCTAGTACTTGCTAAACTCTCACAGCTGGAAAAATAAGTATCTTGTTTTAATTTGCACCTATTATTATTAAAAGTAAGGTTAAACATAATAACTAAATTTAACGAATAACCATTTGTATTTACTCTTCTGGGAGTTGGCCATTAACAACTTTTTCCTATTTTTCTTCCTGGGGAAAGGGAAAAATTAAGTATAGCTCTCACTCGAAATATAATTAGTCACCAAGTGCTATAGATTTTGCCTTTTTATTTCTTTCAGCTTTGTCTCCTCTTCTCTTTCCCTGCTGGTACTTGCTCTATCATCCCTCTCAGACTGCAGACTGGTTGTACTGCTTGCAAGCCGACTGCCCATTGCTCTAAGAGTAATTATTCTAAAATACGTTGAAAGCACACTAACCACGTTTTTCCTTTGTTGTAAACTCTTTGTTGGCTCCCTTTAACTTTCCAAATCCGATCTAGTTTCTGTTTTTACCCTAGACCCATCCATGCATTTTATGCTATAAAATTCTTCAACTCCGTTTGGTTCTGCAATGGCCTAAGGGTTTCTCCCTCATGCTGGACCTGTTTCTTTCTTTTTTAAAGTGCCTGGAATCAAATACAACACAGCAGTGAAAATTACTGGAAAAAAATAAAATGAAATATTCATCTCCTTCTAGCTTCTATTTGATTATTGATTCTTATAGACTCAAACTGATTTATATTGATCTTATTATAAACTAAACACATATTTCCACAGAAGTTACTATGGTATTTGTTTCATCCTGTGCTTGTGGGATTGGCTTTAGGGTCCTTTTGCAGGGTGTTTGATTCATTCCTATTAAATTTCACCTGACAAAATACAGACTGGAAAAAACAAAAAGGACAATGATACTACACAAAGTAATCAAGAACTAGTAACCAAGACCCCAATGGTGCTATATTACTCACAGACAATGTAAACAGAAATATAATCCCCTGACACAATGCTGGCCCATGGACCATGTGTTACTTGACCACAGTGAGATAAATATAGAAATTGAGAGCAAGCGTTTAAAACCTTTTATAATAATTTTACATTCATATGATGTCTAATCCAATATGTAACTTTGTGTTAATAACAAAAAGTTGGGTCTTGTAAAAAATATACAGCCTGCTATGATTTGTTTTTGGAACCTGGATGTGACATCCCTTTGATATGTGTGTCAGTTACAAACTTGATGAGAATGCCCTCTGAATATTCATCAACTTCATTCATGAAAAATGGTGACCCAGACAAGTCAAATAATACCCATGGTAAATCACTAGACTCATTCTACATTGACATTAATTTATTATCAGCATCTTATGGATATATGTTTTAGCTGGTTTACTGGGTCTAATCGTGCCCCCTCCCCTCCCAAAATTTTCCATCAGTATATAATGAAAAAATACTGGGCTGAAAATATATTGCCAGTCCTTCCAGATTGCCCAATGCTTCCATCCCGTATCCTTACATGATAAAATGTAGTAATAACAAGTTTGATAGAGAGGGTTTTTTTACATTATTTTTCTGGGTATTCCTATGCCATTCTTTGATTAATTTATTCCAGATTGTTAGTAATCTCTAGCTTCTTCAAATTCTTAATGCATTTTAAGGTCCATTCACTTTAAGATTCACTAACAGTTTTAGCTATTTTTTTTTTTGTATTTTTACTTTTTTGTGCTCATCCATTTTATAAGCTCCACGGGAATAAGGAATATGCCTTTGTATCCTCCAAACTAAAGACTTGCAGACAAACTAAAAGTTCGAGGCCTAGAATAAACACATTTTTGATGTTTGACTGGATGTGCTTATCACAATAAAACATTTATTTTCTTTTCCAGTTGGAACCCAGGAAGAGGGGATTATGATCCCACGGTATATTTCTGGCATTGTATATGTACAATCTTATCGTGAAACCTGTACCATTGACAATCCTGCTAACTATAAGCTTGTGGCTGCTATATCCACTCTTTCAATAAGTGAAGAAAGATGTAAGTATAAAAGGAAAGGTAGAATGATAGGCAACCTATTTCAATATTGACGAAGAGGAGGATGTGATATAATACAAAACTAAAATTGTACTTAGTTTTCGAATAAAATACACGACCATTGGTGGTTGAAAGATGAAGGAAAATCAAGTGGATATGTTACACTAGCTGCATGACACCAGACTTTTTATTAACTAATTTAGTATTCCACTTTGAATAAATGAGTGAGACTTTGCTCTGGAATTTTAGAGGGACTAACATCTTTAGTATCAATTATAGGAAGAATATTGTACTTGATAGACATTAGACAAACCCAGCATTTAGATTTCAGTTTTGTGTCACATCAAAAGCATACAATTGACATTTTGATGAAACAGGCAGCATCACAACCACAACAGCAGCTCCTGAGATATAATACAGGTTGTAGAGTTAGAGTGTAACATATTTATTATGAGAGTTTATATCTGCTGAAGAAAAATCAAATGCTTGTAGCTCTTTATTACATTAAAATATTGTGTTTATCAAAATGTGACCCTGAGTAGTCTGTTAAACGGGGAAACTGGCTAGTCCTGGGCTTGGGATAATATTAATACTACATTGTGACTATAAAACAAAACAATAAAACAGGATGTGTAAAATATAATTTTTTTTTATTTTTTTATTTTTTTATTTTTTATTTATTTTTTTATTTATTATATGTTATTATGGGGGTACAACAGTTCTGGTTAAATATGTTGCCCATGCCCCTCCCAACCCCCCGAGACTGAGCTTCAGGAGTGTCCATTCCCCAGACAGTGCACATCGCACTCATCATGTAGGTATACACCCATCCTCTCCCCCACCCCCAGCACCCCGAGTCAGATCTTCAAGCATGTCCATTCCCCAGACGGTGCGCATCACACTCATCATGTAGATATACACCCATCCCCTCCCC